>CM052799.1:145588322-145782289 GCA_028533885.1 Nasua narica
CATGAGTAAATGACAAGAAGTAAAAGAACCTAGCAGAATGAACCCCAAGAATAAGATTTATGTAATACCAGAACAAAGCAGATACGTAGAAACACTGGCAGAGGGATAAGATGGGAGGGTGGTTATAACTCCTCACAGGCGAGGAAGGTTATTTCAGGTCCTCCTGGGTTTATAGTTGTATTAAACCTCTCATTGTAATGTTAAGTAGTTTAAAAAAAAATAAAAGAAAAAAGAAATGTGAAAGCAAGTGAATACTAAAATAAAATAAAAATGAGAGAGAGAGAATAAGAAAGAGAAAACAAAAACAAAAAAATACTTGTATCTATGAAGTATACAGGTTTGAGGGTATTACCAGGAGCTTAATATATTGATTTCCCCTGGCGTTGGGGGTTTAAAATTTTATGGGGACCCTGTGGTTATAGTCCTTTTGTTCTTTGGCTGGTCTTCTGGGGGAGGGGCCTGCCCCATTGATTTCTAGTCAGTCTTGCTTGGGTTGAGTCACCTTGCCCCCCAGTCAAGGGGCTGAGCTCTGTGGAAACCAGTTTCTCAGTCTTTTGCTCTCTGAAGGTTTTTGGCCTTTTGTAGCTTTTTCACCTTTTCAGAAAGTCCAAGCAATGAATCTGCCCATAAGCACTCAGACCTCCGAGTTGCAGGAAGCCCGAGTCTCTGCTCCCCTCTGTGTGGTTCAGAACACACACTCCCCTCCGTGAAATTTCTGCTCACAGTGCAGCCTGTCCGAGGTGGCGCGTGACCCCAGCCGCCTTTCTGCGGCTCCCAAGCGTGGACTGGGAGGCCTACGGCGGGTGGGGAAAGTCGCGACCCCAGCCGCCTTTCTGCAGCTCCGCGAGGGGCGCCCCGGATGTCAGGCCCCTTGCCCGCGTTCTCTCCGCGGCCGGTGGGGATCGCTCAGGCTCTGCAGAGGGTCGCGAATGTCACGGTGGCGGGCGCACACAGAGAAAAGCTGCGGCTCGTGGACCACCGCAGACTCTCTAAAGGCGCTTGCAGGTGTGCGCCCGGCCCACAAGTTGTTGCAGAGAGCGGAAAGCTGCAGGTTCAGGAATCGCAGACTGGGTCCCCCACCAGTTCCACTTTGGGGCGCTCCTTCCTGGGAGAGTGGGTCCAAGCGCTGGTGCCCGCGACCACCCCCTTCCACTAGTTACTCCTCCGAACTTTTTGCCCTTTTTAAGTGTTTTTAACGGGCTCTACGTTAATGCTGGTCCCCCGCCACTGGGCACTTTCCTTTGCAGTATTACTGTCCTTGGTTAGCTTCTAGTAGCTCCCTCCGCCTTTTGCTTATCCTCCGATATCATTTCGAGTGTTCCCACATTGCTTTTACCTCTCCACTGCTATCTTCTGCTCTCGGAGAGATCCCGGAGTGAGAAATCTTTCTCCTCAGGGTGATTTCATGGGTGTTTGGCATGTTCTGGTAGATTTCCAGCTCACTTTTGGGGACCGGTTGCTGCAGCATCTCTTACTTCTCCACCATCTTGCCCCCCTCCTAAGACAGTCTCTTCAATAAATGGTGTTGAGAAAACTGGGTAGCCACATGCAAAATAATAAAATTGGACTCTTCTTTGGCATCATACACAAAAATTAACTCAAAATGAATCAGGGACTTGAATTTAAGACTTGAAACGGTAAAACTGCTAGAAGAAAAGATAAGGGATAAGCTCCTTGACATTGGTCTTGGCAACGATTTTTTTATATGACACCAAAAGCAGAGGCAATAAAAACAAATAAAAATATGGTTTCACTTACTTGTGGAACATAAGGAATAACATGGAGGACAGTAGAAGGAAAGGAAAAATGAATTGGGGGAAATCGGAGGAAGAGATGACCATGAGAGGCTGTGGACTCTGAGAAACTAACTTAGGGTTTTTTAGAGGAGGGGGGAGAGGGGATGGGTGAGCCTGGTGGTGGGTATTAAGGAGGGCACGTATTTCATGGAGCACTGAGTGTTGTACATAAACAAAGAATCTTGGAACACTGGATCAAAAACTAATGATGTATTTTATGGTGACTAACATAAAAAAAAAAACAAACCAAAACAAAAATAAATAAATTTAAAAAAATAAAGAAGTAGGACAACATCAAACTAAAAGGTTTCTGCACAGCAAAGGAAACCAATGACAAAATGAAAAGAAGACCTATGGTGTAAGAGAAAGTATTTGCAAGCCATATATTTGATAAGGGTTTAATATCCAAAATATACAAGAAATTCATACATGTCAATAGCACAAACAAACAACCCAAATTAAAAATGGGCAAAGGACCTCAATAGACATTTTTTCAAAGACATACAAATGGCCAAGAAGCACCTAAAAAGGTGTTCAGTATCACTAATCATCAGGGAAATACAAATCAAAACCTCAATAAAATATCATCTCACACTTGTTAGCATGGCTATTTTCAAAAAGACAAGGACAACAAATGCTAGCAAAGATCTGGGAGAAAGGAAACCCTTGCACACTGTTGGTGGGAACGTAAACTGCCACTCACTATGGAAAACAGTATGGAAGTGCCTCAAGAAATTAAAAATAGAACTACCATATGATCCAGCAATCCTACTTTTGCATATATATTTAAAAAATGACATCATTATCTGGAAGACATATCTGTCCCTCATGTTCATTGAACTCAAGGTATAGAAACAACTAAATGTTTATCAACAGATGAATGGATAAAGAAAAAATTATACACACACACCCACACCCACACCCACCCACACACAACCAGGGGCTTGGCGGTGGGAGGAAATACAGAAAGGCTGGTAAAAGGATACAAACTTTCATTTATAAGTTCTGAAGACAGAATATGTAATATGATGATTATAGTCTTTAATATGATTTCACTTACGTGTGGAGCATAAGGAAAAACATGGAGGACAATGGGAGAAGGAAAGGAAGGGTCAGTTGGGGGAAATCGGAGGGGGAGATGAACCTTGAGAGACTGTGGACTCTGAGCAACAAACAGGGTTTTGGAGGGGAGGTGGGTGGGGGTTGGGTGCGCCTGGTGGTGGGTGTTGAGGAGGGCACGTATTGCATGGAGCACTGGGTGTGGTGCATGAACAATCAATCTTGGAACACTGAAAAAATAAAATAAAATAAAAAATTATATTTGTAATTTGCTGAGAGAGTAAAACTTAAATGTTCTCTACGTAAAAAACAAAAACCAGAAAGGTAAATATGTGACCTAATGGATGTTAATTTGACAGTAGGAATCCATTCACAATACGTATGTATGTTAAATCACCAGGTTGTACACATTAAATATATTACACTTCTATTTGTCAATTATACCTCAATAAAGCTGAAAAAAAAAAAAGAGGTGAATTATCGTTCCACCAAAAGACACGGAGGAACTACAAATGAAACTAAATATATGTTATTAAGTGAAAGAAACCAATCTGAAAAGACCACATACTGTATGATTCCAACTATACAACATTACAGAAAAGGCAAAACTGTGGAGACATTAAAATGATCAATGGTGGCTAGGTAAAACTCAACAGAGTTTTATCATTTGTAACAAATGTTCCTCTCTGGTGGGGGATATTGACACTGGAAGAAGTTATGTATGTGTGTATTTTGGGAGGGTACGTGGGAAATCTCTATGCCCTCCTCTCAATTTTGCTGTGATCCTAAAACTTCTCTAAAAAAAAATAGTCTTTAAAAACAAAAGAACAATTCATGTTCTGACTTTTTGAATGGTCATGCTTGCTAATGTCATCAGGGAAAAAATAAGCATTTGGCTTTTCTACAAAACAAAATCACTTTAATCACTTCTTTAAATTGTATTGTCCAACCTCCTTTCTCCATTTGTACTGCTAGAATCCCTCCCACACTACCATCAGTTTTTGTAGGGAATAAAGCAAGAACCTAGTAACTGATCCAGCACATTTCTTTTCCAAACTATGACCAAAGGGCTCTTTTCAAAATGCATTTCTGATTGTATCCAACCTTATTCAAAACTCTTTTAAGGTCTCCTACTGTTCTTCAAATAAAAACAAACATTTTTAACATGGCTAAGAATATCTTGAATGGTTAGATCTTTTTTCCCCATCTTTTAGCCCTATCCCATATCACTCTTACTTAGCTCCATCTGCAGTGGCCATCTTCTAGACATTTATGCTTTACCACGCTCCCTCCCAAAGCAAGGCAGTCCCTTTGCACATGCTACTTTCTGTACTTTCAATGCTGTTCTCTTTCCCTCTTCACCTAGTTTACTCTTACTCATCCTACAGATTTTGCCACAAGTACCACTTTTTCAGGGAAACTCTCCCTGAACTCACTGACCAGGGGAAATATTCCTGGTTTTGATTTTATAACCATAATCCTCTCCCTTAGGACCATATACCTTTCTTCCTAAGGTTCGTGACAAGATTTTGCATTTGACTGTGTGCTTATGATTAGTGTTTTTCTGTTCCAACAGGTTGTAACTCTATGAAAGCAGAGTCCTTTTCTCTTTTTCCTCACTACTATTCCTCAGGATTTGGGACATAGTAAGTTTTAAATGAATAAATGAAAAGAAATGGGTGAGTACTTAAATGAGTAAAATAAAATTTTTTAATAAACAAAAATTGCATACAAAGGAGAGGGAAAGTATTTGGAGTTATCAAGAGAGACCTTTTGAAGGTAAACTTAAACAAAATCTTAAAGAACAAGTAAAGATTAAGATGGGATATTGCAGCAAAAGGGGAGAAGAAAGCTCCAAATGAAAGAACTTGTGGGTACTAAGTTATTCAAGGAGAAAAGGACTTGATATGTTCAAGGAACTGAAAGAAGACCAGTATTCCTGAAGTGTAAGAATAGGAAAAATGACATAAGGCAAAGATAAAAGGTAAGTGGGGCCAAGTGATGTTGGCACAGACTAGTATTTTCACCTTCTTATTAGTAACTATGTATTTAAAGGAATTCTGAATTATTAATGTTTTTTAAATTTATAGATTAAGTTGATGGTCAAGAAAACACCGACTCTATATAAAAAGTCCTTATAAGAATCTATATAAAGACTCGTTTTCTTATTCTAAAATGATGGTTATACTTCAATAAAAGATACATTCATGAATGTTTGTAATAACACTGCTTGAACAGAAAAATCTTAGAAATTACTCATGCTCATCCACAAAAGAGTAGATGAATAAATCAAGGTATGTTCACATAGTGAAATACTATGCAGTAGTCAAAACTAACTACCATAAGTTAATAAAAAGAATTCAAAACTATTACACACTGTAAGATACCATTGCATAATGTTAAAACAAAAATTCTAAAATATGCATTTTAGAAATATATATGCATGTAAATTATACATATAACAAGCAAAATTAAGGGAATTATGTACAAAGGATTTAGACTACTTTTACCCGGGGTAAGAAGAATGTGGAAAGACATAGGGAGAGATACAAATACAAGTAAAGTATTTTCAGAGTTGTAGTTACTTTCTTTGTATTAAAGGTTTGCAGATAGATATTATATAAAATTAATGACTAAAGAACTAACTGAACAAATAAAGGTAAGACGCGCATTTACCAACGTTGACTACATGTTTGAATCAGGATTATTATTAACCTACAATTCAGCTCTGGACACTGGAGGTTAAAAAAATGCAGATGTAAGTTCCAGTTTGGTTATTTAGATTGGCATTAAATGCCTGCACCTAGGCTTTAATATCATAGCCAAAAAAGAGGAAAGTGATAGAGGTGGAGGATGGTATATATATGATCATCCTGAGCATATACATCTAAAAATATTGCAAAGATATTTAGGTCATATATTTACTTGATTATTGCTTTACAAAATAAAAAGGTACTGGGAACACTTGAGACAAGTTAATCCTTTATACATTTTCTTTTTTTTTTTTTTAAAGATTTTATTTATTTGACAGAGAGATCACAAGTAGACAGAAAGGCAGGCAGAGAGAGAGGGGGAAGCAGGCTCCCCACTGGGCAGAGAGCCTGACGCGGAGCTCAATCCTAGGACCCTGAGATCACCACCTGAGCCGAAGGCAGAGGCTTTAACCCGCTGAGCCACCCAGGCGCCCCTCCTTTATACATTTTCTATAAGATTTCCCATGCAACCAACTCTTGGTATAGGCTTTGCTCCCTCAGCTCAGATCCCAAACCCAGATTAAATCACTCACTTCCTGTGAGAGCCTGAATAGGTCTCTGTTTCGCCCCACATCTCTCCTCAGATGTTCTAATGCACACTTTTCTCTAGAGTCAGTTCACGTTCTAAGCCAATTAAAACAGATTAGAAGTTTTATGAATTTTAATCATTTTCATTAAAATGCATCATCCTATAACATAATAACTATAAAACCTAGCTTCTACTCTAATATATACTCCCAAAGCAATTGTTTGCAGGGAAAATTATAGGCATTCTTATCATTTTTGACCAAAAATATCTACCTAGAAATAAATACATTGCAACTGGTCTCTCATTATGGAACATTATCAAAAATCATCTTATAGTACCAGTCTTATAATTCACGTTTCTAAAAAATTACCTCGTCTCTTAGTCACAATTTTTATCACAGCCAGCAGATACACTGTAACTTGTGACACAGTTTTACTTAAAATTGATTCCTTAATTTTCACTAATTTTTTTCTTCATTAAGGTATAAAATTGAAAATACAGAATTTTAGTGTGGAGCAATGAATACTTTAAAATGTTAAAATTATCTCCTGATCAGTATTAGATATAATTTTCGATATTACATTTCAACACTGAAACAACTATGTATCTTTTTTTCCTCATATGAGAAGCTAAACAAAGTCTGTTAAATTATTAAATACAAATGGTCCATGACATGGTGGTCCTAACCATGAACTTAATATGGTTTTCTTATAACTATTTATGCTTAAATCACTACACATTTTACCTGATGGATTGTATATGGATAATGATCAAAAAAAGCCTGTAGTTTTTAATAGAAAGGATCATACATAACATTACTGAGCTGAGAATACTGAGTTTAGTGGGTAAGTAACAGTATGTTAGTTCTACAAATATGTCAATGGTGATCTTCTTTTCATGAACTATCTTAAAAAATACTTAGCACTTTTCTAGACATCGTGCTAAGCACTTTACATTCTTTCTCTCTCAAGCCTTAGAAATCTTCTTTAAGGTTGGTATCATTACTAAATTTATCAATGAAGAAATAAAGATTTACCAAGGTTAAGTAACGTGTTCAAACTCATGTAGGTTATAAGCTGCCACTGGAAATCAAAGTGAAGTTTGTTTCACTGCAGACCTTGAGCTCTTAACCATTACACTCTGTGGGGTGTGGGTGTGCTTTAATATGGTATATATTTTGAAAGCAGCACTTTAATAGCTATTTCACTGCTGTGCTTTTAAACCGAAAAGTCTAAAAATCTGCATATCCAAAGGACATGAAGGCCATTTCTCAAACA
The DNA here is from genome assembly GCA_028533885.1 of Nasua narica. Classification (NCBI taxonomy): domain Eukaryota; kingdom Metazoa; phylum Chordata; class Mammalia; order Carnivora; family Procyonidae; genus Nasua; species Nasua narica. The sequence continues at coordinate 145,595,737 of CM052799.1, forward strand.
TTTTTGAGGGATCAATTTGACATAAATTATTTTATTTCCTCCAGTTTTGCAGCTGTGGACTAGTCTTACTGCTTTTCCCTTACATGCTTCACTGATGACTTACTGCAGTAGCACTGTGGTGTCCTTACCCTGTTAGGGTTTGCAGTGTCTGTAGTGAAATACACGTCAGTCTAGATATGTATGGCAGCTCTCGGGGTGGCTGCTGGATCTATTCCAAATGGAAAGCTGCTGAAGAGTATGTGATGGTTCAATTTAAGCTTGTCATCCCAAATAAACATGTCTGTGGACATGGAAAGTCCTCATTATGCAAAATCTTAAGTCAAGCACAACACATTCTTTCTATTAAAAAAATTCCTTGCTCAGAATCATATAGTATCACTGATTGCTCTAAGCATCACTTTGAATATTTTGTGAGTCCTGGAGCAAATCATTTAAACTTTCTGTGAGCCACCACAAAAATAAAGAGCCCCAAAGTAATGAGAGTAATTCACAATACACATGTATGCTTCTAAAATATTATTTCACCTTAAAATGTAATTATAAAACATATAATCTTGGTCTCTTTTACAAATGTATACTCAAAATATTTTTCATTTGTACAACTAAAATCAAGTTTGTGTTATATTTTTTGAATAAGCGATCTTATTGCTAACAAAAATACAGACCATTAACCTTAAAGAACAATAAATACTACAAACATAAAAACTACTTGGTTCATGTAAACTAGTTTTAGAATATCAATTCTTGACTAATGTTTTGTAGAATGTTTCCCATCTTTGCAAGTGTCAATACCAATTAATTGTGATATTCTAGTACAATGATCATGCCTTAATTCTCACAACAATTACAATATTGAAAGGGCCTTTCATTCTAGATCTTAAAATGCAGCTGTCCTAGACTGTAGGGTTTGATAAGATCATTTTCATGGGAACTTCACTCACAGTAACAGACACATGCCCATATATGTATATTTGAATCTTAGAGGTTTGCCATCCCCACTACACTTACTTGTAAAATGCTTCAGGCCGGTATTGACATGAAATATTCAAGAAACTCGGTATCTGTACATGAATCGAAAGAAGCTGTGTTGCATACTGAAAATAGTTATCCATATCCTTAAAAGAAAGTACTAAAGACTTATTAAGACAATGACTTTGGAGCTGACGGGAGCTTGTCCATTTATCAGTCATCATTCTTAACATTTGCTGCAGCCTCAATAGGATTGCTATCACTACTGAAAAGGATTATATTTTCCAACTCCAAATAATATCATCCAGTGATATGAGGATGCTTTTAAACTCAAAATCATAAATACTTCCAGGGTTTAAGTACATTAGTAACCCAGAGAGAACTAATCCATAGCCTAATTTTACTTTGTTAAGATGGTTTTCCTCCATATTTTTTTTCCTGAACTTAATCAGTGAGATAAACACTATATCCCTACAAAACCTTGCCCTTACGGCTGTGATCTCTTCAAATTTCAGAGCTTATTTTTGTATGAGGGAATAAATATGGACCTAAGAGTGTAACTTTTTCTAAAAGAAATTAATGGGATGATATTGAGTTTAAATTAGAATTCTGGCAGCTTTTTGTCTTCATGAATTGGAAGGCTGCAGCCAAATCCTGATGGTACTGAATTCACAAAATCTGGAAACTGATTGATGCCTGGATCACAAGAATTTGATATGATCTAATTCACTAACACCAATCAATTTTTTACATAAAATAATCCCATAAGATAATCCCAATTTATGCCATGTCAAAGCTATTTTTGGAAGCAGGAATGTAACTTACCTTTAGCTGGTTAGAAAATTCTAACTAAATCATTGTTGAAACTTGGATGTTTTTATGAACACAGATTTGCAGAACCACAATTCTTTGCCAATTCTAATTTCCATAACTGGATCCTACTTTTTGTTATAGAACATACAATTATTATACTACAGCTTGTGGGTAATGAGCCACTCAGGGTTTTGACAATAAAAGAATCAGAACAGGGGATTTGCTTATATTTAGAATTTCAGATATGTTTTTCAAGCATAAAACCACATAAATATTTGCCAGTTTTAGTACAGAATTTACAAACTGGGCTTGATTTTATTTACCATAAAATGAGGATCATCCAACACATATAAATTAACCTTCAGGGGAATGATGTTGTGCTAGATATTAAGGAGAACGCAAAGAAATATGAATAATAAACCCTGTACTCAAAGAGTAGAAATGGCAAGAACAAAGCAGGGAGAACACAAACATAAAGATAACGTCAATACCAGACATCATATAATTCTAATTATGTTATATCAGGAGTAAGGACTATAGAAGTTAAGAGGAATATAAAGCTCAGTGAGCTAGTGTGATCAAAGGAATCTTCTTGGATGACCTGAAATCTGAGTCAGGTCTTACATGCTAAGTAGGAGAGAGGGAGTTTTAGGTGAAATAAGCATGAACAAAAAGGTACTGGTATGAGAAAATACAAAGTGATTAAACAGACAGAAATTTTCATGGAGGAAAACTGGGGACTCAGATCTATACTGCACATTACATGACCAACATCAAAGTTTCAAGATTGAGTTTTCTCTTCGCGTTCTATAGAGAAATGTTCTACTTGTACCTAAGGGCACTGGGCTCAATTTAAATAAACTGATACAATGTAACAAAAGTAAATGAATGTAAAAAAACCCATCTAGCTTGCTCAACCACACACTTGGGTTTGGTCTAAAACAGATGTTGAAGAAGCCAACAAAATCGAATAAGGTGAAAGTTCCCTTGTATGAAAAGAGAACAAGTCTAGTCTACAATGAAACAAAATATAAGCAATATTAAGCAGATGGCACAATTGGTCTAGGAACTGCAGACAAGGAATATAAAACACTAGGCCTTAGCAAGATTTTTCTTTTCTTGCCTGCCAGGACTAACAGTGCAGGTATTCACATAAGGTGCTGCCTAGCATTGGATTTCATATGTGTATAACTATTAGTAATGGGTGACAAAGCTATTTGCTAAATGATGCTTGGAATTTATCTGCATGACCTTATAAATTATACTTTGTGATGTAAGATCATACCAAGACGGGAGGGGAAATAAAGTATAGAGGCTGAGGTGCTGAAGACAGAAAATATAATTATGCTTATGAAAACCTGCTCTATAATTTCTCTAATGATAATTTCAAGCAAATAATTATAAATGTGATGAGATTAAATATGTCTAGGAGCAGAAGGCTGTGAATATTTGGGCTAAAATAGAAAAAAGGTAAAATTATCTTGGGTCAAAAATACCCATTAATAACAAGAAAAGTTAGAACCCTGTTGATATTTAGCTTTATGGGACCTCCAACATCCTCAACCATAATATGATTATACAATGCATACTGATGCCTACATAGTGATATGAACAAAGGCTCTTTTAATAGCAGATACTCAGGGTTTTGATTTTCTGTTTTATATATGCAAATATACATGTGTATATATGCATGTATACACTAGAATATCAAAAAGCCTGAATATTTACTATACATACAAGTATGTACTATATATACTATACATTATGTATTGTGCATATATATACAAAACAGAACATTTTATCTTTCAGGAAAAAATATTCAAAATAATTCAATGAAATTAAGAAAGAAAAAGAGCTATTTAATACATTTAAGGTTAGAACTATTTTCCACTTTATATATGTTAGCCACTTTGTATTAACACATATTATATGTAGTTGTCATATTTCAGGATATGACTTGATTTGTACAAGACATTCTCTGAAAAATTCCACAAAATATATATAATTACTTATAATACGCTCTCTGCTAAAATAAAAACCTGCAATACAGGACAGTATTGTTGGTTTAAGCATGAACTCCCTTTCATTCCAGAGTAATGATTTTTAAAAGGTACTAGAACATGGCATTATTCAAAAAGCAAAATACAGGAAATGTATCTAGAATGATTTTATTTCAATTAATCAATGAGTATTTATTAGGTTCCTACCTTGTTCTCAGCACAGGATTTAAAGCTTTTCCTTATTGAACCCACTGAACTATCTTAGCTCCACAAACAGATTTTATGAAGATAAGCTCCTTATATTAGCAGGCTTTTTATGATTAATCTTTTAATTATTATGACTGTTCATGACTAGCTAGATCTATTGTGGTACATGTCATAAGTAAATTGTTTTTTTTTAATATACAACAGTTTTGCATATTCTTTTTTATTAATACGAAGTCTATTATTGAGAAGTTGTCTATTTATTGTCAGCTTTAAAAACAGGAGTTGTCAACTATGGGTACAGATGAGAATTCTCTGTGGAGCACAGAAACAACAACAGTAAAACTCATGACATCTTTCGGATATACTGAATCAGAATCTCCAGGTTAGAGGATGGATTTTTTAATTCCTAGTTTATTCTGCAATACACTGAAAGTTAAGAAACACTATCACAGAATTAATGATTTTTTTATCTCATATTTGCAAATGATTTGAACACTATTTGTTGTAATTAGAAAGATTTTTATCCACTCAACAAGCATTAATAAGCATTCCATGGTAAATATGAAGAGGTATATAAAATATATAAAAGGCTGCCCTTTAGGACCTTAAAGTGTACATAGACTGTTATTAAAAGATTAACTGTTATAGAAATTTAGAGAAGAAAGTAATTAACATGCAGCTGAAGAAGTAATCACAGAGATGAAATATGAATTGGGTAGTTGGGTCTTGAAGGGTAATTAGAGTTAGAATATATAAAGGTTTCTTATCAACCAGTGCATAGATGAGTTTCAGGGGACATAGCCTTAGTCAATATCTTAGTAAGGTCTAAGATGAAGAAAGACTGAAGAATCACTGGAATAGGTGGAAAAGACAGGAAAACTATTTTAACTGGAATTCAAGGAGTAATAAGCAAAGGTTTCATGAACATGTCTATATTCAATGACCAATGTGGAGAAATCGAAGGTGCACATCATGAGACTAACTGGTAGGGATAGTAAGAATTGATACTGACATTCAATAACTAGATTGAAGAATGTGCATTTTATCCAGAATAAGAAAGAGGGGAATGGGATATGTGTAGGTTTGGGTGGGGAAAACCTGGAAGCTTTGAGAAGTCATATGTTTTGAATTTGGGAAATGTTAATCTGATATAGAAACAATGTACAGGAGGGATTATAGGGTAAGGCTCCAGGACAGAGAACTAAACTAGGAGCTCTTAGAATAATCCATATGTATTATGCCATATGTTGTTTTCTTTCCAGTGTACTGAGGAATAACATTAGGATAAACCCATCTGGATAAAAATCTCTATTAAGGAAACTTCAATCCATGGGATCCTCCTTCTACTGCCAAGTGGGAATTTTGATTTCTCTTTTCAGCTCAGGTACCAAAATGCCTTGAATCATTAGATTGTGGTTTCTTCAAATCTCTTTAACATACAGCTTACATAATGTCTAGTACACAGTAGGTGCTCAGTATAACTTCTTTTATTACTGTGTCAAGTAGTTTGACATCAAATGGTAGTAAAGATTATTTAGATGTCAGTATACGAAATCATAGAATATGCATATATTATGTGTTTATATATTAGAGCTTTTGAAAACTTACCTCAAACAACATTAAGGTTCAAGGAAAATAATATACTGAAATTGTTTTGTGAATGATTTTAAGTGCTTTCCAGCTGTGAGGTGCTACTAGAAGTTCTAGTGGTACTTACATTATGCATTATTTTTCCATATTTAAGGGCAACAGAACTAAGTTATTGAAATTGGTACAGCATAATTATCTAATTAATATTAGATAATATACAAGGGTCTGATACAAGGGTCTGATTTTTTTATCCAATTAGAACTGTAAGACATGTTTACTAATACCAAATACAGTTAAAATCTAATCGAGGTGCTAAAACAAACACCCAGTACTGAGCAGATACAAATAAAAAAAAAAAAAGGATACTATTAAGTATGCATATACATACAAAGTCACACAAAAAATCAAAGTTTTTGTGGTAATATTATAGTCACTTCATAAGTTTCCCCTTTTAAAAAATACATATTATTTACTATATAAGAAACCAGAAGCTCAAGATGGTCTTTTTTTAATCATTAGCTGACTCTATTTTTTTGTGTGTGCATATCATCAAAATTCTAATAAACAGATTCAAGCTCATTGGCAGTAATTGAGGAGATACAGTGACTCCTAAAAGTAGCATTAATATCCTAACAATTGCAATAAGGTAAGAAAAGGAGGAAAAAGGATAAAAATTAACAAAAATAAAATTGTCATTACTCACGAACTGATGATAGAAAATCCAAAAGATTCAACAGCCCAACTATTATAATATATAAATATAATTAGGTCAGTGGATTTAAAGTGAATATATTATATTTAATAATATAAAATTGATAACTTTCATAGGTTAAAAATAATTAATCCTGAGTATTTTATAGGATTCAATTTAATGTATTAATGTATTTCTAATGTCAATATATAAAAAATAGAACTTATGAAATATTTATGATTGCATCAGAAAAATCAAATGTCTAGAAATAAATCTAATAAATAGCGTGTAATAAATCTAGCAAGTTTATTAGACTAAATATAGTAAATAAATCTAATCAAAAGCAAACAAAACTTCTAAAGGAAAACACATATATGAGGTGCCTGAGTGGCTCAGTCAGTTAAGGGTCCAACTATCAATTTTGGCTCAGGTCATGATCTCAGGGTCCTGAGAACTAGCCCCGCATTGGTCTCCATGCTCAGTGGGGCATCTACCTGTCCCTCTCCCTTTGCTCCTCCCCTGATCATGCATTTTCTCTCTCTCTCTAATAAAATATTTAAAAAAGTAACACACATACACATAGATATATTTTATGTTTATATAATAAAATATAACTTTATTATATTTAATTATAATTTATGTAGAACTTGCATATATAAGAGTATGTGTGTGAAAACAGATAAGAAAAGCTTTAAGGGGGGCAAGGCAATTGCAATGATACACAATGCTAGAGAACTTAAACTACCAAATATCAGTACCATCCTACCTTAATTAGAATAAAGCTATATTCCTTATTATGCTGTGGAACTGGGATAACTGTAGACAAATCAATGGCACTGATGCAGGATCATTTCAGTATAATCGCGGAAAAATGGTCATTTATAAAAAAATGGTGCTGGGTTGATTCTGATATCCCTCAGGGAAAAGAATGAATCTTGACCACTAATGCCCAATACAAAAATCAATTCCAGATTGATTGTGGACATAAACATATAATTTAAATTACAAAGATTTTAGAAGAAAATATAGAAAAACATCTTCATCTCATAGGTAAAGGCAAAGATTTCTTACGAGGACATAAAGAAACACCAACAATAATGTAAGTTTATGTGTATATGTGTGTACATCTGTATTAAGATTTAAAACTTCCCTTTATTAAAAGTCACCACTAAAAACTGTACCTGGAACTTACATATTAGAGAAAGACATTTGCAAAATGAAATTTTGCAAAAGGCAAAAGCCTTTCATCCAACATATATAAAGAACTCTTATAAATCAATAAGAAAAATGTAACTTTTAAGAAAATTGAGCAAAAGAAAATTTTAAGAAAAATTTTAAGAAATTTGAGCAAAATTTCTTAAAAATTTTAAGAAATTTGAGCAAAAAATCTGTTTATGCATAAACAGATTTTTATACATAAAAATACATAAACAGATTTTTCACAAACGGATATCAGTGTGTCCAATAAATTAATGAAAAAATATCATTCAATTATACTATTTAATGAAGAAATACAGATAGAAACCATAATATAACTCTATATATGAACAAGAATGGTATGGCAAATTGAAAATGACAAAAAAAAAAAAAAAAGTGAGAATGTGAGAATCCAGAAATCACTCTTATACACTGTTGATGGTAGTGTAAATTGGTTTACCCATTTTGGAAAACTGTTTGACAATATCTTCTAAAGGTGAACATAGGCTTACCCTATGATCCAATCATTTAATTCCTTTATAAATATGCAACAGAAATATATATATCTGCTCACCAGAAGATAGATACAAGAATGCTCATAGCAGCACTATTCATAACCCATAGCCTCCTAGTAGTAAAACCTACCCAAAAATCCAACGAGAGTAAATTAATTGTTGTATATTCCTAAACAGAATATTGTACAGCAGTTATAATAAAAGAATTATAAATGCACATAACAAAATGATTGAACTTCATGAGTATAATATTGAGTAAAAGAAGTCAGGCATAAAAAAGTTATACATATATATAGTGATTTAATTTATATGAAGTAAAAAAGCAAAATAATAATCTATGGTGTTACAAATCAGATTAATATTTACTTTTAAAAGTACTGATTGAAGAGGAATATTGGGGGCATCTGTGGCGCAGGTAATACAGAATTTCTTGATCTGCATCCTGGTAACATGAGTATATTCACTTGGTAAAAACTTAATAAGCTGTATACTTATGTGTTTTTCTCTATATATATTTTAGTAAAAATTTAAAATTTTTGCCTTTAATGTTATTGTTTTAATGGCATGGGCACCATACACAAATAAAAACAGTAGATCTCTTGTTAGCTTTTAAACAAAACAAAACTTAGGCAAAAGATGAATGGATTCTGAAGTGAGAGTTCTAATTTTGACATTTCAGTAACTTGCATCTTGCCATCATTTAGTCTCTTATTATTCAAATGTATAGAAATAATTTATCTTCAAATGTTGCTAAGTAAACATAAAGATGTGCCTCTATACAAGCCTATAAATCTAAAGATACATACATCTCCATTTATCATTCCCTTTCCTCCCTGTGAGACTCATGCTGTGTGCTTTTCATTCTGTAAAGGTCATGATGGCTCATAAATCCTCTCACTGATGAGAAACTAAATTCATTTTCCAAAACAAGGAACTGTCACTTTACATAGTTCAAAAATATTGGAAGTATAAAAAAACGATCACTGTTTATGAACATTTATAAGTACTGGATAATTTGCATAGAACATAACTCTCCACCTGCCCATGTCTTAAGCATGGGCTATGCATATCACTGTTGACTTCCATCCATGTTATATTCAGTTTTCATGTCTGTTTCAGCTCCTCTTGGCTGTGACAGTTTCCCAGACTTTGTTTCTAATGACCTTGACAATTTTGAGGAATATTGATCAGATATTTGAAGGCCGTGCCTCTATTGGAAAAAGTAGAAAAAGAAACAAACAGTGGAGAAACCTGAAGAATACTACTTCAATCAGGTGTCAAGGTCAACGTCAACAACTCATGTCAATAGTATATAGACACAATATGATGTGATGTGATGTGATGAAAATGGTACTCTAACTCTGTAGTCTTTCTCCCCAAAATCTATAATCTCATTCTAATCATGATAAAAATACCAAACAAATAACAACAGGGGTACATCCTACAAACACTTGAGCCATACTCCTCAAAACTGTGAAGATCATTAACAAGTCTGAGACACTATCACAGCTAAGAGGAGCTGAAGCAGACAGGACAACTACATATATAATGGTATCCAAAATGAGATCCTGAAATGAAAAAAAATAATATTTGGTAAAAACTAAGGAAATCCAAATCCAAATAAAGCATGGACTTTAATAATGTATTAACAGTGGTTCATTAATTGGAACAAATGACCTATACTAATGAAAGATATTGATAAGAGGGAAAACTGGATGCAGGGTATTTAGAAATTCTCTGTACTAACTTTGTAAATTTCTGTGAATTTAGAATTATTCTAAAAAAAAAAAAGCTTAGGGGCACCTGGGTGGCTCAGTTGGTTGGGCAACTGCCTTCGGCTCGGGTCATGATCCCAGAGTGCTGGGATTGAGTCTCGCATCGGGCTCCCGGCTCCACGGGGAGTCTGCTTCTCCCTCTGACCTTCTCCCCTCTCATGCTCTCTCTCGCTCTATCTCAAATAAATAAATAAAATCTTTTAAAAATAAAAATTAAAAAAAAAGCTTATATTTAGAAAGAAAAAAAACTGGCATCCTGCATGTGTGTGTGTATATTCTGATATGTATATGGTACAAAATATAGAATATTACTTCAAAATGAATGAAGAGGAGAACAGATAACTTTTCATGACCACATGGTTGGTTGGTTGTTTTTTTACCTTTGCTTTATGCAAGACCATGGAGAACATTAGTGGAATAAAGTAATGTAATAAATGAAATAAAGTAATGAAATAAATGAAATAAAGTAATGAAAAGGAATAAATTATATTTTCCTTTTTTGTTCTTTTATAGTATAACTTTGATACAGAAATTTAGCACAGTGACTAACATTGGGCTCTAAAATTAAGCCATCTGGCATCAAATAACAGCTTTTCCACTTCCTCGATGTGCTTCCTTGAACATCTACTCAAACTCCTAGTACTTCAGTTTCTCCCACTGGTTTAGGACTGGGCAATACAAGGAAACTGCTTATTAGAAGCTGAAAGATGGCAATATGACAATACATGAAACAAAGTGGCAAAGCATTTGGTAAAATATTGCCAACAACAATTTGGAAGATAGACCATATAGCTAACCAACTTGTAGCCCTAAGGAAAAGGCTTATAAAATAGATAATAGAAAGTGTTGGGATATTGTTGGCAACATATGGTAGTTGTTGTAGAAAAGAGTGAATCTCAGAAAAAAATTATTGGATTTGCAAGTAGAAATAAAATAAGAGTCAGGTTTAGAAGAAGCAACTACTTCTCAATCCCATTGTTAAAAATTGAGATGAACATCCCATGACGAAAGCCAAAAAAAAATATTTGACTCTTGAGCAAAGGTCAAATTAAGGGCACTGCTGTCACACTTATTATCAAAAGTTCTGGCTGGTTTTAAGAAATCACAGAGGCTTCAACTATGAACGAGTTTTGCAGAAAAAAATGTTCATTGCATATATCCACTCAGAAAAGCAAACTAATTGCATGATTCTCCCTGAAGCCTAATAGGCCCAGATCTCTATAATCAAGAGTTGAGGGAGAGACAGACAGACAGAGACAGAGAGAGGGAGAAAGAGAGAGAGGCAGGCAGCAGCTTGGCAGATAAAAATCAATTCAATGTAACAACTGTGGATATGGCTTCTGACACATGGAGCTAACTGCAATCAAAAAGATAAAAAGCTAAATACTTAAAAGTTTTATACTGCCAGAATCCCATCAGCCTAGACTAAAAGAGACACTATTTAATTTAAAACTTTTATTAAAATAACCTTTGATACTCCACCATCTATGAGGCATATTTTCTTATGCCTACTTCAGATGTGATACAGGGAGGAAAAGTCATTGACCACTGAGAAAACAGAATAGAGAGCTCTCCCAAAACTGCAGCTTAACCAAAGAACTTTGCATATTGGAAATAAGATACAATTAAAGTAGCTGTGAAAGATATACATAATTATGTGGAATCTATAAATAAGAAATTTCAAAATTTTAAAGATGCAGAAGCAATAAATTTCAAAGTATACAAATGAAAATACAAATTGGAACATTTTTCTTTGGGGTTCAGTAAAATGCTTCTATACTCTTTCTGGAGGAATAAAGATCTATGAAACCAAGAAAATGCATTATAAAGCCTTGATTATTAAAATAACATATTATAATAAGGAGAGAGGGATAAAAAATTATTCAGATGAAAATCTGCAGAATTTTAACTATTAAATATACCTACCATATAAAAATGTTGCATTATAAATCAGTAGTGAATGCAATAATTACTTAATAAATGATACTGGCTTAACCGGCTAATGATTCTTAAAAAATCAACTTAAACCCTAATATTGTACATTCTATTCAAGTTAGTCTTATATCAAAGTTAGCTCCTGGAAGGTTAAAGAGTTATCTAGAAAAAGGAAAAAGTTCTTAAGTATAAAATGTAGGAGAATATGTATTTTGGAATGTTGGAAGACTTCCTAAGCAGAAAAAAAAATAAAAATTCACAATAAAAAATTTATTTCTTAATTTCTGATTTGGATATCTTTTATTTCTTTTTCTTACCTAATTGCTTTGGCTACGACTACATTGAATAAAATTGTCAAGAGCAGGTATCCTTGCCTTGTTACGGGTCTTAGAGGAAAGGCTTTTGGTTTTGTACCATTGAGAAAACTGGGTTTTTCAGATATGGTCATTATTGTATTGAGGTACATTTCTTCTAAACATAATTTTCCAAGAGTTTTTATATTAAAAAGGGTGTGGGATTTTGTCAAATGTTTTTTCTGTATCTACTGAGATGATCATATGGTTTTTATTCTTCATTTGGCTAACATCATAGATTTGCATATGTTGAACTATCCTTGCTTCCCAAGGATGAATCCCACTTGGTCATGGTATACGGTGAATCTGGAGGATATTATGTTAACTGAATAAGCCAGACACAGAAGATCAATTATTACATGAAGTCACTCATATGCAGAATCTAAAAGAGTAGTCAAACTCATACAAGCATAGTATAGCATGGTGCTTGTCAGCTTCTGGGGGAAGGGGGAAATAAGTGTTAGTCAGAAGGTACAAAATTTCCATTATGTAAGATGAGTAAGTCCTAGAGATCTGCTGAATACCATAGAGTCTATAGTTAACAATACTGTATTGTATATTTAAAAATTTATTTGTCAAAAGGCTATGACTTATAGTTATTATTCTTATCACAGAAAGAGAGAGAGAAAGAAAGAAACGGAGAGGGAGAAAGAGAAAGAAAGAAAGAGAGAAAGAGAGAAGAAAGAAAGAAAGGGGGAGGAGAAAGGGGAGGAATATAGGAGGAAACCTGGAGGTGGTATGTATGGCATAGATTTATGGTAATGGTTTCACAGATGTATACTTATCTCCAAACTCACCTACTTGTATACATTAAATATATACAGCATTTTGAATATTAATAATACCTCAGTAAAGTCGTTAGAAAAATGAATTGGCAAGGAAAATATTGATAAACTTAACGAAATAGTTTCAGAACATAACAACTTTTTAAAAGGACAAATGATAAACATTTTCAGAAACATAAAGGGCAATAAATAGCTATAAAAATACCAAATACTATAACAGAAAATAATCATTAGAAAATAAAAATAATTTCCATTAAAAATAAAATATATTGCCAGTAAGGGAAATGATCCATATCATTTGTAATAAAAAATACAAAAAATAGAATACAACAAAATAACATCTTTCACTTATATTTGCAAATGACATTTCATGCTGAAAAAAATTGCATTATTATTTAAACTCTTAGTCAGGAGACACCAGTTTAGTAATGTGTTCCAGAAGATAAACATATTCATGGCCTTTCAATCAGCATTACAACTACTAGGAATCTAGTCTGTGGAAATAATCACAAGGAATTAGAATGTTTAGGGAACTACAGAGGGATGGAAACTTTAAAGCAAAGTAAATGTTTAATAAACAAGGAGGAAACCTAAGGGTCATTATTAAATAATATTAAAGAAATATTAAAAGTCATCCTCAAATTATTAAATGATGCATAAAATAATAAATGAAAAAAGGAAAATATAACGTTTAAACAGCAGGATTCAAAACACATTCATACATATTTTTATATATGTAAATGTTATAAAGTTAGATAAAATCTGGAAAAGAAAAACTGCCATCAACTATTTTCTGTGTTTGACTACCTATTATTTTCACTGAATTTTTATACATTTATGTTTCTAATATGCTATGGTACACATGTATCACATTTATAACCATAAAAATGTAATCAAATTATTTTAAAGCCTTTATTAAAGGTATAGTCTGAAGTTAATACCTAGTCATGAACTTTGGAAAAACTGATAAAATGCCACGTTTTTCAGTACAAGAAAGAAAAGACCTAGTCTAAAGAAATAGAAACACAAAGTTTAGATATTTTCTATACAAACTAACAATGCTTTTTGTATTTTTTTATATTACAATTTATGTTACCTGCATGTCCAAGAGTAATGAAGTGCATAGTCAAAAGGTGACTGAATGTTGCTAAGTTATTTTACAAAGACTACATTTCTAATTTTTTAAAAAATCCAATTTTATGAAAAAAAAAACCCTAAAGTATTGTTAAACAGATAAAAGCAAGCCCATGAAAAAATGCATATAGTATAAAATATTTTAAATGCTACATAATAATTTTAAGTAGTCATATATATGTAATTACCATATAATTGCATTTAAAAGATGTGGAAAATGCACACCAAATAACTAACAGGGGTCATCTCTATGGAAGGAAGTGAGTGACTAGGTCTGAGGTCAGAGGTGAACAGGTGGCAGTTACCTGAGTTTTACTAAGTATATGTACCCACTAAGTACTGCCAATACACACTAAACTTTGAAAACCACCACTGTAATGAATTAATCTTGGATATTTTAATTGTTTTTTGAGGGGCACCTAGGTGGCTCAGTCGGTTAAAGTCCAACTCTTGATTTCAGCCCAAGTCATGATCTCAGAGTTATGAGATTGAGCACCACATCAGGCTCCACATTGGGCATGGAGCCCACTTAAGAGTCTTTCTCTGGGCCCCCCTTAAAAAAAATTTTAAATTAAAAAAAATGCTTTTTGAAAAAGAAGCTACATAATAAATTAACAGATTTAATTAAAGAGATTATAATCTAACTGCACAGTTATAGTTAAAACAGGAGGCAGAAAAGAGTTATTAACTTAGGAGGGACACTAGTAGACAGTAATTGTCTACTGCAGTCATTCATCTTTGCTAAGGAGAATCCCAGGTTTGTCTAAGTCCTTTCATATGGGGGGGCCATGTCAACCAGTTCTGGCCAAATTTTTGAAAGTAGAAGATTCAGCTGTCATGTTCCTTTGAACTGTTTTCTAAATCCTTCGCCCTTTTTCTTCCCTCAAAGGTGAACAGGTTGCCTATAGGTATGGCAGTATTTTGGAACCAGGAGAATAAAAGCTATCTGCTAAGGATAGTTTGGGGGGAAAAAAATGCAGCTGGCTGGTACATCTTTGATATCATGGGCATAGCATCATTCATAGACCTACCATAGTTTATCTTCCGACTCCAAAAGTAAACTCTTATTTGGTGCAGTCACTGTCATTTTATGCAATTCAATGCAATCCCAACCAATAAAACAAAAACACAGAGGTCCAATTTGGGTCAGATAAAAGGAGTAAAATAAAATGAGATGTGGAAAAATAGACTAAATGAGAGATATAAAATATATGTGGGGCAAAGGAGTACAGTTTGATAAAGATCAGTAAGAGTGACATTCCATTCAGTCTGTGCTTTAGATGCCTTAAATTTAGATCTGAATTTTACTTATTACTCTGTTATAAATGGGTCTGCCAGTATTAGGCTTACACTTGTTCAAGGAACAGCTTTCATATTTCTATTATCCTGGGAGTCAACTGACAGTTTTTCATATAATCAGGCAAAGGCCCTAAATAGTTGTGTTTCTTGTTTGTAACACAGCCATACTAAACACACAGGGGAAAAAGGTTTTAGAAAAAGAAGTCACAGGACTTCATCCTATTTACTGCTAGCTCTTTGAGATCTGAAGTTTCTGGCAGGCCTTAGCCATAACCACTGACCTGTTTTCATGCTCACTTAAAAAATTCTGAAAGAGGATGGCAAGTCTCATAAAAAAAATCTAGTCCTGTTATTATCCCAGCTCTTTTGCTGAGAAGATAACTCACCCTAGCACAACTCAGCTCTGCTCCCCAGTAAGCAACAGGAACTTTCCCCCAGATAGATACAGATCATTCTCTCCCACTTTGAGTTCTTGATTTCAGATACAGCTGTATTCCAGGGCTGAAAAGCCTTTTCCCACATGGCTACTTACTTCCTATTACAAAGGTGGGCTCATTCAATATGCTTTCTAACACTGCCCATTGATGGCGGTGATTTCACATCTACCCGGGCCAGCATTGTATTCATTTCCAAAGAAAGCTCTGTCACTTGTTTTTCCCTTTCTTATAACAAGAGCAACAATTTCAGCTTTTGGCATGCAACCCAAAACAATAGTACTTACTGTTAGATCTGTGCCAACTTTCTACAGCCTTGTCTGTTTCCTGCTTCCACCTCTGGGACAATGAATTAAAGAAATAATTTTTAGGAACATTTATATCTATAGTCGGAGCATCAGGAATCCACAACCAAGTGTGTGGTGGGAATTTGTTGTCGTTCAACAGGATTTAAAGGTACAAATAAAAATAGCCCCCTAAAGCAATATCTATCCACTTCATTTCCTGACCTCTCCAGTACTATAGCATTAAATTTTATTCCTTCCAATGTCTAGGGGCATAGCCCTTTTTCTAAGCCATAGTACATCTCTTCTGTAGCTTCTGTGATAACGTCCCCAGAGCACTCCATGTAATTCTAGCTAGTGAAGTTGAATATGCTCTAGATTTGCTGGATAAATGGCTAATTTGTCCCCCTTTCATTTATATAATAATATGCATATTTTCTTCCATAAGGGTCAAAGTATTTTACACTTTCCTAATAAGACCCTACAAGATAACCATTCTCTAAGTTGTTTTTATTTTCTTGATGGGAAAGCGGGAGCATAAAAGGCTTTGGTTTTTCTTCCTAAGTGTTAATGCTCCAACTAAGCACATTTCCCCTCAGAGACAGTGAATGGTCCTTTTGATATTTACAAGAGCTCTATAATTCTAAGAGAATTAAGTTGAAAGGGGCAACGGAAATATGGCGCCTTGAATGTAGAGCACTGGTTTTTAAGTGTTCTTTGCTTTTCTTCTGTTATTAACTGTGTATGCTTTGCTCTCCAATTTCAAGAGAAACTGTGCCAGTTCACAGAAGGCTGAAAATGTCTTAGAAAATTGCAATGAGTACTTATAAAATTAAGATGTTTCCATCCACAAGTATATCTATCCTCTGTGATGACTCACTGATCGGTGCAGGTGGCCACTTGATTAACAATACGCTTCCCTTAAGTATGACTTGTAGCAGGCAGGAGCAGCCTTCCTCCATTGGTATAAATCAGTAAGATTTCCTCTATGTTCATTTCTCTTAGTCCTAAGAAGTATCTGGAACTCCTGGCATAGCCCAGGAATATTTTGTCATTTTGCTTCTCATATGAGGGAGCCCTGCAAGAATAGTGTCTACTAATCCTATTCAAAAACCAATTGGCTTCTGTTCCTGAGGAGTATTTCAGTCACCATGGATAAGCACAGAATAATTTCATATCATGGTAGCATGACGTGAAATATGAAATAAATAATAGTTAGTAGGTTACAAACAACTCTTCCCTTCCCTTTCTACTTTAAAAACTTCTGTATCTCCAAACTTTAACTCTGACAAAAAAAAACTCTTCATATTTTAGTCTCTAATGGCAAAAAGTATATTTTTATCTCTTGATCTTTTCTCCAAAACATTAATCAATGTCAAGACAATATAAAAATTATTAGTTGGTAACCTATTTTTCCCTCAGTAACTAAACCTGACCATAGGTTTTAGATACATTTATCTTACATAAAAGTTTACTCTGAGAGTGAGAGAAAGCTGGTTCCCATTTTCTACAACTTATTGTTCAATATTCACTTTATTATTTATTCACAATGGTACATATGAAAATTAGTTTCAGGAGAGCTAATATGTAATCCCTACAAGAAAAAAATATCAATTACCATGTAGTGTTTATATAAAATTCTTTTTGTTTTTAGCTTCATGATCTCCTGTTTTTGAAAACTGGTTAGCTCCTTCATTAAGGCTATATTCCCATCACAATCTGCATTTCATCCAAGAATTTACCAACATATATATATGCATAGAGTTTATAATGAAAAGTTTTGACAGATTCATAGAATCATATGTCCACTAACCCAGTTTCATACAGAACAGTTCCATTACCCCAAAATCTCCCTCATGTGCCCCTTTATGGTCAACCATTACCTTCTCCCTAACTTGGAAATCACTAAATTGTTTATTTTTCTCCAGGTTTAGTAAAGTGTAATAGGCAAATTGCAAAATAAAGTATACAATGTAATGATTTGATATACATATACACTGTGAAAGGATTCCCTCCATCAAATTAATTAACACATCAATCACCTCATGTATTTACCTTTTTTTCCAGCAAGAACATTTAAATTCAACTCTCATCAAATTTCAATTGCATGATGTATTATCAACCATAGACACCATGTTATAAATTCGATCCTCAGATCTTATTTATTTAATAACTGAGAGTTTGTACTTTTTTACCAACCTCTCCATATTTCCTGACACCTCAATTATCTAATCTCTGCTTTGGTTTTTATAGATTCCACATAGAAATGATACTTTGCAGTATTTGTCTTCCTCTTTCTGGCTTACTTCACTTATTTCATTATTTAGCATAATGGCCTTCAGTCATCCATGTTGTCATAAATGACAAAATTGCAATCTTTTTAAAGGCAGAAAAATATTTCAATGAGTGTGTGTGTGTTTTTGTGTGTGTGTGTGATCTCTATTATCTCTCTTCCTGCCCCTCCAATTTTACATATAAATATATATAATTATATATATAATCTTCCTTATCCATTCTTTAATTGATGCTTAGCTTGACTCCATACCTTGACTATTGTGAATAATGCTGCTATTGAACATGGTAGTACAGTTATTGCTTCAGGATTATGATTTTGTTTCCTTTGGATATATACCCAAAAGTTCAAGTACTGGATCATATGACAACTTTATTTTTAATTTCTTGAGGAAACTCCACACAATTTTCCAGAGTAACTGTAGCAGTTTACATTACTATCAACAGTATACAACAGGGTTCCCTTTTTTCCACATCCTCACCAACATTTATTATTTCTTGTTTCTTGATAACAGTCATCCTAACAGATGTGAGGTGATATTTTATTGTTCTTTTGATTTTCATTTTCCTGATGAATAATGATCTTGAACACTTTGTCATGTAAATGTTGTCAATTTGCATGCCCTTTTTAGGAAAATGTCTACTTGGGTTCTTTGTCCATTTTTTAATGGGGTTCTGTGTTTTGTTGTTGTTATTTGTTTTATTTTTTGCTATTAAGTTGTATGCATTCTTCATGTATTTTGGATATTAACCCCTTATCAGATATGTCATTTGCAATTTTGTCATACTAGAGGCTGCCTTTTTTATTTTTTTGATGATTTTCTTTGCTATGCAGAAGCTTTTTAGTTAATGTAGTCCCATTTATTTATTTTTGCTTTTGCCACCTTTGCTTTTGGAAATGTTTTTTCTTTATCTAGTCAGATGATCATATGCTTTTACTTTTCATTTTCTTAACATGGTGTATCATCTTGACCGATTTGCAGGAATCGAACCATACTTGCATTCTGAGAATAAATCATACTTGATCATGCTATATGATCATTTTCATGTAGTGTTGAATTTGGTTTTACTAATATTTTGTTGAAGAGTTTTGCATTTGTGTTCATCTAAGATATTGGCCTATATTTTTTTTCTTCTTCTATTCCTTCTCCTTCTTCTTCTTTTTTTTTTTTTTTTCCTGGTAGTATCCTTGTCTGGCTTTGGTATCCAAGATAATGCTGGCACAATAAAATAAGTTTAGAAGTGTTCCCTTCAATTCTATTTTTGGAAGAGTTTAAGAAGGGCTTCTATTAAATCTTCTTTAAATGTTTGAAAGAATTCACTAGTGAAGCCATCTGATCCTGTACTTTCCATTGAGAGGTTTTTGAGTACTGGTTCAATCTCCTTACTGGTAATTGGTCTGTTTAAATTTCCTATTTCTTCATGATTCAGCATTTAAATATGTTTCTAGGATATTATTTGTATTTTCTAGGTTGTCCAATTTGTTGGCATATAATGTTCATATTGGTCTCATAATCTTTTGCATTTCTGTGGTATCAATTGTAATGTCTGCTTTTCATACATAATACTTAAGTCCTCTCTTTTTCTTGGAAAGTCTAGCTAATAGCATCTCTATTTTCTTTATCTTTAAAAAACCAAACTCTTAGATTCATTGAGGTTTTCTATTGTCTTTTTAGTCTCTATTTCATTTATTTCTTCTCTGAACTTGGTTATTTTCTTCTTTCTGCTAACTTTAGGCATAATTTGTTCTTCTAATCCCTTGAAGTGTAGACTTGGGTTGTTCATTTATCTTTTTTATTATAGGCATTTATGGCTATAAATTTCTCTTTTAGAACTGCTAATTCTGCATCCCTTAAATTTTGGTATGTAATATTTCTATTTTCACTGTTTTCAAGATATTTTTATTTCTCTCTCTTTTTTTCAGTTGTTTGAGACCACATTTTTTA
The DNA here is from genome assembly GCA_028533885.1 of Nasua narica. Taxonomy (NCBI): domain Eukaryota; kingdom Metazoa; phylum Chordata; class Mammalia; order Carnivora; family Procyonidae; genus Nasua; species Nasua narica. Next base: position 145,615,956 of record CM052799.1, read on the forward strand.
ATTTTCACATATTTGTGAATTTTCTATTTTTTGTATTTCAATTATTTCCCAATTTCATACTATTGTGGTTCAAAAAGATGTTTGATATGACTTCAATCTCAAAATTATTGAGAATTCTTTTGTGGTCTAACATACAATCTATCCTCTAGAATGGTCATGCGCACCTGAAAAGAATGTGTATTTGCTAATTGGTTGGAATGTTCTCTTTATGTTTATTAGATACACCTTATCCAAGGTATGGCTTAAATCCAATGTTTTATTAACTTTATGTCTGGATGACTGATCCACTGTGAAAATGAGTAAGTTAAATCTCTTACTATTATCGTATCATTGTCTATTTAGCCTTCAGATCTATTATATTTGCTATATATAGTTAGGTGCTCCTTTGTTGAGTGCATAAATATTTGCCATGGTTATATTTTCTTGATATTTTCTTTATCATTATATAATGACCTTCTTTGTCTCTTGCTATTATCTCTAGCTTAAATTCTATTTTGTCTGATAAAAGTATAGCTAGTCCTTTTTATGGGTTTTGATTTCCATATCTTTAGTATTTTTTTTCTTACTTCACTTCCATTCTATATGTGTTCCTAAAGCTGAGTCTCTTGAAGGCAGCACATAGTTGTATCTCTTTCTTTCTTTCTCTTTTTCTTTCTTTCTTCTTTCTTTCTCTCTTTCCCTTTCTTTCTTTCTTTCTTTTTTTCTTTCTTTCTTATTCTTTCTTTCTCTTCCTCTTTATTTCCTTTCCTCCTTTTTCTTTCTTTTCTTTCTTTTGTCTCTCTCTCTCCTTCTTTGTCTTCCCTATTCAGAGACTGTGTTTTTTGGTGGAATAATGTTATCTATTTATATTTAAAGAAATTATTGATATGTTTGGACTTACTACAGACATTTATCGATTTTTTTTTTTTTTTTACTGTCAGGAGTTTAATGATTCATCAGTTGCATTTAACATCCAGTATTCATTACATCATGTTCCCTTCTTAATTCCCATCACCCAGTTACCCCACATTCCCACCCATCTGCTCTCCAGCAACCCTCAGTTTGTTTCCTAGAGTTGAGTCTCTTATGGTTTGTCTTCCTCTCTGATTTAATCTTATTTTATTTTTCCCTCCCTTCCTCTATGATACTCTGTTTTGTTTCTTAAATTTCACATATGAGTGAAACCATTTGATAATTGTCTTTCTCTGATTGACTTATTTTGCTTAGCATAATACCTTCTAGTTCCATCCATACTGTTACAAATGATAAGATTATTTTGATCTCTGAGCAATATTGTATTGTATGCATATATATATACCACATCTTCTTCATCCATTCATCTGTTAACAGACATCTGGGCTCTTTTCACATTTTGGCTATTGTGGACTTGGCATCAGGGAAATACAAAGCACAATGTCAATTGTTTTCTGTATTTCCTAGTCCCTGCTAAATTAGAGACTGGCCTTCAGGCAGCAGCTATTAAGTATTCAGATAACCTCCTCTTGTGAAAAGACAGGCAGATGGACAATTTTGCCTGTTTAATTCACACTGAGTCCTATGGGGATAGCACTGATGAGTGGTTGCAAGCTTGTTAACAATTGCTTCTTTGCACCAGGGATCCTGTGAATACAAGCCTTGTTGACTTTCAGATCTAGCTGTTTTGGGATCCCATCCCTCCAGTGGAAATCTAGTTAGGGAACTAGTTGTAGATTCTAAACCCTTTGCTCCCTTAGGGAAAAGCTAATAGTTGTGGGTTCCCTCTGTATTTTATAGTAATCTATTGGGGTTGGAGTTCATGGCAAAAGCGTGTCTCAGCCTTTCCTATGCATTTTGACCTGGTATTTTCTCATTTGTCTACAGTTCCAACGTTACTTAGCTAGTCTGAATCACTTTCAGAGGGAACCGTTCCACATATAACTATACACTCAATACATCTATGGAAGAAGTAAAACTCAGAAGCCTCCTCTGTCACTATTTTGGTTAACCCTCTTCATATACTTTTTCCTACCCCTACGTTTTTGCTTTATTTTGTTTTTGTTTTTGATTTATAAATGTAAAATACAGACATTGGGTTTGGTTTCCTTTACTTTAGCCAAATACCTGCAAGGTTGCCTATGTATTGTGTGAATCAATAGTTCTTACTTTTTATTGCTGAGTATTATCTATTTTCAGGATGAAGCATAGACTGTTTATCCATACACATGTTAAAGGACATGTTTGATTATTTATAGTTATTCAAGATTATGAACTATAGAACTTTTATAAACATTTATGTATAGGTCTTTGTATAAATGTAATAATGTTTAAACAACATTACTGAGCTATAACTCACAAAATGTATAATTTACCATTAAAGTATATAATTCAATAGTATTTAGTATATTCACAGATATATGCAAGCATTATTAAATTTAGAATATTTCTATCACCTCAAAAAAGAAACTCTGTACCCTTTAGCAATCACCTCCCTATCTCTGTACATCCCTCCTCAACCCTAAACAATCACTGATCTTGCCTTTGCTGGGCATTTCACATCAAGAAAATATTCTCTTTAGCTTTGGCTTTCAGCATTTTACTCTGATGTGTCTGTTTAAGGATCTCTTCGTTTTATTCTACATGGACTTTGTTGAACATCCTGGATTCATAAGTTCTTGTTTTCCATTAAGTTTGGGAAGTTTTCAGCTATTATTTCTTTGAATATTTTCCTGTTCCTTTCTCCCTCTGTTCCACTCTCCTTTCCATTACACATCTGTTGTGCTATTAACAATGATCCACATTTCTCTGAACCTATGTTTATTTCACTTCTTTTTTCTTCTCTCTGATCTTTATTTTTTCTTTTTTTAAATTTAAATTCAATTAGCCAACTTATAGTACATCATTAACTTCAGATTTAGTGTTCAACAATTTATCAATTGTGTATAATACTCAGTACTCATCTCTCTTTCTTTAAACTCTATAATTGATGAAGTTTTAGAATATAAGTGAGGTTCTCAGGTGAGAGGTCCAGAGCTGGTGACCAAGAAAGAATTCTTAAGATGTCTCTGGTGCAAAAAGGTTATTTTATTAAAGCATGGGGACAGGACCTATATGCAGAAAGAGCTGCTACACTGTGATCTTGAGGAGTGGGTGATTATATACTGAGGAGTTGAGGAGGTGAGGACAAAGGGAGTGTCCAGAAGGACTGTCATATGTTAAAGACTCTCAGGATATCTGAGGCCTGGTTATTGTCAAGCCAAGGTTGTTTTTCCCTCTAATGAGGCACTAACATGAAAACAGGAGTTTCCTGGAGGAATGTTACATTCTTCCTATTAACACATCTTTGTCAATGGGCTTCAGGATTAGAAGAAATTCAATTTTATTTACGTGTCCTTCTGCCTCAGCTTCCCTCAATTTTATGGAGGGGAAGGTGATTTTAGGGCTTAAGGAAATTGAGTTATAGGTCTCTGGAAGTTGGGCTATTGATAAGAAACCTTCTTTGTAAATCACTAGGACATTTGTAAATTGAGGGAGACTCCTGTCCTGTAGGTCTGTGGTCTCTATTAGTTAACCATTTGTTTTTCCTTTAGGGCAGCCAGGAATGCCTGAGGAATGTCACACATATCACATGGGGGGTGGGGGAGGGGGAGGGTGCCAGCTTCTGCTTTGTCCTCAGCTAGCTTTCTGTTCCCTCATCATAATCTCTATCAATCTACCTCCAAGTTTACTAATTCTTTCTTCTGGCAGTTCAAATAAACTGTTAAGTGCCTCTGGTGAATTTATTTTAATTCTTATATTTTGATCTCCAGAATTTTCATTTTTTTACATAATTTCTATATCTTTACTGATTCTCTGATTTGATACTATCATCATATCTTCTTTACATCTTTAATAATGGTTTTCTTTAGTTATTGGACATATTTATCATGGATACTTTGAAGTCTTTTTCAGTTAAATCCAACATCTGGTTGCTCTTACAACCTGTTGCCTGACCTTTTTTAAGTGACTAGGTTATACTTCCCTAGTTCTTTCCATATCTCACAAATTTTTGTTAGAAACCAGACGTTTTAGACAATATAGGATAGCATCTGTAGGTGCTGGTTTCTCACTTCTGGGGCTTGTTATTATTACTTCTTTGTTTATTTATTTAGTGAATGGCTGGATTATTTTAGTGAAGTCTATTTCTAACTCACTCCTCCCCCTCATCCCCACACAGTGTTAAGCCTCTGACATTGCTTCTCACATAGCACAGTCTTGGATTTGTCCACAGTTCCCTGAGACAAAAACGGTTTTGGCAGGACCCTGTTTAACTGTTTCTTTCCCTTACCACACCTGGCTGTAAAACTCCACTATTTTCTTGCTTATTGCTTTATTATTTCCAACAATGCCCTCGGGCATAAACTGCTCCACAAACTAAACAAATGAAATTTAGGCTCCTTTGAAGGGATAGTTTCCGGGTTAGTGTTTGAGATTAAGTTCTAAACCAGGTTCTCTCAAGCAAACAAGCTAGCCTAGTTTAACTAAGATCTCCAAAGAATCTACCATTCCCCTCTCAGCTGCCATTTGCCATAACCTCAAGTTTTTGAGAGCATTCTAGGGCTTAAATTTATCCACATTGTGCTGTAAATAAAGTCAGTTCCCTTGGGACAGGTTAGAAGCTGTCTTGTTTCCAAGTCTGTCTTTTTTCCCCCCAGGCAAAGTTTCTGGACCACCGCTCTGAACCTGGCTGTTGGGACAGTGATTTGCATCTTTGAATAATACCACCACTTCAAAAGCTGGATGATTGGTGGGGGTGCAGCAATAGCCTCAGATCTTCCAGGCTTGCCTCTTCCAGGGTGGAAGAACCATCTTACAAGCCCCACTTTATATGGGAGGGCAAGGGTAATCAAGCCCCATTATTCACAGTGATGCCATGAAAAGGTGAAGTCTTCATTCTATGAGAATGACCTGGCTGGAAAGGGAACCCCCACCTGTCAGTTGCAGTCTCCTGGAATTTATCTCACAACTGGTAGCTGGAGGTAGAATGAGAAAGGCTGCTGTTCTTCCCATCATGGGAAGATAGCCTTATAGACTGAGAACTGGGGGAAGAGGGATCTCTGTGTTCTTGGCTGTACCAGTCTGGAGTGTAGTTTCTGTTAAGTTGAGTAGGGATGGGAAAGGAAAAGAGTGGGTATCAGTCCAAATACTACAAAATTTCCCATTATTATTGAATTTTTAGTATAGTTTCTTGAATAAATATTTCTTCATTAGTTGTATGAATGTTTGGACCATTTCCAGAGATTTTAAATGATTATTTTAAAAATAATTTTACCGAAAATCAAGTATATGGAGAAACAACAATCCTATAGCACTACACACCTATTAGAATATCTAAAATATAACAAGCTGCCAATACCAAGTGCTAGTGAGGATGAGAAGCAACTAGAACTCCAATCCAGAGCTGCTGAGCATGCAAAATCTAATTCTAATTTACCACATGACCTAATAATCCTGGGTACTGATCCTAGAAAATCAAAATAAATCAAATCAAGACAAAACTTATGTTTACACAAAAACCTATACATGAATGTTTATAGTAGTTTTATCGATAATGGCTAAAATTAGAAACAATCCACATGTCTCTAAAAAACTGAATATACAAACTACTGTAAACCTCTAAAAAAACTCCATCAGCATTAAAAAGGACTGGATTCTTAAAATCCACATTAACATTAATGAATCTTAACGGCATTATGCTGAATATAAGGAGTGTGTTTCAAAGGTAATATACTGTATGATTTTATTAATAGGAAATTTTTGAAAAGACTAAGTTGTGTGACAGAGAACAGTGAAACAGTGAGCAGTTGCCACTAATTAGAAACGGGGGAGGGTGTAACTGCAAAAAAGAAAAAAAAAGGGAAATTTGGCAGATACTGAAATTGTGTTCTGTAACCTTAGTTTGGTAGTGGTTATATGAATAAAAACACATGTACATTCACAAAATTTTATACCAAAAAAAGAGCTTATTTTACTATATACTAATTTATAAAATATTTTTTAAAAGTGAAGAGAAATCTGAACATAAACCTATTCTGAATGGAAGTAATTAGAACTAAAATTATATATTTCAAACCAAGAAATATTTGCCAAGAAATATTTGCCTGAGGCCTTCAAGGAAAGAATGCCATCATCACAGTAACATCCAAGGCTAATGCCTTACACATTTTTGAACATACCATTCTTGTTTAAAAAATTTTCATTTTGATTGATCTGACGTACAATGAGATATATATTAAAACAGAAATTCTCCATTTTTTGCTTAAGTAAAAGTTTTGTTTCATCAACTCTCATTGATTTTATTCATTTCTGTGGAATACATCCTCTGGATGTAAAATCTTGATTTTTTGCATATGTATTTAAAATACATATTCCTCTAAAAATTTTTTCTTGATATCTTGAATTTAGTGCCATTTATACAAAAAAAATCTTGTTTTGTAAACCTGGTACTTTAAAAATTCATTGAGAAATACTTCACCAAGGTCAAAAGCTTTTGCACAGCAAAGGAAACAGTTGCCAAAATGAAAACAGCTTACAGAATGGGAGAAGATATTTGTAAATGACACATCAGATAAAGGGCTAATATCCAAGATCTATAAAGAATTTATCAAACTCAACACCCAAAGAACAAATAATCCAATCAAGAAATGGGTAGAAACATGAATAGACATTTCTTCAAGACATACAAATGGACAACAGACACATGAAAAAATTTCAACGTCACCAGCATCAGGGAAATATCAAATCCAAACCACAAAGAGACACCACCTCACACCAGTCAGAATGGCTAAAATGAACAGTTGTTGGCATGGATGTAGAGAAAGGGGAATCCTCCTACACTCTTTGTGGGAATGTTAGCTACTACAGACACTCTGGAAAACTGTGGACATTCCTCAAAAAGTTAAAAATAGAGCTATCCTATGACCCACCAATTACACTACTAGGTATTTACCCAAAGAATACAAATGTCATGATCCGAATGGGCACTTGCACCCCAGTGTTTATAGCAACAATGTCCACAATAGCCAAACTATGGAAAGAGTCCAGATGGCCATCAACAAACAAATGGATAAAGAGGATGTGGCATAAATATACAATGGAAGAGCACTTGACCATCAAAAAGGATGAAATTTTACCATTTGCAATGACATGGATGGAACTGGAGGGAATTATGCTAAGTGAAATAAGTCAATCAGAGAGAGACAATTATGTGGTTTCACTCATATGTGGAATTTAAGAAACAAAATAGAGGATCATTTTTGAAGGGAAACCAGAAAGGTAGACAAATCATAAGAGACTCTTAGCTATAGGAAACAAACTGAGGATTGCTGGAGGGGTGGTAGGTGGGGAATGGGGTAACTTGGTGATGGGCATTAAGGAAGGAATGTGATGTAATGAGCAATGGGTGTTATATGCAACTGATGAATAATTCAACTCTACATCTGAAACTAATGATATACCATATGTTAATTAATTGAATTTAAATAAAATTTTAAAAATATCAGAGAAAAAACTAAATAAATTTGCCTAAAAATTGATCAGCAGGATAGTGGTAAGCAAAAAAACTTATTATGCAATATTGTTGCTATGGTTGAAGGAGGCTTTAAAACTTTAAAAGTTTAGTCTTAAACTCAGATAAATCAGTCATTCTGATGACTTTTCATAATCAGGCATCAGGGCAACAGCAGAATTTAACATTAATAGTTGAAATTTAAAATATTTATTGTCAAGCTGAAAAATGTTTTTTTCCCAAACCAATGAAAAAAACCTTAATATTCAAAAACTATTTTAATTTAAAAAAAGAAAAGAAAAAAGAAATTGTAGTTATAATATCCTTGTTCTTAAAACCTTATTATCTCAGGGCACAAAAGTACCTTAGAAGTCATACAATCCTAATTACTTACTAATGCTTGAGTATCCTGCATAATGGCCCCAAACTTCCGCAATTGCAACTCTTAGCAAGAACAGTCTATAAAAGTGACTAATTTTTATCCAGGTAAAATTTTATTGAGGTGTGATACTCATCTTTTGACATTCTAAAATATCTCAATTCAATTATTTTATATATTATTCTCATTTCAAAATAATAATAATTAGAAATAATGATGAATTATAAGTGAATAGAATGACTTGGTTTTGTCCTTGGATCTAATATTTATGCAGTGAATTAAATTCTATAAATGTCTTGAATTCTTTGAGCTCATTTTTTTATTATGTATGAAATCAAGGTCCTAACACCTTATTCACCGAACTTCATTAGATGAATTTCAAGTAATATAGTAAGTGAAATCAATTTATAAAACTGTGGAGACTATATTATTTTCTTTTGAGTACCGTGAAAGGCTTTAAAAAAATTGATCATGTCAGACCACAAAAAAAGTCAATGAATTCCCAAATTCAATAGCATAATTTTTTTTAACAAAATGTCACAAAGAAATAAGTGATATTCAAATGATTAAAATAAGCACTATAAGTCCATGATCCTTAAGATAAAAAGTAATTCATACAGATATTTTTAAATATTTAGAACTGAAGCCAAAAATAGTGTAAACACTACATATCAAAATTTGTGGTAAACAGTTGAAGCAGTTCTTTGAGAGAACTTTATAAATATATTAAATAGGAACAAAAATTGAAACCTGGGATGTAGCCATCTAATAAATACAAAGAAAAAAATAGGAAAATAGATAATATAAATGAGAGCAAAGCTCAAGGAAATAGAGAAAAATAATAAAATCAATATTAACATCAAAAACAGTTGCCTTGAAAATATAAATAACATAAATAAATCTATAGCCAAAAAAAAGATCAGGAATGAAAAAAAAGTCATACAGTAAAAAGAAAAAAATAGATGCAAAAAACATCAGAATTGAAAAGCTAATAAAAGAGAATTTCTTTCTCCTTAGTATGTAGAAAGCTACAACTAACATTATCCAACATAATCCTATCTTGAGATCCTTAATTACATTTACAAAGACCCTATTTCCAAATACTGTCACATTCGAAGGCCTCAAGGATTAGAGTGTAGACAAATCTTTTGGGGGACCACCATTCAACCCACTACAAAAGCTAATCACAGATCAAAGAAGCTCAGTAGAATTAAAAAACAAAGAAAAACAACAACAAAAACCCCTATATATATGATAGGCAAGCTGCTGAAAATCAAAGATAAACTCAAACCAGAAGGATAGAGGAATAACCTTAACTGGAGAGGAACAAAGATAAGAATGATAGCAGACTTCTAATCAGAAACTATGCAAGCCAGAAGTTAAAACAGTGACATCTTTACCGTACCAAAAGCAAAAAGAAACACCTTTTCATTTTTTAAAAATATTTTATTTTTTTATTTGAGAAAGAAACAGACAGCAGAGAGAGCAAGAACAGGGAAGAGGAGGGGAAGCAGCCTCCCCACCAAGCAGGAATCTTGACATGGGGCCCGATCACAGGACTCCAGGATCATGACCTGAGCCAAAGGCAGGCACTTGATCAACTGAGCCACATAGACACCCCAAGAAACTCCTTTAAGACGAAAATAAAGACTTGGGGCAGCTGGGTGGCTCAGTGGGTTAAGCCTCTGCGTTCTGCTCAGGTCATGATCTTACGGTCCTGGGACCAAGCCCCACATCGGGCTCTCTCTGCTCAGTGGGGAGTCTGCTTCCTCCTCTCTCTCTGCCTGCCTTTCTGCCTACTTGTGATCTCGATCTCTCTTTCTCTCTCTGTCAAATAAATAAACAAAATCTTAAAATAAAATAAAATAAAATAAAATAAAATAAAAGACTTTTTCAGACAAAATCTGACAGAATCCCCAATGCAGGATAAGAAATATTTTAGGAAGTTTTTCAAACAGTAGAAATATGATACCAGATAAAAACTTAGATACTATGCATGCGTGCACACACACACACACACACACACACACTCAATTAAGAGCCCTAAAATGGTAAAACTGTGGACAAATGTAAAAGGTAATTTTTAAACTTTAATTTCTTCATAAGATAATTGGCCATCTAAGGTAAATATAGAAACACTGTATAATGTGGTTTATAACACATAGAATTAAAGTGTATAACAATAACACAATTTAAAATATAAGGTAAGTTTCAATATATTCACACTATGCATGGGAAATGACATTTCATGATTGGGAGGTAAACTATACAAGTTAAAGATATGCAACTAATGCGAAACTAGCAATTAATACAAAAATTAAAATGAGTATAACTAATAAGCCAACAGTGGATAGAAGATGATAATAAAAAATTCAAGTAACTTAAAAGATAAGTCAAGAAAAGAAGGAAAAAAAGAACAAAATAAAGATTCCCTAATTAGAAAACAAAAAAGTAAGGTAGCAACTTTAAGCCCAACTATATCAATAATTACATTAAGTATTCTAAATAATGAATTAAAAGACAGAGATTGCTAATCTCTGTAACAAATAAAGGCCCATCTATAGAGTTTGTAAAAGAAAAATATTTTAAATATTAAAGACATAGATAGGTTAAAAGTAAAAGGATAGAAAATTATACATAAGGCAAATAGTGATCAAAAGAGATCTGGAGAAGCTAAATTAATATGTGACAAAGTAGACTTCAGAATAAAATTAAATATTAGAGGTAAAGAAAAAAATACACACACATACACACACACGGCAATTAGACAGGAAGTTATAGCAATCCTCAGTGTGTATGCAGCTAATGACAGAGCTTTAAAACATGAAGAAAAAAAAAACCTGATAAAACATAAAGTAGAGATAGACTAAGTCACATTTATTGTCAGTCTTCAACACTCCCCTCTCATGAACGAATAGAATAGCTAGATAAAAGTATCAGTAAGATATATATAGAAGATTTGAGTAACACTATCAACATACTAACCTAAATGATATTTACAGGATACTCCATTCAGCAGAAGCAAATACATGTTCTTCTCAAGAGCACATAGAACATATACCAAGATGGACCATATTCTGAGCCATAAAAGAAACCTCGACAAATTCAAAAGATTAAAATCAAACAGAATGTTCTCTGATCATAATAGAATTAAACTAAAAATAAGTAACATGAAGATATATTTTTAAAAACCCTAAATATTAAAAAAAAAAAACCCTAAATATTTGGAAGTAAACAACATACTTCTAAATAATCCATTGGTCAAATAAAAAATCACAAGAAAGATTAGAAAGTGCTTTGAATTTTAAATCAATACCTTAAAAACAAAAATATACTGAAATGTGTGAGATATAGTCATCACTGGAAAATTAATAGCATTAAATGTTTATATTATAAAAGAAGAAAAGTCCTAAGTCAGTGATCAAATTTTATACCATGAAAAATTTTTAAAAAGAGAAAAAATTAAAATGTATAAGAACTAAAAAAAAAAAAAAAAACTTAAAAAAAAAATAAGAACCGTAACCAATGACATTTAAAAAATTAGAGAAGTCAATGAAACTAAGAAAATCAATAAAACTAAACCCCTAGTCACACTGGTCAGAAAAAAGGAAAGAAGGACAAATTACCAATATTTTTTTTATTTAAACATTTTTCTTAAGATTTTATTTATTTATTCGACAGAGAGGAGAGAGATCACAAGTAGGCAGAGAGGCAAGCAGAGAGAGAGAGGGGAAAGCAGGCTCCCCGCTCTCCCAGCAGAGAGCCCAATGTGGGGCTTGATTCCAGGACCCTGAGATCATGACCTGAGCCAAAGGCAGAGGCTTTAACCCACTGAGCCACCCAGACGCCCCCAAATTACCAATATTAAGAATAAAAGCGGGGCTATCATTGGAGAATTGACAGGCAGTAAAAGAATAAGGGAATAAACAGGTATGATAAGGGAATAAACAATCATGCCAACAAATTTGATAATATGGTTGAAATAAATTCTTTGACAAACCAACTGATTGAATTCATTAGAGAAGAAATAAATACTCTTATTAATACTCCTATATCTTTATTTATTTATTTATTTTTAAAGATTTTATTTATTTATTTGACAGAGTGAAAGAGAGAGAGAGAGAACACAAGCAGGGGGAATGGCAGAGGGAAAGGGAAAAGCAGATTACCCAGTGGGCAGGGAGCCTGATGTGGGGCTTGATCCCAGGACCCCAGGATCATTACCTGACCCAAAGATAGTTGCTTAACTGACTGAGTCACCCAGGTGCCCCATATCTTTAAAAAAGAAAAAAAAGATTTATTTATTTGAGAGGGAGCAAGAGACAGCAAGTGCACATGTGGTGGGAGGGGCAGAGGACAGGAAGAGAATATTAAGCAGAATTCTTACTGAGCATGAGCCCAATGCAGGGCTTGATCTCATGACCTTGAGGTCATGATGTGAGCCAAAATCAAGAGTCAGTTGCTTAATGGACTGAGCCACCCAAGAGCCCCAATACTTCTATATCTTTTAAAGAAATTGAGCTCACAGTTAATAACCCTACACAAAGTTTAAAATCCAGGCCCAAACTGTATTCTTTGCAAATCCTACAAAATAGTCAAGGAAGAAACAATGCAATTTCTACACTAATATTACCAAAAATAGAAGAAAAGAAATATTTTTCAACTCACTTTTTGAGTTCAATGTTATCCAGCAATAAAAGGCAAGCAGACATTAAACAAAAGAAGAAAAAGAAGAACTACAGACTAACATCTCTTATGAATTCAGATACGAAGAGTTCTTAACATTAACAACTATTCTACAATATGCTGGTGGTTCTAGTCCACAGAATAAGGTAAGAAGAAACCACTGGAAACATAAAAATTGGTTTCGTGTGTGTGTGTGTGTGTGTGTGTGTGTGTGTGTGTGTGTGTGTGTTTAAGCAGGCTCCACGCCCAGCGCAGAACCCAATGCAGGGCTTGAACTCAGGACCCTGAGATCAAGAATCCCACGCTTAACCCATTGCACCACCCAGGTGCTTGGAAACACAAAAATTGGAAAGTAAAAGGTAAAGATCCCTTTTCATATAATAGTTGACATATAATGAATGAGGAATATAATCATCTACACACAAAATCCTAAGAAGTGAATAAAAGCCATAGGATATAAGATTGACATAAAAAATCAATAATGTTAATAATATGTTAGGATTGAGAAATCATAGATTAAAATTTTAGACAAACTATTTCTCAGGAAATTAAAGGATTCTCTGGAACAGCAATAGCTATTCCTTTCTCAGGAAGATCTCATACATGTGCTCCCCTTTCAAGGATCTTTTATTTTATTATTTTTTGAAAGATTTAGGAACGGTGTGCATGAGAGGGAGGAGGGGTAGAAAGAGGGAGAGAGTGAGAATCTCAAGCAGACACCTCACTGAGCACAGAGCCCAACATGGGGCTCAATCTCATGATTGAGGCCAAAATTAAGAGTTGGATGCTTAAATGATGGAGCCATCCAGGTGCCCCTCAAGGACCTTTTATATTTTCAAAATGAATGAAAAGCTACAAACCTAGCTCATTTTTTTGAAGGATTTTTTTTTTTTATTTGAGAGAGAGCAAGAGGGAGAGACCTTTGACCCTGGGATCATGACCTGAGCCAAAGGCAGATGCTTAACCAACTGAGTCACCCAGGTGCCCCAGCCAGCTCATTTCTTTAAAAAATAGTAATAATAATCACATGGAGATCAGTTTCACAATCAAATTAATATCTGATATACCATATACTTTATGGAATCCTCAAAGTGAAAGACAAGGAAGACTGTCCAATTTTACATTCTGCTACATACATTTCCAGTGAAATTAGTTTAATAAATTGTGAACATATCCTATACTGGTTGCATAATTTGACTTTCCAATGTTGCACAATAGATCATGTGATTATGTGATGAAGGAATATGATCAGATTTCTTTGCACTAGACAATCCTGTGCAAGAACTTTTCTAGATACTCTTAAGGCTCTCTGCATATCTCACAATAAATTCTACCTTCTCCAACAAGTCTTTCATAGCCACCATATCCAAAGTAACCCTCCCTTACTCTTTTCCAGCCAATCACAACTTTTTATTTTGTTTGTTTTTTGAATATTCATTACTATCTGTAGTCACATACACACAGAGCTATGACATTTATTATCTGTCTTACCCACTAAATATGAATTCTTTAAAAGCATAGTTGGGAGTTTTTTATTTACAACTTTGTCCCTAGCATCCAAAATATAATACATATTTGAAACTCAATAAATCTTTGTTGAATTAATGACTAAATTAACTAGTTAATGATCTTTATCAGTCTCTGAAATTTCTTTGTCCAGTTATTTATGTATTGTTTCTTTTCTAGAATATAAGTTCTTGAGAATAATAACCATGTGTGTCTTCTTTACTGCTCTATCTCCAGATCTTAGTTCATAGCTCATAGGAAGCCTTTTATTTTTGTTCTAAAATTCTAAGAAGTGTCTATGAATCCGTATTTACAGTAAACTAGGCAATAAATCTCACTTCCTAAACTGTTCTAAGTCCTAATAAATAATTAAATGGCATCTTAAACAATCTTTATGAGGCTGTAGTAGTATTTTTTATGAAGTCAGTTAACTTCATAAATGGTCCTTCTCGCTGACTTAAATCAAAAGACTTGTTTACACCTGGCATTTGTGTCAGGGGATACTATAGTTAATTAACTAAATTGGCTTGATTCCTGTTCTTAATTCCAAGGGATTCTTTAAAAAATGGCATTTAATACTAAAGTGTTCTGTATCTCCTTCTAGGTGATGATGAATGATTGTTCTGAGGTAAGTTTCACTTGTCTCAAATATTTCCTTCATCATTTCTTAAGATGAAATAGTACAGAGAAATTTAACTAGTGAAGTAATATAAATATTTTCAGAGGTTAAAGGATGAACATTTCTATGATACAATAAATGTATAAGAAGTGTCAATAAGCAAGTATTTAGCAAACATTTAGTGATTAAGGAAGAAAAACTGAGACAAGAGAAATAATAAACCATTACTCCCTAAAAGCTTACAATTACCTTATGAATAAAATGACAATGAGTCACAGGCTTGACAGGTGACATTGTGTGTAATTTGTAACACCAAAGCTCCAAAAAGTTTAAATTAAAAAAAAAAAGCAATATTGCCAAGATTGGCCACGTACATACACTCAAAGGCAAATGAAAAGTAATCATAATTGTGGCACTCAATTGAGTAATTTTTTTTCTGAGAGATCTTTCTGAAATGGGAAATGATTTCTTGAAATCACTATTTCTTTCCTGAGATCCATAATCCTGAAAAGAACAGGTTTTGTTAATAACAGCAGCTTATGGACTAAAGGGGAGAGGTGTCACCTGGAATCTAGAACTAGTTGAAGGTGGTGGAATTCTGTGATTGTGATAGTCCAGTATCTTATCAATTTTCAAAGAATGAGCAGTTTAGTTATTAGAAAATGTGCTCGGAAGGTTTGGTCAAATAGCTTCTAAAGCCCATTCATGTTGAACATTATCAGCTTCAGTGAAGCACATTTGCTGCAGTTCTGGGTGAGTTTTGCGATTCTTCCTTAATGTTATTCTAATTTTTCTAGGGCTTCAGGAAGAGAGTTAAACTACTAGGAGCCTGGTGCATTTTACAATTCCATTTCTTCAGAAAATATCAAAGATAGGCATGTCAGTGTGGTGCCTTCAGAAAAGGAGGGATTATTATGTACTTTCCATTATAATCCTGAGCCTGTTTTATTCTATGCCTCAAGGTCTTGGGCTTTTAAAATTGATAGTTCCCTTAAAAGGTAGACTGGTTAAGATATTTTAGTCAATTTCCATTCTTGGATTCATAAAATACATTTTCCCAGGAAACCAGGTACATTCACATCTGTCATATTTATCTCTCTGTACTTACATAAGAAAGGGTTTGTACTAGCTATGTCTTCCTTAGTAAGAGTTCTGACTCAATGCCATCTCATTTTCTTAAACTTTTCCACCTCATTTTTTTAAAATTTTCCAGAGTAATTTATTATTTTCTTTACTGACATGTTTAGTAATAATTAAAATGCTATAACCATTTTCCTTTAAGAAATTTCTCTCTGTTAGCTTAGGGACAGTAGCAAAAATGTATGATTGATCCTTTCATCAGCATTCTAAGTATGCAAATTTTAAACTATATTGTCCTCATTTCTTTTTAAGGGATAAAATAGAAAGGAATGGTAGGAAGGTAGCTGACTAAGCCTCTGACCATCTCAACACAGCTATATTTCCATATTAATGTGCCTCTTAGATAATGTTTACATTAAAAACCTCTTGCCAAAAAAATGATATATTTTATTATCTCTTTAAGCACTAATTGACAGGTCTACTCATTAGTACTATTTCAATGAGGTTCACTGGAAGTATTTGCTTCTTGTTTTGTATCTTTTTTTCTTCTTTTGCTAATACAAATAAGTGAGACTGTCATTTGGTGCTAGATAAGCTAGATAGCCACCAAATTAGTGAAATAGTGGCAGCCATTTCTGAAGAGAAGAAGATTTCTCCAGAGGCTTTATTTTCAAATGGTTTGGGAACAATTATCCATTGTGATAACATCAAGCCTACTAATTGCTTTTGTGTTCAAGGT
This sequence comes from Nasua narica, assembly GCA_028533885.1. NCBI lineage: Eukaryota > Metazoa > Chordata > Mammalia > Carnivora > Procyonidae > Nasua > Nasua narica. The sequence goes on from CM052799.1 coordinate 145,632,466, forward strand.
ATAAAAATCCACAATGGCAACAGCTGAGAACTGGGTTTTAAATCTTTGGGAATGTGCCTTACTCTCCCTTTCTTTTCCCCTGGAAATTCTAAATGTCCCATGTACAAAGTCAGTCTATGTTGTGTGTGTGTCTGTGTCTGTGTGTGTCTGTGTCTGTGTGTATGGCTGTCTGTGTGTATCTGTGTGTGTGACACAGACAGTGGAAACCAAGATTTCTGCTTCTGAGTTGATGTCTTATGGCTACAAGAATCTAACCCTATTATTGCTTGACAGAGTTTTAAAAGAATTTCATCCATTGAGAGTATAGTGTTTCAAAGGAGAGATGCCATTTAGGATGGGAACATTCAATGTTAGAACTATTGAAACTGACAATATGATCAATTTCCTAAGACATTCATGGATACTTTGTGTGGTTTGTTTTAGACATTTTCTTCTTTCTCTTTCCTTTTTCCCCATTTCATTTGGTGTGTGTGTGTGTGTGTGTGTGTGTCTGTGTGTATACTTGTGTTATATATTGTTTTTCCTTTGTTGAAGTTAAATATTAGGACAACTCCTGATATTTAACTGTCATTCAATTTTCTTATCCTTCTTTCACAGATTCCCTTTTATTAAGGCTGATTATTAATCTACTAGGTTTGTCCCTTCTCATAATTACATCCCTGTATTTTAGTTCTTTAATGATTTCTGTTCATAATTGACATACGAGATGACTTCCTTTTTTTCTTTCCTAAGAAGCTAATGTATTGTTATCCCTGTAGGTTAAACTGATCAATTTCTCTGCTTGAAGCTGTGTTTGGATATTCTCATTTTCTGTACTAGTTTCACTCCTTCCATTTATTGCTTGAAGCCTGAGGTGAAGAAAGTCCCAAGCAAAACAGTTAAGGCAGATGAGTTTCTCATTCAATAATTTTCGGTGGCTAAAATATTTCTTCCAGATTTTATCTTTTTCGTTTTTAGTCTCTGACTCTCTGGCTCAAGGAGCAAAAGGGTACAAAGCTTCAAAAATAAGGTAAGGAAATGTCAATGAAAATCAGAGAATAGTTGTTTAGACTGTATCTCTCATGCAAAAGTCAATAAGTATATGCCAACTGGAAATATAATGATGAAATTAATAGCAGAGTAACCAATAAAGGACAAGAGTAGAAATAGGCAGCAGTAGGAATCCAACTGCCAATATGATTCTTATCTTAAATTCTGTGATATCATCAACAAATGATTACTGAGTAGCGTTTGAAAAACAGTAGGCTGGGCACTTAGAAATTGGAAGGAAGGAAATCCAAATTTATTGATTTCCTATTTTATGTTCATCTGTTTCCTAGTAGTATATTCCCAATAATGCTTGAACAATGCTAAAGCATCTTTCAATATAAAGTAACTGAGGTTCAGAAATGTAAAATGCTTTACCCATGTTTATGCAATTAGTAAAAATGCAGACTTAATGTTTGCAACCACTTTTATCTGATATCAAAGCCATGCCTTTCCAGTACACAACCCTAACCCTTTGCTAAAAGTCAATCAAAAGAACACATTCCAAGCCATATGGGAGTTTAATAAAAGAATAAATTAATGAACCATTAATCCAAATACCTGCAACATGCAATATTTGACCAACAAACATACAGTACTAAAGATCTCAAAACATGGTTGTAGGTATTCTGATTTAGAAAGATGTTTTTTAATTCAGAGGTGTAAAATATAAGCATACCTGAAAACTACTGAGCCAGTATAAAATAATTTGAAAATTGCAGGTCAGAATCAAACCTAAATGGGAGCATTTTCACAGTGTGGCAAAATTAACTATTTCCACCTTCAGCAGTAATATGAATATCCTATCCAACTATTTCTAAGACTTCTTAAACCTAAACTGGTTTTCCAAAACCATTTTCAGAGTAGAGATTTGGATACAAGTATATAACATTTATCTATATTCCCAATGCCTAAGGACAAGTATTTGCTATTTTAACACCTCCTATAGCATTAAATACTGCTCGAATTTGCCCATAAGAGAATGGTAATTATTAGTGGTCACAATGACAATTGTCAAAGTCTTCCTTCTTCATCACCTTTTTTTAACTGGAAGCATGTGAGCAACCATGGACTAGCAGCATTTCAATTGAATTTTATCAGAAGTTTTTAAATTTTGCAAGAGAATAGGAACCTAGAGTAAAATTATTTAGTACTTTCAAATTCTACCTAGTTTGCAAAGGCTCCTGAATACTGCAGGACATTGAACTCAAATTTAAACCAGCATTCACTGCTTCCTCTCCCCTGCAGGTAAGCTAAGAAAGGAATTAACAGGTGACCTCCCTGCACCCTTCCATCTATACTACCAAGAATGGCATCATACATAAAATAATAAAAGCATGGAAGTTTGAACTTAGTAAAAGTTCCATGAGTTTGAAAAAGACACAGCTTGGCTAGTGGGTGGATTTAAAAACAATTTTTTTTTGGTGCACCATCAGTTTCTTTCTTTTAGACCCATTTGGTTATCTATTTTCTCCGTTTTCTTCAGATGTTATCTCTTTGCACTTCTTGGCTGGACCATATTTTTAAGTCTAATTGAAGAGGCCACCTGTAGATTGTACCTTCTGTCTGCTAACATTACCACTGAAAACTCCCTTTGTACTTTTCCCATTCTGGTTTCATGCAATTTCACCACTCACTTTTTTTTTTTAAATTCCACACCGACAAAATATAGACTTCCATACAGAACAAGAAATGTATTTCAGGATACTTAGAAATCTCTGTGAGGCTAACAGTGAGCAGCTTTACATTGTTTTGGAAAAAGAAATTTGTAATCTATTTTTGATTGCAGACAGACATTAACCCCTCCTTATTTTTATGCAGTCAGGACTTGCTTTATTTTTCCCTAACTTATAGTTCTCCCCGTATTAAATCATCCCTCTAAAGGGCAATCCAAACCACCTTAGCTAGTACTCTATTTCTCCTTGCTACTTTTTTCCCTTTTGCCTTATGATTCTTCATATCTCCAACCATCACTTCCCCAAATTCCCTTACCAAAATTCAAAGCCAATTTAGGGCAATTTAGCAGTGTAATTAAAGTGTGAACTGTGAACAAAGGAAGGACTACTTCTCTCACTCTCAGTACGCCTTTTTCTTTCTACTGAAGGCAGAAGTGTTTCCATAGTATCATTAACGTGCCCCTACCATCCCTCTTTTGTTCTATACTCCAGAATCTGAGTTATTTGTTTACTCATATTTTATACTTTGTATCTATTATATATGCTAGGCTCAATGTAAGATTCAAGACAAACGTAGTGAGTAAAAAATAAAAGAAATTCCTTGTGTCCTTTAACCATATAGCTTAGTATGGAAAGATGGATATGAATAAAAGAATTACACACATAAATATAAAATGTTCCTGTGATAAGTACTATAAATATTATATAATATATATTATATAATCATTAAGGGAACAATCTAACAAGAAAATTTAATAATTGTAAATATTTATGCACCCAATATGGGAGTACCCAAATACATAAAGCAACTAATAACAAACCCTAAGGAAAGAATCAATAGTAATCAATAATAGTAAGGGACTTTAATATCCCACTTACATCAATGGCTAGATCATCTGAACAGAAAATAAATAAGGAAGCAGTGGCTTTGAATGACACATTGGACCAGATAGATCTAACATATATATTCAGAACATTCTATCCTAAAACAGTAGAATATGCATCCTTTTCTAATGCACATGGAACATCAGCCAGAACAAATTACATATGAGACAACAAAATAAGTCTCAACAAGTTCAAAAAGACTGAAGTCATACCATGCGTCTTTTCTGACCACAAAACTATGAAACTAGAAATCAGCCACAAGAAAAAAAATCTAGAAAAACTACAAATACATGGAGATTAAGTAACATGCTACTAAATGATGAATAGGTCAACTAAGAAATCAAAGAGGAAATTAAAAAGTACATGGGAACAAATGAAAACGAAAACCCAATGTTCAGAACTTTTGGGATGCAGCAAAAGCAGACCTCTTAAGAGGAAATTCATAACCATACAGGCCTACCTGCAGAATCAAGAAAAACCTCAAATAAACAACCTAACCTTACACCCAAAGGAGCTGGAAAAAAGAACAAACAAAACCCAAAACTGGTAGAAGGAGGAAAATAATAAAGATAACAGTAGAAATAAATGAAATAGAAACTAAAAACAGCATGAACAACAACAAAAACCAGAACAGACCAATGAAGCAGGGATGGTTCTTTGAAAAGATCAACAAAAGTGATAAACCCATAGCCAGACTCAAGGGAAAAAAAAAAAAAAGGAAAGAAAGAATCCAAATAAACGAAATCACAAACAAAAGAAATAACAACCAACACCACAGAAATACATACAATTATAAGAGAATATTAAGAAAAAATATATGCCAACAAATTGGACAACCTAGAAGAAACGGATAAATTCCTAGAAACATATAACCTCCCAAAACTGAGAGAGGAAGAAATAGAAAATTTGAACAGGCTGATTAGCAATAATGAAATTGAATCAGTGATTTTAAAAAACTCCCAACAAACAAAAGTCCAGGACCAGATGGCTTCACAGGTGAATTCGACCAAATATTTAAAAAAGAATTAATAGCTATTCTTCTCAAACTATTCCAAAAAAACAAAAGAGGAAGGAAAACTTCCAAATTCATTCCATGAGGGAGCATTTCCCTGATACCAAAACCAGATAAAAACAGCACAAAAAAAGAAAAAGTACAGGTTAATACCTCTAATAGACATAAATGCAAATATCCTCAACAAAATACAAGCAAACCAAATCCAACAACACGTTAAAAAAATCATTCACCACAATCAAGTAGGGTTTATTCTTGGCATTCAAAGTGGTTCAATATTCACAAATCAGTCAATGGGATACATCACATCAACAAGAGAACGGATTAAAAACCATATGATCATCTCAGTAGATACAGAAAAAGCATCTGACAAAGTACAACATCCATTCATGATAAAATTCCTCAACAAAGAAGGTTTAGAGGGAACATACTTCAACATAATAAAGGCCATATATATGAAAAACCTACAGCAAACATCATACTCAATGGAGAAAAATTGAGAGCTTTTCCCCTAAGATCAAGAACAAAGGGTGCCTGGGTGGCTCAGTTGGTTAAGTGACTGCCTTCAGCTCCAGTCATGATCCCGGAGTCCCGGGATTGAGTCCCATATTGGGCTCCCAGCTCTGTGGGGAGTCTGCTTCTCCCTCTGACCTTCTCCCCTCTCATGCTCTCTCTCTCTCAAATAAATAAATAAAATCTTTAAAAAAAAGTTTTTAAAAAAAAGAACAAAACAAAGATGTTCACTCTCACCACTTTTATTCAACATAGTCCTGGAAGTGCTAGCTACAGCCATCAGATAAGAAAAAGATATAAAAGGCATCCCAATTATTAAGGAAGAAGTAAAACTTTCACTGTTTGTAGATGACATGATACTATATACAGAAAACCTGAAATATTCCACCAAAAAAAAAGTTTTAGAACTAATAAATGAATTCGGTTAAGGTAACAAGATGCAAAATCTATACATTGAAATCTGTTATATTTCAATACACTAATAATGAAGTAGCAGAAAGAAATCAAGAAAACAATCCCATTTACAATTATTGCACCACAATAAAATACCTAGGAATAAACTTTTAACTTTTTAATTTTTTTAATTTTTTTAAAGATTTTATTTATTTATTTATTTGACAGAGAAAGAGACAGTGAGACAGGAAATACAAGCAGGGAGAGTGGGATAGGGAAAAGCAGGCTTCCCGCTGAGCAGAGAGCCCAATGAGAGACTCCATCCCAGGACCCTGGGAACATGACCCGAGCTGAAGGCAGATACCCAATGAGTGAGCCACCCAGGCGCCCCCATAGGAATAAACTTAAACAAGGAAGTAAAAGTCCCATACTCTGAAAACTACAAAACACTGATGAAAGAAAATAAAGGCAACACTAATAAATCAAAATATGTTCCATGTTCATGGACTGGAAGACCAAATAGTCTTAAAACATCCACTACCCGGGGCGCCTGGGTGGCTCAGATGGTTGAGCATCTGCCTTTGGCTTGGGTCATGATCTCAGAGTCCTGAGATCTAGCCCCGTATCAGGCTCTCTGCTCAGCGGGGAGCCTGCTTCCCTCCCTCTCTGCCTGCCTCTCTGCCTGCCTCTCTGCCTACTCGTGATCTCGTGATCTCTCTCTCTCTGTCAAATAAATAAATAAAATCTTAAAAAAAAAAATCCACACTACCCAAAGGAATCTACAGATATAATGCAATCCCTATCAAAATGCTGACAGCATTTTCACAGAACTAGAACAAATAATCCTAAAATTACTATGGAACCACACAAGACCATAAATAGCTAAAGCAATCTTGAAAAAGAAGAACAAAACTGAAGGTATCACAATCCCAGATTTCAAGATCTACTACAAAGCTGTACTAATCAAAACAGTATGGTCCTGGCATAAAAATGGACATATAGATCAACAGAACAGAGAGCCCCCCAAAACCCCCAATTATATGGTCACTTAAACTTTGATAAAGGAGGAAAGAATATGCAATGTAAAAAGACAGACTTTCCAACAAATGATGCTGGGAAAATTAGAGAGCTACATGCAAAAGGAATGAAACAGGACCACTTTCTTATACCATACACAAAAATAAACTTCAAATGGACTTAGGACCTAAATGTGAGACTAAAACCATGTAAGTCCTAGAAGAAAGCACTGGAAGTAATTCCCCTGACACTGGTCATAGCAACATTTTCTAGACCAGTCTCCTGAGGAAAAGGAAACAAAAGTAAAAATAAACTATTGGTACAAACTACATTAAAATAAAAAGCTTCTGCACAGCAAAGGAAATAATCAACAAAACTAAAAGATAATCTACACAATGGGAAAAGATATTTACAACTGACATATCTGATAAAAGGATAGTATCCAAAATATATGAAGAAGAACTTAAAAAATCTTTTTTTAATTTGGTGTTTAAAAAAACACCAAAAATCTTTTTTTCAAAAAAACAAATAATCTAATTAAAAATGGGCAGAGGACATGAATAGACATTTCTCCAAAGTAAACATACAGATGGCCAACTGACACATGGAGATGAAAAGATGCTCAACATCACTCATCATCAGGGAAATACAAATCAAAACCACAGTGAGATATCACCTCATAACTGACAGATGGCTAAAATCAAAACCACAAGAAACAAGTGTTGGCGAGGCAGTGGAGGAAAAGGAATACTTGTGTACTGTTGGTTGGAATGCAAACTGGTGCAGCCACTGTGGAGAAAAGTATGGAGGTTCCTCAAAACATTAAAAATATAACTACCATATGATCTAGTAATTTCACTATTGTGTATTTATCCAATGAATATGAAAACACTAATTGAAAAATATACATGCACCCATATATTTATAGCAGCATTAACTACAATAGTCAACCTATGAAAGTAGCCTAAGTGTCCATCAATAGATGAATGGATAAAGAAGATGTGATATGTGTATGTGTGTGTGTGTGTGTGTGTGTGTGTGTGTGTGTGTGTGTGTAATTACTCAGCCATTAAAAACTAATGAAATCTTGCCATTTGGAACAATATGGATGGATCTAGACAGTATAATGCTAAGTGAAAAGTCAGAGAAAGACAAATACCACATGATTTCACTCATGTGTAATTTAAGAAACAAAACAAAGGAACAAAGAAAAAAAAAAGATAAGCCAAAAAACAGACTCTTACTTATAGAGAACAAACTAATGGTTACCAGAGGGGAGGTGGGAAAGGGATGGGTGAAATAGGTGAAAGACATTTAGAGTATACTTATGATGAGCACTGAGTAATGTGGACAACTGGTGAATCACTATATTGTACACCTAAAACTAATACAGCCCAAATGTACATAAATAGGGAAAATGAACCCAGTCATGAAGTAACAGTTAGTCTGAATCTAAAAAAAGGCCAAAAGTTAAATAGACCAGAGGTAGAATGGGGTATAAACTGCATGAATAGTGTTCTCCCAGAATTCATATCCACCTGGAACCTTAGAATGTGATGTTATTTGAAACTAGGGGCTATAAATGTAATCAACTTATGATGAGATCAAACTATATTAGGGTGAGCCCTGATCAATGACTTGCCTTTATAAGAGGGAAACCTGAACACAAAGATATATACAGAGGAAAGATGATATGAAAGTACATAGGGGAGAAGGTCATACAAAGACAGAGGCAGAGACTGATGTGTCTACAGGCCTAGGAATGATAGGCACTGCTGGTAACCATCAGGATGTAGGAGAAAGGGAAAGTTTCTCCCTTGGAGCCTTCAGAAGGAACCAACCCTGAAACCAACTTGAGTTCAGACTTCTAGCACCTGGAACTGTGAGAGAATGAATTTCTCCTATTTTAAGACACCCAGTCTGTGGTACCTTGTTGTGACAACCACAGGAAACTAATACAGGGTATTAAGAAGTTATTCAAAAAATGTAAAGAGAATGTGAAAGGCTCTATTGCTTTAGAGACCATGGTGCCTACAGCTTAACCATAGAGGGCTTACCATTAAGACTGAACTGTCTGATAGCCCAGCTTATCCTATCCTAAATTCACTTTCATAGAAACTCTGAATTTACATTTCCCACAGGCTACTCCCAGCCATTCGGAGATCATGATAGGGCTATGAATGCAGGCACATTTCTGTGAGATGTGAGAGTCTTCTTTTCATGAGTGACATTGGCTTAATGACATCCCATTGAACTGGCTAAAGCTTTCTTAGCACTGTTCTAGAGTCTTCAACTCTTCTATACCATCTTTCTTTCTGCTCCCTCTTCCACAGGTGCCAGAACCACACCATGGTATTAAGGCTCTCCTCATTTTCTTAGGCTCCCTTTCCTTTTCCTTTTTCAAGTGTTCCTACAACAAATATCTTACAAACCTCATCCCATCTTAATGGTCTGCTTCTCAGAGACCTGATGAACACAAGTGGTGTCAGGAGTGACCAAGAAAACAAACAGTAAGATGAGCTTTGAACTGTTTCATTTACGGCAAGAGGATGGCACCTTGTGTGGCATGTGGGACATTAAACTGATTGAAGGTATCCACTGAGGGGAAATGCTCTTGCAGGTGTTTGGAAAATAGGACTGAAATGATGCTTTAGTCATCATGAAAATACTCTTTCAGATCTTTAACTACAGGGAACTCACTCCAGCTTCTATATACTTAAATATATCACATTTAGATCAGGGTCATGCTTACCATAGGCTGCTCCCAGCCAGTGCCCGAGCATTGCAGGGCTTGTAAAGCAGGCTTGCTCCTGAGAGATATAGGTCTGCTCTAATAGGCTATTTTAGCTGGAAGACTCTCCTGGCTATATCGATGCTTCCTTAGAATTCATAGCAATCTAGGGCACATGCTCCCACCTTCCGTCCGTCTTATCTCCATGCACTGTCATCTCAGAATTCTCTTACCCTTCCCAGATATTTCCTCCCCCTCTCCATTTTCTCTCCCCGATATTTTCCTAATAAAATCCCCTTGTACATTTAATCCCATCTTGCTTGACAGTAGGAAAGGAAAATTTATGCCTGCAACAGGTATCTATTCTTATGCCAATGTGCTGTTAGCACATTGAGGACATGGACTAACACAAAATCCTGCAAAAACAATGGATTTGGCTGGTTACTGCTAAGTTGTATTGTTTCCCAGAGGGATAATACTGCTGTAAACAGCTGTTAAAGCTAAATTTGAGGGCCATAGAGACTCTTTGGTAGATTTTTAAAGAGGCCTATGTTCCTCAGTGGAAGTGCTAACAATAACTAAGGAGATTAAGAATTTGATAGAGTCTCAAAGATTCAGAGACATTTAAATGGTCAGCCAAGATAAGTCTGTCAATGCTAGGGTCAGAGTCTTATTGAAGAAAATCTTAGGACCATGAAATATAGAATGAAGACCTCTGGTCGGATTCTCCTGAGGACGTTATCTCTATAGACTCATCTAAACTCTTAGAGCTTTCCAATGTAGCCCACTCTTTCCTAATAAGAGCCAGTACATTCCAAGTTCTAGAAACATGACAGAGGTCTCTCACCAACAGAACAATAGGTGCTTCTCTCAGGAGCTACATTCACCTTCTCTCCTAGCTGCCATGGCTAAGTGCCAGCACAGCTTGTCTGGGGATGTGATGGGCCTAACAAGGGAGGAAATACATGATTCACTGAAGTAGATGCCAAGATTAGACAGAACATATCTGTAAAAGGATCCCAAGGCTTGATTTTGAGGGTCCTTGATCAAGGAGGTTGGAATCTAAAACTGGAATAGCAAAAGTCATTTCTCAGGATATTGGATGTAACTGCTTGACCAAAAACCCAGAGGATAGGGCAAAATTGCTGTTAGGGTGGGCCTTAGAATCCTGAAGAAAGCAATGGCTGAAGCTAAGTCCCTGAAATGCTACTCTTTCTTTAGGGGATGACTGAGGTAGTTGGTGGCAAGTCAACTCCATTTCCATCTTTTAAGAGCTAATAGCACATTGGCATAAGGATAGATACCTATTGCAGGAATAAATTTTCCTTTCCTACTCTCAGAACCTCAGCCTGCACAACTATTCACAGAGTTACAGAATGCAGGATTCCCAAATATGGAATCCCACACAATGTAGCATATCATCGGCACCCACTTCACAATGAAGGAGGCACATTTGTGGACCCATTACCATTCTGGGTATTATCCCATACCATATGATCTAGAGGCAGCTGTCCTCAAAGAGCCTTAGAATGGCTTTCTTAAAGGCACAGCTGAAAAACTAGTTTGGAGAAAACATTCTAGATCTTTATATGTTTCCCAGTGTTGACTCTGAATAGGACATGTGTAGCAATCCTGGCCTAAAAGGTATTTGATTGCCAAAGGCTCAAACCACTGAAGAATAGAAGTTTGGATCACACTATGATGGATCTTTATGATGTATCCAAGTAATGGGTGAAGATGAGAGAGATGTAGAATGAAAATTAGCAGCTAGCATCAGTTGTAGTCCTCAGACCAACTACAGAAATATAGGTCGTAGTTCTTACCATTAGCCTTCCTCATCTGTGCCGTCTTTAAGAAACAAAAGCCCAAAGGAACTATGAAAAAGCTGTTCCCTGAACCTGTATGGAAAATAGATCTGTTTACAGTAAGGGATGGACATGGTAGTCATCAAAATGAGCTTCTACTCATCTACATAGTAGAATAGTCTACTATTAAAGGTAGTATTGATTGACAGACCTCACTTCTCCCCTTCTGGATCCTGGCTAGGTTCTAAGCACATTTGAGCACATTTGGGAATTCTGATACAGGACCATTTCTGTGAGACATAGGATTCTTTTAACAGGAGACTTTGGTTCCAGGATCCCTTATAGATCTCAGTGAAACCTTGGAATTGTTCTGCAATCTTTGACTTTTCCTGTTCCCTTCCTTTACAGGCATTAAATCTATGCTGCAGTTTGAGGGCTCTCCTTTTCTTGTCTGCCCTTCTCCCCTTTATCCTTCAAAAGCATCACTTGTAGATTTAGTCATGTCTTGGCATCTGCTTCCTGGAGGACATGAACTAACACAGTACTTGGAAGGAACTGAAATATCAATGGGTTGGGAAAAGTGAATGAGGGGAGGAGGTATGGTACCAGATTAGATCGAAGATGCAAGTAGACCCAGATCATCAGACCATGTAAGAATTTATGTTTTGGATTTTGGTTTTTACCCTAAGAAAACTGAGAAATCTCTTTAAGAAGCCAATGTTAAAGAAACCCTGTAATGAAATGTTTACTTGAAATCGGAACTACAGAGAAATACAGCAGACAAAACTAATTTATTTAAGTCCATGAATGGTAACAAATCATCAATTTTCAGTAAAAACTGGTACCAATAAAAAAACACTTAAAGGCGGATTTCACCAAATGATACAAGTTGATCTTCTTGGCTAACAGTAAAAATAAAGGAAGAAAGAAAAGACCCCAAATAACAAGCACAGAAAGAATATCTTTGAATAGTCTCAACAAAGTATGACAAAACTATGGTGGCTCAATTTGGTGGCTATGAAAATGTACCTTCAGAGCTACCCCAATGTTCACATCAGACCATGTGCCCTCCAAGCTGCTCCCAGATAATGACTGAGCATAGTAAAAGTACTATAGATAAGCCGGGCTATTTCTGCCTAATGTGGGATTTTAATAATCCCACTGACCTGACCAAAATTCTTTCAGGAATATCCAGTCCTGTCCTTTTTCTCCCTCTCTTTTCATGGGTATCAGATCTACATCACAGTCTAAAGGCTTTCCTGGTTTATTACTGCTTCTTCCCTCTTCTTCATCCTTTTTAGGCATTTTCCCCCCTATTAAATCCTTTCCACATCTTCACCCATCAGGTATATGCTTCTTGGACGCTACTAAGGATTTAAAAATGGACAAAACCCAATGGAGAATGTCTGAGCTAAAAACCATCACCAAATTTACCCAACAGGAGCAGCCAGGTCAAACACAGCTGATGGCAACATTGTCATTTCTTTGCCCATTATGGTTATTGGAAATAGTCACCAGTGCTATGCTAGACCCTTGATACAGCCTTTCCTGCAGCCATCCCATCATAATAAATACCTTCTCAATTATACTTGCACTTCACATTACTTCCTCAAGAATCAAAGTCCCATAAAGTAGTGATTGATCAGCTGAGCCTGAATTTGTGTCTGGACTACCAAATGACAGGAAAAGAAATGTTGTCCTTAGATTATTTTGGAGGGAGGCAGTGTACTGAATTTCCCAAATACTTCATGTAATGAGGGGCTAAACTAAGTAAGGAGAGGATTAGACTTTTGAAGTCAAACCAAACAAAACTACTCAGAGCAAATATAGATCAAAATTTCCAGGTAAATAGTGAAAAAAAATTTTAATTAGGACTTTACAAATTTTACTAAATTCTATATTTAAAAGAATATCATATATTTGTCATATATTTAATAGAATGTAAGTTGTACATTAATTTTTGGAAATCATAAATTGTTTGTATGTGATTATTCCAGGCAAATTTCATATTAGCACAATATAATATTCTTACATTTAAACTTTTAAAACACAATCATAAAAATGGTCATTTCAACAAGGACCTTTTCAACTTTCCCAATAGCCTCCTCTAATCCTTGATATTCGAGTCATTCTCTTTGAAATACCAATCTTATCATTATTATTTTACTTTCCTTTAAACTGGTTTAATTTTGCCAGTCCAAGAGACAGTAGAGTGCTGATGTTGTGGTTCAGATTACCTGCATCTGAAAACATTCACCTTTGAATTCAGTTGCAGAGACAAGTTACTAACCTCTGCGTGAGTCCTTTTCTCCACCTAAAAACAGGGATTAAAGTGCCTCCTTCAAAGGTTCGTTGTGAGGACTAAATAAGTATATACCTTAGAACAGTGCCTAACACATAAGTGTTTGATAATTATAAACTGCTTTCATAGCTTTATTTGATGATATTTTGTCTGCAATGTCACAACGTTCCTAGCATCATTTCCTTAGATTTCCTGAAACCGTGCATCAGTTCTGTTTTACGGTTTAAATTTGGAATTGAATTGCACTTTTAATAATATTTTGGATGATGAAGGTAGATAGATAAAGAGATAATAGACAGTAATAGATATGTGTGTATGCACATTAGCAAGTAATTTATTCGACTGTTGACAAATTAATTGGTGTAATGGGTTAGGATAAATGCTATGTTAAACTAAGAGGGATGTGTGAGTGGGAACTAATTAAATAAGTGGTGGTTTAATTAATGAATATTTTTATAATATGACTATGTTTATATGCACTTCTCTAATGAATTTATGGAAAATAGAATCACAGTTATATAAAATAAGGCAGTGGTGGAAGGGGAATACTAGACAAAATTTGTATTTTTATTTATTTTTAATTAGTAATTATTTTCCCTTTATTACTATTTGCAAAGGACTATTCTAGAAAGTAAAAATGTTTTCTTCCTATTTTGAAGTTTGCAAAACTCGAAAAAAAAAACAACATTCATTCAGATAAACTTGGTTTTAAATATTATCCTAAAAGTTGTTAAAAACAGCATAGAAAATATTTTGTAAGGAAACGACATAGTTTTTTCCCCCCAAGGGTCTCAGAGTGCTTCATTAATTTTTTATCTCATTTACTGTGTAAATTTGGCATGAGGAAGAACGTCAGAGATTTCTTTTTCAGTTCTCTTAGGATAGACTAAAATCCTTAACTCATCAATCAAGGACATTCCTACCTCCATTCTCATCTTGGTCAGCTTTGCTTTCTGTTCTCTAGGAAAGCAGCCTTTTAAAATTTCCTCTTGAAGATCACACTATTGCCAGAGGGGCTTTGCACATGTTATTCCATCCTCTTAGATCACTTTTTCCCCCACTCTCACCCTTGGCTATTAACCTTTACTTATTCCTAAAATTTCCGTTCAATTATTATGTTCTCAGGGAAATCTTTCCTGATTATCAGTTTTTCAGTGTGCTTGAACTACATTCCTTTCCGTCATGGCAATTTTATTCATTAGTAATTAGTGGTTATTTACCCTCCACAGATCATAAAAATCATAAAAGCCTAGAGCATGCCTTTATTCTTCCTGGCTGTATCCAGTGCCTAGCAGAGTTCTGACCACACAGCAGGTGTTCAATACATATTTATTATGTAAATAAAAAGGTATTTTATGCAAGATAAGTTAATGAAGGGGCTTCACAGAATCAATGAACTTATTTAGATTTCATGCAGTTGTGTGTGAGTGTATTTTAAAAGAAAAGAATCAATAGTTTGTGTTAAATTTGCACCAGGGATTTTTGTAACAAAGATTGAGGACAATGAAGATTCAGAAAGGTTAAGATTCTTCCCAATCACGAGCCAATAAGCAGAAAAGCTAGAGTTTAAACCCAGCCTTTCTGTTTTCAACTCCAAGAATAATCTTATATACCACTACATTTTAATAGTTATTCAAAAGCAAAATTTTTTCAATAATATGGCATATATTATTATCGTAGGTAGTAGGGATTCAAAGAGAAAACACAAAGACAATTTCAGATACTGCCCATTGAATGATGATTACAATGAAGAATACACTCATTAAATACAAAATATTACCAAAACTAGAAATACTAGAATATTACTATCGCTGAACTTGATAGAAAAAAATATAAATATATGCACATCTAAACCCACTTATTAGTTTTCACAGAGCATCTTAAAGCAGTATATAGTTGGTCCTTCCCAACAACACTACAAGAGTTGTTTGTATAATCTCATTTCCCCTATTTTTCAGAAAACAAGCTAAGATATTAAATAAGGAGAGAGAGAAGTCATGGTCAGGACTAGAACTCCCAGTACTGGGTGTCTTCTCAATAAATGTCACGCATTTAAGAAACAATGTTTTATGATAACAGAAAATTTAAGTTTCCAGGCAACTAAACAAAGGATACTTTTCTCATTATGGTAAAAAGTGACAGTAATGATCATGATGCTCTTATATGATGCTCTTATATGTCTTTTTAATTGTTAAGAATGCTCCTTGGAATATCATAATATAGGAAATCTATTGTTATTAGTATATTTCATCACAATATGGCTGACTGATTTTGGATATACTGATGTTTTGTCAATTGTAGCATATTGAAGTATGGAAAGAAATTGGGCATATGCTGAAGAACTCTGTCTTCTCCTTGTAAATGAGTAGGTAACATGGATACTTTTCACATCATCCGAGGTAAAACAAAAACACACACACACACACACATACACACAGAATCTTAGGTTAAGGTAACAAGGACAACTGACACCTGGTCAGATTCTTATTATGTTTCATAGTGAGCCTACTTTTGAGGCTCATCAGCAACCCATTTCCCATTTCTTACTTGACTATTCAAATTCCACATGCTTTCAAAGTCTAGCTCAACTCCTTCCCTCTTTGATTAGTATTCAGTGAAGTATGCCCGCCCATACCAATTTATCTCTTCTCAAATTCCTTTGGGTCTATGCCAATGAGTCTCAATCTGTTTTAAAAAAAAAAAAACCAAACAGATATTTGCATTCATAACCTACTCCCCCTAGATACACCCATATTTTGACATCCCAAAAATATTTTTCAATAATATAAAAAGCAAATGGTTACATGACATTTTTGATATAGCATGCATATCTATAATATATGAAAAAATATTAGTAGCCTTTCAAAATGTTAAGACATGAAAATCTATAACATAATTACAATAGCTAACACTTCTATAGCACTTGCTGTATATCAGGAACATTTATTCCTCACAACAACTTGAAAAAGTAGGAATACTAGTAATCCCAATTTCCAGAAGAAATAAAATTACAAATGAGTTGGGTGACTGGTTTGAGAGAAAACACTACTAATAAATTGCAAAGCAAAGATCTGAGTTTATGCAACCTGAACCCATAGCCTATGCTCTTAATCAAGAATTCACACTTGAGTTTGTGCACAATTTCCAGATCTTAACAGCTAGAAGTGCAACTCTTTCTTTCCCATCAAAAAACAGACCTATTGAAATGGAGATAATATTATTGTAAAAATTTAATATATGAAAAAACAATTCAAAACCTTAGAGAATTTCACTTTTGTTAATAGCAAATTTCATATGTACAGCATGTAACCGATAAATTAAGAAATGTAAGCCCAGAGTTACTTCCTAACTTAGATTTTAGAAATGATTGTTTACTGCAGTAAATTTGTAAGCAACAGAGCCACGAATTGATGCTGCTTTCATGTGTCCATAATGCTAAGGTGGTTGCTGAGGACACAGCAAGTTGTTTAATTCATAAAAACTTTCTGACGTACCTGGTGACTTCTAAGAAGATAGTTTTTCAAACTTGGCTGAACATTAAAATCAACAAGGTGCTTCTTAAAAAGCAAGTATCAAGACCTCTCTCCATGAGATTCTAATTTAATTTGCCTGGGATGTGTGCATGCCTCAGGTGATTCTCCTGTGAAGTAAAGGGTGAGAACTAAGGGTCTAACAAGTGGTTACTAGTTAACGGTAACTGATGTTGCCGGACGGAGTGCTGTTAGTGTTCTGAGAAGGAAAAGAGTAGCAATAGGAAAGAATAAAGGGAAGGAGATAGTTTTAAAAAGAGAAAAAAAAGTCACTCATTTGTGCCTTGCATCTTAAAATAACCTGTACGGTAAATTATATTTTTTCCTATGCATGAGCTTTTTGCAATCGTTTATGCCTTATATTTTCATGTACTCTCAGAGTGTATGCAGTTTCTGTCTCTAAAACAGTCTTCTAAAGCTTAATTTTAGATTTGAAAAATTTTGGGGAGATTTTGTGTTTACTTTAAAATTAAAATTTTATTGTCTTAGATCATACTGCCAGGAAAAAATATATTTGTTTGCTGAATATCTGAATATATAAATCAATGAATGAAAACTGATCACCCTCAGTTTCTGTTTGTTTTCTAAAGCTTTCTTCCTATTGAAGTTGGGTTCTGATAACCATGTAACTCAGCCCCTTTGAGGCAAGGCCACTAGACTTCAGTGACTGATTTCAGTGACAGAAAGCAACATGCATACACACTGATCTGGACCTTTATGAATCTGCTTCCACCAGTCCTATTCATGTATTGCTGGGATAGGTGATCTTCTGCGGAATTTTGCTAAATTTCTGACTTCATTCCCTAACCCTACACGTACTTATCTTGCTACCATTTAAATTTTCCCATCAATTAACTTATCATGTTTTAGCATTTATTACTGGTTTTTTTTTTTTTTGGTTACTATACACCAAAGACACTAAAAGTACTTTTACTTCTATAGATCACAAGTTATGACAGTTTCCTCTTCTTACTGTTGGTTGATAGACTTTTTTTTTCTTTTCCAATGTGTGTTGGTTTCATTTAGAGACAAAATCTAATCCAGAATTTTCTCAGGAAATACTGTTAAATTTTGAAAAAGAGTAATCCAGAGTAATCCAATGAGTAATCCTGAAATCTGTTTCATTATCTATAGTTCAACAAAATCTTGTCTATGCAATGGCTTTGGGGCATACAGAAAGAAAAGTAAATTTGTCCTTTGAGGAAATAAAGAGACTCAATAACAAAACCAAATAATCTATTCACTATTCTTATTTTCTATTGTTGAATACTCAATTACTGGTAACTCATTTTTAGAGGTTTTGATTAAATTTTTGGACATAGTGTTATTTTTTTCCCATGATTCTTTGTAATTGACATGTAAAAAGCAAATTAAATAGCATTAACTAGGGGGCACCTGGGTGGCTAAGCGGATTAAGGCCTCTGCCTTCAGCTCAGGTCATGATCTCAGGGTCCTGGGATCGAGCCCCACATCAGACTCTCTGCTCAGCCTGGAGCCTGCTTCCCCCTCTCTCTCTCCTCCTGCCTCTCTGCCTGCTTGTGATCTCTCTGTCTAAATAAATAAATAAATAAATAAATAAATAAATAAATAAATAGCATTAACTAGAAATAATTGACCCAATAAATTACAAAATAACGCCTTCATCTCTATTATTTTTCTTATTCCTTTTTTGAAAATAGGTTTTTAATAAGTCATGAAGATGTTACTTCCATTTTTAAAATTAAAATGATATGAAAATTTTCTGTCAAAACAATATTGTTAGGTTGAAAATGCCATCTTCTGTGTTTTTATTTATAAATGTTACATGTTTTTCTCTTATGAGCTTAATTTTTTCAAATTAAAATTAATTTAAGTCTTCACACAATTTTTATGATACCATTTTTATTTTTTCTCTAAGAGTTCTGTTTTTAAGAATGTAAATTTTGACAGATACAGTTTTATCTAAAGTATTTCAATGCATTCCAGAAAAAGCACTATTAAAATTTTACTTATTTGCTTCTTTATTATTTGTTGTAACAACCTATGAGTAAGTGTGACATGAAAGCTAATTAGAAATTGATTTCACTGTCAATTACTGCTACTCTTTGTGTTAACTTCCAACTCATGTCAAATATAGTATATGAGATATCTTTCAAAACAGAAAGAGAACAAATTTCTTGCTTACTATTTCAAAGTTAAGAATTATTGTTGACTGTGCTCATACAGGAGGAAGAGACAGATTATAGAAAAATTTATCAAATCTCTACTTGTGTCACCATTTTTTTTTCTTTAGAGAGAGAGAGTGCCCAAGTGGGGGTGGGAGGAGGGTCAGAGGGAGAGGGAGAGAAAATCTCAAGCAGCCTTTACATCAGGCTTGATCTCATGACCCTAAGATAATGACCTGAACTGAAATCAAGAGTCAGATGCTTAACTGACTGAGCCTCCCAGGCACCCCTGTGTTGTAATTTTATTTATAGGAGTCATACATCATTTGAACTAATAAAGGGTACATTCTTCTATCCTTCTCCACTTTTCTGTGCCAAAATATTGATTAAAAATGCACACACAGGGACACCTGGGTGGCTCAGTCAGTTGAGCGGGGGCCTTCAGCCGCGGTCATGATCCCAGCATTCTGGGATCAAGTCCCACATCAGGCTCCTTGCTCAGCGGGGAGCCTGCTTTTCTCTCTGCCTCTGCGTGCCACTCTGCCTGCTTCTGGTCTCTCTCTCTGACAAATAAATAAATAAAATCTTTAAAAAAAATGCACAAACATATATAAAATCATATGCACACAATATATTGCATATAGAGAGGGGATCTGGAATTCATAATAGGTCATAATAACACAGTGTCATAGATGAAATTCAATTTTAATGTAGTCATTCAACAACTACTTCATGATCTGCTACAGTGTGCATAGGCCTTGTCCTTCTAGGGCTTAGAGTTGGGCAGATGAGAGAGTTCAAACACTGTGTTCTGCCTCAAAGTAAATAAAGATTGAACTTTTTAGTTTATTACTTTTAAAACTAAACTATAGACTTTATTTGAATTTTATCAGTTTTTCTGCTAATGCCCTTTTTCTGTTGTAAGGTCCAATCGAGAATCCCATAATGCATTTAGTTCTTGTGTCTCCTCAACTGCCCCTAATCTCTGAAAGTTCTTCTATCCCACTTTGTCTTCCATAACCTTGACACCTTTGAAGAGTATTAGAAGGTGATTTTGTAGACTGTCCCTCATTTTGTTTGTCTGATGTTGTCTTATGATTGAGGTTACATATTTTAAGCAAGAATACTACAAAAATGTCAAAAGTATATGATATTGACATGGATGGATCTAGAGAATGCAATGCTAAGTGAAGTAAGTCAGAGAAAAACAAATACCATGATTTCACTTATATATGGAATTTAATAAACAAAACAAATGAACAAAGCGGGGGAAAAAGAGAGACAAACTAAGAAACAGACTCAGCTATAGAGAACAAACAGATGGTTACCAGAAGGGAGGTGGGGTGGGGCGGGGGAAGTGGGTGAAGTAAGTGAAGGAGATTAAGAGTACATCTATCTTGATGAGCACTGAGTAATATATAGAACTACTGAATCACTATATTACACACCTGGAACTAATGTAACACTCCATGTTAACTACACTGGTATTAATTTTTTTGAAAGTATATGATGTTGATATCTATTATACTGGTGATGTTCTCCCTGACACTTGCTCAAGGTGGTATCACCTAGGTTTTCTATTGTAAAATACTATTTTTCCCTCCGTAGCTAATAAATACCAGGAGGGAATACTTTGAGACTATATAAATATCCTGTTTTCCTCAAACTTTCACCTACTACTTTTGGGATCCACCATGCAACAACTTCTAATACGTTGTTCTAAGGGTGATTTTTCTATATCTCTTGTTTCTCCTACATTAACTGCAATTTTTTAGTATGGAAACATTATCTTCTCCATTTATTTATTTATCTAATTATTTACTTACTTCATGAATATTTTATTCTAGAAGTTATAATCTAATAGTATTGTTAATTATTTTGTTACTCAATCCATCCTAATTTTGCAATTAAGACCTCTTTCTGGTTGGCTCCCTTGCTCTTTTGATGTGTCATCATTCTTTATTGAGCATTTTCTGGCACTACAAATGCTCTAAGCTTATCTTGCATGTTCCCTGCTCCAGTTCTGTAACCAACCATTTCACAAAACTCTGGCTCCTTTTTTTGAAAATGGTCTTCAGAAACCAAGATTAGAGTAGTAGGTGTATTCATTTCTACTTAGGTATAATTTATTTTAATCCCTCTAGGGAGAAGTGCTAGGAGATTATGCAGTCTTGCATGCATGTATACACACACAAACATATCACTCATATATCTTTCATCCACATACATGTATACTGACTTCTTTATATGTATATGTATTTTTTTAAACCACAAATTATCTAATTTTCTGATTCCAATACTATATACCACAGGGTTTATTCTAGTTTTCACTCTTTCCTTATTTGTAACTTCTTTTTCTGACAGGAGAACCTGACTCTCATTACCTACAATATAGATGCCTATTTGTTCTACCCTGGTACATAAATAGTTTTCAAATGACTAATCCATTTCTCTGTGAGAAACTGAAAGAGAACACAGTATTCCTGTACTTATCCTTGATTTTCAAACTTATAAATACAAATTGACTACTTTAAAATATCCACTCGGATGTCTAATGAGCATTTCAAACTTAGCATGCCAAGTTGAACTGATCCTTTCCCAAATATTTCTATTTCCATGGCGTTATCCAGATCAGCAATTGGTAACTATTCTTCAATTGTTTAGACCAAATATCTTGTAGATATCCTTGCCTACTCTTTTGCTCATATATTTCATCTACTCTTTAAGCAAATATTGCTAATTTTACCTTTACTTCAAGAATCTGATCATTTCTCACAATTTCTACTCCTATCTCCCCCGACCACACTACCATAGTCTCTCATCAGAACTATACCATAGTCTGCTGTGGGTTTTCCTGTTGGCACCTCTTTTTCACTGCTGTGTGGCTTCAAAATCATAGTCAGAGCAAGGCTCTTTTAAAGGTAAATCCCTTTCCTACTCAAATCCCTCCACTGTCTTCCCATGTCAATCAGAATAAATGCCAACATCTCTACAGTAACCTACACCAACCGCTGGCTATCTCTTGACTTCCTCTCTGACTTTATTTCTGTTATGCACCACATTCCAGCTACCATGGTTTCATTTCTGTTTCTCTGACACACTAGACCTCTTCATGCCTCAGGGTCTTTTCCTTCACTCTTCCTTTGCAAAAAATTTTTTGCCATCTTTCTATTACCAATGCTGCCTCTCTCATCCACTTCAGGTTTTGGTTTAAATATTTTCTTCCCATTGAGCCTTTGTTTTATTGACTACAGAGTTTAAAATTGCAACCTCTTCACCCTTGTGATTCCATATCTATATCCCCAAACTTACTTTTCTCTGAAGCACGTGTAATCTCTTAAACAATATGGGTCACTGATTTGCTAATTATCTCTCTTCCCCTATAAAAATGAGGGTAGGGATTTTTGCCCATTGTACTTTCTGTTCTATCCTCAATAGCCATATCTATCATATTATACTCAGTAGATTAAAATGACTTTGAAATATCCTGAATAGTACTAACTCCTTTTCCTGTTCCTGCTATTACCTTAGTTAAAACTTTCATCTTTTTTATAGACATTCACATTAGTTTTCTCCATGGTCTTCATGATTTCCATTCTTGTTCTATTTGGTACTGATTTTTTCTAATATATCATACCATCTTAAAGATCTTTAAACAGTTCCCACGATTTATTGCAGTGATTTTCAAACTCTGTTCTATATAAATCTATAGAGAACCTTTTATCTACTGTGCAAAAGGAAACAAGCCAAAGGTGGGTAAAAGGTAGGTAAATGTATAGTCAATAATAAAGGAGTTCAGATAAGTCCTTGTTTGTGACTTTTAGTGTCTTTATAGATTAGGAAGCCATTTGCCTCGAGCAGGTCAAGGGAATATGTGAGGATGTGAGATATATAAGATCATAAAAATTTAAATAATAGCTGTGGAGAAAGGGCAAGAGAATAGACCAGCCGAGATTTATAAGCAGTATAACACAATTTAAACCCTATTTCAATTTGTGGAACATACATTTATATTAGCATTACTCTATGTGATTTGTTGATTTTTCTCCAGCCCAATTTAGCTACCTGGGAGTACAGAAATGGAGATGGCTAGTTGAAGGCATCCAGGTTTGTTTTTTTTTTTCCACCTGGATTTATCATGGAAAGACAATGGCATAAGTGAGCTGCAGGTATTGTCAACAGTTTGAAATCTAGGGGGGGTCTGAAAATACAAACCAAAAAAATATAAAACAAAAAACTCAGGTATGATGATGAACTTTATGTCAACTTGACTGGGCTAAGGGTAGTCCAGATACCCTTTATTTCTCCGTGTGTCTGTAAAGGTGCTTCTGGAAGAGATTAGCCTTTGAATCAGTAAATTGAGAAAAAAAGATCTACTCTCACCAGTTTGAATGGATATTATCGTATCTATTGAGCCCCCACCCCCACCAATAGAACAAAAAAACAGAGAAAGTGTGATTTCTACTTCTTTTCTGAATTAAGACATCCATCTTCTCAGACAATGGAGCTCCTAGTTCTTGAGCCTTTATATTCCAGGCCTTAAACTAAGGCAACCCCTCACCCCAGTTTTCAGACCTTTGGCCTTGGATTCAGAGTTATACTATGGGCTCCCCTGGTTCAAGCCTTGCATCAGGCTCCCTGCTCAATGGGGAGCCTACATCTCCCTCTGCCCCTCCCCCTACTTATGCTCCTTTTCCCTCTTTCAAATAAATAAAATTTAAAAAAAAGAGAAAAGAAAAAGAATTTCAGGTATATACATAGATTTAGTTATATTCAGGCTTATAATGTAAAAATGTAATTAACAGTGTGAGCCAAATAAGTTTTTCAAATAAGTTTTAAAATACTGGCAGGGCACCTGGGTGGCTCAGTTGGTTGGATGGCTGACTCTTGATTTCAGCTACATAGGTAGCCAAAAAAGAAACTGAAAACAAAAATCTGAAGTAAAATTATTAAACTCAGAGAAACAAGAAGTGAAAATAAGCATGAAAAAATATGCTTGAGATACAAAATATTGGATCAGTAATGCAAACAAAAAAATCCTTCTTAAGAAATCAAGTAGAATTACTAGATACAAACATCATAAAAATTAAGATGAACAGTAAGATATTTATAACACACAGCAGAATAATTGGATACAGTTAAAAGGTGAATAGTAAATTGTATATCAGATTGAGGGCCTTATTTAGAAGACACCAAGAAAAAGTAAAGTGACAGAAAGTATGAAAACAAAGCTAAAAAATACGGAGGGTAGAAATAAAAGTATCATCATCTTAACAATAGTAGTCCCCAAAAAGGAGGAGGATAAATGGATAACAATAATGAAAAAATAATAAAGAGATACTTTAAGAATTAACAAAAATAATAAAAGACATCAGGTTGAGAGAGCCATAGACTAAAATCTAAACCTAGGTACATAATACAGATGTAAGGTATTAAAGACACAGAGAAAATTATTGAAGGCTTATAAGAAATACCAGCTTATTTCAATGATAAAAGAACCAAAATGACAGCAGACTTCCTAAGAGCAACACTGAGTATGAGAAGATAGTACTAATAAGTTTAAAGTATTAAAAAATAATTGAAAACCATAAATTGTTATTCATCTGAATTGTCATCCTAATATGAGTATATAATAAATATATTATCAAGCATATATATTCACAAGTTTACTATAAAAATAGTTACACTGAAAACTGTGAAGAAAGCTCTCAAAATAAGGAAAAATAAATAGAAAATATTGCTAGAAATCAGGAATGTGAGGACAAACCGATTACTTGTTAAGGTTTATTGTGATCAAAAACATAAATACATACAAACTTACATACATACATATATACATACATACATACATAGTAAATTTCTAATTTCCCCCAACTAAAATTCCAGACAATATCATGTCAATGGTGACATATGAAGGTTATTGTCTTTTTAATTTTAGACATTCTGTTGGGTGTGGGATTGTATCTAATTGTGATTTTAACTTGGATTTTCCTGATAACTAATAATGTTGAGCATCCTTTCAATTCTTATTTGCCATTCATATGTCTTCTTTTATTATTATTATTATGTTCGGTTAGCCACTGTATAGTGCATAATTAGTCCTTGATGCAGTGTTCAACGATTCATTAGTTAAGTATAACACCCAGTGCTCATCACAGCACGTGCCCTCCTCAATATCTGTCACCTTGTTACTCCCTCCCCCCACATTCCTCCCCTCTGAAACCCCAACTGTTTCTTGGGGCCATTCACATATATTCTTTAGTGAAATGTTTGTTTTAGTATTTTCATTTTGCTCATTTCCCATTGCATTGTTTTGCTTTTCTTTCTGTGATTGCTTTTTCCCTCTCTCTCTACACATAGACACACACACACACACACACACAAATTAGTGCAAGTCCTCCAACTTTGCTCTTATTTTACAAAACTGCTTTAACTATTTTAGATTGTTTCTATGTTCATATAAATTTCAGAATCAGCTTGTCAATTTCTACCAAAATATGTCTGTTGGCATTTTTATTTGAATTGTATTGAATAGATAAATAACTTGAGGGAAAATTTACACCTAACAACACTGAATCTCTCAGTGCATGAACTTGGCATATCTCACCATTTATTTAGGTCTCTTTTCATTTCTCCCAGCATTATTTTGTAGTTTACAGCATACAAGTCTAGAACCTATTTTGATAAATTTATCTCTAAATACTTCATGTTTTTTGGTGTATTATCCCTTTTTAAATTAGCTTCTACAATCATCTTTTAAATAACATCTATTAGGAAATAACCAAATTTAGAGGGGACATTAATAGGGTTAATCCAATTATAGAGTTAAACCAAGTATCTATTAGATCTCTATAGCTTTATACTCAATGACAGTTTAGTGTCCCTTGAACATTTCCAGTGATAAGAAATACCCCTCTTGTTAAAACAAACAATTATAGTTAAAGTAGTTCTAAATATTGGAAGTTCATTTTTATGTTAAAGTAAAATCAAAGTTGTATCTTTTTTAC
This sequence comes from Nasua narica, assembly GCA_028533885.1. Lineage (NCBI taxonomy): Eukaryota > Metazoa > Chordata > Mammalia > Carnivora > Procyonidae > Nasua > Nasua narica. Next base: position 145,658,507 of record CM052799.1, read on the forward strand.
CTACCTCCTACCCTCTGAAAGCCTTAAAAAGCAATTTTAATTGATCTTTAATATAAAAGCTCTTCAAGTATTTTAAGACTACTATCAAGTCTGCTCATTTGTTTGTCTTCTGACTGGACTTTTCTCCAAGTTAAATACCCCTAGTTTATTCAATAGTTTTGTGGCATGATGTGAGGTCCCACCAATCCATGCGGTTATTGTCCAGACAAGCTCCAGCATATGAATATCCCCTCTCAAAGGGAATGTCCCTAGCTAAATACAATGCTTACAGCATGACCTTTATATTATTAAATATTTTGGAATGATTATCTCCCTAAACTCTGACAATTCTGTATTCTCACAATTTGGTTGTAAGGGTTCTTGGAATTGGATATTCAATAATTAGATGAATCAGTTCTTTGATTAAGTATACCTGGAACAGATGATCAATGTTAATTTTTATTTGTTTATTTCTCAAAGTTTTATTTCACAGTTAATTTAGAGCTCCAGAACAATTGCTCTCACAAGAAAGAGCTGTTTGTTGAAACTTTCTCTTTTTTTGTGCCTGGTTTTATGCTAATATTAATTTCCACATTTAGACTAGATACCCACCATGTTGGGTGAACACAACATAATCTCCAATTCTAATTGGATACAGGCTTAGTTAATCAAAAGAAAAGGTCAACAATTAACATAAATGAACATAAACATTTTACTCCTGATGTAAGCCAGGTAAAATGGGAATTTTATGCAATCAAAGAGGAATGTAAATCTATATTGTTAATTAACCCTTTATCCCACAGGTAAGTTCAACATTTTTAATTTTATTTTCAAAGAGGAATATGAGCAAATAGCAAAAAAATGCAGTATGCTTCAAGAAAACAACAAATATTTGGAAGTGGATAGAATTACTTGATATTAGGGTTTAAAATCACTTTAATAGTATCTACTTTTAAAAAATTACATATCAGATAATCAAATTTTTCCTTATACTTAAATGGCTATTAATCTACAAAAGGATTCTTCATTATAATTTTACTTATAATGGGAAACTTGAACATAATTTAACTAATATGAATTATGAGTGCTTCAGCTGATCAAATAGTTATTTCTGATTAATACATATTAAATTGGCCAAAGGAAGTGATGTCAGCAAGATGGAGAACAGGAAGTTCCAGCCTTCATTTCCCCATAGAAATATCAATTTAACAACCATCCACATACAAAAACAACTTCATGGAAGCTCCAGAATCCAGGTGAACTTTCAGCACCCTGGAGGAGCACAGAAATGAGAAATATATGCATTGAAAGGGATGAGATACACAGTACTGCTTTACCCTCCCCTATGCGATTATAGCACAGCTCCATGAGGGAGAGTGAAATGAATATTTGACTTCCCTATCCTTTCAGAGACCTGATTCTGTCACACCGCACCCAGAACACCAAGAGAATCAGCATGATTAGATCACTTGTGGGTAGCTAAGAATTAAAAAAAAAAAAAAAAAATGAGTGGGAGCTTTCAACAGCTGGTATGAGAATCTGAACAACTGGCCCATGCACTGACCCCCACCCCCAATCTCAGGCAGCGTGCCCATCACCCCTGGACCCTGGCACTGGGTCCAACCATTTCTAGACCATGGTGTCCAACCAATCACACACTATGCCAATTGGCCTGCCCAGAATCTCTGATCAGGCTAACTGGTGAAGGGCTTTCCCTGATGATCTAATCTATAAAAATGTATAAAAATCTATAAAAATTCACATAGAAAACTGTTAATTGCTTCTTCAAATGTGCAGACACCAATTCAAGGCCACAGAAACCACCAAGAATCAAAAAAACATGATACCCACAAAGGAAAAAAAAAAGTTCCTATAACCAACACTAAAATAATAGAAATCTAAAAACTGCCTGACAAAGAATTCAAAGAGTCATCTCAAAGAAGCTCAATGAACTACAAAACATGGACAACTAAACAAAAATCAGGAAAACAATAAATGAATCCAAAATATATTGTAAAACCACAGTATTCAAAACAGTGTGGAACCAAAGTAAAGTACACATAAACCATGGAGCAGGGGCGCCTGGGTGGCTCAGTTGGTTGAACAACTGCCTTTGGCTCAGGTCATGATCCTTGAGTTCCGGGATCGAGTCCCATATCGGGCTCCCAGCTCCACAGGGAGTCTGCTTCTTCCTCTGATCTTCTCTCCTCTCATGCTCTCTCTCACTGTCTCTATCTCAAATAAATAAATAAAATCTTTAAAAAAAAAAAAAAAACCATGGAGCAGAATAGAGAGCCAATAAATAAACCCATGCATATATGGTCAACTGATCTTCAACAAGAATGCTAAGAATATACAATGGGCAAAGATATTCCCTTCAATAAATGGTGTTGAGAAAACTGGATATCCACATGCAGAAGAATGAAACTGGACTTTTATTTTATAACCATACATAAAAATCAACTCAAATTAAATACTTACACTTAAGAACTGAAAACATAAAACTCCTAGAAGAAAACAGGGAAAAGCTTCTTGACATTCACCTTGGTAATGACTTCTTGGATATGACACCAAAAGTATAGGCAACAAAAGTAAAAATAGACAAGTAAGATTACATCAAACTAAAAAGATATGCCACAACAAAGAAAAAAATCAATCAAAATGAGAAGAAAACCTACAGAATGGTAGAAGTGTACAAATCATATATCTGATAAAGGGTTAATATCCTAAATATATAAGGAATTCCTAATACCCAATACCAAAAAGACAAATACCTCAATTAAAAAATAAAGACTTGAGTAAACATTTCTCCAAAGACAATATACAAATGGCCAATAGGTTTATGAAAAAATGTGCACCTAATATCATTAATCATCAGGAGAATGTAATTCAAAACCACAGGGAACTATTATTACCCCACACCTGCTAGGATGACTTATTTTATTATCAACAAAAACAAATAAACAAATAAAAAACAAAAGCCACAAGAAAACAAATGCTGATGAGGATGTAAAGAAAAGAGAATGCTTGCACACCATTGTTAGAAATATAAATTGGTACAGTTGCTATGGAAAATAATATGAAGGTTCTTTAAAAGCTTAAAAATAGAACTAACATATAATCCAGAAATCCCACTTCTTGGTATATACACAAAGGAACTGAAATTAGGATCTCAAAAAGATATCTGCATAACTGCATTCATTAGTCACACTAGCCAAGATATGGAAGAAGAACCTAAATGTGTATTGATGGGTGAATGGATAAAGAAAATATGTCATACACATACAATGGAATATTCTTTCCCTTCAGAAAAGAAGGAAATTCTGCCATATACAGCAACATGAATAAACCTGGAATACATTTTGCTAAATGAAATAAATAACAAAGGATTAATACTACACGATACCACATATAAGGAATCTATAATGGTCAAACTTAGGGGTGCCTGGGTGGTTAACATGGTTAAGCTTCTGCCTACAGCTCAGGTCATGATCTCAGGGTCCTGGGATCAAGCCCAACATTGGGCTCTCAACTCAGCAAGGAGTCTGCTTCTCCCTCTTCCTCTGTGCCCCCCTCCAACTCGTGCTCTCTCTCCCTCTCTCTCAAATGAATAAATAAGAACTTAAAAAAAAATGGCCAAACTCATAAAGGTGAAGGGTAGAACAATGGTTGCCAGGGGCAGGGGAGAGGAAGAAATGGACAGTTATTAGTCAAAGAGCACAAAGTTTCAGTAATACAAAATGAATAAGTCTTATAGATCTACTGTATGGCATAGTGCCTATAGTTAACAATGCTGTACTGTACACTTAAAAATTGCTAAGAAGACTCATATCAGATGTTCTTATCACAAAATATAATAATATTAATAACAACAATAATAAAAAGTATGAGAGGAAACTTTTGGAGATGAGGGATATCTTTATGGCACAGATTACAGGGATGGTTTCATCAAGTTGTATACATTAGATATGTAGAGTTTTTGTGCATCATTCATACTTCAATGAAGTGCTTTAACAAATCAATCAATAATTAAAAGGGAAAATAAAACTGATCTATAGACTATGTAACTAAAGGCAAACACAGTATTGTGATGTTGAATCATATATTTTGACAGTAGAATTAATCATTATTTTATGAGATTAATCAAGGATTAAAACTTTGGTTACCTAAATCACTTTTTGATGATTAAAATGGTATCTCTTTTTTTAAATAATGTATGACAAATTAAAGGATGAATGCTCGTATATATAAATTATGGCTCAAAAATAAAAAAAAAACAAGGGACACATAGGTGATTTGGTTGGTTAGGCATCTTGACTTAATTTCAGCTCAAGTTATGATCTCAGGGTTGTGAGATCAAGCCCTGTATTGGGCTCCATACTCAGCGGGGTGTCTGCTTGAGATTCTCTCTCTTCCACTCTGTCTGCCCCACTGTATTCTCAGTCTCAAATAAATAAACAAATAAATAAATATTTTTTAAAAATCAAAAACAAACAGATGAAGATGTAGGAAAAACAGACACATTGAAATGCCATGGCACACTTCTTAGAATCGCTAAAGTTAAAATGTCAAAATATTGACAAAGATGTGGAACAACTAGAAATCTCATACAATGCTCCTGGGAACTAAAATGCTACAACCACTTCAGCAAACTAGCAGTTTTTATGAGTTGAACATACACTTATCGTATAATCCAGCAATTACACTCCTAAGTATCTACTCCCAAACTCATATATCCATAATACACAAATATTCACAGTATGTCATTTTACAAAGCTCTATCACTCAAATGTCTACCAGTGGGTAAATTGATAAACAAATTACTGTATATCCTTAGTATTCAATTATGGTATATTATCTTAGTATTCCATGGAATACTACTCAGCAATAAAAATAAATGAACTACTGATAAAACATGGATATCAAAAACATTATGCTTAGTGAAAGAAGCCAGATAGAAAAGGGCATATACTCTATGAATCAATTTATATAAAATTCTAGAAAACGCAAACTAATCTATAATGATGGAAGGTAGGTCAATGGCAGGAGAGGAAGAGGAAGGGGGAAAACTAAAAAGTAGCACAAAGAAACTCAAAGAGGTATTTCAATCAGACTCTTTGAAGATAGAAATATTCTGTATTTTGATTGTGGTGATGGTTTCATGAGTTTATATAACTGTAAAAACTCACCAAATTGCACACTTTAAATGGATATATTTTATAGTATATAAATTATACTTCAACAAAATTTTTTTAAATAAAAATTAAATAAGTTGAACAAAGAACATTCACTGTCCCAACAGGTGACAGTATCTTGAGCAAAAAATAATCTCCTTAAAAATACTCTTTTCCATGACTATTTAAAACAAACTTTTGTAGATATTGAAGACATGTCCAAGTTTACCAACCTAAGAATCATCATTTAGAATTTAATGTGTTTCATGAATTACTTCATCCTAAAATTGGAGGTCAAATACGAGATATTAAATTTGAGCTTGAGGATATTGAAGGTCAATTTGGCATTCAGTAAGATCCATGTTTCTGGTGGATAACAGTGCAGTAGTAAGTGTAAAGAGAAAAAAATACTACTTGAATTAGTTTCAGCTGATACAGAAAGGTGGCATGTTTGCTGAAAGTAAAAGGTTCCTTGGTATTTAAAGTAGTACTTTTACTATAATTCTGGAAGACAATGACTATGAGGGCTGCACAGCCAGTGTTCTGCATGCAGCTCTAAGAGCTCTGGATCTCAGGCTATGATTAAACCAGTTCCTGGATGTTACCCTAGGCAAAAGAATATTCTACAGGAGAAAAAATAAATAAATAAAGCTGTTCTACTTTGGCAAGAAAGTAATAGTATACTCAGTCACGAGCACTTACCAAATGTTTCACATGTATTATTGCCAAGCCTTCCATATAACAAGGCAAGGTGTTCCAACTTTATAAATGAGAAAACTTATTCATAAAGATGCATAAGTAATTTGTACAAATTCTGAGAGTCACAAAGTTTAATGTTGGGGTTTCAACTAATTGAGTTTCACTTATTTTTTTTAAAAGATTTTATTTATTTATTTGACAGAGAGAGTGAGCGAGAGAACACAAGCAGGATGAGCAACAAAGGAAGGAGAAGCAGGCTCCCTGCTGAGGAGGGAGCCTAATGTGGTGCCGAAGGGACACACTTAACCAACTGAGCCACCTGAGGGGCCCAAGGCTCACTTATTTTTAAAACCTTACATTTTTCACTGCAACAGGATGTTTCTATTCAGTACAGCATAAAGATATAAATAAATAAGACTACTAAAAAAAGTTTGTAAACTTTGACAAAATTGCCAAATTTCTGAGTATGTTTGACAGAAGACCACTGGTATCACTTTTTTGAGAAAAGTCTTCATCAATAAATGCTATTGTTCTCCAGAAACATTGAGAGATTCCTCCTGCTAGGAATCACTGTAAAGTTGTCCAAATCATGCAAAGTTTAATTGTATTAATTACTCTATAGCCTGCAAATAGATTTCAGGATTTCCTTTTCTGGGAAATAATTTACAAGTTGTTATCACTGTGTAATGTTGAACTAAATCTTAAAAACTAAAATAAAGAAAAATTTGGCAACATTAAATTAATAATTTCCAATAACAATTTGAGATCTCCAAAATTCCTAAGAGCATAATAAAAAATGAACACATATATGAAATTCATATAAATGTAAAATGTAATTTAGGGGGGCTGGGTGGCTCAGTTGTTTGACTTTGCCTCAGGTCATGATCTCAGACTTGTGGTGGGTCGATATAGTACTAATTATGAAGGCAGAAAGAAAGAATAAATGGAGAAAATGGTTCATGGAAGTTAATGTTGACTGGCAAGGTGCTTACAGCCTTGAGTAAGCATTAATACTCTTAATGGAGTAAATAAAAAATATTCCAGTTCATGAGACCTTAGTCTAGGCTAACTAGTAAAGATCATGCTTAGACATGTTTCATTCTTTTGTTACCAGAGCTTGCCCTTTTATGGTTTTCATAACCATAAACCTTAAAATGGCTTCCTGAGAAAACTGCCTCAAAATGTCAGATTAAGTTATGTTACCAAAGAAAGAATTAAAAACAAACATAAGAAATAAACTAATTCAGCTTTTACATTTTTATGTATATATGTTTTTACGTATTTATGTATGTATGTACTTATTCATTTATTTTGCTGTAGTAACATTGCCTTAGTATTAAGATTTCTAAGATTTTTATTTTCATTTCACACATATTTATTTAATGTTTAAGACAGGCCAGACACTAAGAAAGCTGTTAGTGAAAAAATGGCACAATAGGATATGGTCTCTGCTCTGAAATAGCTTATATTTATGTTGCGAATATAAACAAGAGAAAACTGATTTTAGTCTAAACTAATATTTGCAACAGAATTCACTTCTTTCTTTTTTTTAATAAGAATTCCATCTTAAAAAGTAGATTATTTTACTTAGCAAAACACTTTATGGAAAGAGAACCCTCAAAACTCAATCTTAAACTTTGTAGAAGTTAACAAACTTTTAGGGTAGGCATCAGAGATAGTTAAAACGTGAAAAATGAATCATTAGAAAACATGAAGGAAGAGAAAGGGAAATGACTCCCTGGCTTGTGGAATGAGAGTGGTTACCATAGGAAAGGCCGAATAGAAGCCACTAGAACTGCCACTACCTAGAGAAATAGTAAACCAAAAGCAGTATCTTATTCCTGGAGGGATTTCAAGTTCTGCAAGAACCTGAAAAATGTGGGGGTGGTGATTCCTACCACTCTCTCATTCAACATTCATAGCTGGCCTGTGTAGAAAACAGACGGATCTTGGAAAATGATAGCGGATTGTTGTAAGCTTACCCAGGTGCTAACGCCAACTGCAGCAACTGCAGCTACTGCATCAGATGTAGTTCATTGCTTGAACAAATTAACGGAGACCCAGTACCTCATGCACAGCTATTGCTCTGCCAAATGCCTTTTCTCCCATCCTTATTAATAAATCCTTACCAGACACAATATGCTTTCAGCAGGCAAAGCCAGCAATACACCTTCACTGTCCTACCTCAGGGGTATATAAAGTCTCCAGTGCCCTGTCATAACTTATCTATTAGGGATCATGACCACCTTTCCTATCCAAAGATAGAACCATGGCCCATTACAGTAATGACTTTCATGCTGATTGGACTTACTGAGCAAGAAGTAGCAACCATTCTAGATTTACTGGTAAAACATTGGTGTGTCAAAGTGGAAAATAAATGTAATGAAAATTTAGGGAGCTTTCTACCTTAGTAAAATTTCTAGGGTCCAGTGGTATGGAGCATGTTAAACAATCCCTTCTAACGTGAAGGGTAAATTGTTCCATCTGGGCCCCTCCTACAAATAGAGAGGAGGCACAATAATCTAGAGGGTCTCTTTGGAATTTGATGTCCATTAGCATGGTAAATTGTTTTCCACCCCCTCACTTTAAAGCTGGAGGTGTCTTTGGGTCTAAGATGAGTTTCTTGTAGACAGCATATCGATGGGTCTTGTTTTTTTATCCATTCTGATACTCTGTGTCTTTTGATTGGGGCATTGAACCCATTTACATTCAGGGTAACTATTGACAGATATGAATTTAGTGCCATTGCATTGCCTGTATGGTGACTGTTAACTGTATATCGTCTCTCCTCTTTTCTGGTCTCTGTTCCTTTTAGGCTCTCTCTTTGCTTAGAGGACCCCTTTCAATATTTCCTATAGGGCTGGTTTGGTGTTTGCAAATTCCTTTAGTTTTTGTTTGTCCTGAAAGCTTTTTATCTCTCCATCTATTTTCAGTGACAGCCTGGCTGGGTATAGTATTCTTGGCTGCATATTTTTCTCGTTTAGGGCTCTGAATATATCATGCCAGTCCTTTCTGGCCTTCCAGGTCTCTGTGGATAGGTCTGCTGCCATCTCTTTGGAATTTGAAGGCAACATACTCCTCATTGGACTGTGCTATTCTGGCCCATTTACCAAACAACCCAAAAAGCTGCTAAAACAAACCCCAAAACAACCCCGAAACTGCTTTGAGTCGGGTCCAGAACAAAAAAAAGATGCTACAACAGATCTGAGCTGTTGTAAAAGTGGCCCAGGCACTTGGCCATATGATCCAGAAGATCCAGTGGTATTTGAAGTGGCAGTGGCAGATCCAAATGCTCCTTGGTGTTTTTGGAGGGTCCTTAAAGGTGAATTACAGGCAAGCCCTAATGATTTTGAAGGAAGCATTGCCAACTACTCTCTGCTTGAGAAATAGCTCCTAGCGTCCTACTGGGCCCTAGTAAAAACTGCATGCTTAACCATGGGCTACTAAGTCACCATGTGACTTGAACTGTCCATGATTAAAATTATGTAACCCAATAAGCCATTAAGTCAGCTGTGCAGCACTCCATCATCAAAAAGAGATGGTATATAAGTGATGGGGTCTGGGTAGGCCCTGAAGGCTCAGGTAAACTACAGGGAAAAGTGGCCCAAATATTATACTACTATATTGCTCTCTCTCCCAGTCTGCACCTATGGCCTCATGAGTAGCTCCCTAGGATCACTTGAGAGAGGAAGAGAAGACTCGATCTTGATTTATAGATAGTTCTGCATGATATGCACACCATCTGAAAGTAGACAGCTATAGCACTATAGCCCCTTTCTGAGACATCCCTGAAGGAGAGCAGAGAAAGAAAACCTCCCAGTGGGCAAAATTTTGAGTACTGACCTAGGTTGTTCACTTTGCTTGGAAGGAGAAATAGCCAGAGGTACAATTATACACTGATTCATGGGCTGTGGCAAATGGTTTGGCTGGATGCAAGAGGCCATGATTGGAAAACTGATGCCAAGGAAATTTGGGGAAGAAGGAGACTAGATCTCTGAATGGGTAAAAAACATGAAGATATTTGTGTCCTGTGTGAAGAGGAGATTTTAATTACCAAGTGGATAGGATGACACATTCTATGGATACCTATCAGCCATTTTCCCCAGCCAACCCTGAACCTGCCCAATGAGCTTCTGAACAAAGTGGCCATGGGGGCAGAGACGGAGATTTCACATGGGCTCAGCAATATGGACTTTCAGTCACCAAAACCCACCTGGCTTTGAATACTGATAAGGGTCAACTCAGCCAGCATCAGACCTTAACATTAAGTTCTGAATATGGCACCATTCCCTGGGTTGATCAACCAGCTATCTAGTAGCATGTTGATTACACTGAGCCATTTCCATCATGTAAGGAGCAATGTTTTATTCTTAATGAAGTAAACGCTTACTCTGAATATGGATTCACCTTCCCTCCATGCAATGCTCCTGCCAAAATGCCATCTATGGACTTACAGAATGCCTTATCCATCATCATGGTATTCCACAAAGCATTGCTTCTGATCAAGAAACTCACTTCATAGCAGATAAAGTACAGTGAAAGGCCCATGCTCATGGAATTCACTGATCTTAGAATGTTCCCCCATAGCATAAAGCAGCTGGTTTGATAGAATAGTGGAATGGCTTATTGAAAACTCAGTTACAGTGCCAGCTAGATGGCAATACTTTTCAAGGCTGCAGCAAGGTTCCCCAGAAGACTGTAGAATATTTGAATCACCCTTCACTATATAGTGTTGCTTCTCCTATAGCTAGGATGCACTTATCCAGGAATCAAGGTGTAGAAATGAAGAGTGGCACCACTCACCATTACTCCTACAGATCCTCTAGCAAAACTTTTGCTTGCTATTACTGTGACCTTATGCTCTGCTGGCCTGGAAATAGTAATGTCAAAGGGAGGAATGCTTCCACCATGAGGCACAACAATGATTCCACTGAACTAGATGTTAAGACTGCTGCTCAGCCACATTGGCCTCCCATGCCCCTAAATCAATGGGCAAAAAAAGGAGATACTAGCTGGCTGTGATCAGAGTATGACTATAGAGGGGATATTGGATTACTAATCCACCATGGAGTTTAAGAGAATGTCTGGAAAACAGGAGATCCCTTATGGCATCTCTTAGTATTACGATGCCCTAGGACTAAATACATGTGAAATGACAGTAATCCAATCCAGGCAAGACTATTAATTACCCAGATCCTTTAGAAATAAAGGTCTGGATCACTCTATCAGGTGAAGAACCATACCCAGCTAAAGTACCTGCTGAAGAAAAGAGAATAGAATGTGTACTGGAAGAAGGTAGTTATAAATACTAACTACAGTCACAAGACCAATTAGACAAATGGATACTGTCATGTGTATTTACTCCTTATTTTGTTATGACTATGTCTATGTATGTATGTAACAAATGTCTTTGTTTTCTTCCCTATTTTATTTCCCTATCATGTAACATAAGATGTACTGACTTTATATCATAGTATTCAAGTAGCGTTAATTTTACATCATAGTATTGAAGTTCAAGATACCAAGGAAAAGAGTAAATATCATTCTGGGGAAGGGGTTAGTGCATTTTTGGTTATATATAGAGTAATTGTACCATGTTAGGTAGAATTATGGCCTTGTTATTTTCTTTATTTTGAGATCAAATATGGTTAAGATGCCACATATGGATGCCACATTGACTAGAGATAGATTAGTGATGGTTAATTTTATATGTCAACTTGAATATGTTAACTTGACTATGTCAGGGTAGTCTTGACTAACTTGTCTAATACGTCAACCTGACTAAACCCCACCCAAAGTATACCCAGATAATTGGTTAGACATTATTCTCAGTGCATCTGTGAGGATGTTTCTGGATGAGATAAACATTGGAATCAGTAGTTGAAGAAAGAAGATTGTTCTCCCCAGTGTGAGTGGCCTCATCCAATCCAGGGAAGCCTGAATGTGATAAAAATGCTAAGTAAGGGAGAATTCATTCTCTCTGTATGATTCTCTTTGAGCAGGGACATCAGTCTTCTACATTCAGACTTGGACTCAGATTGGAATTTATACCGTTGGCTCAACTGGATCTCAGGCCTTCAGACTCAGACTATAACTGTACCATCGGCTTTCCTGAGTTTTCAGGTTGCCTACTAATTTGGGGATTTCTCAGTCTCTGTAATTGCAGGAGCTAATATATCCCCTATTGTTTGTTTCTCTGGAGAAAGTATTATAAGAAAAGTATAAAGAGAGGGTGCCCAAACTCTGTCTGTTGAATCAGAGAAGACCTTTCAAATTTATATGCTATGAATTATAAGTAGTTTATATTTAATTGAAGAACTTTTTCAAGAAGTGTGGGATGAGAAAGAGAAGTAGCTAAGAAAACCATGCAGTAAAGAGTTATGATTTCTATTATGGGAAAAATGTAAATACTGATAGCAGAAAGCCAGAAGAGAAACAAAGTTTGATGATATAAGAAAAGGATGGCGTAATTAACAAACAGGGAAACAGTGATTATATCCTCATATTAAGACACAAATTGGGGTGGGGGGCTCCTAGAAGGATTCGGTTTACATTTTGATAATAGAAGGAAGCATTGTTAATAACTATCCTGGGACAACATGCATAAACTAAGACTGTCCTGGGCAAACTGGAACTTTCCTAATAAAGAGGAAGGGGAAAAAAATGAGTGCAGAGACATTTTGTGGATAAGGAGGCAGAAGGTTGACTTTATTTGGTGATTTCTATATACTCTGAATTATACAGTTATCCAAAGAGACTGGAAGCTGAGATAAGTCATTTAGTGAGAATGAAGTGGGCAGATGAGGAGGTTAGAGTGCAGAGAGTAGAAAAGCACTGAATTGCTAGCTGTGGCAAATGAGAGCGAGCTAACTAGAATCAAAACAGATTAATTGATGATATGAGCACTCAGCTAAAATAGAGAACACATATTTGTAATGGAAAACAATGTCTGTATTTGTGATTCTCCCTCTAGTAGAGCTCAACAGCCAGACTATGGGTATAGAGAAGAGGATCAGTTGGTCTGATTCAGAATCAGGCTTTTCTAGTTGAGGTCTATGTAAGGAAAATGGGGCAAAAAATAGACCACTGTCTCTAAAGCAGGGGTTGACTTGCATGGTGCTGCAAGAAAATGTTTAAATTGTATTTTTATTTCTTAAATTTTATCCTTCCAATTGTTTAATATATTCAATATTTAATAAAATGACTTAAAACTAATACTATTTTTCTATATTATATATTGCATATTATATATTTTATATTACTATATATAATAAAGAGGGAGTGTGGGAAAAGGGATAGGGTAAAGTGTTAAAAAAAAGTCTATCTTATAGCAGTACAAAACTTAGATAAGATATATTTGAACATACATTTATCTAAGGCTACAACATAGTCTAAGTAATGCTAAACCATGACAGCTGGCTTCATTAAAGCCTCTAATCCCTGGTTTCCTTTACTTTTTCTCACATCCTTCCTATTTTCTTAAACATGTGAAATGAGCATAGTGGGTTATAAAATTGGAAGTATAGGAGCTTTCATCACTAAGAATGGCTCCAATCTCAAAGCTCTAAAAGCTAAACATTTTACACTTGATCAAGAAATGCAGAGAGTAGCTATAGAAGCACTAATCCAAGTGAAGTGGAGATAATGATCCTGGGGAAAAGGGGGTCAAGAAAGTGAGAGGTTAGGCTTTTATACAGGCCTTTCTCTCAAATAGCAAAATTAGCTAATAATGACAGGAAGAAGATGATCCAGGTGACAGTCTTCAAGAATGATATATAGGACCAGGTAGTATGTAAACATCAGCCCCTCTGATGATCAAGGATATAAAGGAGATTATAAAATATGAAACACTGAATCTGGGGGATATAGGTTTGGAGTAAGTTTTGTAAGAACTGGGGAGTGAGTTTCCCAAATAAAAGATATGAATGGGAATGAGAGCAAGGACTGATGGATTAACCATAATGGCAAGGTCCTGACAAGCTGCCAGAATAGTGAGTGCCATTTCCTCTTTGGTGGAAAGAGAATTTTGAAGTCAGTTACAGCCTAGATGGATTTCAATGTTGAGGGATCTGGGGATTCTGCTAAAAAGGGAGACTCTATACTCCCTGGAAGGGGTCCATTTCTGTCTTAATTGACCATATGGTTCTAGCTTTGACGTTGTTAATCCATCAACTCAGGGAGTAGTGAGAGGTCTGATCTGTACATGAGATTAACAGGCAAAGGATCCTGAGCTCAGGGGCCATGTTCATTACTAAGGACTGTTTTAGCTTAGAACTGGCTGACTTCAAAGTCCAGCGCTTAGTCATGGTAGCAGTGGTACAGGTACAGAAGAGGTAACAGTCCTGGAAAGGACACAGTGAAAGAGTCATGAAATTGAGAGACTAGGGCATCTCACAATATATTCCACAACATATGTTACTGTGTAGGCGACGAGGTATAACTGATCAACAGTGTTGCTCAGATATTCATCTAATTCTGCAAGTGAAAACATTCAGTCAAAATAACCATTTGTACACTGGAGTTCCAGCACAAGAATTACAAGACAGAATTACCTGCTTCCCTGCATTGCTTCACATTAGAGAATTTTCTTCATTTTGAAGAAAGCAAGAAAATGGAGGCAAAGTGTACCAGCCTGCAATTTAGTCCCTTCTAATGGTAAATTCTGTGTCTTTAAATAATTTAGTTAACTTCCCAGGCTCTCTATCTAGATAATAATGATATAAACAGTTATAATTTAAATATACATTTTTAAAACCATTATAATATATTAAATTGACTAGGATGTGTGTTATAGCTCATTCTTTGAGAGAAATATGTCAGAGGCTAAATGATTTCCAAATTTCACATGAGTCAATACTAAGTTGGACTTAGAGCCCAGCTCTCCAACTCAGAGCATTACATGATTCTACAAATTTGAGTTATTGTTGTTAATTGCATTTACATCCATTTTACAAAATGGTAATTTCTGTATTGCAATGAATTCAAGATAAAATTCAACTTAAAAAGAAGCAAGACTAAAGCAAACTCTAGAACAGTAATAATAACCAAGCCTCATCCCAATTTCCAAAAGAAATCCAGGAATACACTAATCCTATTTTGTCAAGTTACCTTTCCCTATTAATTTACTATGAGATTCCTTCTACATACAAGAAATAAATATACATGGGCAAACACATCAATTTGTTGTTTATTAGTCTTGTGCTTAAGATGCTCAAAGTGGAGGGGCGCCTGGGTTACTTAGTAGGTTAAAGCCTCTGCCTTTGGCTCAGGTCGTGATCTCAGGGTCCTGGGATCGAGCCCCACATCAGGCTCTCTGCTCAGTGGGGAGCCTGTTTCCCCCCTCTCCCTCTGCCTGCCTCTCTGCATACTTGTGATCTGTCTCTCTCTGTCAAATAAATAAATAAAATATTAAAAAAAAAAGATGCTCAAAGTGGAGAGCTGGTCAAGCTGAGTTAGAAAATATGGCCAAGCATAAAGACCCAAGAGAACACACACAAAACTGAAATTCTGGCATTTTGTCAATCTTGGTCTGGATTGGTAGTAGAGGAGATGAAAATATTAATGAATGTGCTTCAGTTCATTTGCAACAAAGAGTGGAGAACAAGACGGATGAATTCTAACAGGGCCATTAATTGGGTTACCGTTGCCCAGAGTAGAAGAGACAGTTGCTCGTGGGTACACACACAGCGAATGTCTACACACCGTGAGCTTGTCCACTAGTGAAAGTGGTCCAAGTAATTTTCTTATGTCTGGCCAAAGCCTCAGTAATTGTTCCTTTTCTGTGCATGGACAGTATGAGAGAGAAACAAAGAGGATAACAGGGGAAGGAAAAAGGAGGCAGAGATCTTCCTCACAATACACACTAATAAAAAGCAATGCCAATTTGTTGGAGGTGGTGTGGGGGTGGATGAGGGTAGAGATTGAGCAAAAGTTATACCAATTGCTGAGACTCAAATACTGAATTGCATATCTGCTACATTGGTGCTGCTTGGATAGGTCTGAGGATTTTGCATTATTGTATTTGTATTTTCTTAAAGTAAGTGGTAGATGTATTCCAGTACCTTGGGGGCAGAAGGGGAGTATCGTGCACAAATTCTGTAGGTGACTCTTACCCAGATTGGAAGCACTAACAAAGTTTCTTAGTGGACATACTACTGGAACAGAGCCTGGAAATACAATACTGTGTTGTGAATACATCTCTTTCTATTCAATGCTCACAATGTAATACAATTTGTTCTACGTGTTTTACATATTTTAACTCATTCAATCTTTATAAAGATGAATTATTATTACTTCCATCTTACAAGTGAGGAAATCGAAGCACAGTGCTAGTAAAAGAAGAATTAATATTTGAACTCAGCAGTTTGCCTCTAAAATCCATGATCTTCTATTACACCATATTACCTTCTGTGAAGAAGAGGGGATGGTGGTTTTCATATAATATGCAATGCATGGAGGTCTAGAGAGAAAGGGGCATTTGAAGAGCCAAAATATTAGGCATTGCCAGGCACATGTCTATGTATAAAATATAACATAAAAACTATAAAATATTCTCGAAGAAAACAGATTGGCAAAAATTTCTCAGAGATAATAAAAAAGCATGAAAATAAAAGAAAATATGTTAAATTGGCCTTCATTAAAACTAAAAACTTTTCTTTATCATCACCATTTTATTTTTATTTTATTTTATTTTATTTTTTTATCATCACCATTTTAAAGAATGCAAAAGCAAGACACAGATTGGTGAAAAAATGTGTGGGGAGTAGGACAGGGGGTGGGTGAGCCTGAAAAAGCATACATATGTATTCATAACATGTAAAATAGACTCCCATAAATCAATATCAAAAAGAAACAACTCAATAAAAAATGAAGAATACTACTGAGAAGTCTCTTAACAAAAGAAAACTTATGATGCCTATGATGATCAATAGTTCTCGGCACAATGAAAATTAAAATCACAATATGATAACGTTAGAATTATGAATTCCTTTTTTTTTTGAAGTGACACATCAAGTATTGACAACAATATGTAGTAAGGTGAACTTTTCATACACTATGGGTGGAAATGTAAGATGATGCAGCCCCTTGCAAAAGCTCATGAAAGTCAGCATGCACCTATGGGACTCACAATTCCACTTTTAAGTATTTGCCCAAGAGATTTTGAGAATTATAAGACTTCTACATGAATGTTCATAGAATATTTATTCATATCAGTCCCCAACTGGAAAAAACTGGGATGTCTATCAACAAAGTAATCAATAAAAAAGTTGTGGTATGGGATACTATTCTCCCATTTTTTTAAAGCAAACTACTGATACATGAACAATATAGATGAATGGGGGAAAAAAACACCTTGCTGAGTGAAGAAAGCCACACAAAAAGAATCCATATGTTATGGTTCCATTTTCATTTATCCTAGACCAGGAAAAATTGTAATTTATGGTTGTAAATATCATGACTTTGACTCCCTGGGTGGTAGCATGCACCGAATTACAAGTGTGGGAGAGGGGACTTTGTAGGGTATTAGAAATGTTTGATTTTTTTTAAAGACTTACTTATTTGTTTTAGGCGGGTGGGAGGACAAGCAGAGGGAAAGGGAATATAAGCAGACTCCACACTGAGCATGAAGCCCCAGGTTCCATCTCACGAGCCCAAGACCATGACCAGAGCCAAAACCAAGAGTCAGACTCAACCAACTGTGCCACCCAAGTGCTCCAGACATGTCGGCTATCTTACCTGACATAGTGAATGCATGTGAAATGTATTGACCAAATATCATAGAAATATTCACTTGAATCTGTGTATTTCCCTATAAAAAGCAAACAGAAACAACAAGAATGACTTGAGCTTTCACTTCAACAGGGAGACCTCACTCTCTGGTAGGACTGTGACGACACTGTACAGTCCTGGTGGCCCCTCTTGCCAGCTAATGCAATGACTCTTCCCTCGCACATAAGACCATCTGACACATGATATTCTTTCAAATAAGTTTTTTCTCTTAGACTAGCATACTAGTTAAGTGACACAAGCTGCTAGAACAACTGAGTTCTCAGGCACTTAATAAAAATTTATTTCTTGCTTTAAAAAAAATCATAATTTCCGCAAAAGAGAAGACCACTGATCGCTTTACAAGTCAAAGATTCTGCCAAAATCAATGGGTTTTTCTCTTCTTCTCTTCTCCATCCACAACTCAATTTTTCTAAAAACTTAATTAAATGAAAAATCTAGGCAGTGGTTGGTTAACCAAATAATAAGAGGTTACCTGAAAATTACTGCTTTTCCTGATACACTTCTTTTCACTGTGAGCCACACATACTGGGAAAACTGATGTGAACATAAACAGACTGAGAGGTTGTGTTTCATAATACTTAATTAAACTGTAGTAGGTGAGTGAAACAGTTAAATAATTAAGATATTAAGACTCTTGGTTAAATTTCAATAGGAATATAGATAGATAGATAGATGGATATATAGATAGACAGATATATAGATAACAAATATCTGTTATCCATAGCTAAATCTGGTCCCTTCTAATATGCCCTCCAGCCAGAGGGAATATGAAAGGCTTTGACTTTTTCTGTACTCTAGCTTTTTTCAGTTTTCAAAAAGCTCTTCACTCCACTGTTGCTAAGATGAAAAAGAAACTGTTGCCAAGTAACAAGAAAATACAGTATCCAGCATGTGTGTGTGTCTCCCCAATGCATATCAAATGCAAAACATTAGCCGCTCTCAAGGACATGGTGTGAGTGAGATATCACTCAGAAACAGTAATACAGGAGTTTCAGGCCTGTCTGACCCCATGAAGTTCAGTGTTTCTCTAACAGTAATATTGAACTATACATATAATTTTTCATATTCCACTTTGAGGAACAAGTACATCACTAATGCAATTGCACTTTTCATTTCCCAAAGCTCTTTGCTTAATCGTGAGCAAGTAATTTAAAGGCAGATTATTGTGCTTGTTTCCTTTCTTCCTCCTCATCAAGAACAGATGTCATAGCTGACCTGTTTAACAAGACTACCTCTCTGTTCACAAACAATAGGTAGGCTAACAAATCTATTATGAGTCACCTTGACATGAAACCAGAGAGTCATTTCATGATTTGAGAAAGTTATAGATTACATTGAAGAAATTGACTTATCTAAAAATCATCACAATCCAAAAAAATATTAAATGAACACTCACTCTGAATAACCTCTATTTGCTATATACCCTTCTAAGAAACTTTAGAAAAACTGTCCATGTTTTGTTGCCATTTGTACCAGTACCCACATTAATTAAGGCCAAAGCCAATGACCAGTCATGCACCTAAAGACAATTTGCAGGGAATGAGAAAGATGGCGGAGGAGTAGGAGGCTGAGATAGCATCAGATCCCAGAAGTTCAGCTAGATAGTTATCAAACCATTGTAAAAGCCTGCAAACTCAACAGGAGAGAGAAGAAAGGAAAAACAGCAATTCTAGGAGCAGAAAATCAACCACTTTCTGAAAGGTAGGACATGTGGAAAAAGTGAATCCAAAGCAACAGGAAGAGAGATTGCAGTGGGAGGGGCCGGATCCCAGCAGCCGCAGAGCAGCGGAGCACAAAATCAGGAATTTTAGAGTCGGCTCCGCCGAGGGACATCCCTCCAGAGGCTAAGCATGGGGCTTAGCCCTCACGGGAACAGTGGTTTCAGGACCCATGGGGTCACAGAGGGACGAGGGGTATCTGAGTGCAGCAGAGCTCCCAGGTATTGGGGCAGAGAAACCAACAGCAGAGGAGCCGCACAGTGGGCTCTCAGCTCAGGTTTACCTAACACCGAGACCCGAGGCACAGTCAGGCCACTGCTCTTCTAGCAAGGACTCCACAAGAGGCAGCTCCAGAGAGGCCCCCTCCTTCCTCCTGAGGGAGGAGCGGTGAGGAGTGCACGGCAGGAATCTACTGGGTTTGGAGACTCCAAATGGGGCCGTGCACCAGAGATAGAAAGGCTCGGTCCCAGGCCAGCTGAGTTCGGATTGTGGGCTGGAGACAAGGGAGATGGGAGTCATTGACTGCTTTCCCCTGAGGGCGTGCTGCGGAGCAGGGCCTTGAGCACTCGGCTCCTCCAGGCCAGAGACTAGGAGGGCGCCATTTTCATTCCCCACCTCCAGGGCAGTAGGGAAAGTGCTCAGAGAGCACACACTCCTGACAGCGAACCTGAGCAAATTGCTTGGACCTTCCCCTGGCAAGGGCGGTGCAATTGGGCCTCGGGAAAAGACATTTGAGAATCACAGCTATGACCCCTCCCCCAAAAGATCAGCGAGAATATCCAGCCAAGAACAAGTTCATCGAACAGTGAAAACTGCGGAAGTCCAGAGTATTTTTCTCTCTCACTTATCTATTCTTATCTCAATAAAATGACAAGGCAGAAAAACTCACCACAAAAAAAAAAAAAATGAGAGGCAGTACCAACAGCTAGAGACCTAGTCAATACGGACATTAGTAATATGTCAGATATACAGCTCAGAATGACAGTTATTAAGGTGGTAGCTGGGCTTGAAAAAAGCATGGAAGATATTAGAGAATCCCTTTCTGGAGAAATAAAATCCCTTTCTGGAGAAATAAAAGAACTAAAATCTAACCAAGTTGAAATAAAAAAAAGCTATTAATGAGGTACAATAAAAAAATGGAGACTCTTATTGATAGAATAAATGAAGCAGAAGAGAGAATTAGTGATATAGAAGACCAAATGATGGAGAATAAAGAAGCTGAGAAAAAGAGAAACAAACAATGACTAGACCATGAGGGGAGATTTCGAGAGATAAGTGATACATAAGACGCGACAATATAAGAATAATTGGGATTCCAGAAGAAGAAAAAAGGGGTGGGGGAGGCAGAAGGTATATTGGAGCAAATTATTGTACAGAATTTCCCTAATCTGGTGAAGGGAACAAGCATCAAAATCCAGGAGGCATAGAGAACCCCCCTCAAAATCAATAAAAATAGGTCTACACCCCGTCATCTAATAGTAAAACTTACAAGTCTTAGTGACAAAGAGGAAATCCTGAAAGCAACTTGGGGCAAGAAATCTGTAACCTACAAAGGCAGAAATATAGGATTGGCAGCAAACCTATCCACAGACACCTGGTAGGCAAGAAAGGAATGGCATAATATATTCAGAGCACTATATGAGAAAACTATGCAGCCAAGAATACTATATCCAGCTAGGCTGCCACTGAAAATAGATGGAGACATAAAAAGCTTCCAGGACAAACAAAAACTAAAGGAATTTGCAAACACCAAACCACCCCTACAGGATATATTGAAAGGGGTCCTCTAAGGAAAGAGAGAGCCTAAAAGGAACATAGACCAAAAAGGAACAGATACGATATACATTTAACAGTCACCTTACAGGCAATACAATGGCACTAAATTCATATCTGTCAATAGTTACCCTGAATGTAAATGGGCTAAATGTCCCAATCAAAAGACACAGAGTATCAGAATGGATAAAAAAAGACAAGACCCCATCCATATGCTGTCTACAAGAAACTCATCTTAGACCCAAAGACACCTCCAGATTTAAAGTGAGGGGGTGGAAAATAATTTACCATGCTAATGGACATCAAAAGAAAGCTGGGGTGGTAATCCTTATATCAGAAAAGTTAGATTTTAAGCCAAAGAATATAATAGAAGATGAAGAAGGACACTATATCATACTCAAAGGAACTGTCTAACAAGAAGACCTAACAATTGTAAATATCTATGCCCCTAATGTGGGAGCAGCCAATTATATAAACCAATTAATGACAAAGTCAAAGAAACACATCAACAATGATACAATAATAGTAGGGGACTTTAATACCACCCTCACCAAAATGGACAGATCATCTAAGCAAAAGATCAACAAGGAAATAAAGGCTCTAAATGACACACTGGACCAGATGGACATCACAGATATATTCAGAACATTCCATCCCAAAGCAACAGAATACACTTTCTTATCTAGTGTACATGGAACATTCTCCAGAATAGATCACATCCTGGGACACAAATCAGGTCTCAATCAGTACCAAAAGACTGGGATTATTCCCTGCATATTTTCAGACCACAATGCCATGAAACTAGAACTCAATCACAAGGGGAAAGTTGGAAAGAACTCAAATACATGGAGGCTAAAGAGCATCCTACTAAAGAATGAATGGGTTAACCAGGAAATTAAAGAAGAATTAAAAAAATTCAAGGAAACAAAGGAAAATGAAACACAACTGTTCAAAATCTTTGGGACACAGCAAAGGCAGTCCTGAGAGGAAATTATATAGCAATACAAACCTTTCTTTCTCAAGAAACAAGAAAGATTTCAAATGTATAGCCTAACCCTACACCTCAAGGAGCTGAAGAAACAACAGCAAAGAAAGCCTAAACCCAGCAGAAGAAGAGAAATAATAAAGATCAGAGCAGAAATCAATGAAATAGAAACCAAAATCAACGAAACTAGGAGCTGGTTCTTTGAAAGAATTAATAAAATTGATAAACCCTTGGTCAGACTTATCAAAAAGAAAAGAGAAAGGACCCAAATTAATAAATCATGAATGAAAAAGGAGAAATCACAACCAACACCAACCGATACAAACAATTATAAGAACATATTATGAGCAACTATATGACAGCAAATTAGTCTGGAAGAAATAGATGCATTCCTAGAGAAACATAAACTACCAAAACTGAACCAAGAAGAAATAGAAAACCCTAATAGGAAGGAGATTGAAACAGTCATCAAAAATCTCCCAATAAACAAGAGCCCAGGGCCAGATGGCTTCCCAGGGGAATTCTACCAAACATTTAAAGAAGAATTAATACCTATTCTCCTGACATGGTTCCAAAAAATAGAAATGAAAGGGAAACTTCCAAACTCATTTTATGAGGCCAGCATTATCTTGATCCCAAAACCAGACAAAGACCCCATCAAAAAGGAGAATTACAGACCAATATCCTTGATGAACACGGATGTAAAAATGCTCACCAAAATACTAGCCAATAAGATCCAACAGTACATTAAAAGGATTATTCACCACGACCAAGTGGGATTTATTCCTGGGATGCAAGGTTGGTTCAACATCTGCAAATCAATCGATGTGATACAATACACTAATAAAAGAAAGAACAAGAACCATATGATACTCTCAATTGATGCTGAAAAAGCATTTGACAAAGTACAACATCCTTTCCTGATCAAAACTCTTCACAGTGTCGGCATAGAGGGCACATTCCTCAACATCATCAAAGCCATCTATGAAAAACCCACAGCAAATATCATTCTCAATGGGGAAAAGCTGAGAGCTTTTGGCCTGAGATCAGGAACATGGCAGGGATGCCCACATAGTCCTAGGAGTCTTAGCCTCAGCAATCAGGCAACAAAAAGAAATAAAAAGCATCCAAATTGGCAAAGAAGAAGTCAAACTCTCACTCTTTACAAATGATATGATACTTTATGTGGAAAACCCAAAAGACTCCTACGACTTCTAGAACTCATACAGGAATTCAGTAAAGTGTCAGGATATAAAATTAATGCACAGAAATCAGTGGCATTTCTATATACCAACAGCAAAACAGAAGAAAGAGAAATTAAGGAGCTGATTCCACTTACAACTGCACCCAAAACCATAAGATACCTAGGAATAAACCTAACCAAAGAGGCAAAGAATCTGTACTCAGAAAACTACAAAGTGCTCATGAAAGAAATGGAGGAAGACACAAAGAAATGGAAAAACGTTCCATGCTCATGGATTGGAAGAACAAATATTGTGAAAATGTCTATGCTACCTAAAGCAATTTACACATTTAATGCAATCCCTATCAAAATACCATCAATTTATTTCAAAGGAATGGAATGAATAATCCTAAAATTTATATGGAACCAGAAAAGACCACGAATAGCCAGAGGAATGTTGAAAAAGAAAACCAAAGTCGGCGGCTTCACAACTCCAGACTTCAAGCTCTATTACAAAGCAGTAATCATCAAGACAGTGTGGTACTGGCACAAAAACAGACACATAGATCAATGGAACAGAATAGAGAGCCCAATAATGGACCCCCAACTCTATGGTCAACTAATATTTGACAAGGCAGGAAAGAATATTCAATGGAAAAAAGACAGTCTCTTCAACAAATGGTGTTCGGAAAACTGGACAGCCACATGCAGAAGAATGAAACTAGACCATTTCCTTACACCACACACAAAAATGGACTCAAAATGGATCAAATACCTCAGTGTGAGACAGGACTTCATCAAAATCCTGGAGGAGAACACAGGCAACAACCTCTTCGACCTCATCTGCAACATATTCTTCCTACAAACATCTCCAAAGGCAAGGGAACCAAGGGCAAAAATGAACCACTGGGACTTCATCAAGATCAAAAGCTTTTGCACAGCAAAGGAAACTGTCAACAAAAGCAAAAGACAACTGACAGAATGGGAGAAGATATTTGCAAATGACATATCAGATAAAGGGCTAGCATCCAAAATCTATAAAGAACTTCTCAAACTCAACACACAAAGAACAAATAATCCAATCAAGAAATGGGCAGAAGATATGAACAGACATATGTGCAAAGAGGACGTCCAAATGGCCAACAGACACATGAAAAAGTGGTCAACATCACTCGGCATCAGAGAAATACAAATCAAAACCACAGTGAGATACCACCTCACACCAGTCAAAATGGCTAAAATTAGCAGGTCAGGAAATGACAGATGTTGGCGAGGATGTGGAGAAAGAGAATGCAAGCTGGTATAGCCACTCTGGAAAACAGTATGGAGGTTCCACAAAAAGTTGAAAATGGAGCTACCCTATGATCCAACAATCACACCACTGGGTATTTACCCTAAAGATACAAATGTAGTGATCCGAAGGGGCACATGCACCCGAATGTTTATAGAAGCGATGTCCACAATAGCCAAACTATGGAAAGAACCTACATGTCCACCAATAGATGAATGGATAAAGAAGACATGGTATATATATATATACAATGGAATACTATGCAGCCACTAAGAGAAACAAAATCTTGCCATTTTCAACGATGTGGATGGAACTAGAGGGTATTATGCTAAGCGAAATAAGTCAGTCAGAGAAAGACAATTATCACATAATCTTTCTGATATGAAGAACTTGATAGGCAGGGCGGGGGGTCGTGGGGGGTTAGGGGTGGGAAATGAAACAAGATGGGATCGGGAAGGAGGCAAATGATAAGAGACTCTTAAACTCATGAAACAAATTGAGGGTAGCTGGGAGGTAGGGTGTGTAGGGATAGGGTGGCTGGGTTGTGGACACTGGGGAGGATATGTGTTATGGGAAGTGCTGTGAAATGTGTAAGCCTGATGATTCACAGACGAGTACCCTGGGGCAAATAATACATTATATAGCAATAGATAGATAGATAGATAGATAGATAGATAGATAGATAGATAGATAGATACGTATAAAGACAATTTGCTAGATGAGGTAAGCAACTTATCTTCCCTTGAAAATGTGTATTAAGAGAACCATTGGCGCTAGGGCCATGTAACAATGGGGCTACATTGAGATATGTTCAGTCAGGATGAAATCATATAGAAAGAGATCAAGATAAGGGAAATAAGAGAATGAGAGAGACTATACAGCACCTGACATTGAAAGGACAAAAAATAAACAACCCATGAGAGAAGTAGACATTCACTGACCTTAATAAGACTAAATTGTATTAAGATTTATTGATTTTATTTTTCAATTATTCCTTTCAAATGTGCCCCATTAAATCCCACCCCTTTGATTAGAAAGTTTCTATACCTTCTGGGTCATTGTCAGGTATTAAATTAGTTCAGTCTAGTTTAATACTCCAGTCTCATAACTGATTCAAAGCACTTACTACCCACCCTGCCCTACGCACATCTCCCTCCCTAGTCACTTGCTCTTTTTATGGCTCAGGAGTAGAGGAAAAAGACATGAAAATGAGGAAATGTGCCCAGACTTAACCTGGCAAGCCTATCTCTGATGATAATTATCCCTGGACATTTTGGTTCAGTCTGATCCTATCTGATCCTGGATATCCTTGAGAAGATGGTAACCTGAGGAGAGGTGATTTTTCTTAAAATAGGCTTCACTTTGATCCTAGACCCCTCCACTGTTGATCATTCACTCAGACAGAGGCAGCTTTGTCCCTATGAGATCCCGCTTGAAGTCTACTTTCTAATCCTTTTTTTCTTTATATATTGGGCATCTCATTGCTTTGTGTGGCAGCTGTCTGGGCAGCTCCACGCCTTCTGCCACTTCATTAATTTCCTTTCACCTTCCAACAAACACTTATGAACTACTGAGATCCCCTTTCTCATCCACTGAGGGTCAAACAGAACAAGGATGAAACAGGCTGCCTTCACCTTCTTCCAAATAAGCGTCATCATTCTTCCCCAAGCCCCAACAGTATGAGATACTCCAGATGATCCTCAGCCTGCCAAAATTCAAACACAATAAATGGACAACATCCCAAATTCAAAGAATACAAGTCAAGGTCTGCCAAGAGCCTCATTACTCTCTTCTCAGAGGACCACAGAACAATGGGCCTTTGGGTTCTGCAATTTGACCAACACCTACCCAGGGAATGAGATGCCCCATTCTATTTCTTAGAAAACCCCAACCTCTCCTAGTAATTCTCTTCGACCACTGCCCAAATTGGCTTTGGTGGTGGTAAGGAGCCCTTACTTTCCCTCTGCCATGGCTGAGAAAGGAGGTGGGGTCTGTGTGTGTTGGGGTTGGATACTGAGTAGACTTTTAGTGTTTTTGGTATTGTGAAGGGAAGGCTACAGGTCTTACTAACAAGACACCCTAAGTAACTCCATCTTATCTTCACTATTCCACTTTGCTCAACGGCTTAACTTTTGTTGGTGCCAAGAGGAATGAAAGTGCTGAGACTTCTGAGGAAGGAATTGATGAGGACATGAGGACTATGAAAAATGTGTTTTTTCTTAAAACTGATGAGATGACCTAAATAAGACAATGAATTAGAAGTTCAAATTATTTGTCCTCCAATCAGAATGACTAAAAAACAATTGAATGCATTTCATAGTAATTTCTCTCTTTTTTTTTTTTCCTTTAAAAGTCCCTCACCGGGGCGCCTGGGTGGCTCAGTGGGTTAAAGCCTCTGCCTTCGGCTTAGGTCATGATATCAGGGTCCTGGGATCGAGCCCTGCATCGGGCTCTCTGCTCAGCAAGGGAGCCTGCTTCCCCCCCCCTTCCTGCCTCTCTGCCTACTTGTGATCTCTCTCTCTCTCTCTGTCAAATAAATAAATAAAATCTTTTTAAAAAAAAAAGTCCCTCACCATTTTTCCTCAGTGGGGTCCTTTCAGGTCTATATACCTGAATCTATGCTCCCCAAATTACAATTCTAAAACCTAATAATAGATGCTTTTGCTTGCATTTCAATGCCTCACTATTCCTTGTCAACAGTGCGCTCTGTCCAAGTATACTGCCAAGACCCTCTGACTTCTCCATTTACCCTCAAGTTTCTTTTTTCATTCACTAGTGAGAGAGTGGTGGGAGATTCATGGGTAAACTCTGTGGAGAGAAATCTAACCACCATTGTGGATTGCTCATTGGAATTCTCTTCAGAATATTCTGGGCTTTCAGAATCACTTAGAGTCTTATGCATTCAACTTACAGTCAGATTTAACTGCAATTCCAGAATACTGGGAAAAGGTGAAGAAAAAGTTTGCTTCAATATCATTTAACCGACTATACATTTTAAACCCCTTTTCTCATGAGATCTAGCTGTATTTTCTGTCCTTGGTTTCTGTGAGATCTAATATTAAAATAAACCAACAACTTACTTTATCAGTTTTTCTGGGTTTCTGTTCTTCTGCTCAAACATTGCCCAGTGGAGACAATAAGCAAGTTCCCATAAAAATTTCTGGGAAGAAATAACAGGATACAACATCAATCAACTTAGAATCTACTTGAAAGACAAAACTTACACAAACAAAAATAACAATATACCATATTCAAGGAGTACCAAAAAAATTTCAAGACAAAATTGTCACTCAGTGAAGCTACTCATTCATACCTGGCAATCATGCCATTTTCTTTTTTTGTATTTAAATTTTATTTAACATACATTGAAATATTGATTTCAGGAATAGAACTCAGTGATCCATCAACAACAACCAGTGTACATCACAAGTGCCCTCTTCAATACCCATCACCCATCTAGCCCATCCCCCACCTCCCTCCCTCCATCAAACCCTCAGTTTGTTCTCTATCATTAAGAGTCTCTTTTGGTTTATTCCCCTCCTTTTTTTTACCCTCTTCCCATATGTTTCTCTGTTTTCTTTCTTAAATTCCACATGTGAGTGAAATCATATGGTATTTATCTTTCTCTGAGTTATTTTGCTTAGCATAATACACTCTAGTTCCATCCACGTTGCTGCAAATGGCAAAAATTTCATTCTTTTTGATGGCTGAGTAATACTGCACTGTACATATATACACCATATCCTCTTTATCCATTCATCAGTTGATGGACATTTGGGTTCTCTCCATAGTTTGACTATTGTTGATAATGTTGCTATAAACATCTAGAAGCATGTATGCCTTCGAATCTGTATTTTTTTATCCTTTGGGTAAATACCTACTAGTACAATGGATAGATTGTAGGGTGGTTCTATTTTTAGTTTTTAAAGTAATCTCCATACTGTTCTCCAGGGTGGTTGCACTGGTTTACATTCCCATCAACAGTACGACATCCTCAGCAATGTCTGTTTCCTGTTTGTTAATTTTAGCTATTCTTACAGGTGTAAAGTGGTATTTCATTGAGGTTCTAATTTGTACTTCCCTGATGATGAGTTATCTTTTCATGTGTCTGAGGATCTTTTCATGTGTCTGTTAGCCATCCAGATGTCTTCTTTGGAAAAGTGTCTATTCATGTCTTCTGCCCATTTCTTAACTGGGTTATTTGTTTTGGATATTGAGTTTGATAAGTTGTTTTTATATAATGGATACTAGCCCTTTATCTGATATGTCATTTGTAAATATCTTCTCCCATTCCACAGGTCACCTTTTTTTTTTATTGTTTCCTTAGCTGTGCAGAAGCTTTTTAACTTGATGAAGTCCCAATAGTTCATGTTTGCTCTTGTTTCCCTTGCTCCTGGTGATGTTTGTAGTAAGAAGTTGCTGTGGCTGAAAATGGCTAAAATTAGCAAGACAGGAAACAACAAGTGTTAGGATGTGGAGAAAGGGGAACCCTCTTACACTGTTGGTGGGAATGTAAGTTGGTGCATCCACTTTGGAAAACAGTGTCAAGATTCCTCAATAAATTAAAAATAGAGCTACCCTACAATCCTGCAATAGCACTACTGGGTATTTACCCCAAGGATACAGATGTAGTGAAAAGAAGGGCCATATACACCCCAATGTTCAATGGCCACAATCACAGAACTGTGGCAAGAGCCAAGATGCCCTTCAACAGACAAATGGATAAAGAAGATATGGTCCATACATACAATGGAATATTATGCCTCTGTCAGAAAAGATGAATACCCAACTTTTGTATCAACATGGATGGGACTGGAGGAGATTATGCTGAGTGAAATAAGTCAAGCAGAGAAAGTCAATTATCATATGGTTTCACTTACTTGTGGAGCATAAGGAATAGTATGGAGGACACTAGGAGAAGGAAAGGAAAAGTAAATTGGGGGAAATGGGAGGGGGTGATGAACCATGAGAGACTGTAGACTCTGAGCAACAAACTGAGGGTTTTGGAGGGGAGGGGATGGGGAGGTTAGGCAAGCCTGGTGGTGGGTCTTGAGGAAGGCACATATTGCATGGAGCACCGGGTGTGGTGCATGAACGATTAATCTTGTAACACTGAAAAAATAAAATAAATGTATTTGGGGGAAAAAAAAGAATCTAAATCTGAAAAATAAAATAAAATAAAATAATAAAATAAAATAAACAAAAATATTTATGTATGTAAAATATACATAAATACAAATTTAAAATAGTAAAAAATTAAAAGAATTGAAAAATAAAAGAAAATATAATAATAAAATAAAGAAGAAAGCAAAAAAGAAGCTAGAGCCTATTTCCCCTAGAGGTGAAGCTTTGCAGCACTCTACAATGAGTAGACTTGGGGCGACTGAGTTGTTTGTGCTGGTCTTCTTGAGGAAGGAACTATTGCTTTGATTCTCAGCTGGACTTGCCCTAGTGGTAAGGCACCTCCAGGGGGGCACAGCCTGGGGTAAATGGCTACAGCCTCCACTGGGTGGTGCTGTTTTGCTCTCTGAAGTTTTTCAGCACTGCTGGGCAAGATGAATAGGGTGGCACCCCACTCTCTAGCCCCAGAGCTGAAAGTTCATACCCCCTCATTCTTCAGGGAGCCCTCACAGAATTAATCACCATTCTTGCATCCCCGGTTCTCTTTATTATCACCTTTTTTTTTTTTTTTCTATGTCCCATATACAGTTATTTCAGGTTCTTTGCCTTAGAAAGGAGATATTTGTTTTAGGACTCCCGTTCAATTTTTGTACCACTCCTTAATTTCACTTTTAGTACTGACTTTATTAATTGATTTTCCAGAGGCTTTGTTTACTACAGTAAAACTATAGAATAGCTACTATTATTCACTTGATAATTTTTAATGGCATTTTTATCAATCTCTAGATGTTCTATTCTAAGCCTGGGTTATATTGCAATAATGAGGGGATAGCAACGCTGGAATTAAAACCTTTTTCAGCAAGATGGTCATTTCCTGATTAGGGTCTCACTTGCATATGGATTGCATTGGCAAGAAACATTTCCTGAAGCAAGATCTGTTTTGCCTGTAGCAGGACAGGGATACAGTGGGTTTAATTACTTCACAGCCGATATCATGTCATCTATTTAAGCATCCGGCAGAGAAAGAAATCCTTATTTGAGTCTATGTGCTATAGATTCTTTTTATCCTTATCGTGGAGCATAGTGCCAGACATATAGTAAAAATTCAATAAATCCTTGTGCATTTCAATTGACACAATTTTGTCACAAAAACACATGTAACCTATGTACCTTTTCAGTCTCTTTATTCCTGCATATAAAGAAAAAAGCATTGACTAGAATAATATTCCAAGATTTGACCAAATCAAACCAAAGTTTCTGGTTTAAGACTCAAAGGCTTTTGTAACAAATAGGGTGGCATAAGGTAGTATATCATTTTTGTAGCAGGAACATGTCAACATCCAAGATTAAAGTATTGCAAAAGGGCAAAAGTTTCAAATGCTAGAAAAACTTGAGGAAGGTTGTATTGACAGAAAATCGGAAAATGCAATTATGACGACTTTTGATCTGTATTTTGTTCAAAGGCATTATCTATAAGCCAACAAAATTCTCAAATTAAGGTATTCCAATCTGAAAAGTATTACAGTATTAAAACCTATTTTCAGGTGCTTAATACACAATAATACATGATTGTGTTATTTGTAGATTTACATTGGGTTTCACTCCAATATCACCACCTCTGAGATTTCACCTTTCCCTTAACTGGACATTTCCTTCTTTGTACCAGTTATTTTAATCTTTATTATTAGTTTATCATAGGGTGTTTTAAATGTTTTATGTTTTTCAGTTCTTTGAAACCATGAACTTTTTGAAGGTAGGAGTCATGATTTATTTACCTTTTCATTCTTAATACTTAGCATAATATGTTCTCAATATGTATTTGTAAAGATAAAGTGACTTTTTTTCCTAGTAGAAGCAAAAATTTTGATGATGTGATTCAAAACTATGAATCATCTTGTTATAAATAAGTGTACATAATACTGTCTCCCAGTTTAATAATAAAAGCATATATAGATTATGGTTTATGCACACGGAAGATTGGAATGTCTCCCATTTAACATTTTTTTTCCAAACTGGCTTTCACACCCATAACTCCTGAAAAAGAAATATCAATTCTGTGTACTATTACAAGTTTATTTCCTAGATAGCTACAAAACAGTTTTCTTTATACAGTTGGTGCCTGTCTGTAGTGCATGTGTGCATGTGAGCATGTTCAGAGTGAGACAGCATAGGTTTTAAGCAATGCTAATCTCAGTCTCACAAACTTCATTTTGTTTCTCATTTGCTGTTTCTTCTAAAGTTATTTTCTTCTTTTTTCACCCTTTGAGAAACTATTCTGCCAGACCGAATACTTAAAGGAGTCCTCAACATCACTCTAAAATGTACTTAAAGGTTTTATAATAGTATGATAATTAAAATGATATATTATGTATGGACATTTGGGAGGGTATGTGCTATGGTAAATGCTGTGAAATGTGTAAGCCTGATGATTCACAGATATGTACCCCGGGCAAATAATACATTATATGTTAATAAAAAAAAGATATATTATGGCTTCAAGAGGAAATAAAGTAACTTAATAAAATGCATATATATGAATTTAGAGTACAATAAAAGAGCTATCACTAACCAATAGGAAACTAAAGGATTGTCCCATAAACTAATTTTAAGGTACAGTTTATTTGTGAAAAAGTCAATTTAAGTTTAGATCCCCATCTCATATTGTTTATATAAAATAGGCCAACTATATTAAAGAAACAAAGAAAGCATAAATAACTAGAATTATGGAAGAACGTTTGTTTTTGAAATAGAGAAGTTATTTTGTAATCTTTGAAGCAAAGGGAAAAATCATTAAATAAACTGATAATTTGGATGCCTACAAACTTCTACTTTCAGCACAATAAAAACATGAATAAACTGGAAAGGTAAATAACAAATTTTGGCAAATTATCCACAAAAAGCCCCCTTATTATAGGAAATTATTGATCACCATGATATTAAAAAAAAAAGAGAATACTAGCTGTATAGTCTTAGACAAATCTCCTCACTTCTGGGTCTCAGTTTCCCTATACATAAAATAGAGATGTCAAAAGTGTTTATTCACAGGCCTGTTGCTGAAAACAGGTTAGGTAATCCATGGAAATCTTTAAATGAAGCCTGGCCCATAGTAAGTACTCCATGATGTAAACTGTTGAATGATTAGGTAAAAATACTGAGGAAAAATCAAGGATAAATTTATCCAAGAAAATACAAAAATGGTTAAAAGAGAAGTATGAAAACTATGAGTTCAAGATACCTCTTTGTCACATTAGCAAAGGTGAATAATGATACTGATCAATGAAGAAAGAAATATAATTGAAGTCACTTCACATACTGCTAGTTGTAAATTTACATATCTTTCTAGAAAGCAATTTTGCATAATACGTTTACACTTTTAAATCATTTGCTTTTTAAATTTTTTATTTAAGAGTCTTTTTTAGACTCTTTTAGAAATATATCCTAAAGAAATAGGTATTTGAATAAATATGGATATATACATGTGTGTGTCCATACATATATACACAGTTAACACCTGAACAACACAAGGGTTGGGGCACTACCACTTCCACCCCTGCCACAGCCGCAAATCCATAAAACTTTGACTCCCCAAGACTTAATTATTAAGTCTATCTATTCTTGAACAGAAGCCTTACTGATAATATAAACAACCAACAGATATTTTGTATGTTAATATATTATGTACTGTATCCTTACAATAAAGCTAGAGAAAAGAAAATGTTATTAACAATATCTTAATGAAAAGAAAATACATTTACAATATTGTACTCTATTTATAAAAAAATTTGTGTATAAGTGCACCCATGCCATTCAAACCCATGTTGTTCAAGGGTCAACTGTGTGCGTATATGTATGCATGTTTATTACAACATTTTTTAGTGTTTAAGAGCTTCATAGAGATATTCAATGTCATTTATAATAGCAACTAATTGAAAAAAAACAAGACAGCCTAAAAACAGGATAATGGTTACATAAAGCTAATAGAATATTAGGCAACAATCAAGGCAAATTAGGCAAATTATAAAAAAAAAATTTTTATAGATGTTATAATGATATGAGGAAATGCTTGCTAGAATTAGTATTTTTAAGTAGAACCTATTCCTGTATGCATATCACATGACTAATAAGAGGTACACATAAAGCATAAAAATATCCAAAGAGACGTAAGAATACTTCAATGATTAACAGTAGTTAAATGCATAATGAGCATAAGTATATTTTTGTTTATTTCTTTATTTTACTTTTCTTTTGCTTCCAACCTCGTTAGGTAAGTACGAAATATCAAGGCTGTATTACATAACAGTTAAGAATAAGAAACTGGGGGCGCCTGAGTGGCTCAGTGGGTTAAAGCCTCTGCCTTCCGCTCAGGTCATGATCTCAGGGTCCTGGGATCAAGCCCCGCATTGGGCTTTCTGCTCAGCGAGAGCCTGCTTCCTCCTCTCTCTCTGCCTGCCTCTCTACTTGTGATCTCTCTTTGTCAAATAAACAAATAATAGAAAATCTTAAAAAAAAAAAAAGAATGAGAAACTGACTTTTGCAGATCTGACAGTGATTCCTGGCACAGTCACTTACACTCTGCATGACTTTGACCGTACTACATAACCTCTAAAGCCTTGTTTTCTCTTTTCTGAGTGAAGGCAGTAATATTACAGGCCAATGTAAAGACTACACAAGCTCAAAGTACTGATCTTGATGAACAGAATGTACTCAATAATTGTTAGCTACAATTACAATTGTACATTTATTACAATTATCTTGTGGTCTCCAAAGCAAACTTGAAGGCAAATGCATTTCCTTCCTTTTTCAGTATTTTGGTGACTCAGCATACTCACTGTGAGCTCTGTGGTGTGGATACTGCCCTGGAGAACAGCTGTCAAGATTCACCACTTCCAAAACACATATGGTCATCACAATTTCCTGTGAACTTCATAAAATTACAGAAGGCTGCCTCTGTCTTCAACCCATGTTAGATCTAAGTTCTGATTCCAGTATTATGTTTTACATTTAACGAAATTCACCAGTCAATTCCATGAGATTAGAACCACTGCTATAGAGCTACCAAACACTGGGTAGAGGGTGTTACTTTTAAAGACAAACCTATTTTAAGTACCATGCAGAATGTTTGATTTTCAAGCTAAAGAAATGTGGGCTGGAAGGTTTTAATTCCCAGAGCATTTAACCTCATGATTCTTCTTTACTGTAGAGGCCAGTGGCAAGGAGTTTTGTCCTAGGCATGGTGGCATCAGATAGCACAAATAACTTATGAAAAATAGATAGATTATTGAGACAGTTTATTCCTCAGGTTTTTGTGGTCCAAAGAGTCTGATTATTTATGTAATGGGGCCAGAAGGCTGTGAGAGGATAGGGTAACAAAGACTGTCAAGCAAGGTTGGTGGGAAAGAATGGTGCTACCCTCTTCCATGGCACCCTCTTTCTCTAGATGTTGACAAGGACTCCCACTTGAACCAAATTTTGTTCAGAGTCCTCTGAGCACTTTTTTGGCCCATCTTTGGCCTGCTGAGCCTAATCTTCATAAGGAATTCTGCTAAGCCAGTTTAGAGGCAATTCCTTGATCCTTATTATCAAATTTCTCTTTCCCCCTACTTAATACCTACCCACATCCTTAGTAATTTTCCATCCACTTTTTTGCCCTCTCATTGGCATTTATATATCCCTACTTGTCCATCTTATATTTTGCTTTTTTGAGTTTCTTTTAAATTCTAGTATAGTTAACATACCATTTTATATTAGTTTCAGGTATATACAATATAGTGATTCAACAGTTCTACATATTACTCAGTGTTCATCATGATAGGTGTACTCTTATTACCCTTCACCTATTTCATGCATTCCCCCCCCCACCTCCCCTCTGGTAACCATCTATTTGTTCTCTATAGTTAAGAGTCTGTTTTTTTGTTTGTCTCTTTTTTTCTTTGTCCATTTTTTGTTTCTTAAATTCCACATATGAGTAGAATCATATGGTATTGGTCTTTCTCTGACTCACCTCTTTCACTTAACATCATACTCTGTAGATCATCCATGTTGTTGGAAATGGCAAGCAGTCATTCCTTTTATGCCTGGTCCCTCTTTTATTTTGAACTGAATTCAATCTCTCTCCTCTTTCAATAGTATTGACTCACTGCAATAGTTTTGAATTAAGTATTCCTTGCTTGTTTAACTCTGTCCAGTACAATTTTTTTTTTTTGACAAGATACAGGGTACTGTTTTCCATCGCAGAGCTTTCCCATGGTCTGGCAAATTGGAAGGAAGCTTTGTACATGGAGTCAGTCAGTGCAGGTATAAGGAGAGCAAATAGCTTCATTGTTCTTGAGTAGTCTAAAGAAGGCATCCTGGCCACTGCCTAGAGAAGTCTTCTCTGCCAGTGGAGAGTAAAAGTATATTTAATTGTTGGCATGGGTATTATTTGGGGTCTTATGATTATTGCCTAGGAATTCTGCAAGGAGAACTGGAGAATTTAACTCCAAGTGTGAGTAATAGCTGGGATTTCCTCAAGTGGCTGCTAATGGTTGGAACTACTCTGAATGCTGATGCTTTCTAGAACACTTGGTACACTAGCTTCACATTTCTATTATTTTCTCCCAACCCCTCCAAGTCCAGGATGATTTTCTACTCCAATGTGAGAATCTCTTCTCTTTCCATGTAGTCTCTCCCAGCAATTGTCTATGTACACAAGTCCTTCCCATTTCACTGAGTTCTTAGAATTTTTAATTCTCTGACTTTTTCTGTATCATGCCAACACTGAAAAATGGACACCCACTTAAGTTAATCAGAGTTCAATGAGCCAATAATAATAATAATAATAATAGGAAAAGAATACTTCATTTAAGCTTCAAAATGCCATTCTACTACAAATGTAAAATAAGCAATTTAAAAACAGAGATGATCTCAATAAATCAATCTGGAAAATCACATACTCTTCCATCCAGCATTCACACTGTCCATTTGCTGAAAACTCCAGTGGTTTCTGAGACAATCAAAAACATTTGACCTTCAAGTATTTCCGACTTCATTTATTTTTAGGTGCCAGTCTCCATCTGGATTTAATCCCAGAACCTCTCCACTCTGAGAATCTCTAAGAATCTCTTCATCAGGCTACACATTCCAAGGATACATCAGCAGCACCCAGATTAAGGGCAGACAAATCAACATTGAGTTTAGCCCTGATAAGCCACATTTGAGGATCATACAGATAAACTTCTCAAAAGAAAATCTCTCAGACAAAATGTGGTATCATATTAAAAAGTAAAAATGAAAACACATTAATTCAAATCTAGTGAGACTTGCCATACAAAGCATAACTGATTTCTATATATTGCAGTTCCTGAGACCCTTTATAAGTAATAAAAAAGGATATATAAATAGATTTAATACTTACATATAGTAACTGTCTCTAACTAGGTATTAAGTGTTTATATATTATATTCCAGAACCTATTTCAGAAATAGGTTTCTCTGTCCTAACATGTTGCCTCTGAAAAAAATTTATTATGATAAATATTTTTATTTAGAAAAAGCTGTACTCAGATTATTCAAAGAATATACTTAGGCTGCCATAACATACCAGAGCATATAGATGTCAACTCTGGTGACATACCTAAGGGCACTTTAAAACACAAAAAAGTTTTCACTGTTAAAGCTTTTTAGAGTTTAGAGCAGTCCATTGTTCTACTTGCTTTTTATAAAAATTATCATTAAGAAAATACTCAGTAAATGATTTAGTAATTATTTGCACCTGTTGTTATTCATTTGGGGTATGTATTTGCTGAATAAACACTTACTTCAGTGTTAGACATCATGCTATAGGCTCTACATCCAAGGTGAAGAAGTGAGGTCTCTGTCCGGTACCAGCACAGCAACAAAGTGTCCAGTGCACACAACCAACCACATCTGAGGCTTCTGGCCATTCTGAGTGCTTGCAGAGGAGGCCACACAGCTTGCCAAGTCCAAATGCTGACAGTGCTTCTGACCGACGGACATTCTTCTATCACTACAATTCTAAGACTACTTCATCCTTACTATCTCATTTACTTTCAAAGCCACTTAATTTTCCAGCCTCTGACTCTTCTGTAGGGGGTGAAACTCATGACATTATGAAATTCCTTCAGAAGATCCTGCAATGGCTCTGTGAGGGCCACATGGATAAACAGGATACTGCCATTTGTTTCTTGGGAGAGAATTATTTCTATGTCAAGACTCAAATGTTCGTCTATTTTTCCATATGTTAAATCTTTCTGATTTTATTGACCTTCCACTAATATAGCACCTATTATGCTGAAAGAGAAGAAAAAACTCCAATTAGAACAAGAAAAATAAAATCTAACTTAAATATAAACTCTCTTTTTAATCAATTTAAAATTCTCATTTGTGTTTTTACTCTCATGGTTCTGAACCTCAATTTATTCATCTAAAATGAAAATAGAATACCATGAAGGGTTCCTGGGATTGAGTTATTGTATGAATAACAGAGTGAGTATTAAGTAATAGTTACTATTAGCATTTGCAATATTGAAGCCTTCATAAAATGAGTATCCAATAACATTTTTTTTGCTTTTTTAAAGAATTATTTCTTTTTAAGAATGAGATAAAGGAAAAGGAATATATACAGCAACATTGATTCTAAAGGCACCTATTACATGGAGCACTGTATGTGGTGTATGAACAATTAATCTTGTAACACTGAAAAAATAAAAGTATTTGGGGGAAAAAAAAAGAATTTTTTCACTTAGTATCTTGTGAACATGATGCCCTGTTTTTTGGCAAATTGGGATGATAATCTCAAAAGTGAATTCTTTCTAATTTTGAAGAAGAATGTGTTCTTTCATGATCTTAAAGTTTAAGTTTCTTAAGAATATAGTAGGCTGCTAACATGGTACACACTTACACTTAGAGTAACAATAATAAAAGGTGGAAGATTTTGTGTTAAAATGGTGGGTTATGTTCTAAATATATTAAAATATGATGTATTTCAGTATTATAAATTAATGTAAAATGCCAAACAATGTTTAAAAAATACTTAAAAATTATGTCATGGTGTCTAAGTAGCTACAACAGTGATTTGAAATATTCAAACACTTTGCAACATAATTAGTAACAAAATGTGCACACACACACACACACATTCCAAGAAAGAGAATTCTCCCTGATATTCCAACAATTATAATACAATATAAATACAGTCATGTACATGACATGAAACTTGTAAATAATCAACAAATCATACTACAGTGACAGTGAAATGCATATATGACTGTTTTTTGTTTTCAGAGAAATTGAGCACAAGTGGGAGGAGGGTAGCAAAGCCTGAGGCAGCGCTCCATCTCACAACCTATGAGATCATGACCTGAGCCAAAACCAAGAGTTGGACCCTTAACCAACAAGGCCACATTGGCGCCCTAATTGTTATTTTAAAAACAGAGCTTACTTCAGCACAGAATATTAACTCTGCATACAGTCAACATGGTGACTCACTGGCTTTTGAATATTCTGACTGAATCTACCATCTTCTTTATTTGTATATTTACACTGCTGTCATATATTAGCAACTTCTTACCGATCAGCACGTTCGTCAACTGTTAATGAGAAAGAAATTTTTTCTTTACACCATAGGGGCTTATTAAAATACATCCCTTATAGTGGAAAGGATGAAATTGTAAAATACTGTAAAACCATGCTGCCAAAAGATATTATTTGGAGGAGGAGCAAGATGGCAGAGAAGTAGGAGGTTGAAATAGTCGGATCCCAGAAGTTCATCTAGATAGTTATTAAATCATTCTAAAAGCCAGCATACTCAACAGGAGAGAGAAGAGAGGAAGAAGAGCAATCCTAGGAGCAGAAAATCAACCAATTTCTGAAAGGTAGGACGTTTGGAAAAGTGATTCCAAAGCGACAGGAAGAGAGACTGTGGGGGGAGGGGCCAGCTCCCTGCAGCCGCAGAGCCGTGGAGCACAAAATCGGAACTTTTAGAGTCTGCTCCGCTGACAGACATTGCTCCAGAGGCTAAGCAGGAGATTTAGCCCTCACGGAAACAGAGTGGTTTCAGGTCCCGCAAGGTTACAAAGAGACCGGGGGTGTCTGAGTGCGGCAGAGCTCCCAGATATCGGGGCAGAGAAGCCGGCAGCAGAGAAAGAGCCGCGCAGTGCGTTTTCAACTGGGGCTTACCCTAGACTGTGGCCGCGGCCCTTCGAGCGGGAACCACATAAAGCATACCGAAGAGACCCCCTCCTTCCTCCTCGGGCAGGAGTGGCACGGGAGCGTGCAGCAGGAACATGCTGGGTTTGGAGACTCCAGACAGGGCTGCGAGCCAGAGATAGAAATGCTCTGCCACTGGTGGCTGAGCTCAGAGCTTCTGCACGGATGTGGGAGACCGGAGTGATTGACTGCTTTCCTCTGAGGGCGCGCTGAGTAGCAGGGACTCCAGCGCTCAGCTCCTCCGGCTGGATACTGGGAGCTGCCATTTGCATTCCCGGCCTCCAGGGCGGTACGGAAAGTGCTAAGGGAACAAAGACTCCCAGAGCGAACATGAGCGAATTGCTTGGCCCCTCCCTGGGCAAGGATGGGGCAATTCTGCCTCAGGCAAAGACCTCTGAGAACCAAGTTGAAAAGGCCCCTCCCCAGAAGATCAGTAGGAATATCCAGCCAAGCCCAAGTTCATTAATCAGTGAGAACTGTGGAACTCCAGAGTACTTTTCTCTCTCACTCATCTATTCTTAGCTCGATAAAATGACAAGGCGGAAAAACTCACCACAAAAAAAAGAACAAGAGACAGTACCGATGGCTAGAGACCTAGTTAATACAGACATCAGTAATATGTCGGAAATAGAGTTCAAAATGACAGTTATCAAGATGATAGCTGGGCTTGAAAAAAGCATGGAAGAGATCAAAGAATCCCTTTCGGGAGAAATAAAATCCCTTTCGGGAGAAATAAAAGAACTAAAATCTAACCAAGATGAAATCAAAAAAGCTATTAATGAGGTTCAAACAAAAATGGAGGCTCTTAATGCTAGAATAAATGAGACAGAAGAAAGAAGACCAAATGACAGAGAATAAAGAAGCTGGGAAAGAGAGAGACAAACAACTATTGGACCACGAGGAAAGAATTCGAGAGATAAGTGATACCATAAGATGCAACAATACTAGAATAATTGGGATTCCAGAAGAAGAAAGAGAGAAAGGGTGGAAGGTATATTAGAACAAATTATTGTAGAGAATTTCCCTAATTGCTGAGGGGAACAAACATCAAAATCCAGGAGGCACAGAGAACCCCCCTCAAAATCAATAAAAATAGGTCTATACCCCGTCATCTAATAGTAAAACTTACAAGTCTTAGCGACAAAGAGAAAATCCTGAAAGCAGCTCGAGACAAGAAAGACAAGGAGACAAACCATAAGAGACTCCTAAACTCACGAAACAAACTAAGGGTTGCTGGGAGGGGGGCGGGGTAGGGATATGGACATGGGGGAGGGTATGTGCTATGGCAAATGCTGTGAAATTTGTAAGCCTGATGATTCACAGACATGTACTCTGGGGCAAATAATACATTATATGTTAATAAAAAATTAAAACAAACAAAACCATGTTGCCAATTTGGACTGTATTCTACATCCCTTTTGTTTCTCCAAATAAGTGACTTCTGTGATCACTATTAATTGCTTCAACACATCTGCTTTTCCTTAGCAAATTTTATATATAATTCTTTTGTCATCAAAAGTTATGGGTAAAATTAGAATTCTTTATATCTGCTATGTTGGATCTATATATTCTGAATTGGCTTATCTATTGAGATTGTATAGTGCGGAGGATGTACATGGGTCTAAGAATGTCTGTGAAGTCAAGAATGCAGGAGAGCTCGAATCAGAAGGTGACTTTCAGAAACCACTGGTATATGCTATACACCTGGGTATGTCAGGAGCCTATGAAAGAAGTGGATGACATAAAGTCCTTATGGTATCATCTTTGCTAACAGCCACCTTGCTTATTAGGGTACACAGGTTGTTCTGGTGAGAAGTGACAGACACCAAGGTGGGAAGGAATAGTATAAAGTTAACCTAGATAAAACTTTATGAAACTCTCTTTATTTGATCTGGACTAAGACACACCAGCTGTCAGCACGAATCCTGAGGTTTATAAAGTCCCCAGATTTCTTCAAGCTAGACCTGTCTGCCGTCACTGGATTACCTGATAATACAGGAGAAGCCACCAAACACCAAGGAGTGTTTGAAGCCAGTGCGAGCTTTCCCAGAGAATTCTACACTTCCAACTTAATTAATTTAAGATAGTTTCTTGGGCACATTCCACCTCTACACTTTTGTCTTAGCCTAGGATCAAAATAGCTTCAGGAGCTTAGTTTGTTTCATGATCACAGGGGAAAAATCATTTTCACAAAGTGCTTATACAGTTTTCTTGCATTCCAGCATGACGTGTGGTTTTAAGAGTCTCAGCTTGAAACTATGTTATAGTTTAGCATTTTCTCTTTTGATAGGGGTGTGTGTGTGTGTATGCGTGTGCATGCATGTGCAGCCATATGTGTGGTTTCCTTCAGTTTATTCACCATTACACTTTCTACTGAAAAGAACTTTAGCTGATATTTGAATCAATTCAATAGCAACTTTTTAGTATTTCAATTTTCAGAATTCGCTCAGACCATTCTCAAAGAAGCCAGTTAAATGGTCTCTTAAAGCAGACATTCACTCACCACCAAATGACACTAAGCCTTGCTCTCACTGAAATTGATTTCTGCATGATGTTTGTAATGGAATTAGAATGGACAAGTACCAAAAATTGCCAGTTAAATAATTGTATGCCTACTAGGGAAAGCTGTTCCTTTCTGAGTCAGGGTTTTTCCACAGAGATGATTGGATTTGCCCTGTCTTTATCTCAGCGTTGTTGTGGGAGTCAAGTAAATAAAGGAGGAGGGTGCTATGCAAATTAGCAAGTACTATAAAAATCTAAGGTATTATCACTGATGTATTTTGTTTTCCAGATATTTTCCAATAATTGCTCTATTCAGTTTATACTTTAATACCCCAGACATTTGCTATTTTTAGAATCTAATCTGTTTAATTAGGACATCCTTGCCATCTTAATTCCTATATATTTT
Organism: Nasua narica; assembly: GCA_028533885.1. Lineage (NCBI taxonomy): Eukaryota > Metazoa > Chordata > Mammalia > Carnivora > Procyonidae > Nasua > Nasua narica. The sequence continues at coordinate 145,701,333 of CM052799.1, forward strand.
CAATTTTAAAAATATTTTTAGGGACACCTGGGTGGCTCAGTTGGTTAGGCAGCTGCCTTTGGCTCAGGTCATGATCCCAGGGTCCTGGGATCAAGTCCCACATCGGGCTCCTTGCTCAGCAGGGAGCTTCTCCCTCTGCCTCTGCCTGCCACTCTGCCTGCTTGTGCTCTCTCTGTCAAATAAATAAATAAAATCTTTAATAAAAAATATATTTTTAAAGTCTACCTACTCTGAGGAAGATTTAAAGAATTTTAGTAAAATAAAATAATATGGAGTCATTTCTCACCGAAAACTACCCTAAATATTACTGATTGTGGGGTCCTTGTCCCCTGGAAGAAACACTACTGTGGTAATCTGAGATTATGTATTTAGTTCAAAAATGTACTGCAATTTTTGCAGTTACCTTAATGAAGTAAAGAAAGTATATTTGTCAAATTTGTAATTTTCACAAATCTAATAGAAACAAAAACCAAATTAAAAAATTTCTTTATATTCTAGGGTGCCTGGGTGGCTCAGTTGGTTAAGCAACTGCCTTTGGTCAGATCCCGGAGTCCCAGGATCGAGTCCTGCATCGGGCTCCCTGCTTGGCGGAAGTCTGCTTCCCCCTCTGACCTCTCCCCTCTCACATTTTCTCTCTCTCATTCTCTCCCTCTCAAATAAATAAATAAAATCTTAAAAAAATATATCTTTATATTCTAAAAGAATGAGATAGCTTGAAAAAAATAACAAAGAAACATGCAAGTTTGTAGATGTGCCTCAAGCAATCAAAATCAGATAAATAAGATTATATACAATAGCTGTCAATATCTACTTTAAAAGATAATTTTATTCTTATTAACTGTAAGCCCAAACAATTAGACTACATTAATACAAATTCAGCATACAGCACAGGAAAGAAAAGCATTATTTTACTACATGCGACTATATATATATATATTAAGAGGCCTATTTGAAAACACTATTTTTAAGATATTAGATGGATAAACAATGGTATGTCCACACACTGGTACACTATGCAGTTATAATAAAGATAAGAAATATCTATATAATTATGTTATAATATCTACCATGCATTACTAAATTTAAAAAAAGATTAAGCAAAGTATTATGGTATGCTGCCATTTATTTGATATATAGGGAAATATATATGCTTCTATTAACAAAACAATGGAGGAATAAGCCATAAAATTTTTCAAACTTTTTTTTCATTTGAAAATATGTTTTCAAACATATTTTTCTGATATTTATAAGAGAGCTAACTCAGTAATACAGGAGGCAGACAGAGAACTGGGCACCTGGCCAGCTCAGTTTGGAAGAACATATGACTCTTGATCTCAGGGTTGGTGAGTTAGAGCCCCATGTTGGGTGTAGAGATTACTTAAATAAATAAACTTAAAAAAAAAAGAGGAGGCAGATAGAGAACTTAAATTTCTTAGAAGAAGCATTACTTTAGAGATTTGATTTCTGGAAATATAAATATTTATATAATAACAAAACAAAATTACCTTTTCTATTGAAGAAATCTCTAAAAATTGAAAATAAAATATTTTTAAAAAGAAAATATTTTATACTATATAATAGAGATAAAAATTTTGTATCTAGTTAATGGCATATCAATACAGAGGATCTATTTCAAGTGACTTAAAAGAACACTAAAATTTGATTGCATACCCTAAGGGATTATAGCATAATGAAGAACTTTAAAGAAAAAGATGTTTTTGTAACCACGTTGTTGATGGTGGCATCACTGATGCTATAGTGTTATTTGATACTTCTACCTGTAATGTAGGATGAAACAAATAATTATGTGATATTCTAATTCTTTCTTTCCTGATAAAGAGACTGCCATTGGTGTTAACAGTAATAACCACAATAAGTGCAACACATCATACATTATTAATCCACAAGTTAAAAAATATCATCTTTAAAAGATCTAATTGGTTCCCACTGGAAGATGCTAGGAAAAAAAAATACAAAGTGCTAACTAGAAAAAAATGTAAACTTAACCTCTTTTCCTATACACATTCTGCCACAGAGAGGAAAGTTGTTCTTTATAGAAATATCTCAGCTAGTAAGTTAAGAATTAATGTCAGACTTAGAACATCACCATTTTGGATTTCCTATTAAGGGAATGAACCTAGTCATTGAGCATGAACAGCTGTTAACTGCAAAAATAGAGACAATAGACATTATGTTTCTCCTGATGTTAGAGCATTACATTACCTATAAAGTATTCTTGCTAAAAAATTGAGCTTAAATCAGATTAAGGCTATAGATCTGATTTTTAGGAAATAGAGACTTCAGAGGAATAAGTGAAACTACACTATGTGAAACTACACAGGACAAACAATTTTTAGTTGCTTCAACAAATATACTTGTACCATTTGTATGCAAATACACCTTAAGTATATATATATATATATATATATATATATATATATATGACTTTATTCATGTAAAAATTGAGTATTATGAAGGACAATTGGATATTTTGTGATATTAAGATATGATTAATTAAAGAATAATTGCATACTTCAAGAAATATATACAGAAATATGTCAATAAAATTATTCATTTCTAGAATGGTTCAAAATGATATGGATAGGAATATATGTGAAACAATATTGCTGTGATTGTATGATGAGTGTATAGAGATCCATCCATTATTTGCTTATTTTTATATGTTTGAAATATACAACACTTTGTGTTTTAAATATTTTCTTCATATAGATTCATCACATTTATAATAAATACATTCCTAGGTATTTTAAGTATACAATGCTAACTTAAAGTCTTTCCTTCATTAGATTTTCAAACTGTTTCTTTTGTTTATAAATATGAAAGAGCATTTTAATAATAATCTTGTACTCACACACCTTACTAAAATTTCTCAACACTTAGAATAATGCTCTAATTAACTCTCTGGATTTTTCCAGGGAACCAAATAAATCATCTACAAATATTTTGTCTGTTTTTCAACTGTATGCCTCTTACTTCTTTATTTTATCTGATTTGTGTTGTTTAGATTCACTTGAGCAATTATAAGTAATGTTGTGACAAAGGACATTCTTGTCTTATTTTTAACCTTGATGAGAATGCTATTTATTCCCCCACCTCTGCCCTGCCATTAAGCATGATGCTGGGCTTCTGGAATGTATGAGTGTGTGTGTGTGTGTGTGTGTGTGTGTGTGTGTGAGAGAGAGAGAGAGAGAGAGAGTGCGCTTTTGATTCCCACTTTATTGTGAGTTTACATCAAGAGTAAATGTCAAATTTTAATAAACATTTTTTCAAAATCTATGGAAATAATAAAATGTACCAATCATTAATTGAATAGCTGATATGCTCATATGGTTTGTCTCTTTTCATTGAATTATATTCTTCCATTATTTTTCTTTAATTTCACTTCATAAACACACTGATCGAGGTCACAGATCATTGTAGTAAAACTCACAACAAATTATTTTTGCAACCTCATTAACATTTGGAGCTTTTATCTGTAGTAGGCTGAATAATGGATTTATGATTCTGTGATTTAAGTTACCCTATCATATTACTTAGGTCATTTATTCCAAAAGTTTTGCATACTACTCAAATCCTTCATCCTATATTCTCCCTTTATAGTGCTAAGTGCCATCCTCGTTGAGATAATCCAGATCTTCTGGGTCAAACTCTGATCTTTCTTATTCTTCAGTCCTTACTGCTGACAAAGGCTTCTTTGAAGTTTTTGTTTTTGTTTCTCTACTTCCTTGAAAGAAAGTTTGTTCATGTGTTAAAATACATCTTTTACTTTATGATTTAAGCACTTATTTCTTACACTATCCAAAAATTTCCAGCATCAATAATATTCTCTTCTCTTCACACACCCAATCTTATACACCTCTAACTTGTACTATTGTATTCTTAAATATCTCTACTTCCCTACTTTCACAAATGATAAACAATTTCTTCCCTAAAGCCAAAAACTTCACAAGGAAGAAGAAACCACCGAGACTTTGCATAGAGGCATTTGAGGGAATGGGCCTCAAATTCCTGAACCTCACAGTTGCTAAACCTTATAGATATGAAGAAGCACTTTCCCCTCCTTGCTAGAGTTGTCTAACTGAACTAAAGACTGTGCAAGGACTTTACCTCTAGAAGCTGTGTTACAACATACTGTTCATTTTCCCCAAGACCTCCCCTGCCTTTCCTCTTTACCTCTAGTCTAATGAATGAGTGCCATTGCCCAGCATTTTTTAAGAAGGCAAATTTAGTCTCTGCTTATTTACCAAAATAACTGCAGAATCTGACTAAAATGCACCTGCAGAAACTAGCAGAACACATAGGAGAGCAGAGTTGACTGTACTGGACCAGGGTGGGGCTGGACCATAAAGCTGGATAGGAGAGAATTTACAGACATGAGATCATTTGCCTATGATTCAGGACTTAGCATTCTAGGAATTTTTCATGATATTCCTGATAAAGGCTTCTTAAAACATGGAAATGACAATGGTCTTAATAAATAATGCAGATTTTGGACTGCCCTGGCAAAGCATTCTGAAAAAGGTCAATAGATTCAGAAATGCAAGCATGTACAAAGAGTTTTGTGCAAATATGGAGAACTACCACTTGACTACTTCCCTAAGAGGGTGGAAGGAAATTCCTTTCATTAAGACCTTGAGGAATTCCTTGGTGAGGGAGGTCATTAGCATCCCTGAGAATCTTGGCAGTGACTATTCTCTAGAGACCAAATTTGACAGTAACAAGTGCTACCATGGAACTGAATACACTAGAGTCAACTGGATGATAAGACTACAGAAGAGCAGAAGCAAAGTGGATGTAATTACCATCTTGAACACGAAGATTACCAGGCTACCTTGGCCATAGGTGTCTGTGACAACGGCTAATGGTGTTCATAGAAGCAAAAGAAATGGACAACTAGTGTATACGTCAGTTTATGTATCCAGAAAAAAAAAAATCAAGATGTAATGAGCAATACGTTATTGTCAGCTATTTGAGAACAGGTTCCATTCTGAAATTTCAATGAAAGAAAATATTGATTCTTCCAGTTATAGCCCCACCATGAATGGTTACTGTTATAGACAGTTCAAACCCATCCCAATTGATCGGTGACAGCTTTGCCTCAGTATTTATGCGTCTGAATTCAGCCAGTCAGTAGCAGCCCACGCTTCTTAAAGCCAGATAATACAGGCTTCTCTGGTGGTTGTGTCTTCACAGCTAAAAACCAACAAATCGCCAAATGCTTCCTTGGCTGGATGGTAGCTGATCTCTGAATTCTATGTTTCTCAAATCCTATATAAAATCATAGTTTGGAGACACAGTGCCTTCTAAGACCAGCTATCCCTGGTAAGCAATAAATTCAGTTTTTATGTTTACTTGTTTCTGATTATTTACAGGTTGAAGGTAAGGATTTTCTTTCATATACTGCAATGGAAAAGTCTGATCCCTCAGAGTCTGATCCCTGTTTCCTGATCTGACCTGGTTGTCAATTACACAGCCCATCAATTTGAAGGGAGGCCAGGTCTCCTTGAGGAGGACCTTGTAATGCCACCACAACTTTATATGATAAATACTCCCCAAATATTTCCCTTCAATAAAACCTGCAGTCATTTATCAGAGCAGGTATACACTGTAGAAAGAAAAATATCCAGACCTGAGAGATTATAAAAGCCCCCAGTAAGAGTGGGATTTATGAAAGCCATTGTAAATGGAGTCCTAGTCCAGGTTCCTTTCATGGGAAGCCCAGTAAGTTCATGGATTCACTCTGACTTTTGGAGTAAGAAGCATTATTGTAGGAAAGGCTGAGTAAAATGTAGGGCCCACCTAAAATCATAAATTATAATCAATATTCTATCTTGGGTAAATTTCACAGATCAGTTCTCCCTCAAGGAATTAAAGTACACATGGGTTAAGATTCCCAGTATCTACCATGTTTCTCTGGTTGGCAGAAACCAGATAGATCACAGAAGGTAAGGGTAGACCATAGACTTAATAAATGGTAGCCCCAATAATAGTTGCTGTATAAGATGTGATATCTTTACTGAAGCAGATCAATATAGCACAGGAACTTGGTATATAACTGTTGATATGGCAAGTACATTCACCCTTACCTTGATAAGTAAAGAGGAGTAAAGAAGTTTGTTTTTACAAGTTTACTTTCACTTCAAGAGTTTACTGTTCACTGCCATGTCGCAGGGCCATATGAAGTTTCCTGCTGTTTGTGACATATGACCTGCAAGGCCTTCAATGTCCTGACAGTCTTCAGAAAATCACATTTGTTCACTGTACTGATGATGATATGTTAATTAGACCTGAAGAGCAGTGAGTGACAATAAATCTCAAACCCTAAAAGATATGTTGTATGTCAGATGGTTAAAGATACACCTCCAAAATATTCAGGGCCTACCCTATTAGTGAATTTTTAAGGGTTTAAAGATACAGAGGATGTTCTCTCCATGGACACACCCTGTATCCCCTATGACTAAAACAGCAGTTTCTGGTATATTTAGATTAGATTTTAGAGATAACATATACCACACTTAAGACAAGTTCTCCAATTCCTACTCTGTGACTTACCAGGCTTCCAGATTTAGGTGGAGCCCAGAGCAAGAGAGGGCTTAGCATCAGGCTGCACTATACCAAATAACCCAATAGATGCAATTGAGCTAGAGGTACCTATCATAGAAAAGGATGACTTTCAGAATATCTAGCAAATCCTGAAATTTGCAGCATAGACTCTTAGAAGTTTGGGTTTAATTTTTTTTTATAGTTGCTTAAAAATCTGGTCCTGTTATGTTCTTGGGGCACAGTAGAGTCTCAGCAACTGACTGAGATGTCAAGAGACTCCAACTGGTGCTGTTCACAGTGAGCTGGTATTGTCATATCTTCCAACTCACACTGTTGAACAGTAGTATCACCAACCTGTCATATGCTAGAAATAACACATTTGGCATGGAACCTGTGCAAGTTCAGAAGCCAAAAGTAAATTACATGGATAGTTGGTCCAAAGCAATCATGCCATCCACCATCATTATAATACCACCTTCAGCTTACATGTAAGGCTTTGAGCGGTGGGGGGTTGTAGGGGTAGTAGTGAGGCAACCAGTGGATGGAGAATAATAATAATAACCAGCTCTGCCCTGGTTCATCTCTATATGCTGGTGTGAATAAAATAGACTGCTATTTCATTTAACTTCTCTTGTAGGTAGACAGATACTCTAAAGATAGCAGCAGGGAAACTCCTCTCAGGAAGTAGAGAAGTACATTTGTTCATTAGTTTTAGATAGGGGGAGAAATAGACCAAAGTAAAACTTTCTTTTCTTGTGTATGTGCATGTGTGTCTCCAGTATATATATCTTATATATATCATATATATGATGATACATATAATATATACACTGACAAATGCATACATATTTATGTCTATATATCTTCATGTGGATCTGAAATACACATGTGATACAGATATATATATATATATATGAGAAATATCTATTTACAAATAAGTTAGTATTCTTCTTACAAAATAGAGGCAAGGAAGAGTTCCTCTGGAAATAAGTAGATTCACTGATGTCATTTTTTCCTTTTTTCCAATGATAAAAGTAAATGGGCTATCAGGTCAATGCAATCTGACAAGGTCAAGGCAATCAAGGATCAGCAATAAAAGTTTGGATTTCTTTACCAGGCAAATAACTTAGATCAATTGATGTGGGTTTGGGTGAGTGAAATCTCAGTGATGGAAAAGGCAGATGATGAATATCAATTACAGTCACAAGACTACAGCTCGTCCCATTAACCCTCTTAATGTAGGTCTTTTTTCTTAGCCATCACTATGAACCATGAAGACAACTGATTAATGTGTAGAATAGCCTGTTCCAAATGGTTGTTATGCATCACCCCACAACCCCATTACCCACCTGAGTTCAGCACAGTTCATTGCCAGCACTACTCATCAGATGGGTACCATGATCTCAATCTACCTCTCTCTCTCTCTGACCCTCTCTCTCTCTCTTCTCTTCTCTTCCTCTGCCTCTCTCTGTCTCTCACCCTCTCTTTTTCGTTCCTAGGCTCGCATCTTTCTCTGGCTACTCAGGTAGATAAAGTCTTAATCTAGAGGTTCAGAGGAGTTAACATTCATGAGGCAATGCTCAAATATGCCATTATTTAGGTATTTTCCAATTTCTTGACTGTATAGCCTCAAGGAAGTGAACTATTATTACCAAAATTTCTTACTTTTCTCTTCTTCCTGAACTTTTCTTGTATTTAATGGAGCAACACAATAGCATTTGAATTCTAAGCCAATCAAATAGTAAAATATCATTAGTTTTCTATATTAGAAAAAAAATTAAGGTATTACACAGGTAATTCTAGTAGTATAAATGTGAATGGAATACATAATTAGGCAACATAATTAGGTTCAAAAACTATGATCAAACAGAAACTTATAGCAAAATTATGATTACTATTTGCTGCAGGATGTAACTGACTTTCATAATGCAATCTTTTACTTTTGTTTTTTGACTACCCAATGTTTTCTTGGATGTGGCTCTTGCATGGAGTTATGCGAGGTTTTCCATTTTAGCCAAGATTTAGAAGCCAAAGACTATTACTCAAAGTGAGGTTTCTTCTTTGATTGCATCAAGCCTTTAGATGGCCACATTCAATATTCTATGGATAAAGGCATCAAGAGTACTGGCAGAATCACAAGCTGTGGAATCACTCAGATGTGTCTCTGAATGCCAATTCCAGTTGTCACCAAGTTTTAGCTTTTATAAAATGTGAATTTTAATACTTACTCAATAGTGTTCAACCTAGTTGTCTAAACCTTAGTTTTAAACTTTATTAAAAAAGCAATAATCAGACTTTGTTATATTGTTATGAGGATTATGTTAAAAATACCACAGGAGCATAATGTTATCTATAAAATAATATAAACATGTTAGAAATAGTAGATCACTAAACATCCCACTATATTTGAGGGAGGGTATGGATGAGCCACTGTTCCTGGCTAGGCAGGCTGTTGAACTGAATAATGTTAAGAAGTAATTACTTAAAACTAAATATTAATTAAACAAACACTTTAAATATATTTGTAATGATGTGAAAGGGGAGGTCCAGAATTTATAAATTTACTTGCTACCCAAAGGAAGGTGCTAGCATGAATATTTTGAATGAGACGTGGAATAAGCCATTTTAATTAACTTTTGTTTTGCATATTGTGTCCAACTTCTAACTTCTGAATAATGTCTCACAGAGGTAAGTACTTAAGTATTTAAGAATTTTAAAAAATAAAATCATTGACTCTCACATAATATTAAAATATACACTTGAAAATTATTTTCTCCTAAATAATAGAGACACATTGCTAAGTAAGGGGCTTGTTAATGTCTACCAAAGTAACTACTTACCTAAGCAATTAGAATAATTGCCAGATATTTTCTACTGATTAAACTTCAAAAATAAAATATTTCTTAGCATCCTTACAAGGTTCTAAATCAGTTTAACTAAATGCAAATATTATAATCTAACCTGTAAATAATCATTACTATTTACAAATACTTACCTATATGAAATAGGATTTCAGAAACTTCATGTAACCAAACCAACAACTGATAGGAATTAGACACCAAGTCTCAAAATCTTCACTCTAAGTGTCAACATCAGAGGTCTAAACCAGTGTTACTCAATGATCCACAGACTGTACTTTGAATAGCACATTTCTGAAAAACCCAACTACTTAAATAAAGTAGTTGAAAATACCTAGATAAGGTTAAAAGTTAAGTGTGTTTCTCTTAGACCTGGGCAAGTTCTTATCCAATTACTACAATGTGTAAAGTGAAGAAACAAAATAAAACAAAACAAAACCCAACACCCCCCAAAATAAAAACAGTGACAAGGCAGTGGAAATTTCATAAAACAAAAACCTGAATTACAGCTTCCTACATGCTAATAATATGATGCATAAAATTAAAGCTAAAACAGTCTGGAGAAAGGAAAGAAGAAAAATCAAGAAGAATCATTTTCCTGACAAAGGAATTCAAACCATGGAAGACCTCAATGAATACATTCCCATAGTGATGGTATGGGAATATATTAATATATTAATTTGACTGGACCACAGTGCCCAGATGTTTGGGCAAACATTATCCTATATGCTTCTGGAAGGTATTTTAAAATGAGATTATCATTTAAATCAGTGACTTGAGTAAAGCAGACTGCTCTCTGTAATATGGGTGAGCCTCATCCAATCAGTTGAAGGCCTAAATATAACCAAACACTGACCTACCTCTAGCAAGAAGGAATTCTATGGCAGATGGTCTTTGGACCTGAAATGTCACATCAGCTCCTCCCTGGGTTTCCAGCCTGTCAGCCCACACTGCAGATTTCAGATTAATTACATGAACCAGTTCCTTAAATAAATTTCTTTCCCTCTTCTCTCTTTTTATCTCTTCCTATATACATCCTATTGATTCTGTTTCTCAGAAGAACCCTGACTAATGTATCTATAATTAAATTTTTCTCCTCTATTTATAATAAACAGATCAATTAGATTCAAAAGTCATTAAAATCACCTTCTTGTACCTATTCAGAAAGCAAATGGCAAAAATTTATTAATTTACAGGCAGGGAAAACACAAATATTATCAAAGGAAAGGAAAAATTTTTAAACCTAAAATGAAATATAACTCATTCTCCATGTTGGGTTATATGTTTATTTTCTTAGGTTACTGATAATCAGCAGCTTTTATTGAAGAATAGGATCCAATGAGTGGTGGATCATAAGACACAGTACTCACTCATCCCTTTGGATGTCATTGATTCTCTGTATAGACATTCTAATCTATCATAGTACTGATTATTGATAAAGACTGATGAATAGTCAGTAAAAAGTGTCACAGATAGAGGAAGAAAGGCAACCTAAAACCATTCAGGAACCAGATTACAGTTTTGGAAACTGGAGGCTTTGTCCTTAAAGAATTCTAATAGAATCTTAGATTTTTAAAGAGCTTTAATGGTTCTCTGGTCTAATATCTCATCTGGTACTTGGGTCCCATCTATGACATCTTCTCAAGATTCTGCTTGTCATGCTTAATGAAGGTCACCTTATGGGAAATCTGCTAATTTGGTAAAAATCATCTCCTTTTCTCCACTGACCTTACTTCTACTCATTTGAGAAAGAAATTATAAAAGAAACATAATTCTTAGCTTCAGATTTTCAAGTATTTGAAGACAGTCTGAAGAAGTTTCAAAAGAAATAGGCACCCAAATATTTCCAGTTTCCCATCCTCCAAAATGTCCTTCTCAGGGTGATCTTACGGATTTAAGCTTGTTTAGGCTTTACAAAATAGAAGCTCTGTGAATGCCTTTTTCACAGAAAATCTCGGAGGAGATCTGAACAAAATTTCTAGTATTGAACAGAATGGTATATTCAAAACTTGGCATTACAGATGTATTCTAGTTATTTTACCTGACAGACAATAGTGGCAGATACAGGACAACGTGTGGGAGAAAGACAGATCATATAGAGAAACAAGATACGTTAGTTGAATCCCAAAAGGGCATCTTTGACAGCACTTAATTCTCCAGAACAAATTTTCTCTCAGTTAAACTGCGTTTTTAAATAACAGCATGTTATATGAGCTTTTTATATGGAAGATAACACCTCTGATGGGATTAAATTATAAATAAATGTTTCAAGTATTCTAAAGATTAACTCAGAATGAAACCATGCCTCCCATTGAAAAAGTACTGCCCCTTTCTGAAATAGCTAAGGGAATCTTATGTGTTTCTCCTATTGGTAGATTTCAACCTATATCTTCAAGCTAACTATATACGAGAAGTGTATAATTAGAAATTAAACTAGACTATATCTTATATTACTTTGTTTGAATAGGACTAAGCCTTCTTTTATTTCCGTTTTTTATTTAATATTTCAAGTATGTTCATATTCTATGATACAAATATAACCAGACAAGTCAAAGATTCAGCAACCAAATGCCAGTATAATACATATTTTTTAAAAATGTTATTGAGTTATTTGTACATTTACAAAGGAAGAGGAGATAAATAACTAGATTACAGGCTACAGAATCATGGCAACAACAGCCCGGAAAGCCCCTGGGAACAACTGAACATGCAGTAGAACATCTTCCCTCCTGTCACTGCTAGACAGCCACTCAATTTAGTGCATATGCATGTGCAAAATTTATGGAAGAATTCCACTAAGCCTATACACAACAGATTGTACCAAAAGAGAAATTATCTAAAGAAAATAAAATATAATCCTAAAAAAGTTAGTGAATTAAAAAAAAAAAATAGTAGAGGCATTTCTTTTCTCTCCAAAGCGAATTTGTCTTAATGTAACTACTACTTTGCCAACTACATTATAAGACCCTCATGAAAAACTACCAGCTGTATACATTCGAGGGATGAAGAGAAAAATGTTTGATAATGATCATTTTAGATGCCAATGCCATATCAAATTCAAAGGACGGAAACTACAGGGAGCAAAAAAGACATTTTATGGGGGTTACGGAAATGGTATTTCTACTGTCATTCAATAGGGCATTTTTATTTCACAAATGCTATTTTTTGCTTTATTTTTCTTTCAGGCTCAACTTTGCCTATTCTATAGATGAAGAAACTCATGTAAATCATATGAAAGAAAGAAACAGGGGTAAAGCATAATCAGGAGGAAGGCTATGGAATGTGTGACTATGCCCAGAGAGAATACTGTAATTGAATAACAATAATAAAAACATCCTCTACCCTTTACCTCACCAATTAACAATTCTGCTTAGTATTGTCTCTATCCTCATTTTTCTGTAAAAAAATTAAATATTAAATACTACAGATCTTTTCATCCATTCCTACTGTAATGTTGTGACAAAGTTTAAAAAAAAAAAAGTGAGATGGTTATAAAGAAAAGCAATCCCCATACAATGAAGGTGGTGTATATGCAGGAAACAGAGTAACCATGTAACAGAAGTTTCAGATCTCCAGTATCAGTTCCCAACGTCTGGCCTCCCTCCACTGGACACTGATGGAACCTGATAGAGATGAACACAGGGAGGAGTCCAAAAAGACTGACTGTAAATATGACAGACCCTCAACTGTTTACTTAGAAGGTCTCTCTCCTTTAGACATAACTGTAAGTCACTTTATACCTCAATCACAGCTATTAGTATATTTTTAGTCATGAAAGGACACAGATGGAGTGAGATTATGATTCTTGTGGAAAAATGTTCTATACAGAAGTTAAATCTGAGCTGAAGTTTAAAGTGGTGGGTACTTAAGGAGATGAGTGTGAAGGGCATTCTGGAAGGAAGGAATAGGAAAATTAAAGGCATAGAGATTGTGGGCCAAAATGATTATTTGGAAAAGGAAGGAAATTAAAAAAGAAGGGAAATTAATATTTATTTAATGTCTACAATGTTCCAAAAACTGCAGTAAGTACTTCTATGTGTCATATAATTTAATACTCACAAAAACTTTTCAAGTATCATTATCCCCCATTAGTGTAAAGATAATTGTACACCAGTGAGTTACTTAATATCTGCATTTTACAGATAAGAATCCTGACTATTCAGAGAATATCCTGTTTGACAGGTATTTACAACACTCACAGGAATATAATAAGAAGCTAAAAAGGTAACTAAATTAAAGAAGCCTTTGATTTCTGTATTGGTTTTCTATGGCTGTGTAATAAATTACCACAATTTTGGTGCTTAAAACAACACATGTTTATTATCTCAAAATTTCTGTGAACCAGGAGTCTAGGCACAGCTTAACTGAGTTCTTTGTTAGGGTCTCACAGACTACAATCAATGTGTGAGTCAGCGGCATTCTCATCTGGAGGTTCAACTGGGGAATATCGCACTTTCCTGCCCAAAGTGGTGTTGGCACAATTTTTCTTGAAACTGTTAAACTGAGGATCAGTTGCTTTTGCTGACTCTTGGGTAGAGGCCACCCTCAGCTCCCAGCTGTTGCCCCCAGTTCCTGAAGACCCACCACAGTTTCTTGCCCAGTGGTTACCCTGTTATGGCCACTTACTTCAAGGCACCAAGAAGAGTCTCTCGAGTATTACACTAGCACAGTGTAACATAATCATGGAAATTATCCACTATCACCTTTGCCATATACTATTGGTTAACAGCAAGTTACAGACTCCACCCACATTCAAGGTGTACACAGAGGTGGGGATCAGTGGAGATACTCTAGAGTCTGTCCAGCATGCTTGCTATGTTAGAAAAATTAAAATTCTGTCTGAGATAATCAGGAATTCATTCAGGACTTCTGAGTAGGAGTGGGAAATGATCAGAGTTGTGTTTAAAAACAAAACAAAAAAAGAAAATTCAGCTTTGCTTCCAAATAAATACAGGAATTAAAGAAATAGAACTTCAAGGTATTGCCTTGAGTGCCTCTCTAATTTTAGGCCATAGCTCATGGACTGCTCCAAAAAGCACTCTCCTCTGGTCATTTGCAAATTGAGGAGCCCATGAGTTGCCTATGAGATGCCCATTCCATGTGAAGAATTAACACCATCTCCTCCCTGTGTGTCCCAATGACCATGAATAACAAGTTTAAGAAAAGTAATAAAGGAAACTAGCATGTTCCCTTGAGAGACTCCTGGTTGCTAAGACACACGATGCCTTGGGAATTCAGCATTGATTGAATTTTGCACAGTGGGACAGTTTAAATTGGTCTGTAGGGTCAAACAAGACCCAGGGAAAATAGCAACTTGTAGGAAGGTGACATGTGAAATTTAACCAGGGGACAACCTCAAGTAAAGTCTATGCCTAGGTTCCCAAGCAAGAGAATAAAGTACACCAGAGGAAGACACAGAGTGAAACAAGCTAAGGAACTGATTAACCTAATCATAAACCAAGCATGTGGCAACTATACTGATAATTACACTCTAGTGAGTCACTTATAATGCCATTACACTGCACATTAGTCACCCTGCTGCCCTACTTGCCCAAAATATACTGCAGACTGCCAGTGTAACAGCTGTTCTTTGTTTTGTAGAGGTTATAAATGTTGTGGAAACAAAGAAGAATGAAGTATATACTTTCTTGCACACTGCTAGCTTGATTGCTAGGAGTAGCTCAGTATTTTCTCTACTTAATAAATAAAAATATATCCCATAGAGAGCCTCCTTATTTTTACAGATGTTTAGGATTAAAAAAAAAAGTTTCCCAAGCACTAATTTTAGTTTCTGTTACCCAGTGTAACTCTTCAGTGACAGGAAGGGTAGTGAGACTAATGAAAATGATTCCATAATGGGGGTGATGATGTAGGGCATCAGATTCCCTGTCTTAGGGGAGATTTCTTGGTGAGGTTGCTGATGTAAAAACAAACCAAAGATCCAGAATTCTTTGAAAAATTATAAGAGAACCTAGATGATACTGCACAAGGTGTGAAATAATTATAAAACCTAACTTCTTTGGGAGATGGGAACTGAGTTGTGAAAATAAAAATTTGTTCATTCAACAAATATTTTCTGTGGGCCCAAATTTTTAGACACACTCTATTATACATGGGAGCTCTGAATGAATTAAAAATGGTCTTTGCCCTAAGGGATTCATAATTTAGTAGCAATAATAAATATGTAAATAAATAATAAAAATAAATTGTAGTAGTATTTCAATGAAGTATGCACATAATACACCAAAGTTAACTGTTCTTGCTGTAGACAGATTTCAGAAAAAAAGTGATATCTGAGCTGGATTTGAGGGGAAAGTATGGTTTTGTTTTTTTGTTTGTTTTTTAAAGATTTATTTATTTATTTGAAAGAGAGAGAGCATGAGAGGGGAGAAGGTCAGAGGGAGAAGCAGAGTCCCCGCGGAGCCGGGAGCCCGATGTGGGACTCGATCCCGGCACTCCGGGATCATGACCTGAGCCGAAGGCAGTAGCTTAACCAACTCAGCCACCCAGGTGCCCGAAAGTATGGTTTTGACAGATAGGAAAAGGAGGACAGAAGGTAACATTTCTCATGTACTCATTTTATGGGACACCAAGCAAGATGTTTTTGTTTACATAATCCCACTTAATCCTTGCATCAGATGGTCAGTGCTGTTCTTAGTCCTTTCTCAGTAACTTCGAACCACCAGTTTCTTTTTTTTATTATTATTATGTTATGTTAGTCACCATACACTACATCATTAACTTTTAATGTAATGTTCCATGATTCATTGTTTGCATATAACACCCAGTGCTCCATGCAATACATGCCTTCCTTAATACCCATCACTGGGTTAAATCATCCCTCAACCTCTCCATCCTCTCTGAAACCCTGTTTGCTCCTGGAGTCCATAGTCTTTCATGGTTCATCTCCCTCTCTGATTTCCTCCTTCATTTTTCCCTTCCTTCTCCTAATGTCCTCCATGCTATTCCTTATGTTCCACATATGAGTGAAACCACCAGTTTCTGCACCTCTGTACCTGAGGTCTTTATTCCACAACTGTGAAAGTCAGTTCTTTCTCCTTATCTGAAAGGAATAAAGGCTAAAAAGAGTAGTTTTTAACTGAAAGTACTTATAAGATGGCATATAAATATCGTAGCTCCTTGTCCTTCAGATGGTCTAACTTTATCAGGAACATATATATATTTGTTGTTGTCATTGTTGGGTTTTTTTTGCTTTTTTTCACAAAATCTCTACTAGTGCTTGTTACTGCCATAACCAATTACACTGAACTTAGTAGCTTAAAGCAACGCAGAGTTCTGGAATTCAGAAGTCCAAAATAGGTTTCATTTGAGTCAATATGAGGTATCAGTTGGGCTGCATTCCTTCTGGAAGCTCTAGGGAGAATTCTTGCCTTGCCCTTTCCAGCATCTAGAGGCTGCCTGCACTTCCTGTCCTGTGGCCACATCACTCCTATACCTCTGTTTCCATCATCACATTGTGAAGCAATGCCCTGCACATTGAAGCTCCCATTGCTCATCATGGTAGCTTGTTCAATAGTGCAGTCCTTATCAGTAGTTAGTCTCCTCCCGGTATCACTTCCCCAGTTCCCTCTAGTGTTCTTTACACTTCCCCCAAAACAAATTACTTCTACTGGAATCAATTCTTACTTCTGGAAAAACCCAAACTAAAATAAAATCTATGTTGTAGGCCACTGCAAATTTCTTTGTGGTAATAGGGAAATAAAATGCAGAGAGATTAAATAGCTTCTTTAAATTTTCATAGCTGGAAGCTGTAAAGCCTATTCCAAGGCTCTTTAAGCATATCACTTTACTCTATAAGCATATCACTCTGCTGCTTATTGCTAATACAACAGTAGGTGTAGTGGTAGCTTCAGTAGTAATAATAGCAATAGTAATGATACCACTACTAATTAAAATTATTAAGAAGCACAACAATAATAACAATAAACAACCCCCCCCCCCCAATCTAGCATCCTAACATGGGGCAGCTCTTTGGAATCCATAGTCCTTTCATGTGCATCATATCATTTGAGTTTTGAAACAGGTGTATGATATCACCAGGTAAATGGTTTCAGGGGGAGGAAATAGCACCTATTCTGATAATTTAAATTATGTAGCTTCAAAGCACAGAGGCATGAAAGAGAACTTTGTCTTGTCCTTTTTGTACTATTTGCAGAAACCTAGATGAAATGCAGAATGTGCAGTAGCTTGTGCCAAGTGACAAGGCTGAAAAAACACATATACAGTGCAGCAGTGCAGTGCAGGGTCCTGGGCATGCAATTAGTCCACATCTCAAAGCACCAACATATTTTTTGGGATATGGTAAACTCCCCCCATATTCCTGCCTCAGAACCTTTTGAATATTTTTTTCCTTAAGATTTTATTTAAATTCAAGTTAGTTAACTTATAGTACATTATTAGTTTTAAGGGTAGAATTTAGTGATTCATCAGCTGCATATAACACCCAGTGCTCATTACCTCAAGTGCTCTCCTTAAAGCCTATCACCCAGTTTCCTCATCCCCCAACCCACCACCTCTTCAGGAATCTTAGTTTGTTCCTATACTTAAGAGTCCCTTCCCCTACGTTCATCTGTTTTGTTTCTTAAATTCCATACATGAGTGAAATCATATGGTATTTGTCTTTCTCTGATTGACTTATTTCACTTAGCATAATACACTCTAGTTCCATCCACGTAGTTGCAAATGGCAACATTTCATTCTTTTTGATGGCTAATATTCCATTGTATATATGTATATGTACTACCTCTTCTTTATTCATTCATCAACTGATGGACATTTGGGTTCTTTCCATGTTTTAACTCTTGTGGATAATGCTGCTATAAACATTGGGGTACATGTGCCCCTTTGAATCACTATTTTGTATCCTTTGGATAAATACCTAGTAGTGCTATGGCTGGGTTATAGGGTAGTTCTATTTTTAACTTTTGAATTAAACTCTATACTGTTTTCCACAGTGGCTGCACCAGTTTTCATTCCCACCAAGTGTAAGAGGGTTCTCATTTCTTGGCATCCTCACCAATATCTGTTGTTTCCTGGATTGCTAATTTTAGCCATTCTGATTGGTGAGAGATGGTATCTCATTGTGGTTTTGATTTGTATTTTCCTGATGATGAGTGATGTTGAGCATCTTTTCATGTGTCTGCCAATTATTTGACTGGATTTTTTATTTTGAGGGTATTAAGTTTGGTAAGTTGTTTATAGATTTTGGGTATTACACCTTTATCAGATAGGTTATTTGTAAATATCTTCTCCCATTCCATGGGTTGCCTTTTAGTTTTGTTGATTGCTTCCTTTGCAGTGCAAAAGATTTTTATCTTAATGAAGTCCCAACAGTTCATGTTTGCTTTTGTTTCCCCTGCCTTCAAAGACATGTCTAGCAAGAAGTTGCTGTGGCTGAGGTCAAAGAGGTTGCTGCCCATGTTCTCCTCTAGGATTTTGATGGAATCCTGTCTCACATTTAGGTCTTTCATCCATTTTGATTTTATTTTTGTGTATGGTATAAGAAAGTGGTCCACTTTTATTCTTCTGCATGTTGTTGTCCAATTTCCCAACACCATTTTTTTCTATTGGATATTCTTTCCTGCTTTGTCAAAGATTAGTTGACCATACAGTTGAGGGTCCACTTCTGGATTCTCTATTCTATTCCATCGGTCTATGTGTCCATTTTTTTGCCAGTACCATGCTGTTTTGATGATTGCAGCTTTGTTATAGAGCCTGAAGTCCAGAATTATGATACCTTGAGCTTTGGTTCTTTTTCAACATTACTTTGGTTATTTGGGATCTTTGCTGGTTCCATACAAATTTGAGAATTCTTTGTTCCAGCTCTGCGAAAAATGCTTGTGTTATTCTGGTAGGGATTGCACTGAACGTGTAGATTGCTTTGGGTAGTTCAGACATTTTAGCGATACTTGTTCTTTCAATCCATGAGCATGGAAATGTTCCATTTCTTTGTGTCTTCCTCAATTTCTTTCATAAGTGTTTGATGGTTTTCAGAGTATAGATCTTTTACCTCTTTAGAACTTCTAGGATATTTGATACATTTCCTTGAACCAACTTATAATTGTGAGGGCTTAAGTTAATAAAGCAAATCAAGTTACACTCCATTTAGACTGGTACAAGAGCATCACGATTTAAAATATTTCATTAAAAAATAGAATTTGTGTCTTTCAGTTTGTTATAACAGTTTCTATGGAAGCTTCCATGGATCCCAGTTTAAATCCAGAAGTTAGATCACATGATCACTGAAAAATTTCTCTTATTCTAAAATTGTAAAATAGAGACACACCTAATATGCTCAATTTGGTTCCAAATTCCCAGGCCCAGGAAATGACTCATGTGAACATAAGCTGTATATTCCAGAGGCCATAGGACACTGTTTCTCAAACTTTAATGTACATTGGAATCACCTGGGGATCTGTTAAAATGCATATTCCAATTCAGTAAAACTCTGGTGGGCACTCAATTCTACACTGGTGATGTCCACTGCGGCTGCAAATGCAAATTTTGGTCTATTGCCCTCAAATGGCTTTCTTAGCTTTGCTCATAGTCTCTGTTTTACATTCAGAAGGAGTCTTTCAGCTCACCCTAAGCAGGGACTAAAAGGAAAAAAAAAAGGGTAGGAGTTGGTGGATAAGAAGGGTGCCTTCCGAATAACCATCCCAGACAGAGTGGAGCCTTCCTATATTGCTCATCCCTATGCAGGTGCAAGCCAAAAAATAGATGGGAACTGTCTGGTGATTCCTAGCAGTGGAAGCCAAACACAGCACAAGACAACCCAGAACAATCACAGAGTCCCTCCAACTATGTGTGTGTTACTCCAGTACTTAGACATCCTGCCCTGCTGCTCAGAGTAAGAATTAAATTCACTTCAGTATCCCCATTCATTGACTTAAATGTTCACTGAGCATGACTACCTGCAGGCTTAGTAGTAGGAATGTCATGTTGGCCTTAGTTTAATTCACAGCTAAATCCTTAATGCCTTAGGGGGAAAATCCCTGCCCTCCTGAACCACAGCTATACAGAGGCTGGCACACAACCAATACTAAGTAAGTGTGAAACTAAAAGCTAATTCACTAAGCAGAAAACTGTTTCCTCATAACCACCTCTCATGTATGACCAAGTAGTAACATTTTAGCAACCAGACAGTAAATACATCTAATCACATATCATTTAGTAAAGAAGGGCATATGAGTGACCCCCATACAGTTATTATCATTGTAAGTGGGAAAAATTGTGCCCTGTGTGTGGTCATGTTTTTTTTTTCTCAAAGTACCTCATACATAAAGTATTATTTACCATTTTGCTAAAAAAAAAAAATCCTGACTTCCATGGTGCCAGGCTGGTACTTAGTAGGAAAGCTGCAATCTCCTTATGATCACGTAGACATTTAAATAATGGGAATTTTCTTCTCAGGTGGTTATCAATAGCATATATTCCAAAACAGAAATAGATGAACCATTCATCTAGAAAAATCTGGCTACAATATTAAACATAAGATCCTGAAAAGAGGTTCTAGGCTTACTCATAGCCCTGGTACCTCTTAGAGCTGGTTCTCTGGGCTTCTGAGGGAAAAAAGAAAAATGGTAGAAGTGATATATATAGTGTATACACACACACACACACACACACACACACACAGCTTTCCTACTAAGTACACACACACACACACAACTAGAATATTAGCCATAAAAAAAGTATGAAATCTTGACATTGCAATGACCTGGATGGGGCTAGAGAATATGATGCTAGGTGAAATAAGCCAGTCAAAGGAATACAAGCGCCATATGATTTCACTCATATGTGGATAGTAAGGAACAAAACTAGTGAAAAATTGGATAAAAAAGAGAGTGAGAGAGAAAGGCAAAACATAAAACATACTCTTAAGTATAGAGAACAAAGGGATGGTTATCAGAGGGGAGGTGGGTGAGGGATGGGTGAAAAGGTTGATGGGATTTAAAGAGTGCACTTTTGTGATGAGTACTGGGTGTTGTACAGAAGTGTTGAATCACTGTACTGTACATCTGAAAGGAATATTACATTGTATGATAACTGGAATAACAATAAAACCTTACAACAAAAGAATAAAAATACTCCTCTTAGCCTTCAGACCTCAGATCCGAGTTTATCTAGATCCTCAAAACTCGACTCCTCTCAACTTAAATATCTAAATGTCTTCCTTCTCTTTGTACTCTTTCTATATTAATTTTTCACTGCTATTTAATGAAGTAGGTTTATATTCAGGCAATGGTAAGGAAAAAATATCATTTTACAACTTAATGATAGGCACAGTAAATATTCATTTAGTCAACCCTTCATCCAATTCATTTATTTAAAGTATAATATGTCCAAAACACTATGATAGGTCCTGTGAGGAATAAAAATATGAAGATGATATAGCCCATGTAATCAATACATATTACCTGTTAGGCAGCCAAAAGGAAATACTGTGGAAACACGTTATTCTAACATTTGGGAGTTTCTTTGCTTCAAATGTTTATTTTTATCTGCCATGATGCAGAAAGTAAATAATAAAATGGGAAAACATAAATACTTAGCAATGGCAACTGTTCTAGGTAATAGTGATAGCTGCATTAGTAACTCTAGTCAAGTCTTATGGGAGCCATTTTTCATTGCAGTGACTTTTCATATCTCCATCTTCATTTATTATGTGTTGATTTTATAACATGACGTTCAGAGGACAAGCCTTTTTCTAAGATCTGCCCCACTTTTCTTCTTACTTGACGAACTTTTACTGAGACATAATAGTAGGTAACATTTATGGAGTTCTTTTCATGTTTCAGTCATTATTACAATCTTTATGTGTATAAACTCATTTATTAATGTATTACAGGTATCACTTTAACTTTTCCCTATAAGCAAATGACCAACTCAGACCTGAATTCTACAACCATATCTAAACTTCTGTCTCCTCAACATGCATCTCTACAAGATATCCCACAGTCCCTTCAATCATATGGTGTCCCCAAGAAGATTTGTCATCTCAGAAAACTTGTCCTTCTTCCTTTAGTGCTATCTTGGGGGAGGATTTCACCACTACTTAGCTGACCTTACCATAGGCTTCTTTCTCCCCCTTTAAGTTTGCATTGGATGAATTTATCAGAAAGTACTATAGACTCCAATTATCAGAAGGCTTCTTCATCAGTCCTCCCACGGTTCTCCCACCACAATGCCTAACTAGATTATTTCAATGGCCTTATAAAAGTTTCCCCTGACTCCTGTAGAAAACTTTCACTGCCAGAGTAATTTTCCCAACATACTTATATCACTCTTCTGCTTGAAAGTTTTCCACATTTCTCCACCACACACCATTCAGGGATTCAAAATACAAACTGTATATGTAGATATATGCTAGTCCATGCCCACCTGGCTCTAGTATAAGGCTACCTTAAATTGTGTGAGTCATAACTTTGTAACTTGACTTAATTACTGGACCCCACGCATGAGTCTTTGTTTATTTTTACCTTAGGTTCATGAAAAAAAAAGATCTTTAAAAAAGTTAGGATTTGAAACCAAATGCTAGCACACACAGTATAAGGGATGGTTTCAGTGATTCACTCGCTGTCAGTGGATCTTTTATGGTCCTCACTAGAGTGTAAACAAACTTAATGACTTGATTTCCAGAATTGGAAATTGATAATTAAAATTAAATTATTTGAGTTAAAAATCCATATTTTTAAAATTTAAACATTAAAATATTAAAACATCAAAACATTAACATTTGGCATCATGAATTACTCATCATTTAATACAATATAATCAAGTGACATTTAAGAAAATGGGTTGTACTATTCCAAGTATTTTGCTAATATTCTCAATATTCTTATTTGTTTAAAAACAATATTTTAAGTAAAATAATTAAGCTTCATTTGGATTTTTGATGTGGTTCCAAAGAAGCTAAAATAGCAAATTAGACATTACTTTACATTTTGAAATTTATCTACTTCTCTTACTTTCTACATTGAAAAATACATGCATTGTGCTGTCATTGAAAAAATAAGAATGAGGGGCACCTGGGTGGCTCAGTTGGTTGAGCAACTGCCTTCGGCTCAGGTCATGATCCTTGAGTTCCAGGATCGAGTCCCACATCGGGCTCCCAGCTCCACAGGGAGTCTGCTTCTTCCTCTAACCTTCTCTCCTCTCATGCTCTCTCTCACTTCCTCTGTCTCTCAAATAAATAAATAAAATCTTTAAAAAAAAAAAGAAAAGAAAAAATAAGAATGATAACTTTGGATTGAGATATTTTGAAAATGAGGGTTTTTTTCTGCATGATGACTATAATGACTTATATAAGATGACACATAGGTTGTTGACTTATTGACTTTATTATATTTTTATACATAGGATTTTCCTATAATGTATAAGCAGAAACGCCATCCCCCTCTTAAGACTTGATGCAATCTGTGCATCTCTTGAATTTTTCTCTCTTTCTCTTTAATATAGGCTGTTAAATTGTATCTCACTAGAATATGTGACCCAGTCCTTGACTCACAAATTTCAGTTCCAGGCAAGTTCTCACTTTGTTATGCTTTACTAACATTTCAGTGAAGTTTCTATCAATAAGGTGTTACAAACACTAAAGGATCAGAATACTGTTTTTAACAATACATAACTTGTTCTTTGTGAAATATGTAGAATTTGTCAATAACAAATCTGCCTTAGATACCAAACATAAAAGATTACAGTTACCTGTAGAAGCAGAAGCATTGTAAACAGAAACATCAAAATACTATAGAGGGCAATCCAGTGGGCTCCTGAAGGTACAATTTCAGTTTTTAGCTATGTAGCTATATAGTCTTACTAGCTCATCTTTACTATATTCTGACCCTCTTTCAGAGGGGTAGTGTCAATGCAGTGAGGGGTAGGAATTTAGGTAGAAGTTTTGTCTCATAATCTCTCTCTCTCTCTCTCTCTAATGCCCCATAAAGCTTCATCTCTTTCTCTAAGAATTTCCATTCTTCATGCTCCCTTTATCCACAATTGTCTCGTTGTCAGTATTTGAATGTTCTATGCCAAATAAGGTTGAAAAGGAAATTATTCTGAAACTACCTGGGCTCAAGCAACAGAAGAGTTAGGATTGGAAGTCAGAGCACATATTATTATAGCCAGGGAGGAAGGACTGTGTGTGTGTGTGTGTGTGTGTGTGTGTGCACGCACTATAAGTATATATATGTACATATACATATATATGTATATATATTATAGCATTATATTATAATTATACATTATGTGCTAATCTCTTCCTTATCTCTCTATTTATCAACAAGAGAGTTAGAGGGAGAGGAAGAGAGAAAGAGAAAGAGCGAGAGTGAGTAATAAGCTATTAAACTGTAGGTAAACTATAGGCAAATATTTCCAAAAGGTGCTTGGAATGTGGATTCACATATGATTTACAGATTGAATTACAGGCTAAAGGGAAGAAAAAACATGTTCACATGTTGAACTGAGGACAATGTATTCTTCTTCATTGGTTATTTTGTAGTTTCATCAGTGCAACGTTCTGGAACAATGCTTATCTCCTCTTGTTAGGACTGGGGTGCTGACTGAGGTGTCAGTGGTGCAGAACTCGTGTGTCTAAACTGAATCTGTCATGGATGTGGGTGAAGAAGGGATGAGAGAGAGATTTGGGTTAACCCAGATTCCAATATAATGCAGAAAAATTAGAATTCTATTATGGAAAAATTCCTGTGTGTGGCAAAATGGTCTATCTTTGCAAAGCGAGGGTAATTTTTATCCATTGCACATAATGGAATTTATGTTATCTTAAGTGCTCCATAACTATTGTATTTCTTTTAAATTTTACATTTTGAGGTGGTTTCTACAAAAATGTTTTCTGCTAATGTGTTTTTATTTTTATTTTAGTTTAGTTTAGTTTGTATTTTGGATCTGCTTTTTTTTAAATTTTTTATTAACATATAATGTGTTATTTGCCCCAGGGTACATGTCTGTGAATCGTCAGGCTTACACATTTCACAGCACTTCCCATAGCACATACCCTCCCCAATGTCCATAACCCAGCCACCCTATCCCTAACCCCCCTACCTCCCAGTTTCATGAGTTTAGGGGTCTCTTATAGTTTGTCTCCTTCCCCATCCCATCTTGTTTCATTTCTCTCCCCCACCCCTCCACAAACCCCCACCCTGCCTCTCAAATTCTTCATATCAGAGAGATCATGTGATAATTGTCTTTCTCTGACTTATTTCACTTAGCATAATATACTCTAGTTCCATCCACGTCATTGCAAATGGCAAGATTTCATTTCTCTTGATGGCTGCATAGTATTCCATTATATATATATATCACATCTTCTTTATCCATTCATCTGTCGATGGATATCTAGGTTCTAAAGATACAAATGTAGTGATCCAAAGGGGCATGTGTACCTGAATGTTTAGAGCAGGAGTGTCCACAATAGCCAAACTATACAGAGCTATTTATATACATGACTTCATTTCATCTTCACTTACATTGATTGGGGTGAATAAAATTATTGTTTCCCTTTTACAGAAAACAAACCAGAGACCCAGAGAATAAGTAACCAGGGTACATTTTTCAGGGTCAGAGTGAAGCTTTAATAGTGGAATTAGTGACAATTAGATAGTGGAAATGTGATTTTGTGGAAAGGGTCAGAGAAATTTGGATTCAGCGCCATCCTTTGAAAGTTACTGTGTGACGTTGGTCATATGATTAAACCCAGTAAGCTTGAATTTTATTGGCTGTCATATAGAGATAATAATAATTACCTCACAGAAATATCATTAATGTAGAAACAATATATTTAAAGCAAATAGTATGGGCATGGTGTGAATTATACAACCAGCACATTTTTATTCATATTACTGTTACTGCTCTTCCCGTGAACAACAGTAGTGTGTCTTTTCTTCACATTCAAAAAACATGCACATCAGGCTTCTCATCGTGGAACCCCACTCTGTCCCAGTGCTGGGATTTAGTCAGGCCTGGAGGAAAAGCTCCTGGCTTTGACATTCTTATAGAAAAAGGGCAACTTTTCTGAAAACCTTCAGCTAAAAAGTCTATAACTCAATGGGCAGGGGTAAGTTCTCATTTTTTTTAATGATGAAAAGTGCAACATAGGAAAGAGCCACACCGGGTCTTAGAGTCTAAGACATCCTGTACTTGCTTGGTTCCAAAGATGCTCATGGAGGCACCCAGAGTAGACCAAATTAAGAGACTTCACAGTGGGGTTCGTAGACCCAAGGCTGGCAACGGCCAACTCGTATTAGCTTAATGGAGAAACAGTCTTACAAGCCTGTGAGTTTCAGAGAAGCCATTTATACCACCTTGGGGCCAAGAGAAGAACCTCTGCCAGAGGCTTTAGTGTTGCTGGAGAAACAGAATATACTCCGAGTTTCTTTCCTTTTAACAAAATGTTGATAGTAGACATAGTATTCAAAATACTTCAAAGGAGAACTGTTGTCTTTCTCCTTGGCTACAACATGTTTCTGAAACCTAAAAAAGCTGATAGTAAGTATCTTGGACACTTAGTGCCATAAATGTTTGTTTTTAATTAACCAATTAATATTGAAAACCCAACAAACGAAAGACCAAAATAAAGTTGGATATCCAGTGAAAGAGAGCCCTCTTTTAACTTTAATGAATCACATCATGCAAACATAATAAAAAATTCAAACATTATTAGCCTACCTAGGCATCAAAAACAACAGAATCTAAAAGTAGTGTTGTTTTGATATTCTGAAGAGGTTTCTCGGGTTGAATTGGCAACCCTGGACTGAAAGACATTCAATTAACTTTCCCAGGTCTTAGCTTGTATTCATTTATCTTAGAAGTAGAAAAAAAACAAACCAAAACAAAACAAAACTTTCCCTTTTGTAACATCTTATTTCCTTATACACTCTTTATTCCAGATGGTGCTTCAGGTATCATCATCCCATAATTCATTTGTATGTTAAGTCTCCTTAATATCTTCATTAGTAGATTACCTGTGTCATTATTTAATTAAAGAATAACTATAGGACGTTGACATAATAAAGCACTCAGATGAATGAGCAATTCACTGTCAAGTGAAAAGCATTTGGACACATCTGTGCAACTGGAAAGTAATCTCTTTGAATGAGAAGAGTACAGGCTTGGGGAAAGATAGCAATCTTCAGAAACAACATACACACATTTGACTTTGAAGGGGTAGAAACATTCAGAATCTCTTTCTCATTTACAGAGGAATAGAAATTCCTAATTATAAGCATAATTTAAATATGTCCTATTGACTTAGATACAGGGATGTTCAAGATCTTTTGTATGTTTTAGAAATGACAAAGCAGGGAATATAGAAGCAGATAATGAAATTACAGAGCAAGAACTGTTCTACTGTAAGAAATAGGTTAGCAGACAGCACATATTTATCAGGAATCAGAGATTTTTATATATATATACTAAACTAAGCCTGTTTATATGGGTTGACAAATTTTGTGTCAGAAGCAGAGATTCCAACACAGTGGAAAGGATTCATGACAAAGCATCGAAGCAGATTATACATGTTCATCAGATTTTAAGTAACTGAGTTTTAAGAGGTCTCTATTGTGCCTTTGGAATTGAAGATAAGATTAGCATTTTTAAATATGACAACCAGGGGTATTTCAGGATAATCACATTCTTTGATGTTAGTTCAGGTCTGGGTCCTAATTAGTAAAAGTTGATGTCAAATATAGCTATTTAATATAGATTCTTAGTAGTCTCATTTTTAAAATAAAGTACATGTTATATTTCAATATAATTATGAATATGGTCATGATTAATTACCTTCCTTACAGTGCAATTGTGAATTCCTGTTTGGGGACAAGAATGCAAAACTTTCCTGTTGGGGCACCTGGGTGGCCCAGTCAATTAAGCATCTGCCTTTGGCTCAGGTCATGATCCAATGTCCTGGGATTGAGCCCCACAAATTCAGGCTCCCTGCTCAGTGGTGAGTCTGCTTCTTCCTCTCCTCCTGTCCCACTCCACTGTTTTCTCTCTCTCTCTCTCTCTCAAGTAAATAAAGTCTTAAAAAAAAAATTCCACTGTCTTCACCACTGGAGAATGAATGGACCTAGAGAATAACATTATTTTCTATAAATAATATTCAACTGATAATGTTATAACTATATAAGTGGTAGAAGTATGATGCATGCCATAATACAGGTTTTCCGGTCATGTCTAAATAGCCTTCTCTAATTTGTACTGTTTGTCATACTGACCAGGAATCAATAATAAAAATGAGGTATAATTATCTTTAAAAATCTACTGCATCTTGATGGAGTTTTGAAGGGTCTAAAGTCATGCACCCTATAGGTAAAGAGTCACAAGACAAAAACAATTTTGTCATTCATGTCCACTTAGGAACAAATTCTAGCTGTCTAAATTGCAGTTGACCATTAGCACATCTAAACTTGTGCTTATTAAACAATCAAAGAATGACTAGCAATTTGTAATCTGATGTCCTATCACAAACCCTGGTCCTTCTTCATGTCTACTACTCCTTCTACCCCCTACTCCCTCTCTTCTATCTACCAATCACCTTTAGCAAGCAGGAATTAAGGCAACAGTGAGCCAAAGAGAAGGAAACACACACACACACCAACCAATGTCAAAAGCAACAATACAATACCAACATTTATAACTTAATTAATCTTATGTATTAGATATTGGATATAAACTTTATATCATAGTATTGTTTGGTAAATTAAATGTTATAGAACGTAAATGGTTCATTATTTACTATCCCCATTTATCAGAAGAGGATACTAAATATAGGGGTATTGAATGACTTGCCAAGATGCTACAAGTTGATAAACTAAAATCAAATGTTGGTATTATCACTCCAAAATTCAGATTCCACCAGTATACTTGAATTTGAAAATATCACAATTTTTTAAGCTGCCTGAAAATGGATTGAATGGTTAAATGATTTATCAAGGCCTAATATGTTCTTGGCCCTCTCAGTTATGTGGTGTACTTAAAAGGAGACCTAAAAGAAATCTGATGTGTTAGGCTGGCGGGCCCAGGGATGCTGAGAGTGGACAAGATGGCCACCGAGTTTCACAAGATGGTGGCTCGGGGCTTTCCACCATGGGGCTTCCTGTCTCAGAGACTTTCCAGATCACCCCACAAGGACGACAAACAATCTGACTGGTCGACCTTACATTCCTTTTTCCGTATAATGAGCTAACAATTGATTGGTGTATTTTGTATCCCTCATATACAATTAGATACCCAGCAAACTCTCCACACCCCAAGGCCCCCAAATAAAAACCCCTCACCCGACTTCCTTGGCCCTGTCCTAACCGGGACCAAGGAACCTCACCCAAGAGTGCTTCCATTAAAGCTTGCCTTGATTCTACTTGCCTGACTCCTCTTTTTCACCACCAATTCAAACCTGACATGATGTTTCCTCCTTAAAAAAAAAAGAAAAGAAAAAAAAAAGTCGTGTATCTTTCACTCAGTCCAGTGAAAATATATTCATTTACGCAACAAATACACTTTTAGAACCTATTATACACTGGCCCACGTATTACTCTAAGTACTTCAGAGAGTAGTTGAGTACTCCTCACCTTTGTAAAGTGACATTCTTCTAGGAACTCAGCTGCCTCGTTGTTAATACTTTGCTAAGGGCAAAAGGCAATCTTAGCCTGACTCCCATAAAGTACATCTACTTTAAGATATAAAAAATTTCCTTTGGAAAATTCCTGTACCTCTATGTTGGCAATAGAGATATGCCAACATAGACATATATGTTGGCAATCATCCCCAAGCATATGACCCACCGATATACATCTATGTTGGCAGTCATCCCCAAGTATATAACCCACCGATATACATCTGAAGGGTCTCATGACTAAGGTTTTATTAGATAGTAATAAATGATGTTTTCCTAACAGTAGCTAGCCCCCCTCAAGGTCCTGGAAACCTTGCTTCCAAAATTCCTTAGATTTACACTATCCCTAACGCCCTCCTAACTTGAAAGTATATCATCAGCCACTCTTCATAATTCCAGTGCAGCTTTTTCTGCCCATGGGTCCTGTCCCCATGCTTTAAAAAAACCACCTCTTTGCACCAAAGACGTGATAACTACAATGGGCTTGAAATCAAAAGGATATTTTTAAGTTTAAATATTAGCATATTCGAGTGTTTGATGGGCTTGACCCAGGAAAGAAAAAAAATTGCTGATATAGAAGAGACAGAGGAAAATTGCTTGAGCAACATCCCTGAGGAAGAGACAGGGGCAGGACCTCGTGAAGTATTCACCCTTAAAGAGCAATAGAGTTGATAACACAAGGGAAGCCAGAATGTGTAGGTAGGAATGCTGGTAGGAGAAATGTGCTGGTGGGGCTTCGGTGGCTTCATTTTTCCCAGCAATGAAGAAAACAAAGACATCCCTGAAAGGAAGAGGACTATAGGACCTCATGCATAAGGCAACATTTTTGGTTTTCCTTTTGTCCTTACCCCATTGTGGCACTGCTTTTATTGCTATACAGGTTGTATGCGGGTTTTTTTCCCCCTCATCCACTTCAGTTTTAAAGGCCTTTAACATCGTTCTAAATGACCTGAATTCATTAGGTCTTTTGGTAGTAAATACCCACATTGAGAATCGCAGCACCAGAGAAGCTGCAGCCAAACTGGAATTCAGCCAGAGGCACCAGGAAACCCTCTTAAATCTCTGACTCTGCATTCTTTTCAGTAGTAGAACTTTCCACAGAGGGTGAACACTGGGGATCCTGGCAATAGCTGCTTAAGATGAACGTAACAAAGAAGACAGAAAAATAACATTAGGGGAGGCACTGTTGCACCACAGGAGGTGTCCCTTCAAAAAAGCCCTCTTCTTTTCAGTGTTAGTCAAGTTGGCAGAAATACCAAAAAAAACAAAAACAAAAACAAAAACAAAACAAAACAAAAAAACCCATTATAACCCAAAATAAATGTGGTGTTGTTTTATTTATTCCCACTATTAACAGTGTAGAATTTAATTCCTGTGACTCAAAAGAGATAACTGTAGCCACAACTGAAAATTATCCAGTTTTAGCCTTGTTCAGGAAGTGAGGATAAGGGTAGAATTTATTAAATTTATTTATATTCAAAATAAATTTCAGAAGCAAATGTAGCCACTATTTCCTATGAAATAACTTAAATGAATCTTCCCTTGTTTATGTAAATCTTCCATGTTACTGGAGAGTTTGAAATAACAGTGGACTCCTTGTCCCTAATTTAAGAAAAATAAATATCTTTTCTGGGTTTACAAAACTCATTTACTGGTTTGCTAAGGCAAAATGAAAAGATGATCTCCTACACATTTTTAAAAAATTTTCTTTAAGCTTTTTTTGGGGGAAAGATATTGTCTCTGACACAAGATTCTTACTACGAACCGTTCTTAAGTTCACGTTTTGCTAACAATTTGGTCTAAGGAGAGAAATAATATGCATCCTCACCACTGACAGCTATAAAGAAGTGAAATTCCCCTCCATTACCTCCATACATTTGCATATTCTTAAATGATTTGGCCTAATAATAGGAGCAAGGGAAATACTCTAATTCTATCACTAATCATTTTCTGCCAGTTTTTTAGCTTAATCGTTGCATATAGATGTGGATGGCTGAATATGACATAGAATTAAGCATTCAATCTATAGTTATTAATAACAAAGAAGGTACAACTTGACTTATACTGGCCCATTACTTATCTTTAACTTTGCTCTACTGGTATTTTTTTAAAGTTCAAATAAGTAATATAAAAAAACATTGAAGTTCAAATAAAGATTTAAAGAAATTTTACACCACAGTGAGTTGAGTCAAAAGGAGAAAAACACTTTTACATTTACATAAAACACCTATGAATCATCAGTGACCTTTCAAAAATTGTGTCTTAAATATCTACTCTAAGACTCTTTTGCCTAAGCCAAGATCAAAGAGCAATAAATGGTCTGCATGAATCTAACTATAATTTAAAGAATTTTAATATTTCCATTTAGATGCTAATCTGCCATCTCAATAAATTCATCATTATTTAGATGTACCACATCAATATATCACCCTAGGAACCACCAGATATTATTTATTGGGTTTGTGTTGTTTTTCCCAAATGGGTCCTAGAACATGGATTAGAACTCTTCAGTATAAATCCTATTTGTAACACATAACCTACAATTTCAATCTCTTTTTATATACCTGTTTTTAAAATTACTGGATTGGCCTCAATCATCAGTGAATTATCTAGTGTGATACACATTCATTTACTCTTTTTTTTTTCTGAGACTTTTATTGTTTGGTTTTTTGTTTTTCTTTCAGACTCTCTGGTGTAGTGTCTAATGTTGGGAGATGTGCTATACCTGTTACACTCCAAGCTTCTAGGAGGATTTAATCAAAAGACAGAAGAAAAATGTTATTTTCAAATGACTTAATACAACTCTCTTGACAGCATCCTATGCAGTGTTGCCATGTTCTTAGCAAACTAGTAGGCACTTATTTTTCAATAGACCGTGATTTCTCATAACAGTTCTTTTATAATCCTTGTATATTTAGCAACTTTTTCCCATTTTAATTATTTTTTCTACCATCAATCAGCTATTCCCTTCTCAACTTTGTTTCCAATATCATACATGAGACAATATATGGGTTCAATAACTCATCCCTGTCTCTCAATCATCTCATTTTTTCATTTAGATCATGTTCTCTAGTACATTTTTTTCATTTAGATTCCCTTTCTACCTACCATTGACCTTATGGCTCTTCTCTTTGGTTCTTAGTTAATACAGAGAAGAGGGAAAGGAAAGAAAGAGAACTAACATTTTGAACTCATTCAATCAGGAAGGTACCATACTAGGTGCTTCCTGTCTACTGTGCAATTTGATTTACATAGCAAACATATAAAGTATGCAGTATACAACTGTATATATGTGTGAGTGTATAGACAAGGATTAAAAAACTCACTCAAAATTATAATTTATCCAAGTTACTCATTTATTAAGTGCATAGGACAGAATTCAAACCCAGGTCACTTGTCAAAATTTGTTCACTTTACTTTGCCATTGTCCTACCACTATCACTAGGAAGAATTTAGTCACAAAGCACTTGTTTGGGTATTTCTGTTCCCAACAGAGTCCCTCTGCCTGCTGGAGTGCCACTAGGACTTCTTCTTTTAGACATGGCTACTACTAGGCAGTTGATGCTTGGAGGCTCTAGGTGTCAGAAAGTGATATGCTCTTTGAAATCCTCCACATGATTGTAACCAGGTTTATTCTGTCTTTTAGTAAAGAAATGCTTTTCTCCATTTTATTATTTTATTTTTTCATATGGATATACAAAGAGTGTTGTTCATGTCCTAATATTGACACATAATTTTTGTTTTAGTAAAACTTCTTTTAGTACATAAGACTAAAACATAAGCCCAAAGAGATCTGGGTCTGGCAACAAACCTAAGTGACCACTGCACTAGAAACTAAGAATTTTTAGGGGTTATATTTGTTCACTTGACTCCCCCTTGTTTTATGGCACCACTCACCGTGGTGTAAAATTTCTTTAAATCTTTATTTGAATATAAATATATTTTATATTACTTATTTAAACTTTTATTTTTTTTAAAGATTTTATTTGACAGAGAGAGAGATCATAAATAGGCAGAGAGGGAGAGAGGGGTAAGCAGGCTCCCCGCTGAGCAGAGAGCCCAATGTGGGGCTCGAAGTAGGGCTCTATCCCAGGACCCTGAAATCACGACCCGAGCCAAAGGCAGAGAGGCCTTACACTGAGCCATCCAGGCGCCCCTTATTTAAACTTTTAAAAAATGGTGCATTTTCTTCTAGAAGAAACCTCAGTCCCTCAAGTAAATGTGCTTCTGTTAAGACACATCTCATATCTATCATTTAGAATAAAAATTACTAATGGTAATTTATTCAAGTAATAATCTTTGATAATCGCAGTTTTAAATCATAAAGTGGGGAAATACAGTTCTTACCTATGATAAATCTCTAGTATATCTAGAAACAGGCTGCAGGAGTATAAATATATTTTCTTTTAAGATCCATAGACCAAAGGCAACTCAGCAAAGAATCTAAGCCCATTCTGTGTGAGAAAGACATTTCTGGCTGTTTCTCTTCCCTCAGAGGTAAAACCAGCCAGGACCTTATTATTCCATTACTTTCAAAGCAGATGAAACCCTTCAGGAAAGCTCAAGGATAAAGCAATCAACCAAATTTTAAGAGTAAAGCCACATGTGTGTTGCACACTCTAAGTATTAGGTAGTATATTTTGGTTTTTTAAATTAAGTCATTGATTCCAAGCTCTGACAACTCCACAGCTGATTTTTATGTTTCCTAATCAAAGAGCAATTAAGTCTTCTTATGCAAAAAATTCTCATCAATTAATGACATAGCATATGATTGTCTATATAGGCTCAACTTTAAGAATCATCAGCATAATTGAGAAAACAATCCTTAATATCAAATATGCAAAAATTGATGAGACAATGATGCTAAGAGATCACAAGAATCAAAGGCATTCAAATACAACTGTTCTTAGAGAAAAGCACTGTGACCCTGAATTTGGTTCGTTCATCAGGTGTCTTGAAAAGCCATAATTCACATAATTTCATACCACTTTTCCATGACACATCCTACTGTTCTCTGCAAGTAAGGACTAAGCTTTTGTATTCTATTCACGTCCCCAAGGACATGAGCACACAGCTACTCTTTACATCTGAAATCAATACATGTCGGTCCATATGGAGAATTCAGCAGGAGAGATGGTGGGGATGGACAGCATTGTGGCTCCATATGTGTTCATAGAACCAAAACTGTGTTACTGTCTGGTTAAATTTATAAGATATTTCTCACACATTTT
Organism: Nasua narica; assembly: GCA_028533885.1. Lineage (NCBI taxonomy): Eukaryota > Metazoa > Chordata > Mammalia > Carnivora > Procyonidae > Nasua > Nasua narica. The sequence continues at coordinate 145,736,633 of CM052799.1, forward strand.
AAACCAACTTTTCAAGTACTATCCTGTGAAATAAATATCCTAAAAAATGTCTCCACATACTTACCTTCATGATTGTCAGAACTAGTTGTGCCCATTAGAATGAATGCAAGGTTATAGGAATTAATAAATAGAGAGGATAAGGTCACTACCAACCTCCCAGAGAATGCCCCAGAGTGGGTGGTGGGGGGAACTCATCCTGAGAAAGGAAAGAATCAAGGTGCTTTGACTCATCCTGGCGGAATTTATGAGGAATAGCATTGAATGGGACACTGTGATGTGAGAGTACCATTCAAATATCCTCATACTCAAATACAGGAAAACTTTCATAGGTTCATTAACTTTTTCATTAACAAATTCATTCATTTATTCATTCACTCATTCATTTTTATTGTGAACCCCTGTCTCAGTAAATCACAAAATAGACCATGTAGTTGCTCAAGCTAAAAAACTGCATACCATTCCTGATTCCTTTCTTTCTCTCACTCTTTCCCCACATTCAATTTTCTGGTTTCTACATCTATATGCCTCAAACATCACTACCTCCTGAAGGGATCGGTAGTCACCATCCTGACCTAAAATAGCCTCCCATGTCCAGTTTATTTCCATCACATCTCTTTGTTTATGTATTTCTTTCTAATTGTTATCACCATCTGTCAGTATCGTGTTTGTTCTTGTTCATGTCCAATATTCTCCAAAAGTGACCTAAAAACAACTTTTAGTATTATGGGTGTTGTATACATACCCACTGACTGGATGTTTTTGCTAGATGTCTCAAGTTATCAAATTATTTAAGAGGCTATAAGGCTGAGGTGTTGCTGTTCATTCAGGAGACAAAAAAAAAAAGTGAATAAATCTATTAAGGAGAAAGTCCTCTGTCTCCTCAGGGGGAATAATACCTGGGTCAATGTTAAGAAAGACGATACCACATCAAATCCCAGTAGTGATGTCTTGCTTACTTTTGGATGGTAGTAGCAAAAAGTCAGTCACCATTGCATACTGAAATACCATCTCATGAATTTAGAATGTTATACATGATGGAAGAGGTGAAAGATAATGGCAATCAAGGACCCAACAGAGGAAGGACAGGCCCAGGAGTTCAAGATGATTCCACCAGAAGGGCACTTAAAGGGAAAGGCATTTCCTCACCTTGTGATCTAAGCAAGTAAGAGTTACCCTTGAGCATAATCATTTATTCAACAAATATTTATTTAGAATCCACTATATATTGCTTGTTGTCATATCCTTAGTATTTAGCTGATATCATGAGGCATGTCCTTCCCTGAAGGAATGCACAGATTTGCTTGAAGTCTGCATTTTCTTTTGCTCAATATTTAGCTAATTATAGTGTCTGGCATAAAGTAAAGGATGTTGGCTTTACCTATGTCACAACCCATAGAGAATACACTATATAAGCCTTCAATCAAAAGGCTTATTTCTTTAAAAAAAAAAAAAGGCTTGTGTCTTAACTTTAACTGAAGGTACTTGTTTAAAATTAAGCATATCAGAGGGGATGGGTGAAATAGGTGAAGGGGATTAAGAGTACACTTATCATGATGAGCACTGAGTAATGATGTACAGAATTGTTGAATCACTGTATTGTACACCTGAAACTAAAATAACACTATGTTAACTATACTGGAATTAAAATAAAAATATTAATTTTAAAAAGGCTTATTTCTGACTATAGGAAATCCCTGATAATTTTTACATACTTATATTTGTAAAAAATTTTAATTATGATTGGGGTGCTTGGGTGGCTTTGTTGGTTAAGTGTCCCACTCTTGATTTCAGCTGAGGTCATGATCTCAGAGTCATGAGATCAAGTCCCACGACAGCACAGAGTCTGTGTGGGATTCTCTCCCTTTACCCCTCCCCTGGCTCACCCTCTCTCTCAAATAAATAAATGAAATCTTTTAAAAAATTAAAGTATGATTTGTACACATCCAATTGGAGCCTTAACTTTTACATAGGTATCCCCGGTATGTTTCTAAATTATAAGCTTAGGAACACAGCTGTACATATACATATATAATATATGTAATAACTCAGCTTCCAATTGGTCAGAATCAGAGCACGATTATAATTACCAACTGTGAAGTGAAAAGCAAACATCTGCCAATCTAATAAAATAAGGTAATGCTTCTAAACTTTAATGTACTACAGATTACTTCAGGATCTATTAAAATGCAGATTCAGTAGCGTTGGAGTGGAAGCTGAGACTGAATTTCTTACAAACAAAGATTTCATCAGTGCTGCTGGTCCATAACCATACAGTGGTTTGATATTTGGGTTACTGGCTATTGATGTGAAAACTAAGAAGTTCAAAAGTGGGGTTATTATTAATATATTTTGCTAATTTAGATAAAGAAATTGCTAGGTCTTACTGAAAACGTGTTAGGAAAGAAGACAAGAAACAGGCGACTCTGCTCTTATAGGAAAGAACGCCTTTCCAATACAAGAAAAGTGTTCATAAGTAAGTTTGTATCCAGAAAACGCATGCTTCTAAAAATTCACCTTGTGACTTATTTGTGATTTTCCTGTATATCTCCTACTTGGATTTCAATTCCGATACAGAAATTTGGGCTGGCATGAGAGAGAAAAGGCCCACAAACATATCAAACAACCTGAGTTGCATCCAGTTCTCACTGAATGGCTGCTTGTTTCTACAGAACAGTAACTTACCACTGGTAGTCACTTCCCTCCCTAAAATTGTGTTTGTTGACATTCTTCCCCCACAAAGGGATTTTGTTTAGAGATTCTTGTTTAATGACGAATCTTCTGTGACATCATAGGAAGAGGTAACTTACTGAAATAATTAGAGAAAAATAGTGAACTAGTGAACTTGGCTAACATTTTAATACTAAGAGAACCCAGGGCATTATGTTTTCATAAGGTTCCAGGGGGTGAAATTCTCTTCCAGAACTAATAACAGTTTGATTGAAATATATAAAGATGTATATTCATTGGATTTGGGGATCTATTCATTCCATTTCAGAAGCCTTCAGTAAATTGACGTTGTAGCTCAAGCACTGTCCTCACACTGGAAAGTTAACATGATTTAAAACATGATTTGACAAGAGATTTCCATTTTGTTTCTGCCTCACCCTAAGACCAGACTCCTCCCTAGAGAGAAAAACATAACAACCCAAGAGATTCTGAGTGTAATCAGCCTGTTTGTAAAAAATCCTCTTCTATTAAAGGCCATGTTTTCTATGTCCCCTAGGTCCATTCTTGTGGTCTTGCAATTCTTCCACTTACTGTTTTAATAATGTTATTGGGGGACAAAAGCACACACAGTTGTTGCTTATGATTCACAAGGACTATCACAGTTTAAAGGTATTCAGAGTGCTTATGAGTATTTTCAGCTTGGCCATTTTACTTACAAAGGATCTCTGAGACCAAAGACAGGAATTCTGGGCAAGGAATTCATATCCTCACTTTCCATTTATTGTATCATGTTATTATTGATAAGAGGAAATATATGAGGGAATTCTATTCTTCCAATTTGGTATCCTGAACAGTTTTCAGGTTTCTTTTTTACCTGGCAGACTATTTCTCAAAGTTCAACCACAGTGCTTCTTTTTTTTTTTTTTCCCTTTTCCAGCTAACCAAAAAGCTTCTTCCTGTGCAGAATGGTGACTAAGAAAATATTTATGCCTTGTTTCCAAGAACTTAAAATGTTTCCACACATTAACCATTTATCAAAAACTCTCATAGTGTAATATAATAATAACAATATTTAAAAGTGATTATCCCATTTTTAGACATTAGGGGACTAAGATAATTAATTGCCCAAGGTTGTAGAGGCAAATTGGTATCAATGTTGAGGCAAGACAGAATGCTTGGCTTGTAACAAGTTTCAAAAATATTTACTGCCTTGGGGCGGCTGGGTGGCTCAGTGGGTTAAAGCCTCTGCCTTTGGCTCAGGTCATAATCTCAGGGTCCTGGGATCAAGCCCTGCATCTAGCTCTCTGCTCAGCAGGGAGCCTGCTTCTCCCCTCTCTCTGCCTGCCTCTCTGATTACTTGTGATCTCTCTCTCTATCAAATAAATCTTAAAAAAAAAATTTACTGCCTAGATTATTTATGAACTGACTTGAGCCCAAATTCATGCCTTAATAGTTTTTGTTGTTGGTGGTGTTAATTTACCTCCCTCTTAATTAGGAAGGTTTTTATTTTTAGATATTATTAGGTACTCAATATAGAAGTTTCTAAGCCACAGGCTATGTCTCATTTAGACTTTTTTTGAGAAAACCTTGTTCCATGTCTACTTTCATCTTAATCCATGGATTTATATAGAGGTTTAGTCAAGTTTGACACTTTCCCACAATTTCTCTCCTTCGGTTGTTGCACAGTAGGGATTTTTTTTAAATGGTATTTTTAACACCAAATATGCCTTGTTGCCTTGAAAGAACATCGTCAATAACTCAATTGTATTGGAAATATCTAATCCAAATTTATGTATGAATTCATTTGCTGATTTGATGATTTAACTGGTAGTATTTTGACCGGTTCATTTAAATTAATTCATTACTTATTTAGGGATTCTTTTCTGCTTATAGTCTATTAATTTTCTGCTTATAGTCCATTAATATTAAAATATTAAGATTAGAACATTTATTGAAGTAAGTTGCAAATATTTCAGGATAATATAAAACGAAATATAAAAATTTACTTGCTTTGTTAGCAAAACTGGAGAATATCCTCTTTGATGGGGATGTAGTGTGCTGTGGACAAAAGAAAACTAGGGACTTTGGTTCCAATCAAAACTTTTCTACTGTTCAAATTACGGAGCTGGGAAAAGTTAACAAGTTTTTTAAACTTTATATTTTAAATTAAATTTAGACTTAGAGGAAAGTTGCAAAATAGTAGAGAATTCCTGTATATCCTCACTCAGCTTTCCTTAATGTTAGCACTATATGTAACCATTATACAACTATAAAACCAAAATTAATGTTGGTACTACACAATTAACTACATTGCAGGTTTTATTCAAATTCTACCAGTTCCTTTTTACTACGCCTTCATTCTCCTACTGTTTTTCCATATCTTCTTGGTCAAGATCATATCTTAGGTCCTGTGTTGTATCTGTTATTTCCCTTTGCTCCTCTCCAATGTGTGACCTTGCTTTCTCTCCCCTTTCCTTTCATGAACTTGATATTTTGAAAGAGTACTCATTACTGATTTTCTAAAATGTTCCTCAATTTAGGTTTGTCTGATGTTTTGTCATAATTAAAATCAGGTTATGATATTTTGGTGGAAGAACAGCACAGAAATGATGTTTGGTCTCATTTACTCCATTGTTAAAATAAGGTAAATTTGGGGCAGCCATGCAGCTCAGTCCATTAAGCATCTGCCTTGGCTCAGGTTATGATCCCAGGGTCTGGGATAGAGCCCTGCAAGGCGCTTCTCAGCTCAGCGTGGAGTCCGCTTCTCCCTCTCCCTTTGCTCCACCCCCTCTCCTCGTGCGGTCTCTCGCTTTCTCTCTCAAATAAATAAAATCTTAAAAAAAAAAAAAAAAAAAACTCGAAAAAGATAAAGGTTTTTTTAATATCTTCTATTATTTAGTTCTGTTTTGCTTTAATTTTTTTGTATTGCTAATCTTCTCTATAAGACAAATTGTCATTTAAAGAAAAACAGGGGTGCCTGGGTGGCGCATTTGGTTAAGTGCCTGAGTCTTGGTTTTAGGTCAGGTCATGATCTCAGGGCTGTGAGATGGAGCCCCATATCTGGCTCCCTGCTCAGCACAGAGTCTACATGAGAATCTCTTTCCCTCTCCCTCTGCCCCACCTCCTCATGCTCTCTTTCTGTTTCTCTCTCTCTCTCTCTAAAATAAAATAAAGCTTAAAAAAAAGGAAAATATATTTTAGTATTATTGTCTCCTTGGGATGGAGATACTACTTTATTATTGAATTGTAAGTAGGCTTGACACACTGTTGGCATTTTTTTAACAGAAATAGTTTTTTTCAAGAAGTTTTTTCAAATATAGTTTTTTCAAAAAAACCATCTTTTAAGAAAACATATCCCAGGATCTTAGGAGACATGCCATAAATCTAAGTTAGCTAAGTTCACCCAAACCATTTACATGACTATGTATTATTTTTCCTCTTTCATTGGCCTATTATATTTCTAGATTTCTTCTAAATATTGGCCATCAACTTCTTGGTCATTGTCAACTTGGCTTTATATCACTTAATTTAGTATATTTGAAATGATTATTATTTACTATTATAATACATCTCATGAAATGCCTTATCCTTTGGATAGAGATAAAGATATTGTTAGTATTTTATTAGGCAAGAATTGTCAATAACTAGTAAGAATTGAGCATACATTAAAAGTTAAGAATAATGCATATAAATAATTATAGGCATGACCAATGCTTGCAATATAAATAATGCTTTTAAAAAATAGGGAAAGTCTTAGTACAAATCCAAAAAGTTTCAAACACCTATCTACATTTAAGAGAATAAATATTCTACTTTTCAGTGGAAGGATAATACTAAACACATGTAAAAAATTACAGGAAAATATGAAGTGTTTCTGAATCTGTTCTTGCTATTCTTTCCTTCCTTCCTCTCATCCTTCCTTCCATCTCTTATTCCTTCCAGTCTTATTGAAAGAGACATTACAAAACAATTACAGTGTAAAAAGTATAACAGACCTCGGCAGAAGATACTATGAGAACATTAAATATATATATATATATATATTTGGGATGCCTGGCCAGCTCAGTCAGCTAAGCGTTTGCCTTTGGCTCAGGTCCTGATTCAGGGGTTCTGGGATTGAGCCCTGCATTGGGCTCCTCGTTCAGATGAGAGTCAGTTTCTTTGTCATCTGCTCTTTAGAAAAAAAAAAAAAGGAGTATTTTATTTTACCTGAAACCTTCAACTGTCACTGCTGGAATATTAAGGGGAGAGAAGGTTATAGCAGGGATGAAGGAAGTAGCTTTTATAGAATTCTTCACTGAAATGAGTAGACTAATGCCTACTCTTTGTGGCACAGCAAACTTCCAGGATCCATAGACACAAATGATTATAGCAAAAAGTCTATGGATAATCTTTACCTATGCTGCTTGTGTGTTATCCATATAATAACACAGGATGTTGTTAAAATCCTGATGAAATCAGGATGATCTGATTATGTAACCAGTTAACAAACTACATCCATCCTGGCTTTACTATAAAAGAGAACTGCCTGCTCATTAATACTTTTAGTAGATAACTTTTTTAAATACTTACTATGTAACATAACAAAGCTGAGAACTTTATATTATCTCAATTAAACCTCAGAAAATCAGCCTGAGATGAATATCATTATGATGGCAATTTTACATTCAATCCCTCAATGAGGGATTGAATTTGGAAAGGTAAGGTAAATTGCCCAGAGTTGCATAGTATGTATCAGGGTAAATTTTTGACTGAAGACAATCTGACTCCAAAGACAAAGATTGTCTTTATAATAACCATAAGCTATAGACACATTTTAACTCCAAGAAAGCAAGTGTGCTTACAAAAGGTACAATCATGGTATCTAAACTCATATGAGTTTTTGGATTCACCAGATTCATAAGGTTTAAATTTGGGTCTTGGTAGAAGAAAGATAATTTAAAAAAAAATTTTTTTTGTTAGTTCATTCAGGCTAAATAAAGATAAAAAGGAATGTAATGGATGAAGAAAATCATTTATAAGAAATAAAGGGGAGAAACAAATTACCATTAGAGAATTCTAAAGTCAAAATCTCTCCTCAGTCTGATTAATTTATTTTCCATTCTTTAAACTCTCAAAATGAAGGCTGTTCAATATTTGGTCTCTGTAATTTTTGGAAGGGATCAGGGAAAATCATTAACTTTCACAATCATGAAAAATAGAAGATCACTCTATTTTGATATATGTATATGATTTTCATGTGAATGGATGAAATCACACTGTATTTCTTATTCCAATACTTAAGTATTATGGTGAAAATTTTCCTTCGCCCAGAACTTAACATAAAGTATGTATATTAAGTAAAGCCACACTTCCTCACTATCAGCTTGCTAATGGCACTACGTTCAACGATGAGTCAGGGTATTCTTATTCCATCTCACTGGGAGAAGACTGCGTTTCCATTATTTGCGTATATTACCTGTATTAGTGAGGAAGGAATAGCCTGAAATTTTCTAAAGTAGATGAATAACTTCTTTGAAAAGAGAATTTAGGATTCGTGATGCGTTTAATCCCCAGACTTTGTAGTTGGCCCTGCAAGTTGAAAGACTTAACATTTTTCAAGAACTATTTTTGCTGGGTATCTGCCTGAATTATTCAATATCCTGTGCCCTTAAACAGTAAAACTTTCTTGGGAAAAAACCTTAAGGAGAAATAAGTTGATTAAAACTGTAATAAATAATGATTGTTATAGTTAGAAGAAGACCTGTGTCTCATGCCAAATATAAACTTTGCTCTAATTCCCTATCTTATGGCAAATTCAGTCTATAGATTTCCCTCAGAGTTATATTTAGGTCGTTGCACATTTATGATCTATTCCATGACTCTGTTATCCCAAGATTAAAATGACAAGTGAAATTGGTGTCTGCCAGCACAACACTTAGAATCTGGTAATGGAAAGAATAATAAGATAGATACACAAAATACAAAGAAGATAAGTGGCTTAAGAAAAATACAGATAAAGAGTAATCTAGACATAAAGAGAGAAGAGACAGAGAGAAAAATAGTAAGTTTAGGGTAGCTATAAGAAGCTTTCTGGATAAGAAGTGTTAATTAAATAAGATTAATGTAAAGTTAAGTAAGGAAGAAAGGAAGGCATTCTAGAGAGCAGGAGGGGAAGGGTGAGAAAGGAGGAAGTACAGAGTACAGGTGTGTCCAGGTCTTTTGAAGACTAGAATGCATCGGTGAGGTAGGTGATGAAGTCAAAAAAGTAATAGTAAGAATTTATAGGACTTGGTAGCTGAAAGTGTAGAAGGAAAAATTAACGATAAACTTGTGATTTGAAACCGATATGTATAATGGTGTCTTTAAGGAAAGAAGCAAGGCAGGATCATGCACTGATTTTAGGAACAAGAAAGTGATACATGCTGTTATCAAAATGTTGAGATTATACACAACTGATGGATTACTGAACTCTACAACTGACACTAATGATGTACTCTATATTGGCTAATTGAACTTCAATAAAAAAATAATGTAGCTCCTTGAACATTTGGGTTTTTGAATTATGATTCAGACCTTAAGAGACAATGTTGAGAGAATAGGAGCTGGAGTTATAAGATTTGATATCAAACTGTCTGGGTCTTCTAAACTGTATGGCTTTGGGCATGTCACAAACTCTATGAGCATCATTTTATACTGTTAGAAATGGAGATTAAAAGTGTATTTCAGTCCACCACAGCAGCTGGACGAGCAGCTGTCATGGCTCTGTGCTACCCCATGGCCATAGGCCTCAACAAAGGCCACAGAGCGACTACGAACAGGAGGAAGCCGAAACACAGCCGCCAGCACCTCACCAAGCACACCAAATTTGTGTGGGACATGATCCAAGGGGTGTGCAGCTTCACCCCATAGAAGCGGCATACCATGTGGCTGCTCAAGGTCTCCAAGGACAATCGGGCCCTTGAGTTCGTCAAGCAAAGAGTGGGTTCATACACCTGTGCCAAAAGGAAGAGAGAGGAGCTGACCAATGTCCCCACAGCCATTAGAAAAGCAGCAGCCAAAAAGGCCTGAACCCCTTCCCTCTGTAGGTAATAGAGACTTTTGAGGGGAAAAAAGGGTATTTCAATCTATAAAATTCAACAAATCCAAGATGTTATTGTTGATAATATCTGCATAAAAGTAACAGTTGAAGCCATTATTAAAGTAAAAGATTAGAAGAGGTCTGAAGAGGGGTTAAGGCAATTGATAAATAGAAAAAGGAATTCTAGCTATCATATGGGATTTTATTTGTTGATACTTGTTTTATAGTTTCATGACCCACACATACATACACAATATATGGCTTGACTTTGTTTTTGAACTTCCTAAAAAAAGTACCATAGAGTAGGCTGTCTTCTAAGATTTGCTGTATTGCCTTATTCACCTCAAACTATGAAGTTAAGATTCATCCATGATGTTTAATTACAGATCGATTTTTATTGCTGCATGCTATTCCATTTTATAAAAATTCCATGCTATAGTTATTCATTCCACTGCATATGGATGCTTTTGTTGTCTCCAGTTTTTTGCTATTATGAACAGTGAGATGATGAAAACTTTTTTTAAGCCTTCCAGCACATAGTGTAAGAATTTTCCCTGGATATATACTAAAGATGGTATGTATCCAGGAATATTCAACTTTATAAAACAATGCCCAAATTGTTTTCCAAAGTGGTTGTACCATTTTACACTCTTACCAGCAATGTGTAAAAGATCCATGTCCTCTCCATATGACAGTTCCATAAGATTTCTTAAATTCTATTGGCGAGTGATAGAGAATGACATCTCATCATGTTCTTTATCAACATTCTCCTCAATACAAGTAAAGTGGAGTGACTTTTCAGAAGTTTATTGGCTATACACATCTTTTGTGATGTGTCCATTAATATTTTTTCCATTTATTAATTTTATATATTATTTTAATTTATAGGATCTATGTATACTTGATTATAGTTTGGTATGAGAATTTCAAATAATTTGCCACACTCTCCTCACTCTTTAAAGTGCATCATGAAAAACAAAGGCTCTTAATTCTCACATCATCTGATTGTTCAGATTTTTTTAAGTTCTGTGCTTTTGAAGGCTTTTATAAAATGTTCTCTGACCCAGCAATATTTTCTTCTAGAAGTTTTAAAGTTTTTTATTTTGTTTTTTAAAGTTCTTATGCCAGGAATGCCTGGGTGATTCAGTCCATTAAGCCTCTGCCTTTGGCTGAGGTCATGATCCTAAGGTCCTGGGATCAAGTCTGGCATCAGGCTCCTTGCTCAGCAGGAAGCCTGCTTCTCCCTATGCCTCTGCCTGCTACTCCCCGTTTGTGCTTTTTCTCGGTCTGACAAATAAATAAATAATATCTTTTAAAAAATAAAAATAAAGTTCTTAATCTATATAAACCTGATTTTTGTATAGTTTTTGTGATATACACAATCTCATTTTTTTCATTAATGACCCATTTTTAGCTCAATTTATCGAATATTTCTTCCCTTCTTAAGGAATCTGAAACAAACCTCAGTGATATATCAAAGTTTTATCTAAATAGAACTACCATATGATCTAGCAATTTCACTTCTGGGTATTCATCCAAAGAAAATGAAAACATTAATTAAAAAGTATCCATGTACCCCTAGGTTCATTGCAGCATTATTTACAATAACCAAGATATGGAAACAACCCAAGTGTCCCCTGATAGATGAATGGATGAAACACACACACACACACACACACACACACACACACACTCTAGACTATTACTCAACCATAGAAAAGAATGAAATCTTGCCATTTGAGACAACATGAATGGACTTGGAGGGTATTATGCTGGGTAAAATAAGTCAGACAAAGACAAATAATATTATTTCATTTACATACACAATCTAAAAACAAACAAAATACAAACAGACTCAGATATAGGAAAAAATCTGGTGCTTGCCAAAATAGGGGAAGAGGACTAAGAGGTACAAACTTCTAGTTGTAAAATAAGTAAGTCACAGGAATGTAACAAAAGCAAAACCGAAGTTTGATCTAAGAATGAGTCTTTTCTTAGATCTCTGTTTAGTTCCTGTAGTTGGTTTTATCCTCTCCCACAGCAGTATCATTCTGCCTTAATTAATGTGTGACACAGAGCAATTTCTTCCAAACTTCTTCTTTTTCTTTTTTTTAATTAATATATATGAACCCATTTTGTGTCAGGTATTATTATCAACACGCTATACTGCTTCTTTGTCTCTAGAAATGCTTGGTTATTTTTGGACTTTTGCTTTCATATAGATTTCATAATCAACTTACTAAGTGCTAAGAACAATCCTTCCATGATTTTGTGATTCTTACCAAAGTCCCATTTTATAAACATACACACACACACACACACACACACACACAATTATTTGATTATAATCAATTACACTAACATTTCTGCTGCAAAAACATACTTAGGAATATTATTGGGAAAAGCGGGATAAGTGGTATCATAAATTTCTTCTGATTAGTTCAGGTCCAGTTTTGCTGCCAAATCTTGCTGTTTAGTCCTCTTTAGATCTTTGGAATTGTGGAATCTGTCACTGCCATTTAATTAATGAGGGGAAAAAATTTTCTGGGAGGTTAAATAATTAACTTAAATCAATCGACATTCTTAGTTGATAAACTGTCTGTAGTTTGCTCCAGGCTTTCTTTTTTTCCCCTAAAGAAATGTTTTTAGGGGCGCATGGCTGGCTCAGTGGGTTAAAGCCTCTGCCTTCGGCTCTGGTCGTGATCTCAGGGTCCTGGGATCAAGCCCCGCATTAGGCTCTCTGCTCAGCAGGGAGCCTGCTTCCCTCTCTCTCTGCCTGCCTGTCCGCATACTTGTGATTCTCTCTCTCTCTGTCAAATAAATAAATAAAATCTTAAAAAAAATAAATGTTTTTATACAAATTTTAAACCTCAAAGTAAGAATACAGCATTTCCTTTGGGTCTGGATCTATGACTCCAGATCTCTGCCTAATTTACCTTGTTCACTAAAGTTTCCCTGACTGATTGTCTGTTCTTTTTTTTAATTCACCAACATCCAAGCATCCTCTGCCAGCTAGTCTGTTAGAAACCAATGAAACAAAACACACTTGATAAGTAAGTAATGAAAATGCCCTTGAAGCCTGAATCTAAGACAAAAGATGACTAGACGTCAAGACCATTCACAGAATTTTATTTAATCTACAATTCCAATTCTAGATTTTGTAACTTAAGTAAAGCTCATTTTAGGTAGTTTACCCTTAATCTGTTCACATTTCCAAATAAGTGATGTATATTTTTTTCCATATTGAAATTGTTTTCTTTCCCATTTTGTCATTCCCTGGCTTTTAACTGATTTTTCTGTGTTAAGTTATTAAAGTTGTCCCCTTTGAAAACAGTAAGTTATTTTTCCATTAAGGTGAGCTGATTTTGTAACCTCTTATATTAGAAAAAGAGCATTTTTCATGAGTCCCTGTTCATCTGTCTAGTGCCTGGCACATTGTAGGTATTCAATAAATACTTGATAAATGAATACAATAGAATGGCCTCTTAAAATGTTGATGTCCATTCCTACCAAACTGAAGTTTAATTTAACAATAGCTTCAGGATTACATATTAAAGGTCTTAGGAAAAAGTAATAAATGGAAATAAGTACTTGCTATCCTGCTACAGACTGAAAATATAGGTACTGAATTTTTCATTGAGATACAAGTGAAGCCTCAAATACAAATGGTGCAAGGGCAGAAATATAATAGACATTCAATAACATTGTTCATTTAAATTGAATACCTGAAAGTGTTCAAGTTTGAAACTTTAGCACTCACTCATATAACACTCTATAGCTGTAATTGATAATGCTTGAATGTAATTATTATCAGTTATATATTCTTGCTTGTATTTTCTTATATCTTAGATTTTCTTTTTTTTTTTTTTAAGATTTTATTTATTCATTTAATAGAGAGAGAACACAAGCAGGCAGAGAGGCAGGCAGAGGCAGAGAGAGGAGCAGGCTCCCCGCGAAGCAAGGAGCCCGATGCGGGACTCGATCCCAAGACACTGGGATCATGACCTGAGCCAAAGGCAGTTGCTTAACCAACTGAGCCACCCAGGCGTCCCTATCTTAGATTTTCTTATATCTTTCTTATATCTTATATCTTTCTTATATTTTACCTGTATTTTCTTAGAAGTAAAAGAAATTTGTAAAAAATAAATTTACACTCCTTATTGTAAAAATAAATTTACACTCCTTAGGCCCGTGTCCATTGAAGGGTACAAAGCTGTATAGCACAGCTTAGATCAGCAATTTCCAAACCACCCTCTACTTGGAAAAAAAAATATGGATCTCTGTGCCCTATTCTCATCTATTGTAACATAATCTGTGAATCTGGGGCCTGGGATTCTGTCTTTTTTTTTTAAGATTGATTGATTTTAGAGAAAGAGAGAGGTGAGCGTGCAAGTCGAGGGTGGGGGAGAAGGAGGAAGCAGACTCCCTGCTGAGTTGGGAGCCCCAAGTTAGGCTCCACATGGGGCTCCACACAGAGCTGGATCCCATGACCCCAAGGTCATGACCTGAGGAGAAATCAGGAGTCTGTTGCTCAAATGACTGAACCACCCAGGCGCCCCTGGTATTCTATGTTTTCTAAAAGCTTCTTCAAATGATCACTAAGTGTCAGCTGGCATTGGCCTATGGAACAATGTTTGGGAACCATTGTTTGTGCCTTAAGTTGAAAATCTATCTCCAATCACTCCACAGAGGGTTCTAAGATGCCTGGTTTGGATCATCCTTTTTAATCTTAAAGGGAAAAAATCAGTTGGCAAGTGATATAAGAACATGGAGATATTCAATGTTGGTTCACATTCTAGGGAAGTAGAATAACAACATATGCTCCAAAGATCTCTTTTGACTTTGACCCATGTCACTTGTAAGACCCTTCCAATTATTTGAGAAGGATCAGTGGGAAAGACAGTTTTGTTCAGACAGACATTCATCTAAGTATGATCCTGAATCTGGTCCTGCTAGAAATATTTGGGGCTCCTTTTAACACTGGAGTCATAAAATACAATGTTTACTACAGAATTGGACCCCATCTGTCAAAATACACTTAATGGAAATTCACTAAAGTCACAAGAGAAAACTGAGAAGAAAATCAGTTGAATGTTTTTGAAAAATTCAAAATCACTGTCAGTAAATACCTTTGCTAACAGACTAGATAGAATATTCTGGAAACATGATATTCACTCCCCATCTGTTGTCTCCTGACATTGTTTAACCATGAGTGTCAGAGCAAACAGCATAAGCTGGTCTCATCTCATCCCTTCATTTGCCATGAAGTCACAGCCTGTAGAGAGATCCAAAGAAGGAACTTCCAGTCCCAGGATGAGATCATTACCTGAACTTCGTTCAGGCAATTCAGTTCTGTTAGGGGATGCTATGAGAACCAGCTATAGTGCTTCTTCCCTCATCTGAAGAGTACACTGTCTACCTTAGAACTGACACAGCTCACTGCAAATCAGAGAAAATTTGATACCTCTTTCACAATACTTCTTCTCTTTGTCTGATTTTTATAAGATCCCAGAGCCATTTTTTCCTTTTGGAACACCATTTTAAAAATCGGTAGAGGCCAATGAGAAAATGATTCAAATGATAGATATTCTCTTTATACCTTTTCTTCTTAGGATATACCCACTTCACGAAGCACCTATATCAATTGCTGAAAGGACTATATTCATCTATCTGATAAAAGTGTATCCTACTGCTTGGCCATAATCTCAAAGGTACTTTCCAAGTGAGTTAAAATATTGATGTTCAGATTACAGGATCGAGATAATCAGAATACTTAGTCTGTAATATCCAGGTATGAGTTTACATTATTCCTATGTCTTATCTATTGAATTTCAAGTACATTTTAGCATGCCACATGATATTCTAGGCATTTTTAAATTTATTATCATCTTTAATAATCATAGTAACTCCATATGTGTGTACACTTAAGTAGGCCGAGGAGAGAGATATAACTGTCTTCATATTATGGATGAGTAAACTGAGGTTTGGGAAGGGTTAGTGATTTACCGAAAGTAACCCCATCAGTCAGAGACAGACTGACAATTTAAATACAGATTTTCTCACCCCAAGTTTACAACTTCTTCCTCTACTTTCTACCCTCCCTTCTATTGTGATGTTGATAATAAATAATTACATGTGAATTTGTCTTTGCCTTTCTAAAATGCATGATTCTGCCCATTGGTATTTTTTTCGATTAAAGAAATAAATTGCCTTAGCTATTGGCTGTGTCCATTCTTCTTTAACTCAAATGTTAACTCAAATGTTAACATTTAGATCATAGTTCCTTCCCTATCCTTTGCTTTGCAACATGGCAAAGCCCCAAGGTTTGAGTTAGTGACCCGAAAATGTAATGTTAGCAGCTTTATGGAAAAAAGAATAAAGAGAAGTTGGAGTGAACAAGGTAAGACATTTAGTCATTATTTTAAAAAGTCATCTTTTTAAAAGTGGGAATCCTGGCCCCCTTATATGAAAACTAAGTGAGAATTTAGATTTTAATTATAGACTCCTGCAAAGTTCACTCTTTGTACTAACCCAATAGGAAGTAGCTTTTTATAGATATCAATTTATTCAACTTTCTTTAACACTCCAAACTGAACAATCACTTTCATGTTTTTTTATTATTAGAAGAAGTTTCTTTTTGAGCTGCTGCTAAATAAATAAGGTAATACTTCCATCAAATTGAAAGTTCTAGAACAATACAAACCCCCTGTGCTCAGGACTTAACTTACTGTGAATAGTGTCAGAGTGACACAGAGGAATAAATAAAGAATGGGTAACCATAGAGCCCAGAACATCAGCAATTCCATTGGTCTTAACCAAGTAATTAGTACATAATAGTCTGGAAGTCATCTGCAGAGGTTCTACTGCCAGTTCTCCTACAAATCACTGTGCAGTCTTTTCAAAGCCATGTTTTCCTCTGGGTGTTGGCTTTCCTCATCTATGAAGTGAAAGTTGATCTATATGTACTCAAAGATTCCTTGCAGTGTTAATATTCTAAGATCCCAAATGCTTATGAAAAGAATGATTTAAAAATCACTCAATAATGATTAAATAAGGTGGAAAAAACAAATACCAAGGAGGCTGGAAGCATTCAACCTCAGATGTGAAGTCCTTTAAAAATTTATTTCTCCCCCCAAGTAGGCTGGTGTTGCTAATAAGAGGATATGTGTCAGACTCTAGACATAGTTTTACCTTGATTAAGTGTTTGTGATGCTGCTTCAAATCATGCTACTCATGTTGCCTGATTTGATTGTCTGGTTTCTGGTTTCACTTTCTACTCTTAGGAAAGTGTATCTTGGTGCTGTTTCATAGCTATTTCAGCTAAAAAAGCTGATTTTTAAAATAACACGGAAATCCATACATGAATTATTCTGCAAGAATATTATATTTTTGAGAGTTCAGTACCTTGTGTAATGTGATGAATGTGCTAAAAATACTAACGAAGTAAATGATGTAATATGTGATTTCTTGCATTGATGAGAGCTATAATATATGGGTGTCTTTATTTACTACTATGATTTGGTGATTATTAATGTTGGACATATTATAACTTAATAAACCATTGCTACATACTGTTACCATCCTTCTAAAAGTCAGCAATGCTAATAGCTCCTTTTAAGCTTTCAGCTATTCAATGAGAAGGTTGAAGAGTGGAGGCTACAGATAAAAAGAACATCCTCTATGTTGTTTTCCAATATAAGAGGCATATCAATTTTACCGGGCACCATTGTTTTTGAATTTATGCTTCTGAAATGGGTAGTGAAAAGAACATAGTTCTAAAAATCACAATACCTGGGTTCTAATTCAGGCTTTCTGCCAAATTGGATGTGTGGAACATGTCATTTAGAGCCTCTGAAATTCAATTTCCTCTTCTGTAAATTAGATGATTCATTCTGTAATTGTAAAAATTCACTTCTTTATTATTCTATAATTACACTGAATCCCTTTTCCAAATTCTTTTTTTTTAAGGTTTTATTTATTTATTTGACAGAGGGAGATCACAAGTAGGCAGAGAAGAGGGCAGAGAGAGAGGAGGAAACAGGCTTCCTGCTGAGCAGAGAGCCCGATGCAGGGCTCCATCCCAGGACCTTGAGATCATGACCTGAGCCGAGGGCAGAGGCTTTAACACACTGAGTCACCCAGGTGCCCCCCCTTTTCCAAATTCTTGAACCTAGGTTTCTATGAACCAAAACAAAAAAACATCATCTTATAAGTGATACTTAATATGTGACAGTTGACTTTAACTTGCTATCTCAAAAATTCTAAAATTCATTTTATTGATAATGGATATTAAAATAGTCATTTTTGGAAAGGTAAAAAAGTCATAAAGTCACAATCATTAGGATTGCCTTTGGAAAACAAAGGTTTGAATACATGTCATTGTGCATTTATGGGACATGAAAGGAACTGTGATTGTATGATTGATCTTCTTTATGCCTAATAGCTGAACCCCCAAAAAGTCAAATGTCCCATAAAACTAAGCCATGTTTATTTCCTGTATGTGATACAGAGGAAATCACATGCCTTCTCACTCTACTTTATGTGAATTTAGGGCATTTTACAGTATATTGTATTTATAACTGTAAGTACTACGTAAATACACTGATATTATTATAATGATTAAATAATGGTGTATGTATGCGTGTATATTGTGTGGTGTGCCACATGCATGTGTATGTGTATTAGGAAGGAGAAGAAAATAAAGAAAGAAAAAAAGGAATGGCAAGAAGTCTAAATTAGCATATAATTGTAATTGAACGTGTTAAAGAAAGTGATCTTTAAAAATGTTGTTTTTGATGAAAAGGCTTTAATTAATAATCTGCATTTAAATTTACTCCTTTTAGCAGTGGAAAAT
Source organism: Nasua narica (assembly GCA_028533885.1). Taxonomy (NCBI): domain Eukaryota; kingdom Metazoa; phylum Chordata; class Mammalia; order Carnivora; family Procyonidae; genus Nasua; species Nasua narica. The sequence goes on from CM052799.1 coordinate 145,755,214, forward strand.
AGAGCACCATGCTCTATGTGTGAAAGAAAGGCATATAGTGTGAAAATGTTAGAATGTACTGTAGAGAAAAGGGGAAAAAGAAGTTCTTGGTGCAATGTAGGGTTGAACTGAATTACTGACTCATAGCGCTCTAATTTACATATCACAGTGCAGGCATGTATTCAGGGCAAATACATAAATCAGACCCAGCCCGACAAGGAAAACAAACAGACATAAAACTCGTATTCGAATACAAAAGCCTGGGCTTTCTTAGAACAAAGAACCTCTTCTAGAAAGAATTATAATAGATGTAAACTGTATCGTCCCAACAAATATCATTGTTACAAGTACAGAAATTAAAACACTTAAACATAATAGAAAAAGCAGTATTTAAAATTCATTTTCAAGGGCAGGCCGTTAGCCAAGTTAGCAAATGTATTTACCACTTATGACAGTCTGCCTAAAGAACCTGTTCTGTTCTGATAAAATAACTGTTTTCTGAAGCAGTACTGCTCCAAACACCACCATCATCACCTGAGAACATCTTAGAAATGCAAATCCCCCAGCCCTAACCCAGACAAAATGAATCAGGAAATCTGAGAGAAAGTCCACCTTCTAGGTGATTCTCGTGCACATGGAAATTTAAGAAACACTAGCTTAGTGGTACAGTAAAGAGACTGGAAAGTATCTCTCTTCTGTCATCATGAAACCATGACATATTAGATTTCATATCATTTCTGAAGTACCTTCAAAAAATTCCGAGATTGCTAGACAAATAAAGATACTTCTCTAGATTATTATATTTTATTATTGTATAAACTAAGTCATCAGATGGTTAAGAAGCTTTTACCTGCTAAACAACAGTCAATGGTTCAGGGAAGTAAACTATAGGCAGGTAACTTCTATATACTGGGCATTGACCTCACCTGCTGCCAATATGACATCCTCCTTCCTTTTTTGCATAAACCCCATTAAGCTGGTCAAGGAAAAGAGAAAGGAATGGGGACATAGAGGGCAGGGAACTGGAGTCCATCTAAATTTATTTATCCTGCTATATAAAGTGAAAGGTAAGTAATCTTAAACTTCCTTCAAACATTTTGTGTGTCTAGCTGTAATAATACTGAATGGGAACAATTTGACCAATAATCTTGTGAAAGAAGCCAGTGAGAGAAGCTGTACGTGACATAAATTTCTGTGTGACAGTTAAATTTCTCATTCAAAATTCTTAGCAATCTATAGAATTTTCATAATAATGATTACATGGTATGTTAAAAAAAAACCTTCATCACCACAGTCAGAGTTCAGTAACATATAGTACTTCTACTAGATAAAGAGAAGGTAAGAAATCCACAGTGGACAATTTTTATCATTCAAAAATAGTGTGACTTATAACCTTTAAAAAAAAGCTGTTTAAAAGTGTGGGGGAGGAGCAACTCCAAGATAGCAGAGAAGTAGAAGGTCGAGATAGAGTCGGATCCCAGAAGTTCACCTAGATAATTATCAAATCATTCTAAAAGCCAGCATACTTAACAGGAGAGAGAAGAGAGGAAAAACAGCAATTCTAGGAGCAGAAAATCGACCACTTTCCGAAAGGTAGGATGTTTGGAAAAGTGAATCCAAAGCGACAGGAAGAGAGACCGTGGGGGAAGGGGCCGGCTCCCTGCAGCCGCAGAGCCGCAGAGCACAAAATCGGAACTTTTAGAGTCTGCTCCGCTGAGGGACATCGCTCTAGAGGCTAAACAGTGGGTTTAGCCCTCGCGGGAACAGCGTGGTTTCAAGACCCGCGAGGTCACAAAGGGACCAGGAGTGTCTAAGTGCGGCAGAGCTCCCGGGTATCGGGGCAGAGAAGCTAGTGGCAGAGAAGGAGCACTTTCAGCCCAGGCTTACCATAGACCGTGACCCGAGGCACAATCTGGCTGTGGCTCTTCGAGCAGGGACCCCGCAGGAGGCAGCTCCAGAGAGATTCCCTCCTTCCTCCTCTGGGAGGAGTGGCGTGGGAGCGCACAGCAGGAATCTGCTGGGTTCGGAGTGGGGCCCTGAGTGCTCAGCTCCTCTGGCCAGAGACTAGGAGGCCGCCATTTCCATTCCTGGCCTCCAGGGCGGTACAGAAAGCGCTCAGGGAAGAAAGACTACCGAGAGCAAACCTGAGCAAATTGCTTGGCCCATCCTCTGGCAAGGGTAGGGCAATTCCGCCTCAGGCAAAGAGATTTGAGAATCAAAGCAAAAGGCCCCTCCCCCAGAAGATCAGTGAGAATATCCAGCCAAGACCAAGTTCATCAATCAGTGAGAACTGTGGAACTCCAGAGTATTTTTCTTGCTCACTCATTTATTCTTAGCTCAATAAAATGACTAGGTGAAAAAACTCACCACAAAAAAAAAGAACAAGGGACAGTATCAATGGCTAGAAACCCAGTTAATACAGACATTAGTAATATGTCAGAAATTGAATTCAAAATGGCAGCTATCAAGGTGCTAGCTGGGCTCAAAAAAAGCATGGAAGATATTAAAGAATCCCTTTCTGTAGAAATAAAATCCCTTTCTGGAGAAATAAAAGAACTAAAATCTAACCAAGTTGAAATCAAAAAAGCTATTAATGAGATACAATCAAAAATGGAGTCTCTTACTGCTGGAATAAATGAGACAGAAGAAAGAATTAGTGATATAGAAGACAAAATGACAGAGAATAAAGAAGCTGAGGAAAAAGAGAGACAAACAACTATTGGACCATGAGGGGAGAATTCGAGAGATAAGTGATACCATAAGACGCAACAATATTAGAATAATTGGGATCCCAGAAGAAGAAGAAAGAGAGAAAGGGGTGGAAGGTATATTGGAACAAATTATTGTAGAGAATTTCCCTGATCTGCAGAAGGAAACAAGCATCAAAATCCAGGAGGCACAGAGAACCCCCCTCTGATACCAGTCAGAATGGCTAGAATTAGCAAGTCAGGGAACTACAGATGTTGGCAAGGATGTGGAGAAAGGGGAACCCTCCTACACTGTTGGTAGGAATGCAAGCTGGTACAACCACTCTGGAAAACTGTATGGAGGTTCCTCAAAATGTTGAAAATAGAGCTACACTATGACCCAGCAATAGCACTATGGGGTATTTACCCTCAAGATACAAATGTAGTGATCTGAAGAGTCACATGCACCCGAATGTTTATAGTAGCAATGTCCAAAACAGCCAAACTATGGAAAGAACCTAGATATACATCAACAGATGAATGGATAAAGAAGAAGTGGTATATATATACAATGGAATACTATGCAGCCATCAAGAGAAACGAAATCTTGCCATTTGCAACGATGTGGATGGAACTAGAGGGTATTATGCTAAGCGAAATAAGTCAGTCAGAGAAAGACAATTATCACATGATTGCTCTGATATGAAGAATTTGAGAGGCAGGGCAGGGGGTTGTGGGGAGGTGGGGAAGAGAAGTGAAACAAGATGGGATGCAAAAGGATACCATAAGAGACTCCTAAACTCATGAAACAAACTAAGGGTGGCTGGGAGGTGGGGTGGAGGTAGGGATATGGACATTGGGGAGGGTATGTGCTATGGCAAATGCTGTGAAATATGTAAGCCTGATGATTCACAGACATGTACCCTGGGGCAAATAATACATTATATGTTGATAAATGAATAAATTTTTTTAAAAAGTGTGGGGGAAAATGGAATAAGTATAAGTTAAAAATGCTTCATAGAGGCAAAAGTTCATTTTTTGAAGATCAGCTTATTCCTTGCACTTTAAATTATTACACCTCAACACATCTTCAAATTTTTTTTAACATGAGGGTTGCTCGGCATAGGCTAAGACACTCAGTCATTTACTAGATCCTTTTAAGGTATGTACGTACTTCCATTCGTCCTGAAGAGTCTCCCATATATTTTGTATATACATACTTAGTATCATGATGTCTGAAGGTATATTAAATTGTTTGTTCTATTTGCTTCTATTCTGGTTACCATATGCTGAGAGACTATATTTTTACTGGAGAAAACCTGACCTAGAGCTCTAACTGGAGCTGTGCAGTGCTTGGTAGGATTTTTAAGAGTATACTTTAGAGCTTCATGCATTCAGGGATTTATTTTTATAAGATGCAATCACTAAGAAAGAATGGTATTGCAGCTTACATTTTACTTTTTAAATATCTTATTTCAAAATTGAATTGATGATCTATTATAGAACTCCCACCTGAACCCTGACTTGCCTTCTCACCATAATCACAAACTGGACAAAATACACAGAACCACTGTTCTGATACACTGGGCAACATTCAGCATACAGCTGCGATCCCTGAGAGAAAGGAAATCAATTAGATGAGCCCAAAACTCGCCCAGATTTTCTTTGTGCAGACACTTCCTGGACTGACTCTAAGCAGAGCATTAAACACTCACAGTGAATATTCTACAGTGTTCACAAGTGGTAGCGGCACCATGTCACTAACTTACCTCAAGTGATTTAGGAACTTAAAAAAGTCTTGAAAAGATAAAGACTGGAGTTCTGGAAGGCAGAAGCAGATGGAATTTATAGGACAGAACCCTACAGATTACAGAAGATCATAGAGAAAAAGGTCCAGAATATTGCCTCAGACTTCCACTAAGGCTGTTGTTGAATACACAAGGGTCTTTCAGTAAGAACACACACACACATACACACACACACACACACAGAAAAAAAATTTTTTAATTGAATTGAACTTCAGGGCACCTGAGTTACTCAGTGGGTTAAAGCCTCTGCCTTCTACTCAGGTCCTGATCTCAGGGTCCTGGGATTGAGCCCCTAATCCACTCCCTCTCCCTCTGGACCTCCCTGCCACTTGTGTTCTCTCTCTCTCTCTCTCAAATAAATAAATAAAATCTAAAAAAAAAAAAAAAAACAACAAAACAAAGAAATAAAAGAAAATCACCATTTGGAAACTTTATGTGAAATAATTAATTCAGCCAAAAATTATCAATAGATGTTAAGTTTAGTAGGTAAACATTTGCTGAGCACTGTGATATTTACATGGTTTCCAATATCTCAAAATAAACTATGTATTGAATACATAGGAAAGAAAGAGTGATTTAAAATGGAGAAACATGACAAACACTACCTTAATAAAGTGATTAAGGTTAACAAATTGTGTACTCCCTGATAAGATACAATAAAAACAAAGCAACATTTCTGGGATATTCCTCTCAAAAGCACGTAGCATGAATCTAATCATGAGGAAACATAAAACGAATGCAAATTTTACAAAATTATTGGAGGAATTATTCTAAAGGAACATGACAAATAAATGCAACATGTGATCATGAATTGGATACTTTGCTATAAAGGATATTAATGGGAAAACTGGCAAAACTTGAGGGGGTGCTTATTAGATGATATCAAGTATCACTGTTAACTTCCTGAATCTGATGGCTGTAATCTAGTTATGTAAGAGATCCTGTTTGTAGGAAATATATTACAGAATATTCTGAAATGTTGAGGTACATTGTCAGTAATCTACCCTCAAGAGATACAAGATAAAAGGAAAAAAAAAACCTCTAAGCACTATTTTGGTTATATTTTACTAGCTTCCTACAGGGTTCATTAGAGCCATAAAATTAAAGAAACTAGTATTTTCCCACAATGAGAAAAAAAAATATTTCTATTTTACTAGATACAAGAAAAATAAATTTCTATTTTTACTGGATATAGCATAGAGTTATCCTTACAAATGCACAGGAAGGTAAGTTATGGGTGTCAATGTAAAACTAAGAGTAATTATCAACCAAGATTGGAAAGATAATATGACATATATACTACACAAAAATAGTTATTGAAACATTATTCACCAGGATGTTCAAAACTTGAAACTTCAATTTCAACAAATTGAAAGTAATCATTGTGAATTAGTATTTTCTTAGGTTACATTTAGCTAGTTTTTTAAATTAGCCTCTTCCACAAAGTACTTATGCAGTTTTCACCCCCTTCTCTAGACCAATTTAACAATTTTAACAGTAAGTTGTGAAAAACCACTGAAACTATTACTGTCTTGTGAGATTAAATGCTTTTCTTGGACCACTCAACTCTGATTTTTATTCTGAAATTTTACAATTCAGTCCCTATTATTATATTAATACCTCCAACTTTCCAGAACCTTGATCTAATTCAAACACTGACATCACAATTTATGACATTGTTATATTTCCAACATAATGTATTAAAACTAATTAAAGTGGGCAGACACATGTGTCCATGAACTTTTCAAAGTGAATAAAATATAATCAGGACTGATCTTCATCAGTATACAGCAGTATATTCAGGCCAGTTGTTGAAATACTGAGATATTTCCATTCCAAATGATATTCACTGGGTGCTCTGAACTCTTCAAGTATCTCATTGTGGTGTCTCTGCCACCCAACGCTACCACAATACTATCCCTCCTCCCATCTCTCATCATCTAGAAACCAAAGAGGCAATACTTGGCACACCAAACAGCATTTAGAATTTAGTTTCAGCACCATGGCCAGTGTCTCCAAAGATGTGCCCATGTGTAACAATATCATATTGTAAATGTGAAAGCTGCTAAGATAGATCTTATGAGTTTTCATTTCAAGAAAAATTTAATGTAACTATGTGAGGCGATGGATGCTAAGCTTATTTGGAAATCATTTCACAGCACATACATATACCAAATCATTATGTCATACAACGTAAATATATCAGCTGTATCACTGTATCTCAGTAAAACTAGGAGAAAAATATTTTGAAAAGTACCCTATTGGAATGTCCATTTGTCCATTTAAAATAATCTGTACAACTTTTTTACATTATTTGCAGTGATCACTATCTTCATTTAATTTGCATTACTATTGGCTTGAATAAATTTTTAAAAGTGAAATTATTTTATAGATAAGTATCTTATAAGTAAATGAAAAATAGTATTGAACATATTTTAAATTCCTACATTACACAAATTTTATTTATTTTACAAAAAAAAAATAGCACTATACTATGGATTTTATCTTTAGTGGGGACCAGAGATTACCCAATATTAATCCAGATTCTGGTTTTTCCAATTAAGTAGGGTGAATAAAACACTAAATGAAATTTTGTTTTGAAGTTCCCAGGTTATAATGATATCCTTGATTCAAGGACACACCTTGAGAATCATCGGTATTGACAGGCCCATTGTTCTAAACTGGTTGCAACACTACAATCATCTGGCATGACTTTTTTCCCAAGATTTGTATTTATTTATAATTGTGGCAAAATGTACATAAAATGTATCACCTTATCCCTTTTTAAGAGTGCAATTCAAAGGTGTTAAGTATATTCACAATATTGTGCTAAAACTGAAACTCTGTACCCAATAAACAACTCCCCATTCTCTCCTACCACCAGCCCCTGGCAACAACCATTCTACTTTCTGTCTCTATTAATTTAACTACTCTATATACTTCATCTAAGCATAATCATACAGTATTGGTCTTTTGTGACTGGCTTATTTCACTTAGCATAAATTTTTCTAGGTTCATCTATGTCGTAACCATGTGTCAGGATTTTCTTCCTTATTAAAGCTACATAATATGCCATTGTACATATACAACACATTCTGTTCATCCACTTATCCACTGATAGACACATGGGTTGCTTCCAATTTTGGCTATTGTGACTAATGCTGCTAAAAACATGGGTGTACAATTATCTTTGAGGGCTTGCTTTCACCTCTTTTGAAATGGAAAAAACTGGGTCATCTAGTAATTCTATTTTTAATTTTTTGAGAAACCACTATACTGTTTTCCATAGTGACTACACTATTTTATATCTCTCCCAACAGTGCACAAGCGTTCAAATTTCTCTAAATCCTCTCCAACACTTGTTGGGTTTTTTTTTAATAACATTCTAATGGGTGTGAAGTGACATGGAATATTTTTTATGAAACCAAAGAATATTAAAATTAAATTAAAAATGAAAAAAATTATTATAAAATTTTTTATAAAATTAAAAAAAAATTTTCCTACAAAAAATAGCTCAAAAATAGTCCTTGATGTCCTTGGTCCTTTCTTATTTCCTAATTTAAATATTCAAAGGTAGAATTTTATTTTAGCCATATAGTTATTTGGGGAAATTACACATGATTCTTTAAATACAATCTTTAGCACAAAAAAATCAGTGTTGAATAAATAATGCTTTTTCAATGTTAGTAAAATAGTGATGGTTATTAATGCCACTAATAATGCTCCAAGCAGTAAAGACAAAAGAAACATAAAAATGAGAAACTTCCTCACACCTCATTTTTACAAAATCTTTGTGTTGTTATCAAATGGTATTTCCTAGGAAATTTTATAATCCCACCTCTATTACTAAATAGCTGTGTGACGTGGGACAAGACTTTTATTCCCCCTATGTTTTCTACTTCTAAAGAACCTCCACAGTATGCATGTGTGTGTGTGTGTGTGTACGTATTAGTACAGCACTTTCTTGCTTTCTTTTTTTGCATGCAAAAGTAGTTCACTCTTTTTTATTACTACACATATTTGATTTATGAATGTACTTATTTCATCTTTTTTTAATAATGAGATAGAATTGGCATATACTATTGTATTATTTTTATCCACCTCTCATTTTGATGATCTGTGAGTTCAATCCTGGGATGAAAAATATTTTACTTGCAGGAATTTTAAGATAAAAAAAGACAAATCTAAAAAGGCCAGGAAGTTACCTTAAGATCCCACAGTCCCCTGGGTCAGCAAACACACAAAGAGAGTTTCTAGGTACCCCCTGGGAAATCTACTTCTTTGGGGTACTCCTACTTTAACTACTTGGTGGGTTGATAACAATTCCTTCTTATGAACCCATTAAGTGGAGAATGGATATATTTAGCACTGAGAGGAATTACACATGAAGGATTCACTATATGAAAATTGAAAATTGGATATAGGCTCTGAACAAATCAATATGTGCATATGAACAAACTGGTAGACATTATTTCCCATCTAATTTGTAAACCAAAGTTATATTTCTCTTCTTGATACATATAAGAACTAATTTTTTAAAGTGAAAGCATTTTTAAATAATAGAAAGTATACTCATGTGACTGGAGAATTCACTTTGGAGATCAATACTGTAAAATTATTTTTTTTTAAATAATGGCCCTAGTTGAAGACAAAGGGGAAGATAGAGAAGTGGGAGGATCCTGAACCCACCTTCTTCCATGGACACAGAAAAGTTACAATTACATATATAGTACAACTCACTCTGGGAACAACCAGCAGAATAGCACTTCCACACCTAAAGATGTAAAGAAAAAGGCCACACTGAGAAGGGCAGTAGGAACAGAGAAACAGGAATCAATCCCCCAGCACAACAAACCACATGTTGGAGGGATCTCGCAGCAATAGGGGTCCTTCCTGCGCCCTGAACGGTTCAAGCCCCACATGGGCCCCTCCTGCCCTCAGGATCTGCACCAGGAAGATAAACCCCCATAATGTTTGGATTTGAAAATCAGCAAGGCTTAAGTCCAGGAGGGCCCGTGCACAATATTACTCATCCCAAGACCCAGTGCAGATGCAGCAATGTAAAAAGTGCCTGGGTCATAAATGAACATTAACTGACTAATTTTAGAGTATGTGCTAGAGGAGCAAGAATCTGTAGAAACTTCCTCTGGGAATGAAAGCAGGTGCCATTTTCCTTGTGTCCCTTTAGCCTAGCTGGCTTGATGCTGGTGGGTGCCAGGTCTGTTACTTTCCATCTATTTTGCCAGCCCTGTTTGTCATGTCCTAAATCCCCCTAAAATCTTTCTTTAAAGTTTCAATTTGGAATTTTAGAGAATGAATTCCCATTTCATTCTTTTGTTCTCTTCAGCTCTAAGAAGTATTTTTGTGTTTGTAGGTTCTTATGCAGATTTGGATGAAATTTTTAATGGCTGATAATTCATATATAAATGGTGATAAAGATAAAAATAATGTAAATTAACATTAAGCCCTTAAAATATGCTAGATACTGAGTTCTTTTATATATGTTTATTATACAAATATTACAATTTACATATTTCATCTCTTTTTGGCCATCACAAGAACTCTCTGAGGTAAGTACTATTATTGTCCTCATTTTTTATAAATAATGAAACTGAGAAATAAAGAAAAAAGTAGACCACACAGTAAGTAAGTGGTGGGGCCAGGATTTAAATCTGTTTAGCATGACTCAAGAATCTGGAGTCTTAATTGCTACATTTTACTTTGTGCTTAGGATTCCTTCCTTTTCAAGTGGCAAAATACCACATTTGAATGGCTAAAGAATAAAACTAAAATTTGTGGCAAATGTGGCTTCAATCACAAATAAATCCATTGGTTCAAACAATATTCTTGAGACTTGACCAAGCCTTCTCTATATCTCACACCTATTTTTACTTTGGCTCCATTGTTAAGCAAACTCTCCTCTTGAGCTAGTAATATCTGTGATTTTATCCTCTCAAAACAACCCTCAGAGATGGGGGGAGGGTTCTTCCTAATAGAGCCAGGGATATAGTCAATCACATGCTCACATTTTAAACAATTGCTGTTACCCTATACCCAGTGGTTTTGAGTCACCAAGTCTTGGTCAGCTGCTCATGCAGTTTCATAGAACACACTCAAAAATGTGCACTAAAATACCTAAAATACCTCTGATGGAAAAGTATTCACATTGTTCACTGTGTCCTTCAACTCTGAATCGAGATATATTGATGACAGCCAGCTTTCTCCCTAAATAAGGAATATGTGAATTATCATTTAGCTGTAATCTTTCAAAAATGTGTCATTACTCTCGATTCTTACTGCCTAGATAGCTGATGTTCTATTAGTTTGATGTTACTCCAACTGTTCTAGTCCACTCTAGTCCACAAAAAAAAATCACTAAATGGATAAATTAAGAGAAAATCTTTTTCTTGTATCATAGATTTTCAGTGATAAACAGAAGAAAAAGTGGTCAAGCACTTCTCACTCCTGTAAACAAATATAATGAGCTGATTCATTTTCCTAAGTCAATGGTTCTACCAAATTTAAGTAAAATATAGATAGTACTTATCCTTTTATACTTTATATTATATATTGATATTGATTTCCAACATTATCATTTGAAAAAAAAGGATTGCTTTTTTTTATCATATTAACTGTGTTATGTGCAGTTATGTGACTTGTGACCATCTTTTTTTCCTCAGGAGCATATCTTAGAATGATGCATTTGTACTTTTTATCTTGTCCCTGCCTTTTACATCCAATTTTTAATTTCTATTAATTTTGGAAAACTTAATTATTTTGCCAAAGAGATTACTTTGCTATATATGAAAAAGACATACCACTAACTGACAGCATTTTATATTAGGCAGTAAATACACTGACGAGCAAAACCAACAAGATCAGAAGCCAAATAAATTTCAGTTTTCAGTTACTAATAAGGTTTTCCTAAAACCACTTTTCTTTTATTTTATGCCTACAGATTTATTTGTCCCTACACATAAAAATTCACCTTCCATATTTACACTGGGAACACCAAACACTATCACCTTTTATATTATTCCAAGTTGTAATATTTATGTAATCATTTTCATCAGGCAGCCAGTTAGTCAGTAAACCAGCAAAATCAAACTCCTACAAAGGTAACTATTTCAGTGTAAATGGAGAGCATAAATGTAATCAAATTATGCAATGGGACACTGACACACTGACCACTAGGAATAACACATCAGGAAAGCACCATTTCGAGCACCTTATACACATAGAAGCTGCAGAATGCATGGATCCCTCATTCTCTTGTCATCTCTGTGGAGGTGTCTTCTTTGGTCAAGCTTAGCTGGATACACCACAGAAAGTGTCTAAAAGGGTGTCAGGAGCCCTGTAACTTGTGTATTAAATTAAGAACATGCAGTTTCTTAACTGCTGAATGAGGAGACACAAGCCAGCCACACAGAATAAGTATATAGCTCCCTCAGCATCTGAACACACATTTTGAGGAAAAGACAACCTTGAGGTTGATTTAATTGAAGGCACAGTTTCAGTACACTCACACAAAGGAAATAAAGTCACAATATTTATTACTTACAAATCCTAGAAATGGGGTGATTTGAGGCTCAATGAGCCGGGGGAGGGACAGTCCTCTATTCCAGGTAATGAGAGACTGAGAGAAAGAGAGCAGGGTAGCAAGCCCCTATTACTTTTAAGGTAGTTGGGTGGAGGTCACTAACTTTACATGGGCTCAGTTCTTAAGTGATTATTTTAAAAGGTGACCCAGGAAAAGCAAAGCAGCAACTTGTGGCAGGAATCCCAAGGCAAGGTTCTTATCCAAATGTCTAGACTTGGTGTCATCAGGGTTGTCATAGGCAGCAACTCAAAATAGCTCTTTTCTCATCACATGAAGTGAAGAGGTAAAGCAGCTATGATATATTTCTTACCCAATTACTAGTCGGCTAAGAAGGAATGTTCTTGGGGCAAAATAAGGCAGGTGATCCAGTATAATTTCCTTGTAAACAAAACGGTCTCCAGGCAAATAGACTAATAGCGTATTTTAGGAAAAGAATCTTTACCTTTGGAATGCCGAGTAGAATGCCCATGATTTGAGATCGCCTAATGTAAACACACCTAAAATCTAAAGAATTATGAGCCACATCTTTCTGGAGAACATCACATTCACCCTGAGGTGTATGAACCTCATTAACCTTGAACTTCATTAGATTCGTTCTCCTATATTATTCTGAGCTAAAAAGTGTGTGTCCAATGCAGAAAACAAGAACTGGGGAGTCCTGCTATATATATCAGATTTTTTTTCTTATTGTTCCCATAAATAAATGAGAGAGAGAGAGAACACACACAAGCAGGGGGAGCAGTGAGCAGAGGGAGAAGAAGGCTCCCCGCTAAGCAAGGAACCTGATGCAAGGACCTGAGCAGAAGGCAAACACACTTACCTGACTGAGCCATCCAGGTGTCCCTAAATTTTGGGACTAAATTTTGGGAATAAATGAAAAAAATCTTTTTAAAAACTACAAAATTTAAACAAAGAATAAAGAACAGAGAATTCAGGATAATGCTTAGCTTGGGTTAGAGGAGATAAAGGGATGGGTCGATAGAAGGGTAAGACCAGGTGTTTAGAAATAGATCATTGCCAATATCTTACTTTTTCATTGGAGTGTTGATTTCACGGATGCTTACTGTATTATCAAAAATAACTATCAAGTTAAAATCACAATGACATATCACTTATTAAAATGGCTATCATCAAAAAGATGAGATAACAAACGCTGGCAAGAAGGTGGAAAAAAGGGAGCCCTTGTGCACTTTGGTGAGGATGTAAATCGGTGCAGCCACAATGAAAAACAGTATGCAGGTTCCTCAAAAAATTAAAACTAAAACTACTATATGATCCAGCATTCCCATTTCTGGCTATATATCCAAAGGAAATGAAAGCAGGACCTCAAAGAGATAGTTGTACTCCCATGTTCATTACATCATTTACAATAGTCAAGATACGGAAACAACCTAAGTGTCTGGAAACAGATGAATGGATAAAGATGACGTGGACAGAATATTACTCAGCTATGAGAAAGAAGGAAATACTGCCATTACGACACCATAGATGGACCCCAAGGGCATCATACCAACTGAAATAAAACAAAAACACAATACAAGACAAATACTATATGGTATTACTTATATGTAGAAGAAAAAATACACAGTCAGAAACAGAGAGTTGAAGGTGGTTATTTCCAGGAGCTGGAGATGTGAGGAAAATAGGAAGGTGGCAAAAGAGTAAAACTTTCAGCTATAAGATGAATAAGGTCTGAGGATCTAATGTAAAACATGGTGACAATAGGTGACAGCACTGGATCATTAAATTTGCTAAGACAAAACTTAAATATTCTCAATAAAAATGATAAATATGTGACGTGATGGATGTGTTCATTAGCTAAATGGGGAAATTTTTTCACAATGTATAACATAATCAAATGACCACAATGTACACTTTACATATTTTATAATTTTATATGTCAATGAGTCCTCAATAAAACTGAAATAAAATGAAATAAAATTAAAAGAATGGGGGACGCCTGGGTGGCTCAGTTGGTTGAGCAACTGCCTTTGGCTCGGGTCATGATCCCAGCATCTTGGGATCGAGTCCCGCATCGGGCTCCTTGCTCCGCAGGGAGCCTGCTCCTCTCTCTGCCTCTGCCTGCCTCTCTGCCTGCTTGTGTTCTCTCTCTGTTAAATGAATAAATAAAATCTTTAAAATTAAAAGAATGGAAAGAGAAAATAGCTACATACATACATACATACATACATAAATATTAAAAGTGGGCCCACCCCAGTACCATTATATAGTCACAGGCTAATAAATCAATGAAGTAACTAAATGGAAACAGATATTTTCAGAATCAACTACAAAAACTATGATGAGATATAAGACAATATCTTAATTAAATTTTAATTCTTAATATTTATTATAGTAGCTCCTATTTGGTATAAACTCCTTTTATAAATGATTTGATTTAATGGAAATGAACATTTAAGAAGAAACTATCATATTATAGAAAAAAAATCAGGGGTGCCTGGGTGGCTCAGTCATTAGGTGTCTGCCTTTGGCTTGGTTCATGGTCCCAGGGTCCTGGGATCAGGCCTTGTCTCGGGCTCCCCTGCAGCCCGCTTCTCCCTCTCCCTCTGCCTGCGGCTCTCCCTACTTGTGCTCACTCTCTGTCAAATGAATGGATAGAATCTTAAAAAAAAAAGAAAAGAAAAAATCAGAGGATGGGAGGAATATGAACAATGTTCCTTCATCTTCACTCAAGTTCATACAATAAAGTAACATGTAACAATAAAACATTTAAATTGAAGCAGTGAACTTCAAGTTAAATAGGGCAAATTGACTAAACATATTCACTTTTGTCCTCTCTGGAGCCATCAATGAAATATAGTAATAATCTGGCATAATTTATAGCACTCACTGTTGGCAGCTCAGAAAAAAAAAGACCACTATATCTGGTGTTTAGGATTACCCTCATGAACATCCTTTTAGGTAATGTAAGTAGAGACTTAAATATACGGGGGAAGAGAAAGACACATAAACAAATATATGTTTAAATAGTAGATTCTTTAATAAAAGTGTGATCATGGTGACAGAAAATTTTTGAGATAAATTAACCAACAAACTCAAGACTGCTGCATAGATACTAAAAACTACTAGCCTCAAATAAATGGTTCATTTTATAATGAGCACCCAAAATTTGGTAATTAAATAGCTAAACTGGGAAAAAAAACTCATTCATCAAGATGTTAGGCAATGTATAAAAGATATCAACAATAAAGAACAACTTTACACAACTGAATTAACATAAAAATAACTAAATACATAAAAAATCACAATAAACATTTGCCACAAATATGAAAAATGTATATTTATAGATTGCCAATGGCAGAACATACTCATACAACTTCTTGGATGAAAATTTAGCAGTATATTTTTTAAAGCCATGAAATCACTCATATCTCTTGATTCCAGAATCTTACTTTGGGAATCTTATTTTATAAATACAAATTATCTATTTCTAATGCTAAGTGAAATAAACCTGTTGAAATTTCCAAAGTAACCACTAAAAGAATAGAAATCAACTACATAACTTCCAAAGCACTGGAGGAACAAGAAAGCAAAATTAAATGTAATTCAAAGTCAATTCAAAAGAAGGCGAGACAGTAAGGGGGTAATGAATATTGAAAAAGCTTGATAAAAGGAAGGAAGGATGGAAGGAAAGAAGAGAGAAAAAGAGAAAGGGAGGGAGAGAAAAAAAGAAAGAGAGAGAGAAGGAAAGAAAGGAGGGAGGGGAGGAAGGAAGGATAGAACAAAATAGGACGGTAAGATGGCAGAACAGATCCAAGTGTATCAGTAATCAAAGTAAATAAGTTTATATTTCCACTTTAAAATAGTATCATAAAGGTCTTATTAAAACAAAATCCAGTCACATGCCATACACAAGAGCCACACTTAAAACAAGAGCAAAGAGAGATAAGAAAAAAAAAGGTAAATATACAAAGGAAAATTCTTAGGGTAAGCTGAAGCCGGTACAGCTACATAAAAACTTTAAAGATAAGCTTTATGAAAAAAATGCCTAACTGGAGATTTTAAAAGGTCACTGTATAAAGAAATATATCTTTCTAAATTTGTAATTACCTATCCATGCAGGTAAAATTATAAAGAAATACGAGGGAAGGATCATCAGAAATTTCAGCACAGTAACCAATTCTAGAATGAAAGGTGGGGCATCACTAATGGTTATACTGATACTGAAGGTAAGTAGTGACACCTCAGATGTTATTTATTATCCCTTATAAACTGAACATAAAATTTATTTAAGATATTTCATAAAAACAGTATTTTTTTTTAAGATTTTATTTATTTATTTGACAGAGAGAAAGAGACCACAAGTAGGCAGAGAGACAGGCAGAGAGAGAGGAAGAAGCAGGCTCCCTGCTGAGCGGAGAGCCCGATGCAGGGCTCTATCCCAAGACCCTGAGATCATGACCTGAGCCGAAGGCAGAGGCTTTAACCCACTGAGCCACCCAGGCGCCCCTAAAAACAACAGTATTAAAAAGGAATAACAGTACATGGACAAATGTGAAGATACAAGCAATAGTTACACATAGTTTTAACAGTATAAAATTAGTTGTGTAAGAATGGCAGAATGTCTGTTTTTATATATAACTAGAAAATAATTTCAACCTACACGTTATATATATATATATATATATATAGAGAGAGAGAGAGAGAGAGAGAGAGAGAGAGTTATAATGTTCAATATAACTATATACAAATATAGTTATATTGTTCAATATAAGCTGAACATTAGATGTGGGAATACAGATGAGAGATGTCTCCATTATTAAATAGTTAATGAACAGAAAGCTTTTAGAGCATGAGAATAAATTTTTCTATTAACTTGTTTGGCAGTTGGATTTTACGTCATACAGTTGTAGTCACTACAAAAGTGACCTAGAATTTCCCAAAGCAGAAAATGACAGCCCAAAGTTTAATAATTTCCACCAGTTTGAGTTAAAAGTTTTCTGGCATATCAAATATGGATATAGCCTTTTACCCAGGCTTAAGCTTAAAATTCCCAGCATAAATAGTCCAAATTGAACCAGTCCAATTTAGACATATAAGACACCAGAGATTGACCTTTCAGAAAAGAAATAGAGTGTTGAAATACAGACATTTAATTTTTCATCATTAGTATTTTATATTTTTCCTGAAAGCTTTTACTTAAATATAATTAATTCCTTATAATGGCATTTCCTCTTTTTGGTGGATGGCAAAGAGCTCTTTGAAGTACATTTTACTTGAGATATATAATCATCTATATTTTAATACTCACCATGCATCTATTCAACTACAAATTCTTAGACAGGATAGGTATGTTTATTCATTTTGCTTCTACTAAAAATGCTAGGGAATATAAAGATCCAAAGATTCCATGAACCTATAACTAAAAATAAATACTTTCTCATGGGAGTAGGTAATTTTGTGGTGTCCATTACTGAATTCTTTATCTAATCGAATCTTGGATGGGTTAGGTGATGAATTAGCATAACTAAAGTTAGGGTTGGGGTGGTACTGCATTATTCTGTGGAATGTAGTTACAAGCATTTTCCATTCAGTATTACTTTTGTACTTATTTGTCAAATGTGTGGACTGTGCCCCTATTCTAAGTTTATTGTAGTAAAATCTTCTAAAGGATAAACAATATTAGTAAGTTCTAACAGAACAGTATAAAACATATAAAAGCCCTTCAGTAATTATGCTATAATTCTGTTGGAAAAAACGATTCTATTACAGACTCAGTTTTCAGATACTTGCTTTACCTTTCTGGAAAAAAAGAAAACTATTCCTTTCAGTTTGGATCTTTTTTCGTTCTTGCATATACTCAAAAATGACTAAGATTTCCTGACATGTTTTAAAGAAGAGAGGGCACATTACATGCACACATACACATACCTATTCACACACTGCATAGACACATACACATCTTTATGCTCTAACAACATTCTTTGAAACACATCAATCTTGTCATTTTCATTCACAGAAGTGTAAGGTTCAACAGCTTACTAAGTCTCATGGAAGCATAAGGTTCAACAGCTTACTGAGTCTGAAAAGGGATCTCTAGAGCTCAACTGAGCTTCCAAATAAAACTTTGAAGGTTAGTAGGGTTCTCATTTTATAGTCTGAGAAAGATTCATGACCACATAGTACAAGTCAATCTCACTTGGGATAAAAATAATTGCTTTGTATTTACTCACTGAGTAACAACACAGAATCAGTTCACATTATTTTCTCACCAGCAGCAGAATCTTCCAAGAATCCCGATGGCAGGATTTAAAAATCCTGTAAATAATGAGAATCTTCACTTGGATTATGATAATTATATTTGACTTCCTTTTCTTTTTTGGGGGGGGTCAAGATTACTAAATGGTACCTGGATGGTCCTAACCAAAATATAGTACAAAGGATTTGTTTATTCATCTGCCAGAAGTTTCCCCTCCCAGTCATTTGCTCATTATCTTTAAAAGACAAAATTCCCAATTTACATTTGAGGTAAGGTGTGTTCTTTCAGAAGAACATCCCTGTTCTTTCAGGGATGACATGTATGAGGTCTGAGGATCTTTTTCAGTGTAATAAGTCTATATAGTACCTATAATTCCCCAAGATTGTATCCTACCAGGGCTATCCTTTATGAGGACATAATAACAAGGTATCCTGTCTGATGACTAATTTATGCTATAAATAACAATTTTGACCTTTTTTTTAGTATAATAGTACTGCCATTTCCTAAGTTCTGGATTCACTGATGACATTCTGATAGCTAATTCTGTTCATTTCCCAGACATTCTGCATGACCAAGACCAACTATTCAGAGGTAATAGCCACCATATTTCAACTGCATGGTCAAACACATCAAAAGACTGAAACTACTAAAAAAAAAACTCAGTATATCTTTTAAATATTTATATTTTACAAGAGTTAGTATATAACAACTATAAGTCAAACTTATTTAACTTGGCAAAGAATCTTGTCAAACATTTAAGAACTACATATATCCATAAGCATTATGAGATGCTGGGATAATATAAAGGGCAGAAGATTTTGGAACCAAACCTGGGAAGAATCTGGCTGCCTTACCCAAAAGGGTATGAGCTCACTATAACCAAGACAGATTATATAATTTTCCTGAGCCTTTCTTTTACTCTAATTTATTAAATTAGATAACCTCAGATTAAATGAAATAGTGTAAATAAATCAAGGGGCAAGCAATAGGCCCTTGACAAAATGGTACTTTTATGGACAACAAAGATGAAGAATTTGTTCCCTTAAGAATGAATGTAAACAATCATCATAAGATCTCATCGATATGAGGAATTTGAGAAACAAGACAGAGGATCATAGGGGAAGGGAGGGAAAAATGAAACAAGATGAAATCAGAGAGGGAGACAAACCATAAGAGACTCTTAATCTCAGGAAACAAACTGAGGGTTGCTGGAGGGGAGGTGGTTGAGAGGGATTGGGTGGGTGGGTGATGGACATTAGGGAGGGTATGTACTATGGTGAGAAAAAAATTTTAAAAAAAGAATGGATGAAAATGAATACTAAAGTATTAGACAATCTTAAATTTGGAAACCCTTTACTTAAGATTACTGGAGAAAAAGCACCAGACTCCTCCCGCCCCCAAAAAAATCCTAAACTGAAAAATATATATATACAGAGGGAGACCATAATTACAAGTATATAGTAGATGAGAATAAAAATAAAATTAAAATGGCACAAATCAGTTCCATGTAGGGGACAAGAGGAACAAGAGAAAATAGAATTCAGAGCAAGTTACTGTCACAGAATTGACACAATTCTGTGTCAATTGACACAGTAACAGAGCAAGTTACTGTCACACAAAATTGAACAATAATTAACTTCCCAATATAGGCAATTCCCAATTCAAATTAACTTCCCAAATATACGCACAGGTGTTACATACTTCTCCTTATTTTACCTCATATATTGGTTCCAAACATTAAGGAAATGAAATTCATTCTATAGTTATATGCAGAATGGTTCCTTTCTTCTCACTTATATTTTATATTTTAAGATAGGCGTTTAATAAATTGGAGCAAAAGGATGAGTGTGACTAATGCAGATATCAGTGAGTGAGATTTGAATTGACACACTTCAGGTACTGGGGATATGTACAAAATGAAATCTACAGATACAAGTACCACTTGAAATAATTGCTGTCTTGAGAAAGATGTACTTTGTAATTCAGTTGGACAATTAAGAAAAGATATTGCATAGAGTACAACCAGTGGCTCAAGACTAAGCTGGCTATAATTCTCAGCAATGGAATTAATAACAGTGAGGAATATCATTGCAGGTTAGAAAAAAACTCCTCCACAAAGAGGACTCTTGTGGCTTTAAAAGCCAACATGATACCCACTACATTGAGGCTATGTAGTTGATCCTAATGGTCAGTGCTATGAAGACAACACAAGCCTTAAAATATTAGGGATATTATCCTTGGATGTTTTTGTGAAACTGACAGTGAAATTTCCTACTAACATAGATAAGAAAGGTTCATTTATTATTGAGTGAATATATATCTCTCTTTCTGACTGAATTACTCTCTAGAAACTCAGCCGCAAGTGGGAAAATTACAATACTGTTAAAGTAATTTGTTGAAGAACATCAGTTCTACTTACTCTGAATATCTGAATTGCATTTGAGTTTCTTCGTTCATTTACTCATTCATTCAACAAACTTTGAGTTCCTATCACATGTCAGGCCTTGAGAAAAATGCTAGTGATTAAAAAAAGAAGAAGAAGAAGCAAGTTATGTTAATTCTCATTGGGAATTGAGCAAAAACCCAACTCTCAAACAGACAAACTGGAAAAATATTGCTTTGACACTTTTATCTCAAGTTGCAGGACCATTTCTCTGTTAGATATGTCCAAAAGATAAACTACACATGACAAATGGATAAACTAGCAATAATATTCAATTCTTATTGATTAGCATGTAAGATATATAAAACACAAGAAAATGTTGAAAATTTACTAAATGTAAAATGCATAAAATATCTAATCAAAGTAGTTACCACACTAAATTTAATCACCAGATCACATAGCATCAATGAGATTTATTATTTAGTGAATGTGAGACCAGTCCAACTCAAGAATATAAAGAAAGGTGGTGTATATCTTCAATGTGTGAGAAGCAGCAGTAAATGCCCTGTTCTGGAAGCAGGGTGTCACCAGCTTTGAGGAACCTCAGTGCATTACATCATTAATAATGCTATGTAGGAGTTTGGAGTTACTCTAGTTTTAGAGAACAGGAATATAAAAAGCATGACAATATTAAATAGTATATTTCAAAACCAGAATGGGTTCTGTGGCTAATTGCTAAATAGGTTTGGATGAACAGAAAGTCCAAGAAGAGGTAAATACGGTAATTTAGCCTTAAAAATTCAGTACTGAACTTCTAATTCTAGGAAGGTATTTGAAGTAAGATTCAAAAATTGGATATGACAGAATCACTCTAACATAAACCTCCAAGGTTTTCAGGTAAGTGCTATTAAAAAAAAAATTAAAAACCAGACATTTTTGTGACTCTTTGTTGTAGGAAAGAAATATATTAGAAATTAGAAGGGCATTGCAATGATATGAGCTTGGTTTTATATTTGAAAAATGTGAAATGCC
Source organism: Nasua narica (assembly GCA_028533885.1). Taxonomy (NCBI): domain Eukaryota; kingdom Metazoa; phylum Chordata; class Mammalia; order Carnivora; family Procyonidae; genus Nasua; species Nasua narica. The sequence goes on from CM052799.1 coordinate 145,776,923, forward strand.
TGGGATGCAGCTAGGGTTATAGGTATAACAATTAGGAGTATGGGTATAACTTAAGGCTCAAATAAGTAGGAAAGTCATGAGAGATTTATAAGGTAAGATTTTTTAGGAAAAAAGTACACTAAAACTTTGTAGTAATAGGCTGTCTATATTCAGGGACCAAGAGTAGAAAGAGCTAGCAAGTGTTACAGAAAGATGTCAGAGGGAAGGAGGGCTAGAGTGTTAGTTTTTCAGGGAGCGGTAGAAGAATCATTACAAACGAAGGAAGGAGGTGGATGGCAGTGGGTTAGCAACAAGATTAAAAACCACAGAAAATACTAAGTTGGTTTAAATCAGCCTCTGATGGACACAAAAATGTGTGCAAAATCATAATTTATAGCAGCTTATGTCAGTTTCTATTTATTTAATTAAAATAAAATGGCACATATACATGGGAATATGCATACATTCTTATGTATGGTCACACGTTATCTTTCCAGGAATCTTAAGAGCAGAGAAAGTAAGACAACACAACAAAAATATTGTGCACCCTACTTGTTAACCAGAATGCTTCAGACCTCAGTGAGCCAGCCACATCCCTCTACCTCCAATACAAATATTTATTGCATAAATAGATCTGAAAAACAGCTCACTGTGACTCAGCTAAAACTTCACTTGGAGAAAAGAAAGAAACCGCTGCTGGTGGGAGCCAGGAAAGGGAGTGTTCTTCAACCAGGGCACTCACATTCACTTTGTAAACACTACCCTAGACCCTCTTCCATGCAGCAAGAGTGAAACCCTGTCACTGTCTCCACTCTTGTGTATGGAGGAAAAAGTAACATCAGAGGATGCTTTATAGATTGTACAGAAACATAGAGAGAATGAACACTTTTCCGTGGAGCACTTTTTACAGTTGCTGTGTGCTTAACCTGGGTTGTGCCATTTCATCCCTACTGTGCAGTAACTAGGATGAGAGGAGGAAATTGAGTTTAGAGAGGTGCCATGAAATGAACAACAGAACCAGTTAAAGGCAGAGCTGTAATGCAAACCCAAGTCTGTCTTATTAAATGTCCTTCTCTTCACAACCTCATCTCAATGACATGAATTCCAGAGCCCTTTCCAGGCGGGGGCTAAAATAGCAATGAAGGATTAACCATGTATAAATGACACCATTTGCCTATCTCCTTCCCCAGCTCCAGTATAGCACTTGATTAGCCTTATAAGTTAGTAAGTGTCGCTGACACTTAGTAAGTAGTTAGTGTCACTTCCTTTTATTAAAAAAAAAACCCTTATAAAATACTTTTACCTTCAGTGAGATACAATTATCTTTCCTAAAAACAAGCTAGAATAGCTGCATACATATGAGAGTTTATACACTCCTATGAGGTCTGAGATGAGTGAACAGCACCTTCACTGGGGATGCGGGGAGGGTGGAGGGGTCTAATATGCTAGCAACCTAGAACTGCTTGCATATAAATATACCTCAAAGGAAACAGAGATAATGAAACCTAGAAAATGCCTTGGTCATCCTAGGATAAAGGAGCAACACATGTCCAAATGACATTTCATAATTTAGAATTCTCTCCACATGAATTAAAAACTCAGATCTGAATATTGTTTTCATAAAGCTAAAGGTAACTAAACGGTATAAACAGAGAGACACGTCTTGTTACTGAGATACCTGAAATTTGCTACCTGACAAGCAAACCAGTAGTTACTAGCTAGATACCACCAGTCAATAAGCCTATTATAACACAATGGAGCAATGGTACCCAGGGATCTAGATTATCAGTCATGATATGTTCCATCCATCCCACTTGGGAGAATTAGTACCCACTCAACAACTTAGCAGTGTCAGACCTTCATGCTAAAGAAAAGCAGTATCCTATAAATGGAATATAACAAATTCCAGGCTACCAAAGCTCTAGCATTTTGGACAAGGGTAGTATGTTTGCTAGCACTTTATGCCTTATTAATTTATTTATTGGTTTATCTGATTGCTTATTTCTTTTTGCTAATTCAAGTAAGTGATTTACGCCATCTGGAACTAGTCAAATGATGAAAGTCTTATTCTTAGTGTCTTGTTTTGGATTCTGAGCAGATCCAACACACTGAAAAATTTGAAATATAAACTTGGGAGTCCTATCATTCAGGTGGCATAGCCTCGTTTAAAAGATTCAAAAGGAACCATTTAAAATTAGACATCATTGATGGATTTGAAATTCCAAATGATTCAGCCTGCCATACCTGACAAAGAACTGTATTCTTTAGATACAATGACATACTAAGGGATAACAAAGGCATTACTTAAAGAAGGAAATCAAAAGACCTGCACTTCTGAGTGACCTCCTCTTTGTTATTCCTTTCAGGAGGTCAATCAATTTGGAAGATATAGATGAGTTTTTTTTATACTTGGTAGATGCACCTAAATTAGAGCTGAAGTTATCTATGAAATCCTATGATTTTATGACAACATTGCTATTTCCGTTTTAAGATGCTCCTATGGTTTCTTGGACCCCAATTTATAGATTCTATAAAATTTTCTTCTCTGAGTTTGTCAAATTATATTTTTCTCATTATTTCCACTTTCCAATAAGAGTTTTAATGATGGTTCTAGAAAATATGTTAGTTTTTGATTTTACCTTTTTCATAGCCAATAGTTAACATATTTGCCCTAAAACAGTAATAAATATTTTAAATAATAAGTTACAGACACAGGGCGCCTGGGTGGCTCAGTGGGTTAAACACTCTGCCTTCGGCTCAGGTCATGATCTCAGGGTCCTGGAATTGAGCCCCACATCAGGCTCTCTGCTCAGCAGGGAGCCTGCTTCCCCCTCTCTCTCTGCCTGCCTCTCTGCCTACTTGTGATCTCTCTCTCTCTCTCTCTCTGTCAAATAAATAAAAAAATCTTAAAAAAAATAAGTTATAGACACAAAGAAGTTAAGGACAATTTAATGTTTAGGATACAGTTGAAAAGTTTATAGCAAAAACAAAAATAAAATAAAAGTAAGCAAAATACACTTGATAGATCACAAAATAAAAATTTGTTTTTATTTATAAAATCATGGCTTTAATGTCCCTGGGTTGAATTTTTGGTTGGTCTGGAATCAAGAAAAGTAACACTGAGATTTTTTTTTACATAATACCTTTATTGAAATATGTTAGCATAGCATATAATTCACCCATTTAAAGTGTGCATTTCAATTTTTTTTTACTATATTCACAGGTTTGTTAAACCACAACCACAATTATTTTTAGAGTATCTTCATCCCTCCAAAAATAAATCTTGTACCAGTTAATAGTCACTTCCCACTTCCTCCCAGAAACCCTCAATGTTTGGCCTCAATGAGTCTACTTTTTGACCCTATAGATTTGCCTATGATGAACGTGTCATATATGGTAATGTATTTTGTGAGTGACTTCTTTCATTTAGCATAATGTTTTTGAGGCCCATCTATGTTGTGGCATGTATAAGTACTTCATTCCTTTATACTGATGAATAATATTTTTTTCAGATTTTATTTATTTATTTGACAGAGAGATCACAAGTAGGCAGAGAGGCAGGCAGAGAGAGACGGGGAAGCAGGCTCCCCGCTGAGCAGAGAGCCTGATGAGGGGCTCCATCCCAGGACCCTGAGATCATGACCTGAACCAAACACGGAGGAGGCCTTAACCCACTGAGCCACCCAGGAGCCCCTGATGAATAATATTCTATTGTATGAATATAACCCATTTTATTTATCCATTCGTCGGTTGATGGACATGTGGATTGTTTCGTTTTATCTATAAATAACACTGCTGTGAGTATTTCTATCCAGTTTCTGAGTGAACATAGACTTTCATTTCTTTAGGATATTTGTCCTAGGAAGAGAATTGCTGGGTTGTATGGTAAATCTGTTTAACCTTTTGAGGAAATGAAAGATTTTCCGAAGTAGTTGTACCATTTTACATCCCTATGAGCAATGTTTAAGGGTTCCAATTTCTCTAACTACATCCTTGTCAACACTTAATTTTATCTATGCTTTTTATTATTACGATTACTATAGCCATCAGAGGGATTATGATAATGATATCTCATTAGAGAAAAAGAGATATATATATAGAGAGAGAAGCAGAGCCCCTGCTGAGCAGGGAGCCTGCTGCCAGGCCCAATCCCAGACCCAGAGATCATGACTGAGCCAAAGGCAGATGCTTAATCCACTGAGCCACCCAGGTTCCCCAATGGAGCATTTTCTTAAGGAAAAGATGTTGAGCATCTTTTCATAGGCATATTAGGCATCTGCATATCTTCTTGGGAAAATGCCTATTTAGATCCTTGGCCCATTTCTACAATGGATTATTTGTCTTTTTGATTTGTAAGAGATCATTATATAGTCCAGATCTACAAATCTCTTAGATGTTATTTGCAAATATTTCCTCTATTATACAGGCTATATTTTCACTTTCTTGATGGTATCCTTTGAAGCACCAAAATTTAAATTTGATAAAGTCTAATTTATTTTTTTCTAATGCCACTTGGACTTTAGCGTCATATCTAAAAAGATTTGCCTTAACCAAAGTCACATGATTTATTCCAATATTTTCTTCTAAGAGTTTTGTAGTTTTAACTCATATATACTTCTATAATTCATTTTGAGTTATTTTTGGGTATAATGTGAGGAAGGGATCTAACTTCATTATTTTTACATGTGGATAGTATTTATCTCAGGCCACATACTGAAAAGATAATTTTTTTAAAGATTTTATTTATTTATTTTGTCAGAGAGAGAGCAAAAGAGAGAGCACAAACAGGGGGAGCAGCAGACAGAGGCAGAGGGAGAAGCTGGCTCCTTGCTGAGTAAGGAGCCTGATGTGGGGGACTCGATCCCAGGATGCCGGGATAGTGACCTGAGTTGAAGACAAATGCTTAACCAACTGAGCCACCCAGGTATCCCAACAATTCTTTTCGTTATTGAATTGCCTTGGCACCTTTGTCCATATTGATCATAAATGTAAAGGTTTCTTTTGGACTCTCAATTCTATTTCACTGACTATATGTCTATCCTTGGACAGTGCCACAGTTTTCTTAATTATGGTAGCTTTGCATTAAGTTTTTTCCCCAGATTTAATGAGGATTTATGTCAATAGTCATTGACATACAATACAACATACATTTAAGGTGTATAATGGGATAATTTGATACACATATATACTATAAAACAATTACAACAATCTATTAGTTAACACATAGATCACTTCACATAATTACATTTTTTTCTGTGATGAGAACATTTAAAACTTACTATCTTGACAACTCTTTTTTTTTTCTATTTTTTTTCCCCAAATTTATTTTAATTTTTCAGTGTTACAAGATTGATTGTTCATGCACCACACCCAGTGCTCCATGCAGTA
>CM052799.1:145782789-145857709 GCA_028533885.1 Nasua narica
GACCCACAACTCTATGGTCAAATCATCTTTGACAAAACAGGCAAAAATATCCAGTGGAAAAAAGACAGTCTCTTCAATAAATGGTGCTGGAAAAATTGGACAGCTATATGTAGAAGAATGAAACTTGACCATTCTCTTACACCATACACGAAGATAAACTCGAAATGGATAAAAGACCTCAACGTCAGGCAGGGTTCTATCTTGACAACTCTTAATTATACAATATAGTATAGTTAATTCTAGTCACCATTCTGCATAATTGATCCCCAGAATTTTTTAATCTTATAATGGGAAGTTTGACCCTTTGACCAGTATCTCCTTATTACTCCACCCCCCCAACCACTGACAACCACCACTCTACATTCTGTTTCCAGGAGTTTGGCCTTTTTTTTTTTTTTAGATTCCACATATAAATGTTAATGCAATATTTTTCTTTTTCTGATTTATTTTACTTAGCATAGTACCCACAAGATCCATCCAAGTTGTTCCAAATGGCAGTATTTCTTTTTTAATGGCTGAATGATATTCCGTGTGTGTGTGTGTGTGTATCATATCTTTTTTTTTATCCATTCATCTGTTGATGGACACTCAGGTTGTTTCCATATTTTGGCTACTGTAATTTCATTTTCTTCAGATATATACCCAGAAATGGAGTTGCTAGATCACATGACAGCTCTATTTTTAATTTTCTGAAGAACCTCTATACTTTTTTCTCTAGTGCCTCCACCAACTAATATTCCCACCAACAGTGCACAATGGTTCCTTTTTCCATATCCTCACCAACACTTGTTATCTCTTGTCTTTTTGATAATAACCATATGAACAGATGTGAAGTGATAACTCATTATCATGATTCAGTCGATCTGGAGTACAGCCTAAGATTCTGCTTTTTTCTTTTTTTTAAAAAGATTTTATTTATTTATTTGTTTGTTTGTTTGTTTGTTTGTTTACTTAATTATTTATTTGGAAGAAAGAGCAGGGGTGGGGGAAGAGAGAGAGGAAAGAATCTCCAGCAGACTCTCTGCTGAGTGCAGAACCCGACACAGGCCTCTATCCTAGGACCCTGAGATCATGAGCTAAGCCAAAATCAAGAGTTGGATACTCAACCAACTGAGCCACCCAGGCACCCCAAGATTTTGCCTTTCTATCTAACTTCAAACTGATGCTAATGTCACTGATATGTGGGGCCATACTTTGAGTAGCAAGGTTCTAATCTATTTGTAAACCCTCTTTTTTCCATTGCTTCATTGGCTGCAAAGCAAGATGCTAACATGTTACCTCTCTATCCACAGATTTCTATTGGTGTTTATTAACTGATTTCATTAGGATAAATAGGGCGACTGGAATATGACTTTCCAAGAGTATCATATTCCCTAAGAATCAAATGAGTGTGAAATATTTCATAAACTAGTAATTATTATACATAATTGTTTTAACATAGATACGTAGCTGAGTAGCATAATAATTAGTCATAAATATAAAGGTAAAGCAAGGTTGGATATGTCCAGCTGATGCAGTTTTCATTGACACTAACTTAGAGAGTTGATATTAAAACTCCTGGGGCTAGATCCTACCCAGTTCTTGTGTCAGCTGGCTTGAGCTGCCATTACAAAATACCACAGGTTGGGAGGTGAGACAATAAGAAATGTATTTGTCTCTAGTTCCGGAAGTGGGAAATCTAGTACCAAGGTGCTGGCAAGGTTGATTTCTGGTGAGACCTTTATTCCTGGTTTCCAGATAGTTGTCTTTTCATTGTGTCCTAGCATGGCTCTTCCTCTGTGCACATATTTCTGGTGTCTCTTCTGCTTCTTTTAAGGACACCAGTCCTATTAGATTAGGGCCCCACATTTATGATATCCTTTAACCTTAATTATCCCCTTAAAGGCTGTATCTCCAATACATTTATACCAGGGGTTAGGGATTAAAACATGGATTTTTGGAGGGACACAATTCAGTCCATAACAGACATCCTCTTATCTTTCTGTTTAAATCTTCTTTATAACTGTTCATGATTTTTCTTTAATTTTAAGGCCAAATACAGATGGAAAAGTACAGCAATACCATTGGTACAGATGAAAAAAAATTAAGGTTTTTTTTCCTCTCAGCAGTTTTACCTTTCTTCAGCTGCATAAATTATTGTAATCTACTCTCTTTTTATTAGATAACCAGCTAGTAGTTATTTGCTAATTTATAACATCTACATAAAACTGCCCCTTATAATGTGAAACCTGTCCTTAGACACAGCTAGCCCCCTGAAAGGGAGCATGACCCTTTCCACAAAATAAAACATTTTAAACAACATTAAACAAAGCATAAGAAGATTATTAAGCTATAATAGGGTATTCTACAATTACAAAAAATTTCTCTTAATTATATGTTGCTATGACATTCAATAGAAAATGCAGATGAACCACTTAATGCATTGATAAGTAAGATCAAATTTAAATATTCCAACTAAATATGCCAGTATTATCTGCTATTAGCTCCTTGCTTGGGTCTTGTCTTTTTCCCTCACCTTTGGCCAAACCTTATTACTAAAACAGAGATACTGGTTTCAGGCTTTTAATCCTATAAAGCAATCAAAAGAGAAAACATTGAAAACATCATTTATTCATTTTTGAATTATAAGCCCAACTTGACATTACTAGAGTCAGGCTATTGGAGTTTTGCTCCAAGGTAATAATCCTTTCTCTAACACAAAGTCCACATATGACCATTTGTGCACTCTTATTCATGAAATAAAACCACAGGAGGTGTTGGTCTGATTAAAAGACAAGTGCGTAACGGTGAAAAGAAACAATTACAAATAAAGACTGATTTTTTTTTCCTTCAATGTCTCCCTTTAAGATTTGGTTTTAGAATGAGTCACACAGGCATATTACATCTGTTCTCCATTGTCTGAGGATCAGGACAATTTGAAAAGAAGGACAGTGGCAGAATAATTTCTGTTTAAATGCAAACACGCATGCACAAATGCACTCTCTCTGTCTCTTTGTCTCTCTGTCTCTCTCTCTCACACACACACATACACATACATGTTGCCCTAAGAAAGAATTTCTTATAATCCTAGATTTTCTTTTTCTTTTTTTAAAGATTTTATTTATTTGAGAGAGATAGAGAGAGCACAAGTGGGGGGTACAAGGTCAGAAGCAAACCCCCACTGAGCAGGTAGCCCAACCTGGAGCTCCATCCCAGGACCCTCGGATCATGACCTGAGCCGAAGGCAGACACTTAACCAACTGAGCCACCCAAGTGCCCCTAATTCTAGATTTTCACTTTGATTTCACTTGACATATATTTTTTAGTTCAATTCCAAAATGTTGCCTTTCTTAAAGTGGTTTTGCTCTCTTAGCTAGCATAGTCTTATTTTTTAAAAAGTCATTAAGGGTATAATTTCAAAAATCTACATTTGAAAAGAAATGCTAGTTTAATTTACAAAAACTTTTCATCAAAGCTAAGCAGCAAAACTGAGATATACTGCTGCTGCAAATAAAGTTTTTAAAAAATTAATTGCATTATATGTGTTATTCTTGGAAACATTAAATAATAGAAAGCAAACACAAAGATCTTATCTTTGGTCTTCCATGCAATGATATCTTTATAAATTAGGCTGACAAATTTACCTAGTCTCCTTCTTTCCTACTGTTTACTTTCATTATAAAATTGAGTGATGAATTGTTCTTAATCAAAATGAAAGATTCTGCTCACCAAAAAAAAAAACAAGAAATAAAAAGGTATAGAGAAAGAAAAGTGTCATTTTCTTCTATTATTTTAAGTTCTCTGCTGAGAACCCTATAACAGAAGACAAATTAGTAACAGAAAAGCATATAAATTTACTTGAGTTTTACAGGACAGGATTTTTGTAAGGAAATGAAGACCTGAAGAAACTGTTAAGCCTTTTCTATGTGACCTGAACTTCCTCACATGGTTTCAAGGGTAAGCATCCAGAGAATAGTCAAGCAGAAGTCATAATGCCTTTCATGATCTAGCTGCAGAAGTCAAATTGCATCACTTCACCATATTCTACTGGTCAAGGCATTTACAAAAGTGCACCCAGTTTCAAGGGGAGGTAATAAAGACTCTTCACCTCTTGATGAAGGTACATCAACACTGAATAGTAAGAAGAACATATTGGATGAGATACACACACACACACACACACACACAGAGGGTAATGTTTGAAGAAACAATCTGCCATGACATCACATAAACCAAAAATTCCTTTGTATCCATTTTATGAGTTTCATTCCCCTAAGACTGTCACCATATGAGAACACTGAGCACACAAAAGGAAAATGACTGAAAAGAAGTACAGGGCATCCAAAAAGTAAAGGGCAATATGAAAGATGAACTTCACATGCTTTTTGCCAGCCTCCCCAGAGCCATGTGGGTGAGAAAATACTATTGGAAAGTTAAAATCTCACAGTAATGTATGATCTCAATCATATAGAAGTTACTAATACTTAATAAATAATTTTAATTAAATACAGATGTTAATTTGCCTACAAGCACAATAATCACCATTTACTGAGGGCTTTCAAAGAGATGAGAATTTTGAATGCACACATTCACTAAATTTTGTCCTTAAGACAACCCCATAATATAGGCTTATTTTAATCCCCATCTGAGAGGAGGGTAAAAGCAAGTCTATAAAAGTTAATTTATCCAAGGTCATACAACTTGTCAGTGGCAAAGCTGAGATCTTAACCTCTGAGTGCACTGTATATTTTCCAACACATATTCTTGAACATGATTAAGTTCCAAAGGTCCAACAAAAGAACACACATTAGAATTCTAAAAGGACACATGCCACTAACTGCAATATGTACAAATGAGGCCAGAGCTAAATTTATAATCAGCTTTTTGTTACCATCTACCTTCCATTTAACAGTTTCTAAAGGGAAGATATGCATTAAGAGAAGGTGGTACAAATAAGACCGAAAGTAAAAACTTAAAAGATTCTTCAGGCCAAGTATTCAAATTAGTAAGAGTTTAACATGATTGCAGAAATACAAGATTACTATATAAAAACCATTCCCAACCAACAACAAAAGAATTTTCATTTCAAAAAATACTTACATGTAATAACATTAGAAACTTAAAGTACCTAAAAAAATATGGCAAAAATATATAAGACCTATTGGAGGAGATTTCAAACATTATTGAAACCCATTAAGGAAATAAATGAAAAAATAAAACAATGGATAGGAAGATACATTACCATAATGATATCATTGCCTTAAAATTGGTCTTTAGATGCAATACAATTCCCATCAAGATATCAAGAGTTAGTAAAGACACTGCAAAAGTTGATTTTAAAATCTGTATGGAAAAATAAAGACCAAGAATAGCTAAGATACAAGAAAGAAAAAAGAAAAGAAAGAAAAGAAAAGAAAAAAGAAAGGAAGGAAAGAAAAGGAAAAGAGAAAAGAAAGGAAAAGAGAAAAGAAAGGAAAAGAGAAAAGAAAAGAAAGAAAAGAGGAAGGAAGGAAGGAGGAAGGAAGGAGGAAGGGAAGGAAGGAAGGAGGAGGGAGGGAAGGAGGAAATTAGTTGTCCTTTTTAATACTGTTTTGGCTATCTACTGCTTTGTAGCAAAGTATTTCAAATTTTAGTGGCTTAAAACAAAGATTTAATTAATCTCATGAGTTTATGGATCAGGAATGTGGGCAGGACTTGGCTAGTACATCAGTAAAAGTTCAATCAGGAAGTAAAATCAGTAAGATTTATTACCACAATTTATTTATTTCAAGGAATTGGCCTACTTAATTTTGAGGGCTGCCTAAGTAAGTCTGTATGGGAGAAAATCAGGAAGGAAAGATTATATGGAGGTCTGAATTCTATGGACATAGGCAGAAACTGCAATCTGAAGGCAGAATTTCTTCTCTCCCTCAAGAAACATACAGGCCTACATTTAAGGGAATCCAAGAAATTAAGTTAGGCCTACCAGGAAATCTACCCTTACTTAAATTTAGTCAACTGATTAGTGGCTTTAACTGCATCTGCAAAATCCTTTCACAGCGGCACCTAAATTAGTGCTTGACTGAATAAAGGGGGATGGTAACCCAGCCAGCCCAGTGACACATCAGGAAGCTATCACAGCTAGGTATGTATGTATGTATGTATGTATGTATGTATGTATTTATTTAACTTCATGTAGTACCTACTGGGATCATTCAATGGTACTCAGCTAGATGCTAATTGGTCTGAATAGTCCAAAACAGCATCACTCAAATGCCTGGTACTTTGTCAGGAATAGCCAGCAGAGTGGATTTAGCTGCTTCCCCTTCCCTTCCCATGCACTCATAAAGTTCTCACCATATGGCATCTCCAGCAGGGCAGTTAGACTTCCTTCTTGGCAGCACAACAATCCCTTGAGCCACACTAAAAACTGTCAGTTATCTTTCTAGTTCTTGAGCTATACTCCACCAGTCAAAGGAAAGAGCAGAACAATTTCTAGGAGAGGAGAAAAGACTCTACCATCTGATGGGAAATGTGTCAAAAGTGTGCCATCTCTAATCTGCCATAGATAGCCAGACTTATTATACTATAGTAGTAAAAAGAGTGTGGTATCAGCATAGCGATAGAAAGTGACTAAAGCAAAACAAATAAAAAACAAGAAAGTCCAGACACAGATTTGTGCATACATGAAACCTGAGATATAATATAGACAGCACAGCAGATCATAACGCAAGAAGTGCACTAAATAAACACTTCTGGTAGTTGATGGGAAAACTAAACTCAAATCTCTACTTCAAATCACAGACAAAAACTCCAGATGGATTAAAGACTTACAGGTGAAATCAGAAACTTTAAAATTTTTACAAAAATTATAAGAGGAAGATATAGTTATAAACTTTAGGCAGAAAAGAATTTACCAACAAATTCAAAAAGTTTTAATCATAATCAATTAGACTGCATTCGAGAACTTTAGTTCATCAAAAGATTCCATAAAAAAACATGAAAAAACCTAGCCAAAACCTAAGGGAAGACATTTGCAACATATTTAACAAATACATTATTGAAATCCAGAATATATAAATAAATTCTATGAAATAATAACAAAAGACAAATATTCCATTAGAAAAATAGGCAAAAAGGTATATATTGGCTTTGCATAGAAGAGGAATAATTAATGGAAAATAAACATAAGGGAAAATGTTCAATCTCTTTAGTACATCAGTAATCACAGAAAGGCTATTTAATAACAAGGTATAATATTTTATATCTGCTAGATTGCTTAAAACTAATAAATCTGGTAATAGGTGTTGGGAAAGATATGGAGAAAATGAGAATTCTTATACCATCTGGTTGGTGTTAATTTGGACAATTATTTAGGTTAACAAATTGGCACTTATCTTGGAAAGGGGAAAAGGGCATATCCCATGACTGAGCAATCTATTTCCAGTATTTATCAAAAGCCTTCAAATCGGGTATGCATAACCCTGGAGTACATGAGGAGTCTCTCATAGGCACGGATACATTTAAGGGAATAAACTGCAGACCCTCAGCTTCCATATACAATGTATGCATTCTGAAGCTATCTGTCTGAGAATATATCTTTAGTAGAGGCTTCACATGTCATGGCAATCACTTTCATAAAATCATCCTTTTTTCCATTTTGTTAAAAAAAAATCCCTCATTCATCTTCAATTTCATAATGATGCAATATCCTAAGCAAAGCAAAACTGAAGGAAGCCAAATAATGAGAACAATTCAAAATTATCAGTGACAGAGAATTCTCCTTTAATGATGGTACATCAGCAATGCTTTGTGGGTTGTATGGCTTTGTATCTTTCCTAGTTTTCTTTAGAAATGTGTTTCTATTAAAGACAAAATGGGATTAGAAATACTCCTACACACACACACACACACACACACACACCATATTAGGGTCCAGTGAATACTTATATATTGTAGGGTGGGATTATGGGAAATGACAATTGTCATTTAGTAGCCTCACTTTCCCATGCCTTGCAATTGTGGAAGAAGGCACTGTACCTGAGAGAGAGAGAGAGCCCTCATCCATGACAGGAAAACAAAACAGGGTGAGGGTAAGAAATACAAATGATAGCAACAAGCATGAGATAAGGATACATGCCTTATCAGTCTATCGCAGAATTAATATATCCAGAATATTTTTTAAAGTACCATAGAACTAAAACAATGTGCTCCAAATCTCATGCCCTAACTTTGTCTAGGACTGTGTTTCAATTGGATATTTTATATGACTTCAAAGAATTAAAAATGAAAATGTTTATGTTATTTCAAACATCTCAGAATTCCATCTTTGAAAAAATGGAACATATAGAGGAGGTAAAAAGTGTTTTATATTTTCTGGAACACTTATTATTCATAGGAAAAACATTTCCTTGCATTTAAAAAATCAATGGACACTTACAAATGGTATTTGTTTTTTTGGTTTTTTATATAGTAATAAATATCCTTTCTGACACTTATCAACCACTTCTGTACTTGTTGATTCCTTCCCATGAGAATAGAAAGCAGGTTTTACTATACATAATGTGTACTTAGTAATGATTCCAGCAACACTTTATGTAAATACTACACATACTGGTGGCCTAATAAATATCTTCTCTTACTGTGGATTTCCACTGAATCCTGCCTCATTTTAGTAGCTAGTGATAGTCATCCAAGAATCAGGAACAAATAGAAAAATAATAGTCCCATTCATCTAAAGAGATGCATTTCTAAAGTTTTACTTTATGTCCAATAACTATTGTTTGAAATAGCCTTAACTAACTGTGTACTAATAACTCTTGTTATGAAAACTAAATTCAGAAAAAATTCACACTTAGAAAAGTCTTGAAAGGACATGAAATTTGCTAAAAATCAGGTTTATATACACAATTTTTATTGCAAAGCATTATAGGGTGGCCAATAAAAAACCCTAAGTGCAAATATATATTACACTATGATAAAATTACGTGGTAATAGTGAAATGGAAATATGAGTTTAGGAGAAAAATATAAAATTTCTGTTCTTTTTTTTAAAAAACTTTTAATCTGCATTTTATAAGTAAATGTGGTAGGTAAAGATCACAATAGCATTTGGATTCCATCAGGCCTATTTAAAATGATGATACTACAGTCTAAATTTAAAATGCCAATATACAACTATACCAGAAATTACAGCATTTATAATTTGTAATTTGAAACTTATCACTTAAGCAGTAGTTAAAAAAATTAGATACCAACTTAAAATTAATGAAGAGCCTCAGGTTTTCAAACTTCTACTGAGGGGTATGAGAGTAAAATTTTGAACAGGAAACCCCTTGTACAGGCACCTTTAGACATCACATACAGTATTTGTTCTTTTTCTCCACCCAACAATGCCAAGCATTTATTGAGCACTCATTATAAACCAGGCAACTTTTTAGGTTAAAAAAAAAATCAATAGACAAACATCCCTGCTTGGGTAGAGTTTACACTTTAGGACCATATTTATAGCAGCATGGTAATAGCAATCAATCGATAAATGAAAATAACCATAGCCAACTCAAATGTCCATACAAAGAGACTAGGTCATCACTTTATAAATATTATACAGTGCTAAAAATAAATATACTCAGATAGAGGCAACAATATGTCAAAAATATCGATTGTGGTATGATAGAATTTTTATAAAGCTCAAGAAATCAAAATAAGACAAACAAAAACATAAATACGTGGCAAAACTGTAAATATCTGGTAAAAATCTGTCAGAAAAGACAAAATAGTTACTCATACAAAATGGCGGAAGGATGAGATTAAGGAACAACAAACAAAAGTAGCTTCAACATTTAGAGGTCAAGTTCTTGTCCTTAGGCTCTTGAGTTCCTGGGTCATAAGTATTTATTTTATTTTCCTGCACCATCTTCTAAAAGTATCAGCTATTAAATAAAATGTGAATGAAGGCAAAAAAATAAATGTGATTGAGGTCCTCTGGGGTTGTCTGCAACTATTCAGAAACTGAGAGGCAAAGTAGGTTCACAATGATCAGAGAAGAATCACAGCACTTTCTAACATCAAGCACTGCTCTCCAAAGATTCACTTAAATACTTCCTCATGATGTCTGCTGCTCACACCTTTTAGGTGACACCCATTCACCAATATATGCTGAACACCAGGTTAAGGGTTAACACAGTCTTCACAACCATTCAAGACCAAGGAATTTGTCTGAAACAGAAATGGCTGTTTCATTCTGTCCCTTAGGACTACTTGTCATGCCAGGATATTCTTTATTTTGCCTCTATTTTAATAAACAAACTGATAGTAAAAGTGGAGGCTTTTTTTGAATTTAAATTCTTATTCCTGTGAAATGCACTCTAAGTCAATGAGGAAATTGCTACTCCTTCTGACCAAGATCCGTTCTATTAATCTGTCTTACTGCCCCCCAGTAGCCCAATATATGGCCTGAGCTATATTTATTTGTATGTCCCACCTCATTCCAAAGCACATTTAAAATAGATAAAGTTTTGGGATTTAATAATTATTGAATAAACAAGACATAATATTGAGCAATATTTCTCTCTGCCAGCTGGCATACAGCTACCTTTTCTTCTGTAGCATATGTAACATTTTGATTAGTAAAGGGATACTCATTAAGCAGACCCACTTACCATTAAAATAATTTCTTAAGCAAAAGAGACTTAATTGTGGTATTTTTTTACATTTAATGGTTACAGATTTGTTATAGAAAATCATAAAGGTAAAGAAGAAAACTTACATGACTTAGGTTTCAAATTTTCAACCACAGTCATAATTTCAAATATTCTGTCCCACATACACTCACATTTACTCATGAAAATATGTGCTCACAAGTGGATGCTAAAATAGGTGGTCTATGGCTTCCTTACCACTGCCTCCTTCACCTCTTCCTCCCCCACACCCCTCCCCTAACAGTGTGGAAAGGTGGCAAACAGACAACGGAGGCTTCAGCATGTTCCAGAACATGGTCTACAGAATTCAGACTCACTCCACAAGAGAGATATCCTTGTATTTAGGTGTAATATATACATTTATATATATAAAATAGAATTACTTTTATTTTTAATGTTAAAAACCAGGGGTTTTTAAAATTTCATCCAGGGGGAGATGCTGTGGGATGTTATTATGAGAGGAAAGAGACCTGGATAAGAACCAAAGTTCCCAACATCTACACAGATTTGGAGTCAACTAAAGCTTTTCCCAGATTCCTCTGACATTTAGAACCAGATTCCTCACTAAGGATACTTCTCTTTGATTATGCTTTTAGAATTTTCTCTAATCAGTTATGTTTTCAATCTCTCAGTAATAAAATCAATAAAATAGCAATAATACATTTAATAATGATACATTCAATAATTTTTGTTTATTGAACCATCTATGCTCCAGTCATTGTACTAAATGATGTACTTTTTTTTTTTTTGAGGTAAGCAATCCTTTGAGCTAATCATCATTTTCTCCAATTTCACAAATGAAAAAAAAAATTAACTGCTAGAGAATGGACTACTGTGAAACAGTGAATTTTAACCCATTTCCATACAACCACATACTTAAAGTGCTGAAAATAGAAAGAAAGCTGTATACACAACACAACAGCAACAAAGTAAAATATACCTATGAAAGGAATAAATACAAACTAGAGAACATTATGAGTGAGTGATTTTTCTTCTATTTTCTGGAACTTTCTACCTTTATAGGAACATATAGTTGGGTCTTCCTTTTCTATAAATTTTGTATTTGAGTATAATTAATATACATTGTTACATTAATTTCAGGTGTACAACATAGTGATTCAACAAGTTTGTAAGTTATGCTGTGCTCACCACAAATGTAGCTACCATCATCACCAAGCAACACTATTACAATACCACTAACTTTATTCCTTATGCCGTGCTTTTTATTACCATGACTTACTCATTGCATAACTGGAAATTTGTATCTCTCACTCCCCTTCACCCATTTTGCCCATCACCCCATGCCCCCTCCCCTATGGCAACCATCAGTTTATTCTCTGTATTTATACGTCTATTTCTGCCTTTTGTTTGTTTGTTTATTCATTTGAGGTTTTTTATTCCACATATAAGTAAAATCATATGATATTTCTCTTTCTCAGTCTGACTTATTTCACTCAGCAGAATACCCTCAAAGTCCATCCATATTGTCCCAAATGGTATAACCTCATCCTTTTCTTTTTTTAAAAGTTTTTATTTATTTATTTGAGAGAGAGAGAAAGTGAGTGAGAGAGAGCGCTCAAGTGGGAATGGTAGGAATTGAGGGCCAGAGGGAGAGGGAACAGCAGACCCCTCACTGAGCAGGGAGCCCGATGAGAAACTTGATCCCAGTACCCTGGGAAATGACTTTATCTAAAAGAAGATGCTTAACCAACTGAGCCACTCGGGTGCCCCTGACCTCATCCTTTTTTATGGCTGCATAATAGTCTTCTGTGTGTGTGTATCTGTGTGTGTGTGTCTGTGTGTGTGTGTGTCTATGTGTGTTATTCCTTCTCTATCCAATTTGACTGTCGCTTTTAAATTGGGATGTTAAAACCACCTATATTTAATGTAATTATTGATATGGTTAGGTTTAAATCTTTGAGCTCATCATTTGTTTTCTATTTGACTCATTTGTTCTTTGTTCCCTTTTCTCTCTTTTTCCGCCTTTTGGATTAATTGATTATATTTAATGATTCAATTTTCTCTCCTTAGTTGGGTTATTAGCTATAACAACTTGTCTTATTTTAATGCTTGCTTTCAAGTATATAATATACATCTTTAACTACCTTTAACAATCTACTTTCAAATGATATAATGGCCCATTACATCTAGTGTAACAAGTTTACAGCAGCGTTCTTCCATCTCCTTACTCTATATTACTGTTGTCATATATTTTACTTCTACATATGGCT
Organism: Nasua narica; assembly: GCA_028533885.1. Lineage (NCBI taxonomy): Eukaryota > Metazoa > Chordata > Mammalia > Carnivora > Procyonidae > Nasua > Nasua narica. The sequence goes on from CM052799.1 coordinate 145,795,678, forward strand.
TAGAGTGTGTAATACATTGTTATTAAGGGTCCTCTAAATAAAAATTATTTTTTAAAAATATTTAAATAAGAAAAAAAATTATTGATATTTATCCATATAATTTCTGGTACAAAGTAAATGGCAAGATACAAAGATATTTATATTGCATAAAAAAGACAGTGTTCAGATGCCCAGATGGCTCAGCCAGTTGGGCATCCGACTCTTGATTTTGGCTCAGGTCATGATCTCAACGTCATGGGATCAAGCCCTGCAATTCCACACTCAGTGCAGAGTCTGCTCAGGGTTCTCTACCTCTGTCCTTCCCCCTGCTCGAACTCCTTCTCTCTCTTAAATAAATAATAAACAAAATCTTTTTTAAAAAATTAAAACAGTGTTGGAATTTTGTTTTCTTTCTTCTACTTGGCAATTTTTAATGGATTTATGTTAATTTTATAAGGAAAAAAGTTAATATAACATACCTTGGTTCATTCTAAGTTTATGAGAAGTACAAAAATATTTAGGGTATTATAAAATGTTAAGTGTAAAGAGGAAAAATAAAAGATATTATATAGCCATAATTACATTATGATGTTCAAAATACAAAGCAATACTTAAAAAATTATACCATACAAAAACTTAAGCAGTATAAGTTCATTAAGCTGCTGCAGACTGGGACAGGATGGGCTGGAGTGCAGCAATAGACTATACATGTTGTATCACCCACCCGCAAGGCATCTCAAATCCTAAAGAGGAAATTATTCATCCTGCTATAAAACACTCTTTCCCTGATATACAGAAGAAATGCTGATTGAGAAGAAAATAAAATGGCAACAATCAGAGAGCACAGAGGTGAGAGGGGAAGCTACAGTATTAAATAGGTAGAAGAGATGTTGCCAGGGTGTGTAAAGCAATATACAGCATCTACAAAATGTAGAAGAGGGAGTACACTAATTAGTAGAAGAGGAAGCACATTAATTAATTAAATAAAGACTCCTTTGAGTAACTTCGATTACAAAGTGCTCAAAGATTAATTAGGGATCTTAATTTTTTTAAATAAAAGTGTACATCACATCGTAAACCAGCATAGTAAACAAATGGTGTAAAATATGTCAAGGAGGGTTAGTAAAATTTAGAGGAACAAAAATCCAGAATGGGGGGCGCCTGGGTGGCTCAGTGGGTTAAAGCCTCTGCCTTCAGCTCAGGTCATGATCTCGGGGTCCTCGGATCAAGCCCCACGTTGGGCTCTCTGCTCAGCAGGGAGCCTGCTTCCCTCTCTCTCTCTCTGCCTGCCTTTCTGCCTACTTTTGATCTCTCTGGGTCAAATAAATAAACAAAATCTTTAAAAAAAAATCCAGAATGGATTATAACAATGATTACTTTCTTAGTCACAGCTCATAGGGTTTTTCTACATGTTCTTTGGTGGTAAGGAATAAAAAGTTTACAGCAGACTCTTTTACATTCTCATAATTTATAAAATATATTTGTACAAATGTAATTTTCAAAATAAACCATACATAGATCATTACAGGGTCAATGTCCAATCATTCGCAATAGATTCTTTTCTTTTTTAAAGTTCCACATTGAAGTAGCCTTTAAAGTGGATATTGAGTTATTGCTTGCTAGACTCCATAGGACTACTGCAAACAAGAGCATTTTGCTTAGAATGGAATAAAACAGGTAAGCTGTATCTTTTATGGAATGTTACTTTAGTAAGATTTATTTTTGCTCAGTACAACTAAAAACAGGAGACAGTCCAAAATGTTAACAAAATCTGTTATTGAAAGATGAGCTTTTGACTGCCAGTCTATTTACCACACTTTGAGGAAGGCCGCTGGATTTCCTCTTTAACATAGGGTGATTTAGGACAACTAGAAGCCCTGGGCATTGTATGTAAAACAAATCTGAGAAGACTCAGAAAAGTGGAGAGAAGACCACTAAGGACCTTGGAAGGAGCAACTCCATGGCAGGCTTCGTGTAAATCTTTCTTTATTATTATTATTATTATTATTATTAATTATTTATTTGTAAATCTTTCTTTAAAAGAAAATGTTGGGGTGCTGCTGACATGGAGTAGATACGGAGAGCTCACAGAACCCCACCAAACTGGCTGCCCCTTCTTCTTTGTACAGTGCCTTGGGAATCCCAGAACTTGGACAGCTGCATTTCTGCCTCTTTGCCTGCTTTTATTGAAGATTCTGCAACCAGCGCATGGCCAGCTTTATAACAACCACTAAGCTGGAGTGCACCTTGCCTGGATCATGGTTGATATATTCAGCTATACATCTCCTCTCACCAGAATGACTAGGAGGAGGAACACCCAACAGGAAAAATTCAGAGACTGTGCCCTTTGTCACAGATCTATTGGATATGGACATAAACAGTATGTCGGAAAGGGAATTCAGGGTTACAATTATCTAAGCAATGGCTAGGTTGGAGAAAATCATAGTGGCAATATAGAATCTCTAAGCACAGAAGTGAGGGCTGCCGCTTCCTGACAGCGCACAGGAGAAGAATGAGGCACAAACAAGTCAGCTGCAAGAGAAAGGGAGCAGGGGTCGACAGTAGAAAAGACTGTAGCCCTGAATAATTCCTCAGTCTCATATATATTGGAAAGTAGGTAACAACCAACAAAGAAGCCAGAGTAGGTTCCACATTGACCATGAGTCTTGTAGATAAGTGAGAAGAAAGGCAAAATATGTCTGATCACATAGTACATGACCTATAGTGAGCAAGTTCAAACAAAACGATTGTCTAACTAACTGCAGGTGCTCTCCAGAGAAGGGGAGATTATGGAAAAATGAAGCAGGTGGCATTCCACCCTGAGCAGGCCAGGCGTTCCCAGCTGCTCAGCTTCCATGAAGCAGGCAGCTTTCCACCCTGAGCGAGCAAGGCAACCCCAGCTGCTTGGCTTCAAAGATGTGTATCGTCCTCTCCCCCAGAAGCCTATCGCCAGTATATGTTTCTCTTAGGCTGTATCTAAGCATGCTTGGTAACTAGTATAATTTCTCATGGGTTATATTTTAAGGAGTATATTGTTCTGAGAGATGGTTACAGAGGGCTGATCTGGCAGTACTAAAAAATCCTGTCAATGAGATCCAATCTAATCTATGAGATCCAATCTAATCTAAATACTCTAACAGCTAGGGTTACTGAGGCAGATGATCGAATCAGTGATCTAGAAGACAAACTGATAGAAAAGAAGGATCAGGAGGAGGCCTGGAATAAATAGCTTAGAAGTTATGAAAACAGAATTAGGGAAAAAACGATGCCATGGAATGTTCCAATGTCCAAATTATTGGGATCCCTGAAAGGGTGAAGAGAGAAGACTAGAAGATATAGTTGAACAAATTCTGGATGAAAATTTCCCTAATGTGGGGAATAGAACAAGTGTTCATGTCCTAGAGGCAGAAAGGACACCCCCCAACATCAGTAAGTCTAGAAAGACCTCCAGACACTTAATTATGAAATTCACAAATCATAATTTCAGACAGAGGTCTTAAGGGCAGCTAGGGGGAAAAGATTCTTTATGTACAGAGGAAGGACCATCAGAATAACATCAGACCTGTCCACAGAAACCTTGCAAGCCAGAAAGGGCTGGAAAGACATTCAGGGCACTAAATGAGAAGAATATGCAGCCAAGAATACTTTACCCAGCAAGGCTGACATTCAAAATGGATGGAGAGATAAAGAGCTTCCAAGACTGGCAAGGTGTAAAAGAATATGTGACCACCAAACCAGCACTACAAGAAATATTATGGGGGGTTTTATAAAAGAAGAAAGAACCCAAGAGTGACATACAACAGAAATTTACAGAGACAATCTATAGAAACAAGGACTTCATAGGCAACATGATGTCAATAAAAACCTATCTTTCAATAATCACTCTCAATGTGAATGGCCTAAATGCTCCCATAAAATGGCACAGGGTTGTAGACTGGGTAAAATGACAGGACCCATCCATATGCTGTCTACAAGAGACACATCTGGAATGTAAAGATACATACAGACTGAAAGTGAAGGGATGGAGAACCATCTTTCATGCCAACAGGCCTCAAAAGAAAGGTGGGAAAGTGATTCTCATACCAGATAAATTAGATTTTAAACTAATGACTATAGTCAGAGATACAGAAGAACACTACATCATTCTTAAAGGGCTTATCCACCAAGAAGATCTAACATAGATCTTGGCTTATCCACCAAGAAGATCTAAATATTTATGCCCCCAATATGGGATCAGCTAACTGTTAATCAAAATAAAGAGTCATATTGATATGAATACATTAATTGTAGGAGATCTTAACCTGCCACTCTCAGTAACAGACAGATCATCTAAGCAGAAAATCAATAAAGAAACGAGAGCTTTGAATGACACATTGGACCAGATGGACCTCATAGATATATACAGAACATTTCACCCAGACAACAGAATACTCGTTCTTCTCAAGTGCACATGAAACTTTCTTCAGAATAGACCACATACTGGGTCACAAATCAGGGCTCAACCAATACCAAAAGACTGAGATTATTCCCTGCATATTCTCAGACCACAATGCTCTGAAATTGGAACTCAACCACAAGAAAAAGTTGGGAAGGAATTCAAACACTTAGAAGCTAAAGACCATTCTGCTCAAGAATGTCAACCAGGAAACCCAAGAAGAACTTTAAACAATTCATGGAAATCAATGAGAATGAAGACATGAAGACACATCAGTCCAAAACCTATAGGATACAGCAAAGGTGGTCCTAACGGGGAAATACATAGTAATCCAAACCTCACTGAAAAAATTAAAAATCCTAAATACACCAATTCTCTTTACACCCTAAAGAACTGGAAAATCAACAACAAATTAAGCCAACCCCATGCACAAGAAGGGACATAATTAATATTAGAGCAGAGATCAGTGAGTTAGATACTAGAGATACAGTAGAACACATCAACAAAACTGGAAGCTGGTTCTTTGAAAGAATTAATAAGATCAATAAACCACAGGCCAAACTAATCCAAAACAAAAGAGAGGACCCAATTTAATAAAATTATGAATGAAAGGGGAAAGATCACGACTAACACCAAGGAAATAGAAACAATCATCAGAAATTATTATCAACAGCTATATGCCAATAAGTTAAGCCACCTGCAAGAAATGGATGCATTCCTGGAAACCTATAAACTTCCAAGACTGAAAAAGGAAGAAACTGACAAACTGAATAGACCAATATCTAGTAACAAGATTGAAGCAGTGATCAAAAACCTCCCAACAAACAAGAGCTCAGGGCCTGACGGATTCCCTGGGGAATTCTATCAAACATTCAAAGAAGAAATAATACCTATTCTCCTGAAACTGTTTCAAAAAATAGAAACAGAAGGAAAACTTCCCGATTCTTTCTATAAAGCCAGCATTACCCTGATTCCCAAATCAGGCAAAGATCCCATCAAAAAGGAGAATTTCAGGGACAACTGGGTGGCTCAGTTGGTTGAGCAGCTGCCTTCAGCTCAGGTCATGATCCCGGCGTCCTGGGATCGAGTCCCACATTGGGATCCTTGCACGGCAGGGAGCCTGCTTCTCTCTCTGCCTCTGCCTGCCTCTCTGCCTGCTTGTGTTCTCTCTCTGTTAAATAAATAAATAAAATCTTTAAAAAAAAAAAAAAGGAGAATTTCAGACCAATATCCCTGATGAATGTGGATGTGAAGATCTCAACAAGATCCTAGCTAAAAGGATCCAACAGTACATTAAAAAGATTATCTACCATGACCAAGTAGGATTTATGCCTGGGATGCAAGGGTGGTTCAACATTTGCAAATCAATCAATGTGATAGAACAAATCAATAAGAGAAGAAAGAAGAACCACATGGTCCTCTCAATTGATGCAGAAAAAGCATTTGACAAAATACAGCATCCATTCTTGATTAAAACTCTTTAAAGTATAGGGATAGAGGGAACATTCATCAACTTCATAAAATCTATCTATGAAAAACCCACAGTGAATATCATTCTCAATGGGGAAAAGCTGACAGCCTTCCCTTTGAGATCAGGAACATGGCAAGGATGCCCACTCACGCTACTCTTGTTCAGCAATGTACTAGAAATCCTAGCAACAGCAATCAGACAACAAAAAGAAATAAAAGGTATTCAAATTGGCAAAGAAGAAATTAAGCTTGCTCTCTTCACAGATGTTATGATGCTTTATATGGAAAACCCAAAAGACTCCACCCCCAAACTACTAGAACTCTTACACCAATGTGGCAGGATACAAAATCAATCACAGAAATCGGTTCATTTCTTATACACCAACAATGAAAATATAGAAAGGGAAATTAGAGAATCGATTCCATATACTATAGCAACATCATAAGAATCATAATACCTTGGAATAAATCTACCCAAAGAGGTAAAGGATCTGTACTCTAGTAACTACAGAACACTCATGAAAGAAGTTGAAGACATAAAAAGATGGAAAAGCATTCCATGATCATGGATCGGAATAATAAACATTGTTAAAATGTCTATACTGCCCAGAGCAATCTATACTTTCAATGCCATCCTGATCAAAATTACACGGGCATTTTTCAAAGTGCTGGAATGAACAATCCTAAAATTTGTATAGAACCAGAAAAGACTCTAAATTGCTAAGGAAATGTTGAAAAACATAAACAAAGCTGGGGGCATCATCTTGCCTGATTTCAAGCTTTACTACAAAGCTGTGATCACCAAGACAGAATGGTACTGGCACAAAAACAGACATATAGACCAGCAGAACAGAGTAGAGAGCCCAGATATGGATCTTCAACTCTATGGTCAAATACTCTTTGACAAAGGAGGAAAAAATATCCAGTGGAAAAAAGACAATCTCTTCAATAAATGGTGCTGGGAAAATTGGACAGCTATGCATAGAAGAATGAAACTCGACCATACTCTTAAACCATACACAAAGATAAACTCGAAATGGATAAAAAATCTAAACATGAGGCAGGAATCTATCAAAATCCTAGAGGAGAACATAGGCAGTAACATCTTTGACATTGGCCACAGCAACTTCTTTTAAGACATGTCTCCAAAGGCAAAGGAAACAAAAGCAAAAATGAACTTTTGGCACTTCATCAAGATAAAAATCTTCTACACAGAAAAGGAAACAGTCAACAAAACAAAGAGGCAACTCATGGAATGGGAGAAGATATTCGCAAATGACACTACAGACAAAGGACTGATATCCAAGATCTATAAATAACTTCTCTAACTCAACACCCAAAAAACAGATAATCACGTCAAAAAAAATGGGCAGAAGACATGAACAGGCACTTCTCCAAAGAAGACATACAAAGGGCTAACAGACACATGAAAAAATGTTCATCATCATTAGCTATCAGGGAAATTCAAATCAAAATCACATTAAGATACCACCTTATACCAATTAGAATGGCCAAAATCAACAAGACAGTAAACAACAAGTGTTGGCGAGGATGTGGAGAAAGGGGAACCCTCTTAAACTATTGGTGGGAATGCAAGTTGGTGCAGCCACTTTGGAAAACAGTGTGGAGATTCTTGAAGAAATTAAAAATAGAGCTACCCTATGACCCTGCAATTGCACCACTGGGTATTTACCCCAAAGATACAGATGTAGTGAAAAGAAGGGCCATCTGTAACCCAATGTTCATAGTAGCAATGGCCAGAATTGCCAAACTGTGGAAAAAGCCAAGATGCCCCTCAACAGATGAATGGATAAAGAAGATATGGTCCGTATATACAACGGAATATTATGTAGCCATCAGAAAGGATAAATATTCAGCTTTTGTATCAACACGGATGGGACTGGAGATTATGCTGAGTGAAATAAATCAAGCAGAGAAAATTAATTATCATATAGTTTCACTTACCTGTGAAGCATAAGGAACAACATGAAGGACATTAGAGAAGGAAAGGAAAGGTGAATTGGGGGAAATCGAAGAGGGTGATGAATCATGAGAAGCTATGGACTCTGAGAAACAAACTGATGGTTTTGGAAAGGAGGTGGTGGGGTTATGAGTGAGCCTGGTGGTGGGTATTAAGGAGAGCACACATTGCATGGAGCACTGGGTGTGGTGCATAAACAATGACTCTTGAAACACTGAAAAAATAAATTAAAAAAGAGAAAGATGAGCTTTTGTGTATTTTTAGCATAATTATTGCTTTCCCCCAAGTACTTCTAATAATTAACTTTGGAATGAAAAATAAACATCTTTAAAAGGTGGCACACTTACCAAACTTATTAAGGAAGTTATGTAACAAATATTTAAACCATCCCTTTGTGTCTAGGAACCATCCTTATGATTCTCAGTACAACTTCTCTGGAGCAGTGGCACTTCTCTTAGGACCAACAGGTACAGAACACAGTTCACAAACAACTTCAGGATGCTATGATTCTTCTATTTTCTGCTTTAGTTACACTTGAGATAATCCATATAACAATCTCTATCTTGTAATTTGGTGTTTGGTATCTGATACACCATCAGTTGTCTACTAGAACTAGTCAAGCTTTTAAAGCACCTTATTTTACATGTAACTTTAATCCAATATTGTTTTCATGGAGGTTTGTGAGTATACATACATACATTGTCGGGAAGTTATTTTTCTTAGAGCTAAGGTCAGTCTCCCTCTTGATCTTTCTCTCCCTCTCCTCTCTCCTATTTCCCTTCTTTTTCCTTTCCCTCTTTTCTACTTCTTCCCTCCCTTCACTCTCTCTCTCTTTCTCTCTGTCTCTCTCCCTGCCCCCCTCTCTCCTTTCTCTCCTTTTCATTAGAAGGTCTAGTTTTGACTCCAGAAGGCAGCCGCTGCTGTTAGTGTAAGACATTAGAGAAAAATTATTCCAGTCATGTTAAGGTATCAATATTCCTTTAGCCTACTCCAGACTAATGAGCCATATCTATAAGATACAGATATATGGAATTATTCATTCCAGACACTCAAATCCAGAAACACATGTGTGAGTTGGGCTAGCCAGAAACACGAGGTTCATAGCACTCTGTCCCTGAATTGTTGGCCAGCTGTTCCCATTGTTCAATTGTCTGGGAACCCTGAGAAGCACAAAGGCAAGAAAAGGGATCTTAGGAGGCAACTCCTTACTATCCCAGTGTACTGGCCTGCAGGCAGCTCCTGAGGATCATTCATTATTAACTGTTAGGACCTGATATTTAGTTGAAGCATTTAGAAAAAGTATGGTGGAAGCAACTTACTGAATTCCCTTTATGAGAGCTCCAGTACCCGCTAGCTAAGAAGGGCTGAAATTCCTAAAAGTGCACTGTCATCTCATGTCACTGATGACTGGTTAACTCAGATTCTCTCTCTGCCCTCAATCTTCTCTCTGCCCTCAATCTTCCATTCATCTAATCATGAAGGTAGAGCCCTCAGCTTTCAGGTGTTTTCTTTTCTTTTTTTTTTTTTTTTAAGATTTTATTTATTTATTTGACAGAGAGAGAGAGAGATCACAAGTAGGCAGAGAGGAAGGCAGAGAGGGAAGGGGAAGCAGGCTCCCCACTAAGCAGAGAGCCTGATGCCGGGCTTGATCCCAGGACCCTGAGATCATGACCTGAGCCACCCAGGTGCCGCTCAGGTATTTTCTTTTGAAGGATAAAACCACTATATTTTTCCAAAGAATTTCCTTCATATATAATAACATGTGATTAAAAGGAAAAATAAAAGGGTTGTGTTTTAGTTCTCAACAGGAGGCATATCATAATTTACAAGAAAAATTTTCAAAATCCATATTTCCTGAATAAAAGGGAACATGGGGAGGGGAGGGTTCATGCCCTTTCATCACTTATTGGTATAATGGAAAGAGACTGCACTTCTGAATCAGGAAACCTAGATTTTAGTCAAAGCTCTATCATTCTCCTTTAACTTATTCATTCAATTAATACTAAGTGAGCATTTTCTCTGCCAGGCACTGGACTAAGTTCTAAGTATAGAATGGTGAATGAGAAAAGTTCGCTGACTGCTTCGAGCTTAGAGTCTAGTTGATATGATGGGTCTTAAACAGATAATTATCTTAAAAGTAATTAAATTTAGAATTATGCAAAGGTAAAATGCAGTATTCTCTGAGAATCTTAACTGTGTGACCGTAGAGAGGTAACCAGACTTCTGGGCCTCAGCTTCACCATCTGCAAGATGCATAAACCATACTTGGCAAACAATCGTGATAGACATCTGATAAGAATACCTAGAGACAACACAAACCTAGAGACAATACCTAGAGACGATAGAGTTTGGAGAATAGAGAATAGAGACAATGTAGTTTGGAAAATTCCATGTGGTAAATAAAATGAAAGATTATCATCAGTTAGAGAGGTATTTTTTTAAACACATGAGTAACCCATATCTTCCCCTTTAGCTAGCATGGTAACTGTCAAAGAAAAGGAAAGCACAATATATCCAGTCAGCGTCAATGAGTCCTGCAGTAGATGTGGAATCACTTGAAGTAATTGTTAATTGATGACTATGCACAAACTGTTCTAGTAACCTATTACTGTCAAAAAACTACCTCAAACTTTAGTGGATTAATACAGTTGAAGAATTCAGGAAAGTTTCATCTAGAAGATTCTTTTCCTCCCGGAAGAACATAGCATCACTTGTCACTCAGTGGTATTCAGCTAGTGGCTGGTCTGGGCTTGGAGGTGGCTCCTTGAAAGGAACTCTAGAAGACTAGGCTCAATGGACCCCTTTCCCCTCCATTTTGGTATGCTCTTTACATGGTCACCATGTTGTACTTCTCATGTGAAAAATCAGTTTCAAGAGTGAAGACCCAGAAAATAGCAACTATCAATGTTTTAAGGGCCGGGAAATCAGCAATGTATCCCTTCTACTATATCATATCAGTCAAAGCAGCAAGAGTCTGATCAAATTCAGGGGAAGGAGAAATAAACCTCATTTCTCTATGGGAAAGAATGTCAAAGAATTTATAGCCATCTTTAATCTGCTGCACAAACACTGGTAAAAATTAGCCATAGTTTAACTCTGTTCCATGTTTGTCTCAGCCTCTCTTGATTCATTCTTGTTTCCACAACATATACAAACCAAGTGAGCTCCTGCATTTATATAAAATTTATAACAGGGACATGAAACAGGGAAAGAAATCTTTCCCCACAGACCCCCTTAGTACAGTGATTGAAGACAGAAACAAAACAGCTTCTCAACAAACCAGCTCCTGGTACATTCAATCCGGGAGCTTAGAGAAGGGCTGAGATAACATTGCCCCTTTCTCCTTCATCCATTGGCTGCAACACCTCATTCTGGTTTTCCACCTGATTATCAACAAAGTCCTAAGTGCCTATTTCCTTATGTTCAGATCCTGACTGTAAAAGGGATTTTTAACAACATGTTCATTATAATCAAGTGACAAGTGGACTTGAATGTCTTACAGAGTTTATTATAACAGAATTTAAACTTCAGGATATTCTTAGTTGCTACACAAAGTGTACAGGATATTGAGTTGTATCCCAGATGAAAATGTAGGGCATAAAAAAAAGAGCATGGGTTTTGGAGTCATGTGGATCTAAGTCTGAGAAGCACTTCTGCCAAGATATAAGACTGACAACATCACATCTGAGTTGGTATTTCTTCAACACCATGGTTGCTGAAGAAATGGGAGAGTGAAACATGCCTAACATAATGACTGACACATAGCAGATTTCCAAGAAATGTTAGTTGCAGGAATGAATAAACTCCACATCATCAAAGTAATCATCTGAAAAACAAGATTCAATCATAAAAGGGATAACCTCTAAGATAACAGAAGAAGGAAACTAAAGTTTATTAAGTACCTACTATGTGACAGGCATTGTACAAGTTTCTGGGGATAAAGATGAAAAAGGGACTTTTCTCTCAGAGAAAAGCACGTCACACAAGAGCTATGAGACAGCAAAACAGAACTGCGGCAATGCAGCACGTGTGCGCTTCAGCCTGTAGGTCCCAGAGAGGGACGGGTGGGCAGGGGCCCGGATTTTTAAGAACAAGTTTGAATCAAGCAAAAAAAAAAAAAAAATAGGGAGGAGGAGGGTTGGACACAAAGATTATTCTTCAAAAAGGCAAAAGGGCCCATTTAAATATCCTTGAGATTAGGGCTAAGAAGTGGGGGAAAATGATCCTGTAGATCTGTATTCCTAACTCGTGGTCTGATCCTGGCAATGAGCCCAGGTCTGGACACACAACAGGCACTCAATAAATGCTCATTAAAGGAAAATAGGGTAGGCAGAATGTGAGGTGCCTGATGAATTTTGTACTCCCTTGATGAATTTTGTACTCTATCCTAATGACTGAGTGTTACACTGAAGGCCACGGGGTATGTTGAAGGATTTCGAGTAGGGCCAATGTGATCAAGGTTCCACCTTTCCAACCATGCATCTGACAACACTATGGGGAAAGAATTAGAGTAGATCACACATATAGGTAGGGAACAGTTAAAAATCTATTATAGTAATCTTCCTTTGGTGAGTTCTAAACTTTTACAAAGATTAAGGCAGGTATACTATTCTCTGACTGTTTCACCTGAATCAGAGAAGGTCAAACCTTCCACAACCTTCCACACTTGCTTTGGGTATGAAAGTCAGACAGGGGTGAAAGCACCAGTCAGCTCACAGTATATTTCTATTGACCTGCTTAGGTGTCTTCCTAGCTAACAAAACTCTCTCCTGATGAAGCAACAATTTGCCTTCCAAGCACGTTTTTGTGGTGAGATGTGTAAAGCACAGACCAATAGAAAGTGTCTTTTTTGGTGGGACCTTTTTTTTCTCATGTCTTTTCAGCTTTTTTTTTTTTTTTTTTTGCTTTAAGCTCTAGATTTCAGTAACCTCTCACACTCAAAAGTTCAACTGAAGAAAAAACCAGTTTGTACATGATTCTCATCATGGCAAAATGGCATTATCTGCTTGAGGCTGTAAGATTGTAGATGAAAAGGGGATTGAACATCAAGTCACTAGTATATCTGGCTGTCAGGCAGAAAAGGGCAAGCGGTCAGTTGAATGAAATGACTTACAAGCCTCCCTTACAAAGTCAAATATTTATCTAAGGTGGTCAGAAGATAATCCTGACCCACCCCGCCTTACCTCTGGATTTTTCACTTACTTGAATTTACATCCATCCATTCATTCAAGAAATACATCTTGGGAACCTACTTTATGTTGGGTATCGGAGGTAAAATGGTGAACCTGCTTTCTATGCACTGCATCTGGACAATTTATAATTAGAACCATCATCCCATGGTTTCTGAAATATAGTCTAATTAGTCCTGCTCCTACACTTGTTTATGGCTTTACTTTCAGGATAAATATTCTATCGTTTAAGGATTTACTCATAATGTAGGTCTTCCGTGAATCTTCCTAATGTTTCTGCTCTAAGTAATTTCTTTGTGTTATACTTGTTTCACAAATTTAAGCCCTTGATCATACAATGTGCCACTGTCTGACCCACTACTTGAAAGAATATATATAAGTATATTGATGTATAGATATTACAGGATAAGATGGTTTTCCAAATATCCACTTACACCACAAACAAAGATGAGTGCTTATAATTGATGATGTAGTGAAATGCCCTCAGCAAGACTGAATTCCAACTAGTTCATATGAACTTCACAAAAGATGAACCTAAGTGACTGTTTTATCCTTCGGGTCAGAATCCATTTAAGAAGTATGACTAGATGAGTTCCACATTCGATAGGAGGATAATGTTAGTGTCTGGATGTGACAAGTCACATATTTCAACCACGAATTTTTAAAAGTTGGCATATGAAGAAATGAAGAAAAGAGAAGAAAAGAAATTCTACTGCTCATCAGCCTCTACAGAATACATAAAGCTGTCACAAAAGAGAACAATCGAATTGTTCTCTACCCTCCAGCGGAAATATTCCAGAAACAAAAGATTAAAATGTGATTTGATCCCCAATGCAATGTCTGAGAAAAAGTGTGCTATGGATTTTATGAACAACTTGCCAGTAGGGTCAGGTTTAGAGGAGAGTTGCAAACCTTATCTATCATTATCTATAAACTGCTAAACACAGAAGAGGAAGAAAAGTCAAATAGGACACGGAAGGCTCAGTACATACTCAGACTTTTGTAGTATAAAAATTTTTGTTCTACTTTCTCATCTCAGTTCCCCATTCACTATCTAAACACTCCCTCTGACCTCCCCCAAACTATAAAATATTCCTGCACTATTGGCAGGGTAAGATTTCCAATCCCTTTTTCCTTATGTCCAAATATCAAAGGAATCAGCATCTTTCAATATTGCACTGTCATAGAAACACTCAAAAGGAAAAGAGAGAGCTCTACTGTAAGCAGTGAGTTCCCCTCAGTCCATCAAGAGTTGAGCAGAGCATATGCTTGATAATTAAAAGGTCAAATATTATGGAGGCATACTGTGATGCATATGTTTATAAAAGATTCCATTTAATCCAATCATTTTAATCACAAAAATTTGTTTTCCACAATTATCAATCAATTCAACTAAGTGTTTTGTAACCTAGCCCCCATCTTTGAAAAGCAAATCAAATTACTGTTATTTCTAACTATAGCTCTAGAAATTTTCATGTTATACATAACAAAAAAGCTTTTTAATGCTGGCACTAATAAAAGTTCATTTTAAATTAAAAATTAAACACAATTATTTGTTCTAATTTTCATAAGATATGTCAGTAATTTTGAATGAGGATGGGTGGTAAATATAAATTGAAATGCATGGGGTCCACAGTAGTCACTTAAAATATACTTATTGAGTAAATGAATGATAATTATTATTTTTAATAACAAGCAACTCTAGGCAATCTCCAAAAGGGCAATACAGAAAAAACACTGATGAAAGTGGGGGAGTAGTGTTATTTTTTGTTGCTTAACTATTTGTTTTTCACTCAAGGTTAAAAAAAACAATTCTTTAGGGGAGCAAAAATCATTTATACTACTCCAGTGTCATAAGGAAAATACATGAAAATCTGAGTGAACTTGCCCTGTTACGGATGTTTGTGCCCCCTCCCCATCATTACCAAGTTTATATGTTGAAACCCTAACCCCCAGTGTGGCTATATTTGGGGATGGGGCCTCTAAGAATAAGTGATTAAGTTTATTTTTTTTCCCCAAATACGTTTATTTTTTCAGTGTTACAAGATTAATTGTTCATGCACCACACCCAGTGCTCCATGCAATATGTGCCCTCCTCAATACCCACCGGGCTCGCCCACCCCCAAACCCCCTCCCCTCCAAAACCCTCAGTTTGTTGCTCAGAGTCCACAGTCTCTCACGGTTCATCTCCCTCTCCGATTTCCCCCCCTTCACCCTTCCTTTCCTTCTCACAATGCCCTCCATGTTTTTCCTTATAAGTGATTAAGTTTAAATGAGGTCATAAGGAAAGGCCACATGCGGACACAGTGAGAAAGCAGCCACCACCTACAAGCCAGAAAGAGAGCTCCTCCAGATACTGAATTTGCTAAAATCCTGATCATGCCTCCAGAACTGTGAGAAAATTAAAATAAAATAAAATAAAATAAAATAAAATAAAATAAAATATAAAATAAAATAAATAAAATAAAAAAATTCCCTTATTTAGTCACTTAGTCAGAAGTATTTTGTTGGTGCAGCCCAAGCCAACTTACACATACTCCTCAGCTTCTCTTTATTTCAGTGAAGTGGTAGTGGCCCTTGAAGACCATCACTGGTAACATCACCCGGATGATCCTCACCACTATCTCAATCTGCAGCCACGGAAAACAACACTTTTGGCACCCAGATCTCCACCAAATGGCCTTGCCTCCTGCAGAAGATGCTTCGATGTG
The DNA here is from genome assembly GCA_028533885.1 of Nasua narica. Taxonomy (NCBI): domain Eukaryota; kingdom Metazoa; phylum Chordata; class Mammalia; order Carnivora; family Procyonidae; genus Nasua; species Nasua narica. The sequence continues at coordinate 145,811,443 of CM052799.1, forward strand.
CTGGCCAGACCCACCTCAGGACTAATGACTTACTCCTCAAAAATGGGATGAGTGCTAACAGTTCGGAGGTCTCAATCCTCTCAAGAAACTACCCTCAGCTATAGAAAGCTGTTTCAACCCCAATCCCATCTCCTTCCTCCCCCTCACCACACCATCACGTGCTAAGAAATGTCATCCCCACTTTAAACAACCTGTGGGGTTAGCTGGGACACTCAGTAAGCCTGCATCAAGACTGAAGTTCTCCCTCAGCTGAAGCCTGCTTCTTTGCCTTCTTTTCCACAGATGTTGATTCTAAGAGCACTTCCTAACAATCTTTTTCTAGGCTTCCTTTCACATCAGAATCTGCTTCCAAGAGAACTCAACCTAACTCCCCTCAATGGAAATCACCCCTAGTTTTATTTTTCTGGTTTAGTTTAAATAAGTGGATTTCCACTGAAAGACTACAGGGAGGATGAGTTATAAATAGAGCCCAAACCAAAGATGAGAAGGAAAACCTGAACAGAAAAAATTATACTGAGCCTCTGGATACGCCTGAATTCTAGTTTTGGTTATTTCACATGCATTTTCATGGTTTTCCTCCCTAACATTTTTTAGTGGCAGTATATTCATATCACTCCCAGAAACACCATCAAATTAAAATATGCTCACTGATAACAAACTTCATGTAAGAATAAACCAATACTCATTTTAAACAGAGAAGAGATTTACAATAACTTCAAGAACTCTGAATGTACCATTCCTATTCCTGCTCGTATTTTGTTCACTCTCTCTCCTCTTCTCAATTACCTTTTTTTCAGGCTCAAAGCCCCCCTCAAGTGTCAATTTCTTTACAAATCTTCTTTGTTCAACCCCATCTCTTCCATCTGCAGAGTTTGGGTGTATTATTCAATTAATGCACTGTAAGTTTTTGAGTCCTATGGTTTATACCTCCAAATGTCTCATAAGCTTTTAGAGACGGAATATATGTTGTAATTCTTCAAACCTCTCAATGAACCTTGAACATCACCTACTGGACAGAGGTACAGGGAGTATAATACTCTCCATTGCAGATGTTTAAAGAAAAGTGGAGCTACTCTTTTCATGAAAAATGTCTAAACTGTTTCCTACCTAAGGAACAGGGGAAACATTCCAACCCATAATTGCATGGATAAATTATCTACATCGATAGCTTTCATCTATATTTAATATTGAAGAGGGAGGTTTCGCAATAACTGATAGTCCTTAAGCATTATCCAGACGTTCTACAGGTTAAACTCATGTGGTTTTAATAAATAAAGAGAGGCTGGCCTAATCTTTGGTATTAATTCAACAAACATTTATAATGCACTCACAGTATTCTCAGAATTATGGATATAAAGCTCACTGCTATCTAATCAACACAATATCATTTCTTTTATAGTTCTAGTGAGCAAGTAAGAACAGGCAATTCACATAGCATGGGTTTCTAGATAAAGAAAGGAAGACACATTTAAATCTACAAACTGAAATCCATGAAAAGAAAAATTTCTCAGGGGGCACCTGGGTGGCTCTGTTGGTTAAGCCTCTGCCTTCAGCTCAGGACATGATCCCAGGGTCCTGGGATCGAGTCCTGCATCAGGCTCCCCACTCAGTGAGGAGTCTGCTTCTCCCTCTACCCCACCCCCAACTCGTACTCTCTCTCTCTCGTTCTCAAATAAATAAAATCTTAAAAAAAAAAAAAAAGACAGAGCACCTGAGTAGCTCAGTTATTAAGTGTCTGCCTTTGGCTCAGGTCATGATCCCAGGGTCCTGGGATCGAGCCCCACATTGCACTCCTTGCTCATTGGGAAGCCTGCTTCTCCCTCTTCCACTTCCCCCTTTCCCCCTGCATGTGTTCCCTCTCAGTGCTGTGTCTCTCTCTAATAAATAAATAAAATCTAAAAAATTATCGGAATATTAATACATAGGATTTAGTTTTTTACAAAAATCTACCCCAATTTTTTAGTATTTACTATGCACCAAGAGCTACCACATGTTGTAACATTGCCTTATGTAATCCTTATTACAAACCTATGATTGTGCATTTTACAAAGGAGAAAACTGAGAATCAAATACACTAAATAACTTACCCAATATTACACTAAGGTGTTGTCTGCTCTTAGCTAGTGCACTATAATAGTGATACTATTATTCTTACAGGTCAATGAAAACAACATTTAGAGATACTTTATCTGCTAAAGCTTTCTATTAGGCATTTCTTATTTACATCTTTATGAGGCATAATCTGCTCTCCATTTTAATTTTCCTTTTTGCCTGTAATAGCAGCTACAACCTTAGCTAACTAAAAAGTATACTCAAATAGACCCTAGTGGAATTTAAAAATTAAACTTTAATGTGTTTTCTCCATATCTGTCCCTTTTCTCCTTCTAACCACCTAATTTCATAGATACTGAGTTTTCTTTTTATAAAACATTGCAACTGATATTTTGCTGTAGGACTTTTGCATGACATTAAAAACTTTGAAGGCAAAATGTCAGGAAATAGTTGTTTTTGTCCTTCTTGAAACATAGTATTGGGGAATGTGATCAAAAAGACATGACCACCAATTGACCTGTGAGCTGGACCCTGACACTAGGAGACTTCTCATCCAGTCCACTGTCTTAGGAATTAGGTTCTGCTTGCCTTCTCCCCCCGCCCCAAGGCTGTTCCAAGGACATGACCTTGAGATGGTGATGCGATGTCGAAAACACCTGCACAGTATACATAATGGAGTTCACTTAGGGCCTCTTTATAAGCTTTAAAGATTTGGAGGGCAAGTGGAAGGATCCATGCATCTTGCTGCTGCCCATAAGAAATCTCACATGTAAGCTCCCTTTGCCAGATTTAAAACTGCTAACTACCAACCTGGAGTGGCTTCCTTCTTTGGTGTCTCCCTGTTCTCTGCATACAAGGTTGGTTTTGGATTACACAGGAAAGCTCCTGAAAGGGTTGTGAACCCTTTGTGAACCCATAGTAAGCTTTACCAACCAACTATTTTTGTATTATATTAGCAACTATCTCCAAAATTTGACTTCACTCTTACAGAACAGAGATTGTAAGATTTGGTGAACATATGGAACTGTTGTACATAACATTACTGTTCTGAATGTAAATAAACTATATGAAGTTACCATTTAAAATGGTGTCTTGCAAAGGCTTAAAAATATCTCTTGACTTCCCTCTTAAAAGTATTTAGTAAGACATAATTGATGACCAGAATTTGAAATAATACTGAAAATTAAGCAGAAAAATCACCATTGCCAGCATTCACTGGAAATCCCCTAACTATAAAGTTTTACATACACTGAAATGTAATCATTGGTCCACTAGTGCTATGCTCAGTACTAGGGAAGCAAGAACATCTTTACCATTTACCTCTTCCCTCCTAGCACACAGAACAGCAATACCTATATAAACCTGAAAATTTGGAAAAAGTGAGCCATCTGTGATATTACGTGAGTACTGTTTTAACAGTCCTCCAGAATCAGTCTGATACACCCAAACAGACCAATAAATGCTTCAATTCTAGCCAGAAAGAGACATTGAATTGCTGGAAACTATCTGGCAGGAAATAGTGGGAGGCCGGTAGTGTTGTATACGATCCCAGAAGAAAAGTAGGAAGGGAGAAGAGAAGAGAAGAAAAGGAAGAAAACTCATCAGAACCACAATGAGATGCCACCTCACACCAGTCAGAATGGCTACAATTAACAACAGAAGAAACAACAGATATTGGTGAGGATGTGGAGAAAAAGGAACTCTCTCTTATGCTGCTGGTAGGAATGCAATTGGTGCAGCTACTCTGGAAAACAGTGTGGAGGTTCCTCAAAAAGTTAAAAATAGAAACATCCTATGACTCAACAATTGTACTACTAAGTATTTATCGAAAGGATACTAAAATAGTGATTCAAAGGGGTATATGCATCTCAGTGTTTATTGCAGCAATGTCCACAATAGCTAAAACATGGAAAGAGTCCAGATGTCCATCAACAGATGAATGAATAAAAAAGAAGTGGGGTAAACACACACACACACACACACACACTGAAATATTACTCAGCCACCAAAAAGAATGAAATCTGGCATTTGTAATTATATGGATGGAGCTAGAGTATATTATGCTAAGTGAAATAAGTCAGTCAGAGAAATACAAATACCATATGATTTCACTCATACATAGAATTTAAGAAACAAAACAGACAAACATTGGGGAAGGGAAGAAAAAATAAAATAAGATAAAAACAGAAGGAGGCAAACCATAAGAGACTCTAACTAAAGGGAACATACTGAAGGTTCCTGGAAGGGAGTGGGTGGGGGCATGGGGAAACTGGGTGATGGGCATTAAGGAGGGCACTTGATATAATGAGCACTGGGTGATATATGCAGCTGATGAATCACTAAATCCTACCCCTGAAATTAATAATACACTATGTGTTAACTAACTTAATTTAAATTAAAATTTTTTTGAAAAATTGGGGCGCCTGGGTGGCTCAGCGGGTTAAGCCTCTGCTTTCGGCTCAGGTCATGATCTCGGGGTCCTGGGATTGAGTCCCGCATCAGGCTCTCTGTTCAGTCGGGAGCCTGCTTCCCCCTCTCTCTCTGCCTGTCTCTCTGCCTACTTGTGATCTCTCTCTCTCTGTCAAATAAATAAAATCTTTAAAAAAATAAAAATAAAAAATAAAAAAACTCAGGGAAATTGCTGGGAACAGTGGTCTTAGGTGACTTCCTCTCTAAGGAGTCAAACACTTCATAGTGTCCGAAGTACCACCACAGCTCAGCAGCATGGGCTCAGCACAAAAAGCTGTGGAGAGCTGCACAAACAAGCTTAATAGCATAGATTTCAGGAGAGATTTCAAACAGCGAACTAAACACAGAAGGATCAATGCAGAGACTTAAAATGTTCTGCAGCTAAGAGAAAGGGGGTAGTATGATTAGTATCATACTAACGAGACAGAGTTAGAGATCACCTGTGAAAACCAAGACCCGAAGATATTTTTTAATGTTTTGAAATCTGAATAGGATGTATGAAAACATGGCTTCTAAGAAATGGAACATAGTATCTTGAAAAGAGAACACAATGAAAGAAAAGGAAGATGGCAGACACCACAACACTCAGGTATTGGCAGTAAAACCCAGAAATGACACTATAGAAAATAAGTTTTTTTTTTATTAACCCACAGGACAAATAACACAGAAGAGGAGATAATATAAACAAAAGATTTTAATAAATATTTGTAGGATGGAAAGCACAAGAAGGAATAAGTGATTTACTTGGGTAAAGTAACAATCCAGGTGGCTGCAGGTAAACTATGAAAAAAATGAGGCAATTTGCCCCAAAGCCCTTGATAAGCTTAACTCCTGGAGACACCAGGTACCAAAAAAGTGAGGCAGAGGAGGACTAGAAAGACAGATTAGTTGGAAGACTGTATACAGGGGATTTGGAACATCCCAAGTCCCCTTCCCCCTACCTGTTGTCAGAGGATCATTCCCCACATCCCCTTGCACTGGCAGGACAACAGCTGTCTGTTCCCTGAAAGGCATCAGACTATGTAACAGGGCACCATGCAGAGCAAGAGAGCACGTAGGAGTGAAAATGGGATGCAAGGGAGTCTAAAAACTGCACACTCCTGGGAGACTTCTTCTCTTGCCTAGAATTTGGAAGTAGGGATCTTCAACTCTGCATCTTGGACAAGAAGCTAGAAAAGGGATCATCTTGGGTATAACTCTATAGACCAATAAAAGAAATCTTTATTGGGACATTTTGTGGTCCCTGAATTAAAAGGCTAGCTCTCTTTCAGCTCTGTATAGAAGGAACTAATCTGCCAAATAATAACATTACTCTCTTATAAGTCACTCACCCTTAATGAGCTTTTTGGTACCTCTGGAATATGAATGGACAGATCAACATTATTTAAAGAATAAACATTAAGAATAAATAAACATTATTTAAAGAATGTTTTCAATGTAAAAGGAGAAGCTAAAGGAATTCAAAACAAAACTACAACAAAAAAGTAAAAAAAGAAAGAAAAAATTAAGTATAGAGAACAGATGAAAATTTCATATATATATTATATATGTATAATATATATTGAGATATATATGTATAATATATATTGAGAATCAAGAGAAGACTCAGTGTCTAAAAAATTAATGAATAATAAATATTAAAAGACAGATAAACAAGCAAAGACCCTGAACAGCCAAAGGAATGTTGAAAAAGAAAACCGAAACTGGTGGCATCACAATTCCAGATTTCAAGCTCTATTAAAGCTGTAATCATCAAGACAGTATAGTACTGGCAGAAAACAGACACATAGATCAATAGAACATAATGGAGAACCCAGAAATGGACCCTCAACTCTATGGCCAACTAATCTTTGACAAAGCAGGAAAGAATATCCAACGGAAAAAAGACATTCTCTTCAACAAACAGTATTGGGAAAATTGGACAGTCACATGCAGATGAATGAAACTGGACCATTTCCTTACACCACACACAAAAATAGACCCAAATGGATGAAAACCTAAATGTGAGACAGGAAACCAACAAAATCCTAGAGAAAAACACAGGCAGCAACCTCTTCTGCCTCAGCCACAGCAATTTCCTGCTAGACATGTCTCCAAAGGCAATGGAAACAAAGGCAAAAATAAACTATTGGGACTTCATCAAGATAAAAAGCTTTTGCAAAGCAAAGGAAACAGTTAATAAAACCAAAAGACAACTGACAGAATTGGAGAAGGTATCTGCAAATGACATATCAGATAAAGGGATAGTATCTAAAATCTATAAAGAACTTAGCAAAGTCAACACCCAAAGGACAAAAATCTGGTCAAGAAACTAGTAAAGACATGAACAGACATTTCTCCAAAGACATTCAAATGGCCAACAGACATATGAAAAAGTCCTCAATATCACGCAGCATCAGGGAAATACAAATCAAAACCACAATGAAATTTCACCTCATACCAGTCAAAACGGCTAAAATTAACAAGTCTGGAAACAACAGATGTTGGCGAGGATGCAGAGAAAGGAGAACCCTCTTACACTGTTGGCTGGAATCCAAGCTCATTCAGCCACTCTGGAAAACAGTACGGATGTTCCTCAAAAAGTTGGAAATAGAGCTACCCTACGACCTAGGAACTGCACCACTTATACAAATGTAGTGATCTGATGGGGCACCTGCACCCCAGTGTTTATAGCAGCAATGTCCACAATAGCCAAACTATGGAAGGAGCCCAGAAGTCCACTGACAGATGAATGTATAAAGACGATGTGGTGTACACACACACATATACACACATTGGAATATTATGCAACCATAAAAAATAAAACCTTGCCATTTGCAATGACGTGGATGGAAATAGAAGGCATTATGCTAAGTGAAATAAGTCAGTCAGGGAAAGACAATTATCATATGATCTCCCTGATATGTGGAATTTAAGAAACAAGGCAGAGGCTAATAGCAGAAGAGAAGGAACAAAATGAAACAAGAAGAAACCAGACAGGCAGACAAACCATAAGAAACTCTAAATCATAGGAAACAAACTGAGGTTTGCTGGAGAGGAGGGGAATAAAGGGGTGGGGTAACTGGATGATGGACATTGGGGAGGGTATGTGTTGTAATGAGCCCTGGGTATTATATAAGACCTATGAATCACAGACCTATACCTCTGAAACAAATAATATATGTTAATTGAATTTAAATTAAAAAAAAGATTAAGAAAAAGAAATGCATTCAGCTAAAAGTAACAGAAAAAAGTTAATGAATAATAAATATTAAAAGATAAATAAGCATAACTGCCATTAGGAAAAAAAGATAATAAGAAATAGACTTTTAACTTAAAATATAATTGAAATTAAAAATCAGATGTGCTCTAGATAAAGCCAAGTAATCCCTCAGAAAAGAACATGGAAAAGATAAGATAAACTACTATGATAGTCTCTGAAAATCTATCTTAAAGATTCAAAATCCAACAATTATGAAATTTCACCCTCCTATCCCCTCCAAAATTAAGAACTGAAAAACTAGAGAAAAATTAATTATATATATGAAAATTTCAAAGAATGACAAGGTTAATGACTTAAATAAAAATTTCAAAACAAGAGCATAAAAGGACCCTAAAAGCTTCCCAAAAATAATGCAAAAATAAATAACAAAACACAAAGGAAAGGGAATCATAATAGCATATGGAATGTTCATCAGCCAGATTGGACACTAAAAGACCAAGGAATGATGCCTTCCAACTTGCCAGGGAAAATGATTTTCAGCCTTATATTCCATTCTTAACCCAAACTACCGAATGGTAAGGGTGAAATAAAGATATTTTCAGACAGATAATAATTCAAGAGTTTACTACCTACTTCCCTTCCCCCTTCTTGGGAGGTTAGTGGAGGTCACATTTCAGCAGAATAAATGAAAGAGAGAGGTAGACATGGTACAGGAAACTAGGGTTTCAATGTGGAAGATTTACTAAGAAGTTGCATGGCAGCAGCTGTGGAGCAGGCTCGAAGAGCAAGAACCCATAGCAGAGCATGTGGTTAGAGAGTTGGGAGTTGGCAGTTTCCAAGAAGAGTAACAAATTGAACTAAAGACTATATATCTTTTTTTTTTTAAGATTTTATTTATTTATTAGAGAGAGAGAGACTGAGAATGAGGAGGGGAGAAGGTCAGAGGGAGAAGCAGACTTCCCGCAGAGCCAGGAGTCCAATATGGGACTCGATCCCGGGACTCTGGGATCATGACCTGAGCTGAAGGCAGTCGCTTAACCAACTGAGCCACCCAGGCGCCCCAGACTATATATCTTTGAATGTTTAGGGAAATTTTATTACTAGGCATTTCCCAGCTCTGTTGAACCATTTATTTAGTAAATGATTGTTTTAGGCACAAAGAAAACCAAGCAAAACAAAAAGCAATTACTAACTCTAAGACAAACTAAAGGTAATAAACTACTGAAATAAAAGTATATTCTTTGGTTCAGTAATGACTAATATTTATATAATCAAAATGATGTAAACGCTGTTGATATAACCAAAAGTTTTTGGGAGACAGAGAATGGAAAGGATGATGCTAAGAGCCTCAAACCCAGCTTCTCAAAAGGTCATTATTTCAAATGGATATATCAATAAATAGCAGCATAAAAATATTACTTTAACACATGGAGCTAAGTAATAGAATTTATAGCAAAAAGAGTTAAATGTGTATAAAACTGTGCATAGAAAAGGATGGAGAGAGGTGAGAGGCAGGGAACTGCTGATTTTTAATGTTCTTTGGTTCTATTTGAGTATTTAATTGTATACTTGTACCACTTCACTTTTAAAAATCAACATTATATAAAGATGTTTAGATATTCTAAGAAAGAACTGAAAATAACAGAAGTGAATCAAAAGATATAACCAACATAACTGGAAAAAAGCTGTATGCTTAAAAAAATGGGTCTAGAGAGCAAAGCAAAATTAAAGTTCACCCTTAAATAAATCATGGAAATTTTTTTTAATGAACAAGTTTTAAAAGAATCCCAAGTCTCTAGGCATGTGTGTGTGTGATTCTGGAACTTTTTGAAGTTAAAGGCTATGATCCAGTAATTTAGTATTGAGACAAATTCTTGTTCTATTCATAAAAGCAACTTATATATATTTTTAGTCAAACTTTAAAGTGTTCAGAGCTGAAATATTAGCTACCTATGCAAGTATTCTTAAAAGAAATTGCTTGAAGTTTTCAGAAAGTCCAAAGATGACTTAAAATTAACCTGAACTGAATAGAGGTATTATAATATAATACATATTAATAAAAAATATTCCTGCTTCACTGTGGGAAAATCAATAGGCAAAATAAGATTAATTTTACGATTATTGAGGGGAGTGGCTCCCTAAAGAAATTTTACCAAAATGGTAACAAAACAGTGTGGAGGAGCTTCTGCCATCTCTCCCTGGGACATTTCTGGCTGAAACTTAAAAGCAAACAATGCCATTATTAAGCTTTATCTCTTATAATGGGAAGAACTCTGTAGTTAGACCAGGAAATTCCCAGGGAAACATCCACACTTTCTGAAGCCCAACTAAAATTGATTTTCAATTCCTTAAAAAAGCAAAACAGCATACTATGGCACAGTGAATATTTTTTTCCTTTATCTTGTCTGTACTTTCTAAATCTTCCTTAATAATGAGAATGTATTTTATTTAGGAAAGAAAGAAAATGCAGATTATGAAGAAAAATTCTAGAAATAGAAATAAGTATACACTGAGAGAAAGTGGAATTTTATACCACTGTAAAAAATATTACTCAATTTATGGTATTCATTTAAATATTTAGCGATAACTACCATGTGCCAGGCACTGGGGATACAGCATATATATGTGTTCCTTGCTTTCCTGAAAACTTCAGTCTAGAAGGAGAGACAGGTGTTTAATACATACTTATGAAAACTGTTAATCAAAGTTACAATTCAATTAACACTTGCCATTAATGTCTGTGTGTTCAATGATAAAGAACTATTTGTTAAAGTGGCAATCTTGATTCTATTTTTATTTAATTCATTTACCTTTGGTATATGGACTGTGAAAAAATGGGCACCACATCTACCCTAGGGGGTGACTGAGAGATGGATCTGAAATGTTGGAAAAAGTGTGAAGATTCCAATGTTTACTTGCTCTAATAAGAAAGAAGTTATTTTACTATCCTGGTGATTATTTTTTACTTAACATAGAAATTCACAGAAACCATATTACCACTCTGAACTTTAGATTCTTCTTCTATAAAATATAGGTAATATCTTTCTCATACTGCTTATATGAGGGCTAAATAAAATAAAACATCCATATCTGGTAGCAAGTACAATACTAGAAACTTTACATAGGTTATATCATTTATTTCTTACAATAACTTATGAAGCTGTTATTATCCCCATTTTGGAGATAATGAAAGATAGTTTTGCAATGATTTAAAAAGATTACAAGTTGTACACAGAGTTGGAGATGAAGTTACGAGATGAAAATAAGTCCTACTGATCCCAGATCCTATTCTCTTTCCATCAGACCTTTCCTTATCTCATGGATATTTAGATTTTAAAAGACTATCTTTATAGATAATACATAACCCAAGAGCTGAGACTCTATTGGTGGAATGGCTGAGATCATGACATGCAAATGAATGTCTACCAGAAGTAGGTGAAACTGCTTGGGAAGAAGGGAACCAACTGGATAGTTAAATCCTCTTCAGACCTAAGACTCTATGTGTCAAATTGGTTATTTATTTATTTATTTATTTATTTATTTATATTTTCATATATGTATAGATCCACTCCTCTCAACTACCGCAAAGGTCTTTTTTTAAAAAAATATTTTATTTATTTATTTGAGAGAGAGAGTGAGCAAGTACAAGTGGTGGGGAGGGGGCAGAGGGAGAGGGAGAATCAGACTTCCACTGAACCGGGAACCCAACATATAGGGCTGGGTCCCAAGACCCCAGCATCATGACCTGAGCCAAAAGCAGATGCTTAACCAAATGAGCCACCCAAGCACCCCTGCAAAGTTCCTTCTAAAAAGTCAAAAGCAGTACCAGTTGCCAAAAAAATATCTTGCATGTTTCTAATGCAGGTGGTTGAAACTTGAGTTGTGCTGAAATACAATAGCAATTTATGTGTTGGAAAGCTCCCATGTCTGTCAAAACATGTTAGACACAGCATCAACAGCAGGCTGCTTAAACTGTCACAAAGAATTTCTTAGCTATTTGCAAACTGTTTGGAAGTATGAAAGGGAAAAGTGTAAACAATTCACTGTTTCAGCATCTTGGAAATACAGCTATTTTTAAACTCATGTGTCTTTTAAAATTAAAGCACAATAAAAAGGTTTAATTTACCCTGGGGCAAATAATACATTATATGTTAATAAATGAATAAATTTTTTAAAAATGTTTAATTTAAAATATCTAGATTCCAAATCATCAGAAGGTTAAAGCTGGGCTTGAAGTCAGGGTAACTATTTTATGTTGTCTTCCCATTGCAATGAATTTGGGAAGAAAGCAAAGATCGTGACTATAATTCTTCCATTTAGAAAGTTTGCTTCCTCAGAACAATTTTTTTTTTGTTCAGCTGACAAAAAAAAAAAAAAAAAGCAATAGTACCAGTTTACATACAAAAAGATTTCCTCTTACTCCCACACCTTCTTCCTTTTTTTTTTTTTTTAATTTATTTTTTTTAAGCTGGCTCCAAGCCCAACATGGGCCCAACTTGAGCCCAACTCAAGACCATGCCAGGTACCCCTACCAAACTTTCTTCTTACCAAACCAGCTCCACCAAACAAAGAAGGAAGGTCATTGCTCCCCTCCCTTCCGGGCTCAGTACAATCACTTTGCTCTTGTGATTTCCTGAGTGTGTTAAAATCTAGCTGGAAAGCAAGTAAGCTGATTAAGACCAAAGAACAACAGAAAAATTTCTTTTGGACAATCTACTTCTGCCTCCAATGTAAAATCTATTTCTAAAATTGGTAACTCTAATCCAGGTTTTCTGTCTTTTTAAAATCATTACACAGTTCAGTGTCTCAGTTTCTCTATCTCTAAAAATAAAAATGGTAATATTTGTGTATTCTGTAATTTACATAGGAGCAGAAAAGAAAATATCTGTATAATGCATTTTCTAAATCTCTTTAGGATAAAATGGTGACTATGCAAATCATCCAACACTATTATTAGGGAAAAGAATAAAACAAATTCAATTCATTTTTATTTTGATAGTTTATCTAATTTTAAATTAAAAAGAAAAGACATTCTGAAACCACTAATTTCTAAATGTCAGATGCCAATCAATTCATTTGGATATCTTTTGTGCATATATGTTTGGTTACAGACAGAAGCAGTTTGTGTGTGTGTGTGTGTGTGCATGCGTGCATGAGCATATACACACTTTAATTCTAAAGGGCACAAAGAAATAAAGTCATCTGGGAGGAGCCACACAATAATATCTTCACTAGAGTTCTTTGGAATCCAGGTGTTGTTCAGGACCTTGTCTACCTACCTTCTGCTGTAACCTAACCCCGGATCCCGTGACTAGCTGTATTTAGTACCTGAACTTAGCTATACCTCCAGGTGTACTTTGTGTGGCTAGTCTCTAATCTAGATTACTAAACAAATAAATCACTCTATGAGACACAATTGAGTTTTCAAGGTGATGAAAAGAAGGGCAGAGGCTAGGTTTTATATTCATCTCTTATCCCCCTTCAACACCTAATACAATGCCTGGCATTCAATAAATGTTTGTTGAAAGGAAATTAAATACTAAACAGAGACTGAGATTGCAATAACGGAGAGGAGACAAGGTGGTGGTTGCAACTGAGGATGGGGCCCAGAATCCCAACTAGGAAAACTGCTTTTGTATTCATTCAATTTCTATTTGTAAGACTGAAGATTGACTGATAGACAACTTAGGAGCAGAATGCAACCAGAGAGAGATCTTTTTTGGTTATTACATTAGGCAGAAATTAAAAACCACTGAGACTTTCCTGACAGATCCTGATCACAGAGATTCCCAAAACAAAGGATGTGGGGTGCAGTGTCTTCCTGTAAGTCCCAAATCCCTGATATTTATCAAAGCTGCACCTTCAAAATTCCCTTCACTCCCACCACTATTATCTCCTGTTACTGCTATTCACACTAACATCAAAGAACAAGGAAAAAAGAAAGAAAGAAAGAAAGAAAGAAAGAAAGAAAGAAAGAAAGAAAGAAAGAAAGAAAGAAAGAAAGAAAGAGAGAGAGAGAGAGAAAGAAAGAAAGAAAGAAAGAGAAAGAAAGAAAGAAATCAGAAAGAGTTCAGGGTTGCTAATCCATATAAAAGTCCTAAACAAACCAAATACAGTTAATACTATGTCTTACTAAATTGAACCCTCTCTTACCAGAATGATAAAAAATGATAGGATTTATAAGACTGAATCCATTTTACACACCACTATTCAAACTAATCCTCCCTGTGGTTCAGGGAACAAAGAATTCTGCAATAGGGAAAACAGGGGTCCTGCTTTTTATTCCCTAACTCTCCTATTCTTGCTGGTCAAAGAAAAAGCCATTAATTTAATATTCTGCACTATATTCAGAGCCACAGTATCATACATAAAGCAATTGGTGGTCCAGCCAACTAGCTATTAAAAAACAAATAGTCTTCCTACCTTTAGAATCTCCTCCTTTAGACAGAGTAACCACAGAGAAAGGATCAGCTAAAGGTAATAACCGAGCTTAGAGGCCTTCTATTTTGGACTTCTGGCTTAGTCTTGAATTTAACTAAAGCTCTTTGAGGAGTTTAAATACTTTCAAATGTGAATTTTCTCTCTCCTATGAAGCTATCCCAAGTAGTTCTATTTTAACTTGATGGGCATTACATTATTTCCATAAGATTTATAATAAATCATTCTACTAAAGCAAGGTCAAGATTTTTCCCCTGATATTGAATGTTAATGATATGTACAAAAGAGTACGATGAGAATAGTTATGGTTTGTTATACAGAAAAATATCAGGGTCATTCGGATATATTTTTCAAACATTATTATCTAAGGCTTTCTAAAAATGTATTTCAATTTCTTTAATAGCAGTCCTCTACTATTCACCACTCAGCTACCTGACTCTTTAGGTTAAGTGTAATAGAGCACAAATTAACCTTTGGTAAATTAGCAAGTATCGTGATGTGCTAAAGTACAGAAGCAGAGTCAGGGGGCATGAATGAATATGAAATAAATCAGAAGGCCAAGGGGTAAGGACCCCAAGAGAGAACCAAGAATGTGGCACCTTTTTTCCCATTAATTCATTAATGATTATTTACCCTCAAGTTGTTTTTTTTTTTTTTAAAAATGATTTTATTTATTTATTTGACAAAGGGAGAGAGATGACAAACAGGCAGAGAAAGAGGGGGAAGCAGGATCCCCCGCCGAGCGGAGATCCCGATGCGGGGCTCGATCCCAGGACCCCGAGATCATGACCCGAGCCGAAGGCAGAGGCTTTAACCCACTAAGCCACCCACCCTCAAGTTGCTTTTACAGCTGTGTGTAAAGTTCAAATATGAGTTCTGGACAGATGAAGAATGAATAAAAGACAAGGGGGAGGAGAGAGAAAAAATGAATTCTATAGTACTCATTATGTAGTGAAAGTTTTGGAAAGACAGTTTTAGACAGTTTAGTGAAAGACCATCCTGTCCAAAGGAAAAGAAAGAGTTTAATTATTGGATAAGTAATTACTGGATATACATATATAATCACTATAATTATAATTACTATATATTACTATAATAATACTATATAATATAGTGTAATAATATAATAAATTATAATAAATATATAACATATAATTTATATATGTTATATATTTAATATATATTTAATAATTTATATGAATATAACGGATAAGTAATATAATAGTATAATATAATAATACTATGTGTTACTATAATTATAATGACTATATCCAATCCAATATATATATATGAAAAGTGGGTTGGAGCCAGATTGAAGCCAGATCAGACAAGAAGGATATCTAGTGGTACACTACTATTTAAGAACAAGGCTATAAGGATTTAAAGTGGAATGACAGTAGAGGAATTTTAAAGGAAAGAATAATTTCAGAAAGAGAAATACTGCAAGAAAAGAATATATCATATTTTTAATGGATAGCTGGAAGGACAAATGATAACATGGAAAAGTCAGAGTAATGTGTTAAGACAGAAGAATGATGCCATTACAGGGAAGATAAAAAAGTAATGTGTCAAGACAGAAGAAATGATGCCATTACATACATCCAAGTGGGAGATGCCCAGCACCCAAGTAGATGTTAGAGAAAGATTACAGCCATATCTACAATGGGAGATCTTCTGCCTACCAGTGAGAAATGAGGCATTTCTCATTAAGGTAGTGAATATAAAGAGAATAGTAGAGATTAAGGGGTGGATTCCATAACTGACTAGTTTTGTTCCTTTCTTGGTCACTTCCATTTACCCTCTTTGATGTTGATTGTTCAAACACTGCCTGATGAGTTAGATGCTATGGAGCACTGGAAAATCATTGGTGAAATAGGAATGGTCTTAGACTTCAAGGAATTCCCTGAAGAGTGAGGAAGACAAACATAAGCAGGTCATTGCTAGTGTAACCCCAGAGGCACAACACCAAGTCCAGCAGAAGAGGCTCAGGAAAGGCTTTACAGAGAAAGGGAAGGCAAATTGAGCCTTAAGGGAGGAATGTGTCCCGAGGAAGAGGAACAAGGTTATCGAATGTATGGAAGCACGGCTGTCCAAGAAGAGGAAACAATATAATGAAGCATAAAGTATAAAATATCGAGGGTTTATGTACAGGAGAATGGATGCATAGAGCAGGGAGAATTACAAGCAGTTTAATGTTCTTAAAGTTTTGAGTCAGGAAGTGTAAGCATAAAATCATGGTGGGTTTCATATGTCAGTTTAAGAAACTTAAACTGAAACCTCTGGAATAAATGCATCACTTTAACAAAAGTACAGGATGAATTAGAGGGGCAAAATAAGAACAAAGAAAATAGCTAAGAGATGAGAGCTGACACGAAAATAGTAGTAATGGCAGTGAAGACTGAGAACAGGAATGCACCCAGGAAATATTTAAGAGGTAAAATCCATGAATCTTACTAGTAGTAGGACCTGGAAACTTGAAAAAATTAAGGATTGCTACATATTTCCAGGTTAAATAACTATTTAATGTCCACATAATTAACTGAGACAAAGAATCTAGAAGAAGATTGTATTGGTATCTTGTTAGGATGATGGGGGCAAAACATGCCAAGTTTAGTCTTGGATGTTTTGACTTTCATGCAACCTATCAGAAATCTAGTTCCACATTTTAATGCGTGGTTAAAATTCAGGCAAGAGTCAGTGCCGGATATATAAATCATCCCAGTAAACAAATGTTGGATAAACATAAAATTCAAAGGATAGGATTTCAGTAAGAATTTAATTTTTTACTTTATAGGTAAGATCTGCACTATTTCCTTTTATTCATAATCCTGGTTGCTTTTGGCCTCAGGGGGAAAAACTTCATATTTATTTTCATTCTTTGGGTGACTAACAGAAGAATAACAAATTCTACAGAGTAAGTATGTCATGAGAAGTGTGAAGACAGAAACACAGTATGTCAAAATTTATGGGACATCTAGAAAAAGAACAAACTAGAAAGAGGCAAAAGAGAAACTGTTAAAAGAATAGGAAATAGTTTTTAACGTTATTTTTACATTCACAAGATGATCAGTAATACTTTTTTTTTGCCTTGCTTATTCTTCACACTCTACACTGATATATATTTTAAATGCAAGTCAATATACTATGTGTTGTAATGCTTAGATACAAAGAACCATAGGAAACACAAGTTAAATGATGGAGATTCATCTGTGCTAAGCTGATTCCCATGGCATTTCTCCATGAAGAATTCAGTAGCTATTCTTTAAGCACAGATTCTGTGATTTTTGTTTTCTTTCCAATGAGCTCAACATCTTTCTCAGGCATTACAGTTATTGTGCAAAGTGTGTGGATGGTTCTTTCACTGCTAAGTGTAAGTTATTAAATATTTACTAAGTGCTGATCCAATCTAACCATGGCACAGTCTGTGTCTACAGAAAATTAGTCTAAGGAAGATGTGTACGCTATCTCCTAGGTGAACTCTGGAAACTTATCACAAGGTCATAGAATTTTTTTTTACTGGCAATGGTCTGCAGACAAAACATTCATATCTTTATAAATATTTTCATCAATATTTATTTGGATATTTTGAACATAAATGTTAGTAGGTAAGAGAATGGATCATTTGTTAAAATTTATGACAACTTCTAGTATAGATTTCGAACTTTGCTAAGTTAGAAGATTTTTTGCTGAATTCCAAGTTCATATGCCATTCATGTTTGTCACCCCCACTTAGTGTCTGACACAGTGTTTTGCAAATGACAGACACTCCACCAGCTGTAGATGCTGGCGTTATTACTGAATTATTTTCAGGGACAGTGTTTCTTCTAACTTACTTCTAGCTTCTAAGATCCAGGTTCCAAGTTTTATAATTTTTCACTGTATTTATAGTATTTTTAATCCTTCAAATTAGCTGTTATACTAATTCAAATATTGATTATTCCTGCTTTACTTAAGTATTGCCTCAGGACCTGGGGAAGCAACTTGCTGAAAAAGACTTGACTGAGAATCTCTTGCTGTACTCCAGGATTTTGTCAGTTATGTAGTTGAGCAGTTGTTTTCCCTGGTCTCAGAAATGTATGCAATCTACCAATAATCTGACCCAATTTTATTAGGCAAAGGGGAATATTTGTTTTATTTTCTCCCAATCTTTGTGAAAACTCTTTCTTCTTTCTATATTGTTTTCCTTGTTCATCAACATCCTTACTCACACAAGGGTTGGTCTCTGTATCCTATCGATTTTCTAACCCTGAATTTTTGACATTGTATTCTTACATAAAGACTTCATAAATACTTTCTAAGTGATAGTAATTTTTAAGATAATTTGCATTCAGTGGACAACAGCCTATATTTTAGGATGGAGGTAAAGTACCGCTACTGTTTTTCTGTTCTGGTATTTCCTGACAGAATGAAAAAGAGTACAGAGGACAGTAAAGAGAAATGGTTAACCCTCGTGAGCCAAGTGGAGATGTGAGCAGGGAGAGAAGTGATAGGTGAGGTTTTCAGAGGAGATAAAGACGAGAATCCAAGTGCTACTACAAATGAGCCCACATGCCATCTTTCCTATATGTGCCTTAGATTTGCTTGATACTTTACATTTAAACAATGTTTTGTAACTTTCAAGGCTTCTTAATGTATACCTTCTCTTTCTGGCTTCAAAAGTCCAATGTTGCATAAAATAGAATAATACGGTATTGATCTAAATACCTGTTGATATATTATTTTTTTCCTAATGAAGCTTCTTTACATATAAAAATAATTTTACTTGGTTTGAGGAGTTAAAAATCTGCTCTGGGCTTAAGTGTCAGCTCTAAAATAGAAAGATATACCTAAATTCAAACTGGTAGACAACCAGCTGTCATTGACTATGACGCAAATGACTTTTTGTTGATGTCATAAAACCAGTATAAGTTTTGAGACATTTTCATGATGGCACTTAGGGAAATGTGAACATTATCTTTGTTTTTAGCATATAGATCTTTGTTTGCATTAGGAACCAAATAATAGAAAGAGAGAGACAGCACAAAGAGAATAACATTATTCGGAATCACTTCTGTATGACAATCAAAGTCTTATTTTTAAAATTGGCATAGACTTGTTTTAGGCTAAGAAAACCTCTATTGTGGGATGGGGAAGGAGACAAACCATAAGAGACTCCTAAACTCACGAAACAAACTAAGGGTGGCTGGGAGGTGGGGATATGGACATTGGGGAGAGTATGTGCTATGGCAAATGCTGTGAAATGTGTAAGCCTGATGATTCACAGACATGTACCCTGGGGTAAATAATACATTATATGTTAATAAAAAATTAAAATAAAAAAAAATGATAGGTAAAAAAAAAAAAAAGAAAACCTCTATTGATGTTTATTGAAACAGAACACCTAAAACTAATGTTTCTTATGAGATAATGCAAGAAACACTTGGGAGTATGTGGAGGAAGTTTTCTGAATTTGGGAAGGAGTGTTAGCTGTTATGATCTGAAATAAACCTGAAACCGTAAATTCTGATTCCTCTTTCAAAATATTCCACTGTAGGTCGTATCACAACCCTTGCTCAGCGTTTCTTTTTAAAAATCAGCCAAAAATGGGGGCGCCTGGGTGGCTCAGTTGGTTAAGCGACTCCCTTCGGCTCAGGTCATGATCCCCGGGTCCTGGGCTTGAGCCTTGCATCAGGCTCCCTTCTCAGTAGAAAGCTTGCTTCTCCCTCTCCTTCTGCTGCTCTGCCTGCTTGTGCGCTCTCTCTCTCTCTCTCTCTCTCTCTCTCTCTGTCAAATAAATAAATAAAATCTTTTAAAAAAATTGGCCAAAAATGAATAAAAAATTTTAACTGAAACATACAGTCCTTTATAGATGTTATTTATTTCAAGTAATGTTTAGGAGTACCTGGGTTATTTATGACTGAGAACTAAAACACAAATAAGAAAAAAAATTGCATTTTTATATCTTATAAGTAATAAAACCAAAACTGATAAGTTAAATTACAGTAGCAGCCACATAATCAGTCATTCCTGGAACCAGAAAATACAATGCATTTCATTCTTTCTTCCTCTAGGGGAATTTAGTGGGAATGAGCTTCTTCAGAAGCATAAGACACTGTTAAAAGAAACATCCTTAGAATAATGGTCATGTCTTCCCCAAATATAGATGTCTCTGAAGAGCATCTTTGGTGTGGAGAAGTGAGAGGGTGACAGGCAGCGGATAATTCTTTACAGTACTCTGGAATCCAAGGGGCAGAGTGACAAAGTCCTCTAGATCCCAGCTGCCATTGTTATAGGTGTGCATCACAGCAGTAGTATTAGTAACACCAACACGAACAATGTCACCCACTGTGCAGCCTTCTTATGTGAAAACATTGGAAGGAACACACTGTAAAAATTCAAATATGTTGAGTGTCCATTGACTGGCTATTTCTTACAGATTGTTTCAGATGGTACTTTCTGAATGAATAGCTACTTCAAAAGAAAAAACAAGGGGAGGAAGGAAGGAGGGGAGGAAGGGGGGAAAGGGAAGAAAGGAAGGAAGGAAACAAGGCAAAAAAGAGGGCCAACCTTGTAAAATTGCATCAATATTTTGAACTGGTATCATAAGAAATAAGCAAAATTCATTCTTATGAAGAAAAAAGAATAGAAACCCTGGATGGCATTTCTCTTTATATCTAGTATGGACAAAACAAACATATTCAGACATACAGACAGTTGAGCTGTGAGGACCATGGAAATTGTCACCAGTTTATAGAACCCCAGAAATGAAAAATAAATAAAAAGTGTGAGGTAGAGAGAAAGCAATGTAACCCCTGAAAGAGAAAAATGAGCCCTATGAGAACTGGCAAGAGTCATTGTAGGGAGTCAAGCAGACATTCATCTCTTTAATAAATATGTATTAAAAACTCCCTACATGCCAGAGACTGACCTAATGTTAGGAATACAGAAGTGTACCTTACAAAGTCATTGTTCTCAGAAACTTAAATCTAATGGGGAAAGCGTAATGTAAACCAGGTCAACAACTAATATAAAATATGTTATTAGTCATCTTGGGGCACCTGGGTGACTCAGTCAGTTAAGCGTCCAATTCTTGGTTTCAGCAAAGGTCATGATCTCAGCGTCATGAGATCGGGTCTCAGGTCAGGCTCCATGCTCAGTGCGGACTCTCTGAGATTTTCTCTCTTTTTTCTCTCTCCCTCTCCCTCCCCCATCCCCTGCTCATGCTCACTCACATGTATGCTCGCTCTCTCTGAAAAAATTAAATAAATAAAATCTTTATAAAATATACATATATTATTAGTCATTTTAAGTGTTATGAAGAAAAATAGATTAAGGAGTTAGAGGAGTAACTACTCTAAGACATATTCTAAGTGAAATGATTAAAAAGGTCTCTTTAAAGAAATTATATTGGAGACAGACCTAAATGAAATGAAGAAGGGATCTATGCAAAGATGCAGGGGAAGAGCATTTCAAAACGAGGAAAGAGCAAATCTATACCCCTAAGGCAAGAAGAAGTACAGTAGGAGACAACGTCAAAGATGTAGACAGGGACAGATAATGGAGGCATCCATCATTTATTTAGTGTGATGGGCTAGAGCGTTTTGAGCAGGAGACATGATTTGATCATGATAAGACTAATGTGCTTTCTGACTGGAGTATGCACTTTTAGAATGACAAGAGTGGAGGAGAGAAACCAGTCAGATAGCTATTGTAGAAAAAAGAGAGAGAAATAATGGCTGGAACTGGAAAGGGAGTGATGGAGCTGTGGTGAGACAGAGTGGGCTTTTGAATAATCTTGGATTATATATTAATAAAAAATTTTAAAAAAAGAATATATCTTGGAGGTCGAGTTCATTTCTTAAAATGTAAAATTAGAGTGAAATTAATAATGATGATTATAACATGTGAGATATTGCTATACAATCACTTTACTTCATTTCTTTCTCTTCCTGGGCACACAGCTAGGACTACAATCCCCAATGTGACTTGTAGTTAGGTGGGTCATGTGAGTAGATAATGGCCGTTGGAATAAAGACAGAACTGATACACAGCATTCTAGCCTAAGTTCCTGAAGCAGTCCCCAGGTAGTCTTCCATGGGCTGGCACTCTTTCCTCATCTGTCAGAAGTTGCAAAGGATTTACTAAAGGACTCCAAGAGAAGAAGATGGCTCTCTCTAATTCTGGAAATAATGAAGTAGACATTTTTACAAAAACTGCCAGGTATTGTTTTATGTTGAGATACATTAAGTCACTTGATATTTCTGAGGATGCTATGAGGAAAGTGCACCATTATCTCCATTCTATAGATACAATTATTTCCAAGTGAAAATCTCTGGTAGCCAATCATTAGACATGGAATTTAAGGAGTGGAGCACAGTGGCTAGGAGTCCGAGCCACAGAGTCACAGAGACATGAGTTCCAATCCCGACTCTACAGATTACCAGTAGTATGATCTTCTGTAAATTATTTAAATTTTCTGGTTCCTAGTTTTCTTATACTTATAAAATGAAGACAATGGTATCTACATCAGTAATTGTGAGAATAAAATAATTTTATGCACACTGCACAATATTTGCCAAAATTGCTTTATAAATAATAAATGGTATTGTTGTTTTATAAGTTGGAGATGCCTCTTAGAACAAAGTAGAAGATCAGTGATAAGATTTGGTTTAAAATGACAAGGCTAAGAGGCCATTATACTATATCACCTTAAAATAGCCCTGAGCCACAGATAGGAATCAGCTCAAAACATAACATGGACTACTTGTGGGAGTCAGGGAAACCATGGGTTATATATATTTCCAGCTGTCAACTTAATCCTTTCCTATTTTTGCCACTTAATAAAGAAAAAAAGAGTGTCTTAATTTGGTTTCCTCTAAAAGAAGACCCTAAGATAAGGACCTAGCTTATTTGGGGGATGATCTCAGACAACAGAAGTGAAAGCAGAAAGGAATGGGAAAAAGTCCAATAAAGTTTAGGTGATTGAGCTCATCACCACTGTAGGCAAATGAATTCAATCCCACTGAGGACCCTCTGAGGAACCGTGTAGACTGCATTTCAGGATTATCCACCCAAAGGACAGAATCTGAGACATTCATTGGTCCCCTTACTAACTGGGAGCTGACACTTGGAGGTTAATGCCCTTTCCAGATCCTCTGCCTCAGCATTTTTAGAATGCCTTCTGTTTGGGATAAGTGACTTAATGTACTTCACAAAAATTCCTGAGGTGGAGAATTGGAGAAGGCAGGCAGAACTTGGAATGCAAAGCTGTCAGTGTGCAAAAGAGCTGTCCACAAGAGCCACAGCTGATGTCAGACTTAGGCCAAGGGACAGGTTTCAGGGTTTCAAAAGAAATGGCTGTGGAAGGACACCTGGGTGGCTCAGTTAAGTGTCTGCCTTCAGCTCAGGTCATGATTCCGGGGTCCTGGAACTGAGCCCTGCATTGGGCTCCCTGCTCAGCAGGGGAGTCTGCTTTTCCCTCTCCCTCTGGCCCTGCTCATGTGCTCTCTCTCTTGCTCACTCTTTTTCTCTCTCAAATAAATAAATGAAATCTTAGAAGAAAAGAGAAAAGGAAATGGATATGGAATATCAGCTGTTTCTTAGGATCATCTATCTATAAATAGTTAACTATCCATACTCTACCTGTATTAGGTAAAAGATTCAATGAGTTAGACCCAGAAGGAAACTAGTGATTCAGTTGAATTCTATTTTCTGGATGCTTTTGCACAAGAAGACAGTAGCTATACCACATCAGAAATGTTCTTTAATCTAATACGTTTTGGAAATCTTGACTTAAAAAAGAGTTGAACAGGGACACCTGAGTGGCTCAGTCAGTTAAGTGGCTACCTTCTGCTCAGGTCATGATACCAGGGTCCTCAGATCAACCCCCACACCAGGCTCCTTGCTCGGCGGGGAGCCTGCTTCTCCCCCTGCCTATAGCTTCACATGCTTGTGCACTCTCTCTTTCTTTCTCTGACAAATAAATAAAAAAAGAATCTTAAAAAAAAAAAAGAGTGAAACAGAAACTGTTAGTCTGGAATTTTTCCCATCTTATGGGAATATCTACAGTGAATATGCAAAGGGATATAACATTTGGTATTTTCCAAATTTATTTAAATACTGATTAGTTTTCCCTAACAAACCAAAAATGTGTTTTGGAGAATCTACTTAAGGGAATATTCAATAGGACCATACTGTCTAGTAGAATAATAAAATAGATCAACTTCCTTGTGATATAGGTGGAAATAAGTTCTGAGAGATTCCCAACCAAATTATTAGACTTGTTAAAAGTATTCTCTAGAAATATGGGCTTGAGATACAGAACCGCCTAAGAGAGGATGCTTTCCTGCTTTCATGTTTAGTTTGGCATAAGTGTGGAGAAGGAGTACATGGGTACTACTGCTTTACTCTTAACCTTTCTTTTCTCTCCAACTTGGACTTTAACTCAACATCCTAGCTGATGGCCCCCAAATTTTGACCTTGCTAGAACCTCTTGAAGTGTGTGGGAATCAGAATGGCCTTTATTCCAAGAATCCAATTCCCTTTACATCAATTCTTAAATAAATGTAATAAGCTTTAAAATAGACCAAAATGAAAAAGTGAGACAAAATTGTAAAAGACAGGAAGGCTCTACCAGAGAGTTCTAAAGAGGACTTTAAAATGTGATTCGGCTTGGGAAACTGAAAATTAATACAATGAAGAGAAATTGAGTTAAGTTTCAAATGTCAGGAGAACCTTAGAGATCAGTAAAATTAAAGAGAAATGTGTGTGCGGAAAAGGGAGAGTAGAAAGTCTACAGCATGGTACAAAAATTCTTTGCCAAGGTTATTTTGACCACTCTATGGTCAAAATAGGAATAATAAAATGAGGGACACTGGTATAACTGTGTACTCCATTTTAATGAACAAGCTAAAGCAAAAGTTGGAGGTATGACCCTGGGGAATAATCAGCTAGTTTAAGTTCACATGTCCATAGACTACATGTGCAAATAACATCAGTTCTGGAGGACAGAATCCCTTAAATTTGATGCAACTGAAGTGAGCAACAAAAGTCAATAGCAATCTAGAGCCTAATAACAAGGAGAAAAAAGCAACATAAAGCATGTTATCCAAAACCTGATCAAGAAAGAGGTCAAGAAGAAACACTGGAAGTCTAAAAATAAAGGATAACTTCTGGAAACCTCTCAATGAGGATCAAAATTTTTTAAAATGTTCTGCATAAATGAAAGCCTCTTTATGAGGAACACTGAGGACAAATCTCATCATCATTCTTTCCTCTACCTGAAATACAGTTTCTTCCTAGGCACCCAATGGGCCAGGATATCTGGGGTTAAGTGCTGCCTTCTCAGCAGGGGTGAGCTCAGCTCCTCATTGCTCTCTGAAAAGTCTTTCCTTTGGCCACCACAACTGCTTAACATATCACCTATTTCCTCATTAAACTGTTAACTACTTGAAGGCAGGCTCTATCACCTTTCTCATTTTGCACACCTGGCAGTCAGCACAGTTACGGATCTTAGTAGGAATTTAATAAATGAGTAGAAAGAGAATGAAGAAATGAATAAATGAACAATACAATTATTACCAGAATCAAAGTAGATACCCTCTCAAAATTCACTTTATTTAACTATCTTAGAGCTTAAGTTAAAAAAATCTTTAATATTTCAATATCTGGTAATTAGTTTTATAAAATCAGCTATTTCTTTTAATGGCCTTAGATATAGTAATAAAAAATTAATGCCTCCTCCTCAGGCCTCTCACAGTTGTTCTGTGCTCACCTTTAGCCATCATCCATGTGAGCTCTATTTCTTAATCCTGCTCTGTAAATTACAATACTAACGTCTGAAGAAATACCTTCCTCCAATCTGAGTTAAACCCCGTTAGGTCACAAAACAGTGGTTTCACACTTCCCATTGTTTGCTGTGCCTCTAGTGATACTGCTTTTTATTTAATATATGCTTTAATATATTTTTGCCCCTCTCGACCTTCTATGAATTCTGAGAGGGGGTAATATATAAAGGGATTTTGATCAAAATATAATTGATGGGGAAGAAGACAAACCATAAGAGACTCCTAAACTCACGAAACAAACTAAGGGCTGCTGGGAGGTGGGGCGGGGGGTAGGGATATGGACATTGGGGAGGGTATGTGCTATGGCAAATGCTGTGAAATGTGTAAGCCTGATGATTCACAGACCTGTACCCTATATAATACATTATATGTTAATAAAAAAATTTTAAAAATTAAAAAAATATATATAATTGAGACTGGTGAGCCTGGCTTCCAGTATTAGTCCTCCCCTCATTCCCAAATTGATGCCCCACACCTAACCTATTTCTCTGGACCCTTCTTTAATCCCGCTTGGGAAAAATGGGAGGCCACTGTCTTAAAGTACAAGGTGGTTTCACCCCAAGGCCCTCCTTACTGCCAGAGACCATCTTATTGGGGTCTGTCCTATTCAGCACCAGGAGCCCTCTGACAAATGACCCTGCAGTCAACATGGACCAGACAATCCTGGATATGCACAAATTCTGAATGAGCATACAGTTTAGAGTCTAAATTCTCTCTATGGAAGTAGTTTTGTCTTCTGGTTCAACTAGAAGCAGACTATGATAGGCAGAAAATACTCATCTGGTCTTTGAAACATGGATATAAAAAAATCATCTTCATCACAAATTAGAAATAGGATAAGACCATTTTTCTACTGTGGTCTTCATTTCCTCATCTCTAAATTAAGAATATCCATTTCTTTTGGATAAATTTTACAGAGTTCTCATGATAATCAAATGAAGTAATACAAAATAATAAGGCTTGAAAACTTAAGACGTCAGCATAGTCAAGAGGGAGGATCATTGAACTTGAAGTCTGAAAGACTAAAGGTTTATAGTGACACTCTGCCCCAGTTTAGGGGGATGGAACTGAAACTGGGGCAAGCTTCCAACCCATTTGAGCCTCACCTATTAAGAGAGTGGCTTAAATGGTTTCCCCTTAGGGTTTCATGATGATTAAATGAGAGGTACTAGAAGCATCAGGCAAGGTTCCTACAACACAGAATGCATCCCCTAGCAGCTGATTCTTTACATCTTCCTCCAAAACAAGTATACATATGTTAAATATTCTTCTTGTTATGCAAGTATAACAACAACATAATGCATGGCTTTTAGTGCATATAATGTTTTATTGTGATATATCATTTGAAATAATTATCCTTTCAGTTCATTCATTTCCTTTATATATTTATTATTATGTTCTGTTATTCACCATACAGTACATCATTAGTTTTAAATCCATGACTCTCTTGGTCACATTCTCTGGGCAAAGCAGAAAATTTAATTTCTTTTTTAGTTTTTGTTTTTCTGTAACACATTCTAAAAAAATTTTTCCTATTACTTCTTTTCAGTTTCTATACTGCCTTCAATTTTAGTGTTTTTCTTTGGCCTATACATAGCACAAAGCCTACCTACATGATGCTTTAGAGACTGTACTTATGAATTCCCTAGAATCTATTATCATAGCATTTATGAAACTCCTCTCAGGTGCAAAGCACACTGTGGCGGGATTTATTTATTCACTCCATTCATGAGAGTGATTTTTTCTTATTTTATCTATAGCTTCTTGATATGCTAACAATTAAAGGAAAAACAAAATCTAGTGTTTTATTGAACAAGAGTTCCTGAACCTGAAATGCAAAATTATTTTTGAGAAATACATTGTTCTTATAAAGATATTCAAGGTAGGAGTTCCCTCTTACCCTTCTATGCAATAAGCAACTGGAAAGTTTTTTCTTTTTTTTTTTTTTTTTTAAGGTTTCAAAATAATAGCATAGACACACGCTGAGTTCTGTGAAAAAGAATCATGGTATCCATTTACTTTATTCTGTGGGTTTTGAAAATACATTTAAAAACATTCACCACAATGTATGTGATTGTGTATTCAATATGTACAATATGCTTTTCAAAAACATCTTCTTTGTTTCACACCTAACCTTGTTGCTAGTCGAGCTTATCACACCAGGAAAATTCTTTTGTCTCTCCATACGAACTCTTTTATCAACTTCAGTAACTATACACATCAAGGAGGTAAAACACCTTGAAAATAAGGTACTCAGCAGAAGGTCTGTATGCTTTCTAATCCCGCATTCTCAGTCTCTTTGAAAAGTTTCATTTAAATGTCTATATTAATTATATTTATGTGTGGGCGTCTTTTTCAATTTCAGGGCAGCTGAATGAACTTCCTTAAAGGTACTAAAATTCAAATGCAACTGAGTTAAGGACACTGGTAACTACAGTATAAATAGAATTTATGAAAAGGTTTTCACTCAGTTATAGCTTAAAAACTATAGTTTTGATGCAGGATGTTTTGTCATGGATATGTCCCTATTGTTGTTGCAAGGAGACCCAAAGGTCTCTACATTCCTATGCTGAAATGAACCAAATTCATTTTGTAATGTCATACATACATATTACACATACATATTTCATAAATACTTGGTTCAAAATGCATGCATGGGCCATCTCTAATTATTATTACTAGATAAATGTTTGATAGTTATGTACTAGACCTTCCAATCATGTTTATAGTCATTGGTATTGAACAATAATTTTAAAAATCCAAGACTAGCCCTGAGTAGAATGATTGGACTTGTAAAGAAAAACATACAGATTGGAAAGCAGACACAAGCTGTATTTGTATGCCATAATTTCATGGAATTTCACAGTAATCCATGCAAGAATGTTTCCCAAGTTCTTGTGGAGTTAATGTTCTATTGCATTTCATTTTTAGATTAACCTAAAATCATGATATGTTTTGAATATGCTAGTGCAAGAACAAAATGGTACATTTCAAAGACTAGGCAACCAATTTAAATAAGACAAATAAAACTTAATTCCAAAGTCATTATCATTTATTGTACTTTTTTTAAAAAGTTATCTTCAGAGGCTTCACTGAACACTAGAAAAAGGCTCTAGGTCTACACAGAGATTTTTTAGACCAAGCAAAAGGTCAAGGAGCCATGGTCTTTTTGAATTTCTGTATTGCACACAAAATAAACTACTGTTAGTGGATTAGATATATTACCAGGATGCAGGACCGCTTAGAATAACAGGGTACTGAATTTTTTAAAAAATGAGTCAAAATTCATATGATCAGTAGCAAAAAGAACAGTATTACTTAAAGTCATAAAATGTTGTCAGGGTCATTTCAGTTGTTAATATTGTACTTTGAGAAAACGTCATCCTTCTCAGGCACAATCTAACTGCATTTGACATCAGCCAAACAAATACTATGAAATTTCCCTAGCTTTTTCCTTTTAATGGCATTTCCAATATTGTTCCTCTTACAGCTATACAATAAATACCATAAAATAACGGGATCCTCAGGCCAAAAGGTATCATCTAGGAAGATATATAGTACCACTTTATATACAATATATACAATATATTTATTTTATATATGTGTATATATTTATCTATATTTAGCACAGCCCAACAAAAACAAACACTGTAGTCATGGTTTTCATTCTGCAGCAATTCACTCAGTTAATCAGCACAGTGGTAATAAGGCCACAGCCCTCTACTGACTAAGTTTTGCATTCTTGCATACTAGCATGCATCTTACAAGATAAAGCATCAATGACAACATAGACCAACCTAGCAAAGGTTGACAGATCTCTCCCCAAAACATTTCACATAAACTCACACCTTCACTTCACACACACACACACACACACACACACACTAGAGTAGGTCCACAGTTTTATTTTTTTTCTGATTCCATGTCTATAAAAAATCATTGAGCTTGGGGGCCTGGGTGGCTCAGTTGGTTGGGCGACTGCCTTCGGCTCAGGTCATGATCCCGGAGTGCCGGGATCGAGTCCCATGTTGGACTCCCGGCTCTGCGGGAAGTCTGCTTCTCCCTCTGACCTTCTCCCCTCTCATTCTCAGTCTCTCTCTCTAATAAATAAATAAAAAATCTTTAAAAAAAAAAAATCATTGAGCTTAAACCTTAAATCACTGAAAATCTATATATTTGAGGAACAGGACATCAAAACAACATATTGGACCTTTGAAGATAAAATGAATTAAATCCAGCTCAGTTGTGTTGACATTTTTGCATTAGATTGTACCTTCTATTTGTTACTAAAAACATAAGCTCTAGGGTACCTGGGTGGCTCAGATGGTTAAGCATCAGCCTTCAGCTCAGGTCATGATCTCCAGGTCATGATTTTGAGCCCCGCATTGGAGGTCCCTGCTCAGCGGGGAGTCTGCTTCTCCCTCTCCCTCTCTCCTGCTCGTGCTTGCTTGCTCTCTCAAGTGAACAAATAAAATCTTTAAAAATAAATAAATAAATAAAAATTTTAAAAAACAACCGAGCTCTCAGTATATGTCAACCAGTTTTTCTAATAGTGAAATAATTTTGATTTAGTAAATAGGCCAATTATTGCTTTTGTAGTCAAGCACAATTATAAAAAAGGGAAAACAATACAATTGTAATGAAGTAATATTTGAGTTAATTTAGAAGCTAGAAAATATTGTTCATATTAATTCCATCCCATATATCAGAACTTAGCTTTTGTTGTTTTAACATGAAAATTAATTTTTCTTTTTCTTAATATTTTATTTATTTATTTATTTGACAGAGAGAGAGATCACAAGCAGGCAGAGAGAGGGGGAAGCAGGCTCCCTGCTGAGCAGAGAGCCCGATGCAGGGCTTGGACCCAGGACCCTGAGATCATGATCTGAGCCAAAGGCAGAGGCTTTAACCCACTGAGCCACCCAGGCACCCCGAAAATTAATTTTTCTAAGCATATATTAATGCAAGCAGAAAAGTATATGATTTGGCTTTTAAAGAAGAATAAAATGAAAATAAATGGAAGTCCCCTTCTACTCAAGCAAGCACTGACATTCTGACATTAAACTGAAGCAAGACTAGCCTTCAAATCAGTGTACTAGATGACTATGAGGTGTATTTCCAAAGAGTGCATCAGGATTTCTCTTCAGACTTCCCTAGTGAAGGAAAAACATCACCCTGGTTTAGTACCCATTTATTACAAGAGACCTAGACCTAGAAATAAAACCAAGTATTGAGGATTTTTAAACATGCTTTTCAATTTGCTGTTTAAGAACTTCTTTGTCTATCCATCCAGGAAGCATTATTCTACTTCATCCATATTTCATATGCTTATAAACTTCCTTTAGTTTTCTCAAATGCTTTTCAACAAGCAACAAAACATTTCACTATGAGATGATGTTCCTCTTATGAGATGTATCATTTCTCTGTTATTTCTGTTTTATTCTGGGTGCACCTCTTTTCCCTGGTGACTATTTGAAATATCACTAATTCCTGTAGCATATAAAATAAGATTTCTGGGGGTGCCTGGGTAGCTCAGTGCGTTAAAGCCTCCGCCTTTGGCTCAGGTCATGACCTCAGGGTCCTAGGATTGAGCCCCACTTCGGGCTCTCTGCTCAGCAGGGAGCTTGTTTCCCCCTCTCTCTCTGCCTGCCTCTCTGCCTACTTGTGATCTCTCTCTGTCAAATAAATAAATAAAATATTTTTAAAAAATAATAATAATAAAATAAAATAAGATTTCTGGAAAGCCTGGGTGGCTCATTCGGGTAAGCCTCTGCCTTTGGCTCAGATCATGATCTCAGGGTTCTGGGATCAAGTCCCATCAGTCTCCTTGCTCAGTGGTGAGCCTGCTTCCTCCTCTGCCTGCTCTGCCTGCTCTGCCTGCCACTCCCCCTGCTTGTGCTCTCTCTGACAAATAAATAAATAAAATCTTAAAATAAATAAACAAATAATATTTCTATTAATAACAAAATATTTATTAAAGAAGCAGCAAAATAAAGAGCCTTCTTGATAAAGATTATCAGAATTCCATTCAAAATGCATATGGAAAAAAAGTTTGGAGATGAGACACAAGGACTTGAGAGTTTAGCAATAGTCACCAAGAAAATATCTGTTAAAGAACATGGACAAGCCAAGCTTCACTTACCATAAAGTCCCAAGGGGACCACCAATGATTAATTATCTTATATCATTTTTCTCCTAAATTAGTGATCTGCCATGTCATCAAATAAATTCCCTCCACACATCCAATAGGGTAGCTGGCTTGTCTATGTGATCCCCTAACTTAAAAAGGCTACCTTTCCCCAACCCTTATTTAAAAGAAAAATCTGTTGAGAAAAGATTTACACAAAGTTAGAGGAAACACCTACTTACTCCATCATAGTTTTTTCAGTCATGAATACATACAAATATATACACAAATAATAAAAATCTATAATATCTTTAAAGGGTATCAATAATTTCAAAGGACCAATCAGAATACAACAAAATATTCCCCTAATTTGAAGAAGTTTCAGAGTGAAAAGACCTGGTGGATTTGTGAGAAAAAAGACTAATTCCTAGATACAGCACTGTGAATGCTAAGGAAAAACAGAAAATTCTGAAAGCCTCTGCAAAGAAATGAAAGTTCCCTATGTAAAAGGAGATGTTCACTAAATATATCTAAATCACTTGAGTGAAAATCATATACTGACAAAAATTTTCTCAACAAAAAAAGAGTAAAAAATAATCTTCAAATTCTTGTTGGAAAATGTTTGGAATATTATTCTCTATCAAACTGCCAAGAAAATGGGAGAATGATATAGAATTAGTTTTAGATTTTAGTTTTAAGCCAGAATTCAGAAAATTACCATCCAGGCACCATATATGACCCAGAAGGCTTGTAGGAAACTGAACAGAAAATAAGAGAGTTCATTCAATATTACATTTGGAAGGGTCTTTCCCTAGATGTGAATTTTTAATTCCTTAAAATAGTATTTTCTATTAGTCCATTCAGATTCTTGACATAGCACAAAATATTCAGAAAACTGTATTATAAACACTGCTTCCTAGCATTTGACTTTTTTAAAATCAGTCTAGACATAGTGTAAAAGACTTAGTGCTAAAGAACAGAATAAAATGCTACAAAATCTGGTAACATAAAAATGATACTATAACAAAAATTAAGTAAGAATTAAGAACTGAAAGAAAAACTGTGCACAATTTCTTACTTTTTCTAATGGAGACTCATAAGGAACTTTATTAAGTTGACAAAGTATGTAAATCATATATTAAATGAATATATTACTTGAAATTTGAGGGGCAATTTAAAGAAAATCAGTTAACAGTGGTTTCCTTGAAGAGTGAGTTGGCTAGGGATGCATACTAGGGAGCAAAGAAGTCAACTACATTTTATATTTTATTTAATCCACTAGATAGTGTGATATTTTTAACCAAGAAAATGAATCAATTCTATAATTAAAAGTTTAATAAGAAACATATAAAAATAGTCCCTGACATCTAAGTAGTTAAAAAAACTAAAGTATACTTTTGCTTAAGCATTACAAAAGCCAGAACCTCAGAAATGTCTTTAAAAAAAAAAGAAAGAAAGAAATGCCTTAAGATCCTTAATATGTTGAATGCAAGCTTTGAATGAACAAACCATTTAAAACTCAAGGGTCAGAAACACTAGTAACATTACTGAAAGTCTAGATGTTGTCATTCTTTCTTTCATCATTGTTATTATCACCCGGACCGGGTTCAGAGGAGGGGTACCTAGTAAAATCAGAAACTGTGATCTTTGACCAAACACAGAACCTGAATAAGTCCAGAAATGCCTACCCCATTAGCTTGCTTTGATTTGAGGTGCCACCAGTAATCTCTCTCTCAAGCCACAGTGATTATGTTAAATGCAAGATACATGACACTTCCTTTTTTTTTTTTTTTTTAAGATTTTATCTCAAGAGCGCAATTGGGAGGAAGGAGAAGAACAAGCAGACTCCAAGCTGGGCACAGAGCCTGATACAGGGCTCAATCTCACAGACCCTGAGATCATGACCTGAGCTGAAATCAAGACTCTGAAGCTTACTTAACCTACTAAGCCACCCAGGTGGCCCTACACCTCCTCATTTATCTACTGAATGTCATGCAAAGGGAAGAAACCAAGCCTCAACCGGGAGTAACTTTCACAGGAGTTTCAATCATAAAAGAACCTTCATGCTAGCTCCTGTTAAACACGTCATTGATGTTCCTGTCCTCATAGAAAGTGTTATTTTTTAGGGAAAATAGGTATTCGAAGTCAGACAGCCTTGGGTCTGAATGACAACTTTACCTTGTGGAGCTAAGAATATCTCGATTAAGAAAATGTTTCAAGATAACACTGCTCTTGACTTCAGTTTCTTCATTTGTAAATGCAGATAACAAAAGCAACCACGCAAGCGTTGTTAAGAGTCGTAAATAAATACAGTCTTACCTAGGATCTCCTACAATACTTTATATGGTTTAGAATGAGCAAGTAAAAAGAATAATTAATGTGAATATTTTCACTGTCATTACCAAACCTAAATACAATCCAAAGCACAAACAGTAGCAATTCCTTTCTTGAGAAATCATTAGAAAATGCTAAATTCAGATTTTTAACTACAATGCCACTCATATGACTTAGAGGTTTATGAACAACTACTCATTATAGATCAGGTTTTAAAGAATCACATATAATGGTTCAAAAAAGTACCTAAAATCATTTCTCATCTGAGCTCTTCCTAAATCAGTGAAGAACTGCCCATCGGGTGACAGCAGATTCTGCGTTTTTTTACTGTGACTACTAGGGAATCTATCAGATTGCCTCTTTCGTCAGTGACAAAAAAGGACACGACTGTTAACTTTCAGACTTGACTTTTCAGATGCTAAAGATCTTACAATTAAGAGGTCATTCTGGGGGCCCCTGGGTGGCGCAGTTGGTTGGGCGACTGCCTTCGGCTCAGGTCATGATCCCGGAGTCCCGGGATCGAGTCCCACATCGGGCTCCCGGCTCCACGGGGAGTCTGCTTCTCACTCTGACCTGCTCTCACTCACTCTCTCTCTTTCCTGATGAATGAATAAATAAAATCTTTAAAAAAAAAAAAAAAAAAAAAAGAGGTCATTCTGTTGCAGGAGATTATTACTTAGAAACAAAAAAGAATGAGATCTTGGCCAATTGCGACATGCCTGGACTTAGAGGGTGTTATGCTAAGTGAAATAAGCCAGGCAGGGGCACCTGAGTGGCTCAATCCGTTGAGCGGCTGCCTTCGGCTCAGGTCAAGATTCCAGGTCCTGGGATCGAGCCCCGCATGGAGCCCCGCATGGAGCCCTGCATCAGGCTCCCTGCTCGGCGGGGGCCTGCTTCTCTCTCTCTCTCTGCCTGCCTCTCTGCCTGCTTGTGTTCTCTCTCTATCTCTGTCAAATAAATAAATAATATCTTTAAAAAAAAAAAAAAAAGAAAAGAAATAAGCTAGGCAAAGAAAGTACAAATACCATGATTTCACTGTAAGTGGAATACGAAAAACAAATGGATAAACAAAAAGCAGAATCAGACTTACAAATACAATCTAAATATTATTATTATTAGAGAATTATATATATTATATATATTATATATTATTAGAGAACTATCTAAATATTAGGGGTACCTTTTCATTCAAGTTTTTATCATTAATTACCTATTCTTACATGAGTTTTTTTTTAATGTGAACATTCAAAGGTTTCTGGAGTTTGTTCATCCAGTCAAGTCTGTGAAGACAATAAATATATATATGTACATATATATACACATATGTAAATGTGTACACATATATATATGTATAAATATTTTAAATGGTGTTTTAGAAGCACTTTATCTACCTAAGCTTTGATAATCTGAACAATGCTAAGATACTGAGATGTTAAGATAAAAAAGTTTACTTCCATTTTAGAATGCAAAGTTCATTTCTTTTAAGGAAACAAGGAAAGCTTTTAAAATATTTTTGCTAAAACACTTTGCAACTGCCAGAGGGGAGGAAGGTGAGGGAGATGGGCAAATGGATGAAGGGGAGTGGGACCAGGTTTCCAGTTATGGAATGAATAAATCACAAGAATAAAAGGTAACACATAAGGGACTATAAATATAGTCAAGGGTATAATAATACGGTTGTACAGTAACAGAAGGTAGTTACACTTGGGGTGACCAAGCATTACATACAGAGATGTTGAATCACTATGCTGTATACCTAAAACTGATGTAGCATTGCATGTCAACCTCAATTAAAACTTCAATTGAACACAAAAAGGTAGTTTCCTATAGAAAGAATTAGACTTTATAAATGCCCTGGCATAAAAAGTTATGGTATCCAAGTCAAGTTTTTTCCTCTCTCTTACATTCCTTTATTATTATAACTCAATTCCTTTTTTGACCACATGTATCAACCAGTGCATAAATCTGTTCCACTAGTGATCTGGTTCTAGGAAAAAGATACACTTAAGGAGAAGAAGTGATTCAGCATTTCCCCCAATGAAAAACTGAACTATTTATAAACTTTAACTTGTTTTCACATTTTCAGTGAACAGAATAATATGCATGTTGACATCTAGTTTTAAAATTTGGCTTTCCCAATTATTACTTGAGTGATTGCTGAAGGATATGCATGATTAAACACAGCTTGTTTGTGCTTATAGAAAGTCACTTTTACTTGAGGCTGTCTCATCTGCAACTACATTCTTGCTTCCCTCCACCTTTTTTTTGTAATTCAGTATCCATTCAAGTTGCATCCTATTCAATTCATTGAGTGTCTGATGAGGACATGTCCTCATTTATTTTTCTGAAGGTCTAAGTTAGAGAGATTGAGACGTTGTTTTTCCAAGAGCAATAATATAAGAATGATTTCTCTACTTCTCCATACTCAGATTATTTCAGAGAGACCATTATTTTATTTGTTTTTGCTTCCTGGAACTTCCTTTAGCACAGACTGTCTCCCCAACTCAAAGTTTTTAATTATTTACAGTGATAAGTGTTTCTAAGTAGGATTAATGTACCAGCACTCAGTCAATTCCCCAGCTCCCCAAGGAAACTCTCCTCCTTACACATTGTACTTTGCTTTTACAGACTATAAAAGTATCTGTAGTTAACTATATACTTGGCTCCTCAACTTTTTGCTCTTATCTTTTTTTTTTCCTTGTTTATGTTGGGTAATGAGGATATGAGCTTTTCTTAGGGTTGCTGAAATGCACTCTTCTTTACTACTTGATTGACTTGTTGGAAGGGATTCTGAAGAGCCTTCAACTGAGGCAGCCAATCTACTGGAAAAAACAGACCTTCTGTACAATGAGCTCATCATCTTTCAATCTTGTGTACCTTTTTGCATTCTGCACACTCTTTCCAAAATGGACAAAATGATTGTCTATTCAATGTGCCATGTGGACAAGCTGTCTTAATTGCATTTCACACTTTCTTCATACATTTTTTTAGAAATGCTAAAATATAAAGAATTTAAAAAATGTAAAAAAAAAAAAATAAAGCTTCTCTTCCTATTTCCAATGTTCTACTTTCTACAGCTTTCCATCAAGACCTGAAAGTTCTGTTGCAACCCTCCCCTCAAGCTAAAACAATGGCCTGGAAAGTCACTCTGCTTCTGCTTCTTTGCCCACATTGTTCTCTTCCTATATTACACTCTTGTCCTCTGCCAACCAACCCTACATCTGATTCCACCCAGTAAGTATTTCTCTTTTTTTTTTCTGGGGGGAGGGGCAGAGGGAGAGAGAGACTCTTAGGCAGGCTCCAAGCCCAGCACAGACCTGAGCCAAAATCAAGAGTTGGAAGCTTAACCAACTGAGCTACCCAAGTGTCCCCCACCAAATAAGTCTTTCTATACTGACTCCATATTATCATTATCATTCTTCTATGTCCCAAGATGCCTCTCCCTATCTTCCTAATATAATCTGTGCTCCATTGTCCACTTCTTGAGAAGTGTTTTGACCTTATGTTAAACTCTGTTTCAATGAGACAAAACTGTGTTTGCTTTTATTCACACATGTCAATATGTAAAACAGCAGGCACATCATCAAAAAAATATTAAGCTTCGTTCAGAACACTTGGGTTTAACTCTTAACTCTGCCGCTTTCTAATGATAAAAACTCTGTAAAATTATTCAAATCCTATATCTCTGTCATCTTTTTTTTAATTTTATTTTTTCAGAGTTCCAAGATTCATTGTTTATGCACCACACCCAGTGCTCCATGCAATATATGCCCTCCTTAATAACCCCCACCAGGTTCACCCATCCCCTACCACACCTCTCCCCTCCAAAACTCTGTTTGTTTCTCAGAGTCCACAATCTCCCATGCTTCATCTCCCCCTCCAATTTACCCCAATTCACTTTTCCTTTCCTTTTCCTAATGTCCTCCATGTTATTCCTTATGCTCCACAAGTAAATGAAACCATATGATAATTGACTTTCTCTGCTTGACTTATTTCACTCAGCATAATCTCCTCCAGTCGTGTCCATGTTAATACAAAGGTTGGGTATTCATCGTTTCTGATGGAGGCATAATATTCCATTCTATATAGACCGTATCTTTATCTATTTGTCTGTTGAAGGGCATCTTGGCTCTTTCCATAGTTTGGTGATTATGGCCATTGCTGCTATGAACATTGAGGTACAGATGGCCCTTCTTTTCACTACATCTGCATCTTTGGGGTAAATACCCAGTAATACAATTGCAGAGTCATAGGGTAGCTCTATTTTTAATTTCTTGAGGAATCTCCACACTGTTTTCCAAAGTGGCTGCACCAATTTGCATTCCCACCAATAGTGTAAGAGGGTTCCCCTTTCTCCACATCCTCGCCAACACTTGTTGTTTACTGTCTTGTTGATTTTGGCCATTCTAACTGGTATAAGGTGGTATCTCGGTGTGGTTTTGATTTGAATTTCCCTGATAGCTAATGACGATGAACATTTTTTCATGTGTCTGTTAGCCCTTTGTATGTCTTCTTTGGAGAAGTGTCTGTTCATGTCTTCTGCCCATTTTTTGACGTGATTATCTGTTTTTTGGGTGTTCAGTTTGAGGAGTTCTTTCTAGATCTTGGATATCAGCCCTTTGTCTGTAGTGTCATTTGCAAATATCTCCTCCCATTCCATGAGTTGCCTCTTTGTTTTGTTGACTGTTTCCTTTGCTGTGTGGACGGTTTTTATCTTAATCAAGTCCCAAAAATTCATTTTTGCTTTTGTTTCCCTTGCCTCTGACCTCCAAATTAAGAGATAATATTTGTTTCACATAACTAAAGTAAAATGAGGCTATGTGAAAAATCTTTACAATTTGCCCAGAATAAAGTAAATATCCAGTGAATACTTATTCATTCTGAACCAGCACTGTGACTCTTTTCATGCTCAGTATGATTATCTGTCTCTTTCAGTCCAAGTTATAACAATTCCATTAAAAAATGTGAGCACAAGTTATAATCTATTCCATTAGAGGAGCATCACACTTTCAAATTTCTTTGAGCTTACACCTTCTCTCCCTTGGACTAAGGGTCAGCATGTCTTGGAGCAATGGAAGTAAGGTTCTTTAAAAAGCCTTCTTTTCTAAGAGTTTAAGAAACGTATCTTTAAAATTTGTTGAAAGAATATTTTCTGTATACAGATTACCTGTACGTAACTTTTTGTGTACTTTGAGTATGAGTAAGGATTTCTTTCCTACTAGAATGAATTGGTTTATATACTCATCCCATCATTCAGAGACTTCTTTGGCACTGAACCTATGATCCCATTTTAGGCACTGATGAACATTCAAAATGGAACAGATGATAGTCCCTGCACTTAACAAATTTATGCTCTAGTACAGGGGTCAACAAACTTTTTCTAAAAGGGCTAGACAATAAATAGTTTAAGCGTGTGGACCATACAGTACCTGTGGCAACTACACCGCTCTGCTATCACAGTGTGATAGCAGCCATTAATAATACATAAACCAATGGGCATGCCTGTGTTTCAGTTAAACTTCACTTACAAAAACAAGTGGCAGAAAAAAAAAAGTGGCAAGCAGCTGGCCCATTTCTCTAGTTACTAATCCCTATTCTAAAATATACAACCAAACAATGACCATTACTTTCATTGTTTAAATACATATTTGATTTTTGAAATGTGAAGATGAACTTACTTTGAAGTAGCAATGTCAAGAAACATCCACAAGAAACTAAGGCAGTTATGATTAAGCATAAGTGCAGGGCAGGAAATAAAATTGAGAGAAAGGAGGAATAATATCCCAATGTATAAAGCATATTCTAAATTTTTGTGGAATATTAACTTAGAAGATTTCTTTTTAAAAAACAAGGTACAGGGGTGCCTGGGTGGCTCAGTTGGTTGGGCGACTGCCTTTGGCTCAAGTCATGATCCTTGAGTTCCGGGATCGAGTCCCACTTCGGGCTCCCGGCTCCACGGGTAGTCTGCTTCTTCCTCTAACCTTCTCTCCTCTCATGCTCTCTCTCACTTTCTCTGTCTCTCTAATAAATAAATAAAATCTTTAAAAAAAAACAAAACAAGGTACACACACACACACACACACATTACTTAGCCATAAAAAAGAGTAAAATCTTGCCTTTTGTGCCAATATGGATGGACCTAGAGCATATTATGCTCAGTGAAATAAGACAGAGAAAGACAAATACTGTATGATTTCACTTCTACATGGAATCTACAAAGGAAAACAAACAAACAAAACAGAACAGAAACAGACTCACAGATACAGGAAAACAACTATTGATTACCAGAGAAGACAGGGGTTACAGGGGTGAAAAAGGTGAGGGGGATTAAGAGGTACAAACTTCCACTTATAAAATAAATAAGTCACAGAGGATATAATATACAGCAAAGGGAATACAGTCAATAAAATAATAGCTTTTTATGGTGACAGTTACTAGACTTACCATTGGGATCATTTCATAATATAGAAAAATACTGAATCTCTATGATGTATATCTGAAACTAATAGGATACTGTATGTCAGTGACATTTCAATAAAGAAAGAGATTTCCTTCTCCATGCCCCACCCCCAACCCACAGTCTATCTCTATCTGTCTCTCATAGTTCTGCAGTGCTTGAGGTAAACACTTGGTATATCCCATCCTTGACTCAGGTATAAAACTTGTGAATTTATTCAGGGTGAATTTGGATACACCCTGAATAAAAGGATGGTGATAGTGTCATGATTCTTAGAAGCCTCTTTTCCTGACTAAGAGTCTCAAATATTTTTGAGACCTTAATAAAGGATCTTTTAGCAGCACCCTTGAAATCTTGATCCTAAAATCATGTTTTACTGGCAAAAGCCTGGATTTGACATTTTCCTCGAGGCTATTTCATTCTTTGAAAATCTTTTTCCATGAGAGACTAGTGACAAGAAACAGTGTCATTTTTGAACCCAGGAAAACTTGACTCAAAAATGTTTCTTTATTCAAATTCTATTTGAAAATTAAGCAATTTCTTCTTTAGTTATAGATACAGATATAGATAGATATCAATAACTTATCACATGCAGCTTAAATAACAAGGTGGTACTTTGAACATTCTTTCTGAAAATTCCCTCTGAAAATTTCCTTGCTCAAATCCATATGAATTTTTTCTATTTTCCACATTACCACAGTGTGGTCCAAAGTTATTGCCAAACTTTTTTCTACTACATAACACAGTTCACCTTCTCTCCAGCCTCTGATGAAAGTTTCCTTTCCTGTCCTTCCAACTGTCACTAGTAACCTCCTTGAGACAAGTACAGATTCAGCCTTACCAAATTCAGAGTCAAAAATCACGTATTTTAGGTTTTCCTTAAAGCATCAGCCTACTTCTGGTACCAAATTCTGTTCCTGTTAGGTAGTGAGGCATAAAAGGCACCCCAAAATTCAATGGTTTAAGATATCATTTATTCCAATTATATCTCAGTAGAAGTGGGGGGAAAAACAGTTTTTCATCTCTCACAGTATATAGACTGATTTGACTCAACCAGACAAGTCTGCTCCACTGACTTTAGGTAAGTTGAATTATCCAGAGGCTTAACTGGGCTTGAATACCCAAGACATTTTAATCACATAGCTGGTAATTTATGCTGGCTATTGGCTAAAAGTTCATCTTGGACAGTCAAGCAGAATGCCTACATATTGTCTCTCCTTTTCTCTCACAGCACATTAGTGTTTTCTAAGGTTTTTCTATGATGTTTTAACTGGTTAAGAACCAAAAGCTTCCAACACTCTTAGAGACTAGGCACAGAAGTGGAAGGATGTCACATCTGCCATCTTATATTGGTTAAAGCAATCACAAAGCCTGCACAGATTTAAGGGATGGGGAAATAAACTCTCTCACTTGATGTGCAGTGAGAAAAAAACTGGGAGCCATTTTAATTTAACCATATGGCAGGTCCTGATTTTCAGGTACTGGAGATACAAAAGTAATAGCCCGTGCTTTCTGTGAGCTTACAGTTTAATTAAGAATACAGAAAAAATACATATAAATAAATTAAAATATATAATAAGTTAGTGATAAACATTATGGTAAAAATAATAGTGACTGTGTATGAGGGCTTTAATATTTTTATTGTTTTTTAATTCTAGTATAATTAATATACAGTGTTATCTTAGTTTCAGGTATCCAATATAGTCATTATTCAACAATTCTATACATTACTCAGTGCTCATCATGATAAAGTGTACTCTTAATCTTCCCCTCCTATTTCACCCATCCCCCCACCGAACTCCCCTCCTATAACCATAAATTTGTTCTCTACAGTTAAGAATCTGTTTCTTAGTTTCTCTCTCTCCCTTTTTTCCTTGCTCGTTTGTTTTGTTTCTTAAATTCCACATATGAGTGAAATCATGTGGTATTTGTCTTTTTCTGACTTATTTCATTTAGCATAATACTCTCTAGCTCCATCCACATTGTTGCAAATGGTAAGATTTCATTCTTTTTTATGGCTGAATAATATTCTTTGGTGTGTGTATGTGTGTGTGTACACATATATATCACGTCTTCTTTATCCATTCTCCTAGCAATGGACACTTGCTATTGTAAATAATACTGCAGTAAACATAGGTATGCATGTATCTTTTTGAATTAGTGCTTTTGTATTCCTTGGGTAATATACAGTAGTACAATTACTGGATCAAAGGGTAGTTTTGTTTTTAATTTTTTGAGAAATGAGGGCTCTGATATTTAATACAGTTCCAGGGAAGATCATAAGGAGGTATTTATTTGAATAAAGACTTAATGAGATCACTAACATCACCAAGATGGTGACATAGCCCATTCTGGCTTCACTCCCCCTCCCAAAAAGAGTTCACATTTATTCAACAACAACATGCCACTGAGAGAATCTTAGAACTTGGGAGTGAGGCTGATGCAATCTCCTGCACCTCAGAAACCACGTCAGACTTCATTAGAAGGGCAGAAGAAGCATCTACACATTGACCCCATTGACCTTCTCCCAGAACAGCACAGCACCATGCATAGAGGTCTCCCCTGAGCTTCTGGATCCTCCAGTGGAAAGAGAAAGCCTAGAGGACACAACCAGCCCCACACCTCAGCACTGTGGGTAAAGTTGCAG
This sequence comes from Nasua narica, assembly GCA_028533885.1. Classification (NCBI taxonomy): domain Eukaryota; kingdom Metazoa; phylum Chordata; class Mammalia; order Carnivora; family Procyonidae; genus Nasua; species Nasua narica. The sequence continues at coordinate 145,854,994 of CM052799.1, forward strand.
GAGCCCGTGATCTCATCACACACCACAAGGATTGCAGGGAAATCTGCAGGGCATAGTCACTGGGAATCTCACTGGGATGAAGAAGTGGGGAAGGGTTTGCAATAACCACCATGCAGATCTAGGTAGACTAAGTTCACACATGCAGTGCCCAAGCAGTGATCTCAACTACAGCTTTTTCATCTGCAGAACCAAGTTAGAGGGCACACACTAACAATGGAAGTTGGTGGGCTGCAGATCAGTCTGACTGAGAACCTGTAATGAGCACTTTTGCCAGCTGTAGGGCCTAGTTTGCTCACACTAAGGCAAGGTGTTGAGTCACAGCCCCACTTGCTTTGGAGAATGCCTTCTGGGCCCACCTGACCAGAAGTTCTGGTGACAATTCCTAGAAGCTGCACAGCTCAAGCCAAGAGACAGGCAAGCAAAGAAGACTACCCTAGAGAAAAGACAGTACTAGTTGTGGAGGCTTCCTATGATACTCATAGGCAAAGAGAAATTCATAGTCGAGGCTGAGGGCAGCTCCCAGCTTTCCTTCAGAAACAAAGAAAGGATAAGAACTTTCCCAAACAAACAAGAGCTGAGGAAGTTCATCACCACCAGATCTGCCTTATAAAAAAAGCTAAAGGAGTTCTTTCAATGGAAGTAAAAGGAAAAAGTAACAATAGTTAACATAAAAACACAAAAAGATAGCATTAATCTCCCTGGTAATGGTATACATATAGTCATAGTTAGATTCTGCAATATGATAATTGTGATATATAACCCACGTCTCCAGTTTAAAAGTTTTTAAAAAAGAAAAAAGAACATAGCAAAAATAACCCATAATACAATAATCTGTTACTAGTTACACAATATAAAAAACATGTAAATTTTAAGAGTAGTAACCTGATATGTGAGGGGAAGAAAAAGCAAAAGTGTAAAGTATACAAATTCTGTTGAAATTAAATTGTAATCATTTTAAAAAAGAGTGTTATCAGATATTTTATGGAAGCTTCATAGTAATCACAAGGGAAAACCTGGTAGTAATTACACAAAAGAACATGACAAAGAAGTCAAGGCATATAGATAGATACGAAAAGATATCAAAACAGACACACATGCACACATGCACGCACATAAAAAGACAGCAAGAACCAAGGAATAATAAATCTACAAAACAGAAAGCAATTAACAAATGGCAATAGTAAATCCTTACTATTGATAATTACTTTAAACAAAAACAGATCTAATTCTCCAGTCAGAAAATGAAGAATGCCTGAATGGATATAAAACAAGTTTCAACAATATACTGCACTCAAGAGACTCATTTTAGCCTCGGAGACACACATAGACTGAGATTGAAGGAATGGAAAAAGACATTTCAAACAAATGAAAACAAAAACAAAAACAAAAACCTAGGGACAACTATATCTATATCAGAAAAAATAACCTTTAAACTAAAAATGATAAAAAGAGGAGGATTGGGAGGAGCAAGATGGCGGAGAAGTAGGAGGTTGAGATAGAGTCGGATCCCAGAAGTTCATCTAGATAGTTATTAAATCATTCTAAAAACCAGCATACTCAACAGGAGAGAGAAGAGAGGAAGAAGAGCAATTCTAGGAGCAGAAAATCGACCACTTTCGGAAAGGTAGGACGTTTGGAAAAGTGATTCCAAAGCAACGGGAAGTGAGACCGCGGGGGGAGGGGCCGGCTCCAGGCAGCCGCAGAGCCGCTGAGCACAAAATGGGAAGCTTTCGAGTCTGCTCTGCTGAGGGACATTGCTCCAGAGGCTAGGCAGGAGGTCTGGCCCTTGCGGGAACAGAGTGGTTTCAGGACCTGCGAGATCATAAAGAGACGGGGGGGGGGGGGGGTGTCTGAGTAAGGCAGAGCCCCCAGATATCAGAGCGGAGAAGCCGGCTGCAGAGAAAGAGCCGCGCAGTGCGTTTTCAGTTGGGGCTTACCCTCGACCGTGGCCGCGGCCCTTCGAGCGGGGACCACATAAGGCATTCCGGAGAGACCTCCTCCTTCCTCCTTGGGGAGGAGTGGCGCGGCAGCGCTCAGCAGGAATCTGCTGGGTTTGGAGACTCCAGACGGGGCCGTGCGCCAGAGATAGAGGCGCGCTGTCACCGGTGGCTGAGCTCGGAGCTTGTGCGGACCCAGGAGACGGGAGTGATTGACTGCTTTCCTCTGAGGGCACGCTGAGGAATAGGGACTCCAGCGCTCAGCTCCTCCCACAAGGGACTGGGAGCCGCCATTTGCATTCCTGGCCTCCAGGGCGGTACGGAAAGCGCTAAGGAAACAAAGACTCCCTAGAGCAAACCTGAGTGAATTGCTTGGCCCCTCCCTGGGCAAGGGTGGGGCAATTCCGCCTCAGGCAAATATATCTGAGAATCAAATTGTAAAGGCCCATCCCCAGAAGATCAGTGAGAATATCCAGCCAAGACCAAGTTCATCAATCAGTGAGAACTGAAGAACTCCAGAGTACTTTTCACTCTCACTCATCTATTCTTAGCTCGATAAAATGACAAGGTGGAAAAACTCACCACAAAAAAAAGAACAAGAGACAGTACCGACAGCTAGAGACCTAGTTAGTACAGACATCAATAATATGTCGGAAATAGAGTTCAAAATGATAGTTATCAAATTGCTAGCTGGGCTCGAAAAAAGCATGGAAGAGATTAAAGAATCCCTTTCGGGAGAAATAAAATCCCTTTTGGAGAAAAAAAAGAAATAAAATCTA
>CM052799.1:145858209-145902912 GCA_028533885.1 Nasua narica
CCCTCGGCATCAGAGAAATACAAATCAAAACCACAGTGAGATACCACCTCACACCAGTCAGAATGGCTAAAATTAGTAAGTCAGGGAACGACAGATGTTGGTGAGGATGCAGAGAAAGGGGAACCCTCCTACCCTGTTGGTGAGGATGCAAGCTGGTACAGCCACTCTGGAAAACATATGGAGGTTCCTCAAAATGTTGAAAATAGAGCTACCCTACGACCCAGCAATCACACTACTGGGTATTTACCCTCAAGATACAAATGTAGTGATCCCAAGGGGCACGTGCACCCGAATGTTTATAGCAGCAATGTCCACAATAGCCAAACTATGGAAAAAACCTAGATGTCCATCAGCAGATGAATGGATAAAGAAGAAGTGGTAGATATATATACAATGGAATACTATTCAGCCATCAAGAGAAAGGAAATCTCTCCATTTGCAATGACGTGGATGGATGGAACTAGAGGTTTATTATGCTATGCGAAATAAGTCGGTCAGAGAAAGACAATTATCACATGATCTCTTTGATATGAAGAATTTGAGAGGCAGGGCGGAGGGTCATCAGGGGGTGGGGGAGAGAAATGGAACAAGACGGGATGGGAAGGAGACAAACCATAAGAGACTCCTAAACTTCTCACGAAACAAACTAAGGGTGGCTGGGAGGTAGGGGGGGTAGGGTTATGGACATTGGGGAGGGTATGTGCTATGGTAAATGCTGTGAAATGTGTAAACCTGATGATTCACAGACATGTACCCTGGGGAAAATAATACATTATATGTTAATTAAAAAAAACCTAACCATTATTAAAGAGTAAATTATATAAACTGAAAAAAAAGACAAATACTGTATGATCTCACTTATATGTGGAATCTAAACCAAACAAAACAACATCAACAACAACAACAAAAAAACAAACTCATAGAAAAGGAGATTAGACCAAGCCAGGGGTTTGGGGAAGGAAAAATTAGAGGAAGGTGGACTTAAGTTTGCTTTAAAAAGTTTGGGAGGAGAGAAATTAGAATCAGTGGGTAGAGACCACTCCTGAAGGAGTTTTGCCCAAGGGGAAAGAAAGTAATGAAGTAGTAACGTGAATACATTCAGCCCTCCCTCAGAAGATATCAAGAATAAATATACATTATTCCAGCCTCCCAAAGAAATACATAAGTTCAAAACACACTGGAAAAAGAAAATTTTACCAAATGTATATATACTCCATATTTGAAAAGCTGGGCCAGAACTGACAAAAAGTAAACCTGTCAAAAACAGCAGATCACCCATATGACTTCCTAAATGATGTACCTGATAGTGCACGACCACTGATTCCATCAACACATACTCTCAACAATAAATAAAAACAGAGCCAAAGAATCTCAGTAACCATAGGATGAATGTTCTATCATATTATGTCATAAAACTGTTATATTGCTTACCCTTATCATTACAAAATTAAATAGTTACTGAACAAGAGGATATTTAGATCTCAGGGGAAAAATATTCTCCAGCTTCTATGTCTCCTGAAATCATTAGGAAATGATAGACTATTGCCAAGCATTTTAAATGCTTATTAGAAAGAACAAATTTGTTTGTCTGATAATTACTAAATTATGTGATGAAAAAAACTGGAGATTTAGGAGTTAGAATATAAATATCTGAGTAGCATATTTTGCCATATATGAGGACAAAGATTAATAAATCTATGCCACAAGGTGAAATAATTTAGTAGTGGGCTCAAATCCTGACTTGCCATTTACTAGTTCTATCATCTCAGGCCAATTATTAAGGCCCCTAGCCTATTTATTTGCCTCTAACATAAGGACAATCGAAGCTGTCTTCAAGGGTCATGGTAAGCATTATGAAATGTAAAAGGAAACTACTTGCCATAGAATGGGTATATTAATCAGCTGAGACTGCCCTAACAAAGTACTATAGACTGGGAAAATTAACCAACAAATTTATTTTCTCACAGTTCTGGAGGCTAGAATTCTGAGATCAGGGTGCCAGCATGGTCAGATTCTGGTCAAAGCTCTCTTCCTGGCTTCTAAGTAACTGCCTGTTTACTATGTGCTTACATGGCCTTTCCTCTGTTTGTACACTTAGAGCAAGAGAGTGAAAAATCAAGAGGGGAAAGAAAGGTTAAGTCTCTGATGTTTGTTCTTATAACAACATCTCACAACCTAACCTCATGACTTCATTTGACCCTAATTATCTCCCAAAGTCCCTACATCTCCAAATACATCACACTCAAGGTTAGGGCTTCAACATATGAATTCTGAAGGGGAAACAAACATTTATTCCATAACAATGGGTAAACAAAAAAGAAAAAATAATGAAATTGTAAAAACCGTTACAGACGCTATGATAGTTAAACCTACTACTAATGATAATCTGAATCTTAGAATTTTACTTATAGTTTCTCTTGCTATTCACAGTGCTATGATGGTTTTTCTTTTCTTTATAAGAGTTTTATTTCGGCATTTACAATCACAGTACTTTACACTCAAAGTAGGCAGGATTGGATTGTAAGCTTTTTGAAGGCAACAGCTGTGCCACATTCATTTTTTTTTTAAACCATGGCAGCTAACCTAATTCCTGAGACATAAGTGTTTCATAAATGTTTGATTATGAATAATTGGAATTATACTCTCCACATCCATTTTCTTTCATTTTTATGCCTGCAGTAGACAAACAGAATCTGAAAAGGTAGACAGTAATATAACTTACCACAAATAATGGCATATGATAAAATTTTTCAGAAAAATGATATGTAAAGGCTACTATAGAAATTCTATTTAGGATATTTGTTGACAAAGGCTACAATCTTACATTTTGTATGCTATCTCTTTGCACTCTGACAAGAAAAGTGGTTCCTTCCACAATAAACTGGCCATTGTAAAAATCTAACTTATTGGCAGGGAAATTAGCAGACAGAAAGACATGGCTCTGGTCTTTAATGGAAATGTAATCAGCAGTCTATCTTTATGAGGATGTGCTGCCATCATTGAATATCCACTTAGGGGACAAGGCAAGGCTGCAGGCAGCAGTCCAAAAGCATTAACATTCCCCAGGTGACAATAAGAGGATGAAAAATGCTCATGGAGAGAGGGTCCATTTCAGATTTCCTATAATTTTAAAAGTAAAACAGAAAGTTAGTCATTTTATATCAATTTAGTCTGCTGAGGTTCTCTAATTTGCCAATAAAAGGCTTTACCATCGTTCACTCATTGAGTACTCAATGCATTTGTTAGTTGAAGAGCATGTTCCCCTATCCTTAATGCAGTTAGTTAACCAACTCCCAGTAAAAGGCTTCAGAATAGTTCTAGGTCCTCCCAGTGACATAAAACACACTTTATCATTGAACTCCTTATTACCCTGTAAAGTTACCTCTCCTGCTATTGTTCTTCACAAAATATGCCTTCCAAGACTATAAAACTACTTGCACTTTCTAATTATGCAAATGATTATATGTTGCTGTATCTTTGCATACTCTTCTGTCTCATGCTGGCATTCTTTTTCTTTCTGGTTCATCTGGGAAAGTCCTTAACATCCTCCCAGGCCAAAGTTGGCTATCACTTCCACTATGGACAGGGAGTAACCAAGGGGCTATCCAAGAAAATATACTCTTTTACCACTTTCCTCTTAGGAGTTCCTACTTTGGGTTGGGATGTATTTCTCTAAGTACATACTAGATTTTAATTACTTATTTAAAAAGTCTATCTCATCTACCAGATTCTGAGCTTTGCAACAGCAGGGTCTATTCCTATATTATTTTCTATCCCAAAAGCCTAGGACAGCATCAGACACATACATTTTGGGATTTATATGTTCAGATAAGCTTGGCATCTAAAGGTCTAATTCCAAAGAAGTTTTCAAAAGATAGGAAAATCATTTCTGATCCAGCTACATATTACCATTATTTCCAGTCCAGCTATATATTATAATAGTCATCCTTAGAATAATAGTACTTCTTGTGGATTAGGTTATATAAATGATAAAAAAAAGACACATTAACTGAGATATTCTGTTTGATTATGATAGTTTGATTATGATCATTCAACCTTTCAAGCATTTACTCAACATCTACTCTGAGTCAGGTAAAGTGTCAAGTACTAGGATTTCAGTGTCAAATAAACCCTTAATTTAAAGGATCTTCCATCTAATTCAAGACATGTATATAGATACATGCAAAACAGTTTGCTAAGTGTTTTATTAGAAATATGAACAACTAGTTTGGGAAGTAAAGGAAGAGAGTTGAAATAAAGCTTCAGAGACAACATGGCATTTGAATAGAATCATGGTGGTTGACATATAATTTTACCTGAAGGGGAGAAAGACAGGTAGAGAATATTGCAAGTAGAAAAGTAAAGTCGTGTTTACAAAAGTGAGTTTCCCACTCAACAGCTATTTCCCAACTTCTTCCTTATCAAGAAGTCCCCAGTTTCATTTGGCCTCCAATGAGTCCTTCCAAGAAGATAAGTTTTCCCTCCAACCACTGTGGGTAAATTGCAACTGGTTTAAGCCCATTTTCCTCTCAGCAAGAGATTGGTAAGGGAAAGAGATATAATTCTGGCCAATGGGACAAGAGTTAATGCCTGAAAACTTCAGGAGACTCCTCTCACTCTAAAAAGTGACATAAGACAGAAAAACTCCTTGCTACTGCCTGCAGACCCTATTGTTTGAAAGTGTTATTTGTGGAGCTGGTTCAGCGAATTCATGACCATGAAGAGAAAAGAAGCAACATGCTGAATATGGAACAAAGAAAAAGGGAATGAACCTAGATTTCTGATGCTCTCATTATGCCACTGAATCAATTAACAGTGGAATTTCTCTCACTCGCTCGGAGCTTTTTTATGTGAAATAATATATATTCTTTTATCCAAGCCACTTATATGTTTTCTGAAAACATCCTAATTGATGCAGCAAAAAAACACATGATGTATTTGGAAAACAGTCAAAACGTCATGTGTAGCTAAGGACCTATTTTGGAGAGAGAGACGTTGAAAGGATGAATGGTAAGAGAAAAGAAATACAGGTTAAAGCTAAACCCTGAAGGGCCTTCTCTATGTTAAGAAATTCTCTCTCTCTCTGTCTATGGAATCATGGACTCTAAAACAATGCATTAAAAGAGGACTCTGAGACACAGAGCTGAGGGTGATTTAAAAAATAACAGAAGTGTCAGAACGTGAGACAGGAAATGAAGACCAAAAAAAATGAAGTCTTTTAAAGTAAGTATAGTGGGAAATTTTGAATCAGGTAGAAGTAGGGATAAATGATTTTTTAAATGGTCTTCAATGAAGAAAGAATCCACCTGAAATAGCACCACTTTTTTTTTCCTATTTTTCTCTTACAAAAGCAGCAGAAATGTTAGTCAGAAGTGTTTGAAAAGAGATAAAATTGACAAGTGGCAAGAAACTATGAGAGTTAAACCAAAGGAGTGCTGAGTATGTTGTCATAGTGGTCATTATATTTAATCACTCTTATAAAATGTCATTTAATTACAGCTCTCTCAAGACAGATGTAACTGTGTTCTGTGAAAATCCAAGCATCTAAATGAACAGTGGTTCATCCTTACATGAGTGCTAATGCCTGCTCTATCACTGCTCTCAAAAAGAGGGGGGGAACAACTCTCTATTTAATTACCTAATTGTGTTTACCTGAAGCAATTAATATACATATTTCTCATGACCATGTGTATCCAATCAATGTCAAAGAAAAGTTGTCTTTTACTTTAATTCATTTTCATTTTTAAAACTACACTTCTAAGTCTTTGCCAGCTGCTATCTATTCCATCAACTTCATTTATTCAGCAAATATTTACTGAGTGCCTACTATATGTTAGGGATTGTGCTAGACTTTGGAGGTAGAATGGTGCAAAAAACTTGACATGATCCCTGCTTCACTTACTGCAACAGTTCCATTACTAAGAATCTACCTTAGCTTTCCTGAAGGAGGTTTTAAAATCTACTAAAGCCCAAATCCATGATTTAATTTTTATCAGTTAAACTAACCCATCCTGCTACTATTTTTAGCATATACAACTAGTATTCTTAATCAACTAGAAGATCTTGAGATTTGGGGAGATGGTCCTCTTTCTGTACCTGTCTGGTTTTACAACAGAAATGGAAAAAGAAATGACTCAGCATGATGCAAGTAGTTTCTTTCAACTTCAGTGACTGTCTTTTATTCAGTAAACATTTCTCTGGCACCAACTTCTTCCTTATTCTTTCCCTGCCACTGCCAAAATCCATATATTAAGAAACTATTCATTTTTATTATGGTGATTACAATCTCTTCTAGTTTAAAAAGCTTGACTACAGTTACAGACTTTTATTTTTGAAAGGATCATAATTGTTTTCCAGTTTAATAATTTCATTTAAAATATTTTATGACCAAAATAGTTTTGAAACAACGGATGGATGACAAGTTTCTAAGACACAGGTGTAAACACAAACTCCAAAGGAAAAGTTCTATTATGGCTCATAGATTTTCCAAAATTCTATTTATGATAATACAACCCTTCTTTATATTTGTCTGATAATTGTGTCTTTTCATTCCATGGTCCCCAGCAGCGTGTTTTTGTTTCTAAGATTAGTCTTTGTTCCCTCTTGTGGTCAAGCACTTCTGTAGTTGAGTTCATTCATAACTAATTCTCTTGCGCTGCCAGGTAAATGGGAAGGTGATTTTACTTCCTTGTCTCCCTGAAGGGGAAAGCCATGTCACTAGTTCTGGGCATTAGTTTGTGGTATGCATCTGTTCTGGACTAAAGTATTTTAACTGCTGGTGAAAAACTCTTCAGCATTTTTTTTCTCTTGCTGTGCTGAGAAACTATGTAATCATGTGTTCTAGACAATGTAGCTATCTAACAGATGGTAGAGCCCTCAACAATCTCAGTCTGAGTGACTATGTGAAACAGAAGTTCCTTTCTGTACAGAATAGTACTGTGAGTAAAAAATTGTTATTATAACATAAGCCTAACCTAACCTGACTGATATAACCTTGTTGTCTTAGGATCAGAAGCAGTGTTAGTGGTAAACCCGACTGCTCAGAGCTTTACTACTCTCCTCAGTAAATAGTTTTCATCTGCTTCCATGAAAGACCTGAAAATCCCTAGAGGCTAAACTCTAAGGTTGAATCTGTGGACACAACAGCCAAGTGTTTCTTTTTTTATTTTCCTCACGAAATAGTATAAATGGATGCCATCAATGGATGTTAGGAAGGTATATAATTACCTTCAAAAGCACCTATGACAGCAAATTCTTTGTCCACTTGTGTTTTCCAGTCCTAAATTTTTCTTATTTTTTTCTAAGGTCTTAGGTTATTCATCTTGCTTAGAACTAATCCATTACTCTTTGGAACTGTTTCCCTGGATAATGCCCTAGGCTCAAAGGAGATATTATGTGGGGAAGCATAACTCAAAACCATAGATTCGTCAGCCATAATTGTAGACTTTGTGGTTATTCATACTATTTATACTTCCAAAGAAAGTAAATTAACTTTAAAAAAAGAAAAAGAAAATTAGATAGACTTTCACTGAGCCACTCTATTTCCAGCTGTCATTCAACATACTGAAAATGTTTTCCCTTTGTGTTCAAAGGTCATGAAGAACAGCAATCTGACTCCTCAAAAAGTGATGGAACAGCCATTGTGGATGGAACAAAAATGACATGTTAATTCATTCTAAGCATCATTATGAGTTCCAATGCATTTAAAATGTTTTAATTTTAAAACAAGGGCTTCATTTTTCCTTAGGAAAGATCTCTAGACCATAATATGCCAAACAAACTATTACGTCTATTCATAATTAACCTTTTGGCTATGGTGAAAAAAATGTATCATTTCTCATTCTATTAGAAAAAATTATTTTATTAAGAGAACACAGTGATATTTTAGGCAAAATTTAATAGTGAATTCAAAATGACACAGACATTTCCCACCAAAAGACTTTCACCAAGAGCAATATATCCAAACATAACCAGATAAAAGTATTTTTGCTGTGGGAAGGAGTACATTAACCAGTCTTTACTAGCTTATACTATAATAACAGATAATCCCCAAATCTCGGTGACTTTAAAACAAAAAGGTTTATACCATGTTCATATTTATTGACAGTACTGGTTAGCTTTGGCTTTGCTCCATTTGGAGTCCCAAACTACAGGAGCAATCTCTATCAGAGACCAGTTATTCTCTTGGAAAAAGGGAAAGAAAGGAGTGAAATCATGTGAGGGCTTTTAAATCTTCTACTCTAAAGTGACACAGCATCACTTAACTCACATTGCATTGGCCAAAGAAAGACAAATAGTCAAGTCTCATGTCAACAGATTGGGGGAAAATATAATCTCATAAGCAAAGGTAGCAACCAATTGGAAACAATAAAATCTACCCAAAAGGTATTTTTCACCTAATCATTTCTCAGTTGAGGTCTGAGCTACACTTGACATGCCTGATATGAAGCCTCTTTCAGTCCTGCTAGACTCCAAACTGACCTCTGTTAACCCTAAGTTCTCTTGGGATATGTCAAGTTAATTTTATATCCACATGAATACCTCTTCTTAATGGGGAGGTTCTCCTAAAATTTTCTCTAGGCTCTTTTACCCTAGAAGGCTAGGCACATAGAAGTGGAAACCTTAAGAAATGGTGTTTTCTTTCTTTATGGAGAACTATTCAGAAAAACCCAGCAGAAAAAATATTCCCGTTTTTTTTTATTACTTTTTTTTTTTTAAGTCAAAGAAATCTTCTGGATCCAGAGCCCCAACTTAGACAATTCAGTCTAAGGATTGAATTCAAACTGTGGACTCCTGACCATCTCATGACTATCACATGTTTGTGACTTTAACTTCAAGTTTTTATTTGAGTTTTCAGACAAATTCACATTAAATTGAAATAAGGTTAATATTTTTCAATATAATCATAACACTGTTTTTTCCTGCACTGGGTTTGAGTTCTAACTCTACCACTCACAAACGAAGTAGACTTGAGCAAGTCATGCACTTCCTAAGAACTCTGAATATCAAAACAGATTTTAAGGTCCTCTACAACACCCTAATCTTAAAAAGGAAGAAACTAAGCTCTTAGAATAAAGAATTTCATTTGATTAGGATAGGATGCAGGCCACCTAGTGACCTTAATACTTCTACTCTGCCCCAATCATAGTTAACCACTTAGCCTCCAACCACAACTAAAATAGCACTGAGTCTAGAGTAGTCTGACAGAATGTACTCTGGTACACCCAAATAAGTGTATGGTATGTCTCGGCCCTCTAACTTATCTTTACCATTCCTGATTCTTTAACTGCATTAGGCTCTATACTCTATTGTTTTAAAATATATGGCATCCTTGTGCCAATTTCCACCTTAGCTGACTTCGTCAAATTTCAACTCATTCATGCTTATCCTATAGCAGTGACAGGAACAGCAATGGCAAAGGAAGGAGGAAGAGGAGGAGGAGGAGGAGGAGAAGGAGTAAAAGTAGTAAACTCATTTTATTTTGCAATTATAGTTTTTATGAGTTTTGTAATTTAACACCTGGTTTTAAGCTTGTTTTGTTTTCTTTTTTAATGCTTCACTCTGTGAGAAGTAGGGTCACAATTTAATGTCACTTTGCAAATTATTTATAGGCACCCCGCTGACATCATCTAGTATTTGTAAAAAAAATAATTAAAAAGTAACTGATTTAACAGCAAACATTATGTTCCAAATCTTTTTTAAAATGCAGACAAATGGGGCGCCTGGGTGGCTCAGTCGTTGGTGTCTGCCTTCAGCTCGGGTCATGGTTCCCAGGGTCCTGGGATTGAGCCATGCATCGGGCTTCCTGCCCAGTGGAAAGCCTGCTTCTCCCTGTCCCACTTCCCCTGCTTGTGTTCCCTCTCTCACTGTGTCTCTCTCTGTCAAATAAATAAATAAAATCTTAATTAATTATTTAATTAAAATGCAGACAAACTGTATCTGCGGCTTCAATTTCAATTTAATTATTTTTCCAAGACATTTATCAGTAAACATGACAGTGTTTTCTAAATTTATCAGAATACATAATTAGTATTTCATGAATATTGGTGTGTATTAGCCATTGCATTGCTTACTGCTGAAACAAATAAGTCCACACATTTTACTGGCTTATCACTGTAGAAGTATGCTACTGGTCTGCAAGAAGCCTTCCACATGTTAATTCAGGTACCCAACTTCCACCATCTAATGTTCCTTACCTCTCCCAGGGTCTGCTCTGCAGTCACCCAATGGTGGAAAAAAGAAAGCTCTTTGGGACATATGTCACTTCACTCATATCCATTAAGAGAACTAATCACAGTGCCCCACAAAATGGGAGAGGAATGAAGAAACAGTCCTGGTTCGGCAGCTGCTTCCCAGCACTCACTGTATATTCCTTAGTATGGTGGGAGTTCAAGTCTTTGTGGGACAGTTGGCTGTTTTTTCCATTGTCTGCATTTAAACCAAAGTTCACACACTCAAATGCAAACAGAGACAGTAAAATGAAGTGGTTTAGATATAAAACTACAGGAACTTAGGAAACTATAGGGAATCTGGAAGAATATTCTCTGACTAAAAAGGGATGATGGTTCCTATTCAGAAAAGCATGCACATCATTGGCAGAGCTTCTCATATGAGAAAAAAATTCTGCACTTTTAAAATGTGTAATCTCATGAGTTTTAAAAGTAAGCTAATAAGGGGACAATGGGGACGTGATGGGCAAAACAGGTGATGGGGAGTGGGAGTAATAGGAATGCAATTATGGAATGAATAAGATGTGGAAATAAAAGACACAGTACAGGAAATATAGTCAATCCTATTGTAATAGCATTTTTGGTGATGGATGATAGCTACACTTGTGGTGAGCACAGAATAATGTATAGATTTTTCATATTGCCATGCTGTACACCTGAAACTACTGTAACATTGTGTGACAAATATACTCAAAAAATTAATTTAAAATTAAAATAAAAGTAAGCAAAGAAAATAAAACTGTGAAAGCAGCATAAAACACTTCTGCAAACCAGAATTGGCTCAAAGAGAATGTGTTTGCAATCTCTAGTGCATATGGTACCTTCCCTCTGATAAATTAACCCTTCAGTAAAGAGACAGAAGGGCTATTGACTTCGCAGGTTCAGTGTTCTTCAAACTTTCTTTTTTGTTTAGGAAAAAAAAATGTGAAGAAGTATTCTTAGTGCATATAACATGAATGTTATATGCAAAATATACATCATATATATTGTTAATATTTCAAGGCAATGCATTTAGAATGAGGTCTGTCATTAGTGATATGGATATGAATCTATACTTGAAATAATCTTCCTCATAATTTCATATTTTAAAGAGCTTCATGACAGATATGATTAGGTAATCATTGTTCTACCTCTTAAAGTGGCTGATAAAGAGGACACTAGAATAAAAGTCATCATTTTCTTCATTTTATCTTTGCTTATGCTTATATTCAAAGCAAATCTGCACAAAGAAATCTTTTTATCTACGTCTTAATTTTATTAACATAATAAATGTTAGCAAAGCCTTATGTCTTCCAATTTTTAGACTAAAAAATGCTAACAGAAGTTCTTAAATTTTCTTTCTGCCTCAATTGCTTTGTGTATGTCACACACACACACACACACACACACACAATTTTGTCCTAGATTATACTCCTTGCTTTGACAATGTAATAGTTGACATTTGTGTAGTGTATAGTTCTGTGTAGGCCCATATGGCACCTCTTAAGTATTACATTACCTTGAAAGACCACATTTTAGTTTCATTTATGGTTCTTCAATAAGTTTCTACTTACCTAAAACATGGAGATAAACCATTAGTGCTTGGAAGACTAAGGAAAATTTTATTAATCACATTACGAAGAACATTTTCTTGGTAATTACAATAACAAAACACTAGTTTCTAATAAAATGAGATTCGGAGACTCTCAGTTGAACTGAAACAGAATGAAAGAAAGGAAATACAGACCGGAGCTAGGTTTTCAAGCAATTCTGGTTTAAGATGTGTAAAAAGATGCAGAAAATAATTCTTCTCTTGGTTCCAGGAGAGTTATGGTTGTGACTCCTCATACATAAAAATGAGCGTATGCCCTGAAGTTATGTTGCTACACTAAATAACTACTTACATTTAAAGTTTGTAATTAGTTGGCAGTCAATCCAATTAGGCTAAAATAGAGCATTCTTTTCTATACGACAGAGAAAAGAGATACTTTATATTATTGTCCTTACAAGGTGAATGAAAAGGTGAAAATTATGGAATTGTTTAGACATTCCTTATATTGTCCACTCTGTAATCTATTTTTTCTCTACTGGTGATTTTCTCTGATATTAGAAATCATTTGATTATTTCTGAGATGAATACTGATTGTAACCAGAATTTTTGGTCTATTACATTCTGAGACTTAATTTCACGTGTTCCCTAGAAAAAGAAGTCCATCAATTAAATTGTAAACCAAACTCCTAACAGTATGGGAAGATATTACAGGGACTCTTATTTTTACTTCACATATATCTGTATTATTTGAATACTATTATATTTGTGATGAATAAATATATATATATACACATAGACAAATATGTATATGTATATATACACTTTATATAAAATATTATATAAAAACATATATGTATGTGCATATAAATAGTAAGAACTATATCTACCTAATCTATCTACCTACTTCTCTACTAATCAATCTATCTTGTGCTTCCTTTATAATAGGTACTTCTCTGATCTCTTTATATTTGTTCTTTTAATCCTGTATGATCTGAGCAAGTTACTTAACAATCCAATGAGTAAACTCATAAAAACACCAATTTTATCTGTCCCATAAAGTGGTTGTCAACATTAAGTATATATTATATTTAGAAAGTGCCTGGAACTCTGTAATAAGCCTTAGGTATTATCCAGGAGGAGTGAACTCCATGACAAAAGGTATTTTTACCTTATTTTTTCATTTCTGTGTCCTCAGTACCCAGTATTGAATAGTTCATTAACATGTGCTCAATGAATACCTAGTAAATGAATGATCTTATGAGTTAGATGTACTGTATCCTTCAGAGGTATGATAACTGAACGTAAGATAACTGAAACACAGAGAAATCAACTAACATGGCCAAGATCAAATGGCTATTAAATAATAAAACTGATTTTAAACACAGCCAGTTTGATTGACTCCAAGGGCTTGTACACTCATCCCCTCCTCTCTACTGTCATTCTTTTTTCTTTTTTAAAGATTTTTTATTTATTTATTTGACAGAGAGAGAGAGATCACAAGTAGGCAGAGAGGCAGGCAGAGAGAGAAGGGGAAGCAGGCTCCCTGCTGAGCAGAGAGCCCAATGTGGGGCTCGATTCCAGGACCCTGAGATTATGACCTGAGCTGAAGGTAGGCACCCTCTACTGTCATTCTTTTTAGAACTAACAGGCTATAAAGGATGTAAAAGGAGAATTAGGTCTAGAAGAACGAGATCTCATTAAGGCTTTCTGGTTCTTGAAGATCTACTAGAGCTATCATTAAATCACAGCTTCCAGAAACACATTTCTGGAGTTGAATGTTGCAAAGGTACTTGTAGGCAGGCAGTCTGCCTAAGGAGCTGGAGAAATGTACATTACAACTGTCGAACTATCTCACCTAGAAAACAGTTAAGTTTTAAATCCATTAATAAAACAGTTAATTCCAATCATCCACTCAAGCTCTGAAGACACAGGCTTTAACCCCATTTCAAAATTGTATTCTGGCAGAAGGCATTTTAATTTTCCCCCAGAGATTTTAAGATTTTCAACAACTCTCCTCTGCCGGTTATGAAGCCACTCCCAAATGAAGTCATGTACTGAAATCACTTTGCACAAAAAAATCAAGGTCAAAAGTAATATGTGAAAAAGTCATGAAAGAAGCTGTGTCCCCAGGTTTTTCCTGGACAACATCTTGGAACCTTTGTTAAAATGCATTCATCTCAAATCAAAATCATCACCCTGATCCACAGTTTAATCAGAATATTATATGTACATTAGAAACATTTCCAATCATATGACTTTTATTTTAAAAGACTAGATTTTTATTTACTAAAAACAAGTTATCTGTGAAAAAAATGTATTATCAAGAAAGCAAAAAAAAAAAAAGGGGGGGGCGCCTGGGTGGCTCAGTTGGTTAAGCAACTGCCTTGGGCTCAGGTCATGATCCTTGAGTTCCGGGATCAAGTCCTGCATCGGGCTCCCGGCTCCACAGGGAGTCTGCTTCTTCCTCTGACCTTCTCTCCTCTCATGCTCTCTCTCACTTTCACTGTCTCTCAAATAAAACAAAACAAAACAAAAAAAAGCAATAATGCTATTTAAATGAGTGGGAGAAAACCTAAGAGTAAAATAGGAAAGGAGAAGAAGGATAGGAAGATCAAATATTAAATATCAAACTGAGTTTTAGAAAAAAATCTTTGTAGATTTTGAAACTCAAAAAATAAATGATATTGATGTGCTTATTCTGTTCATTTATAAAATTCCCTTCGGGTAGCTTTTGGCTCTGACTCTTGGAGAGTCAGTAACACTAACAGTGTTAACACTAACAGTTAACACTCAGTAACACTAATACTTACAGTCTCTGAATTCAGTTATTTTCTTGTCATTTAACATTACTGAGGAATTTTATTTTTATTTTTATTTTTTTATTAACATATAATGTATTATTTACCCCAGGGTACATGTCTGTGAATCATCAGGCTTACACATTTCACAGCATTTGCCATAGCAAATACCCTCCCTAATGTCCATAACCCTACCCCCTCTACCTCCTCATTACTGAGGAATTTTAGATGAAGCAATTCATATATGACTTTCGCGTAAAGAAATGGTCCCTTGATTTTTCAGATTTTATCTTTTTTTTTTCCATTTTGCCATTGCCTTTTGCTTTGAACATAGAAGTCCCCATGTCATAACATCAGACTGCCTCTGACTATCCTATACACATAGAGACCTTACTGGAAGGTTTGGATCTCAAATGAATCAAAGAGAGGCTAGGAAACTAGTCTAAGATGACAGTCAAAAATCAAGGGGTCCCTGGAGGCTAGAGCAGCAAAGGCAAACCAGCAGGAGCTGAACCTCACTATGGGCAGTGCACCCCCAACTATTGCTAACATCACTGTCTCAAGGTTCAAAGTCCTACAAAGAAGCATTCAATTTGCTAAATCCAAGTATGTACCAATATGACCTCTTCCTCCATCCATGCAATGGACAAGGAATGAAGGAATTGTATTTCCCTCTAAGATTATATACAAAGAAAACTGTACCCCAAAGTGAGATAAGTATGCTAATTAAGAACATGATTGAATATTTACTCTGTAGTCAAAAACCTAAAAATGCCCAGTACATAAGTAAGGACAAAAGCTGGCTGAGCCTCAGGCAGACCTGACCAAAAGATACTATGTATTATGGTACAAGGAATATTCATTGATTTAGAGCAAATTGGTTGGAGCCAAATCTTAGCTTCTCCATATCCTAAATATGAGACTTTGTATAAGGAACTAAAACTCTCTGAGCCTGTTTCTTCATCTACAACACTTTCAACAGAAGGGTTTTTCCAAGGAGTAGCAATAACCAACCTTGCAAATAACAGAGATTCAGAAAATGATAGCACTCTACAGAGATAACAAGAGCCTCTCTGCCATCATCTGCTCTCAGGGCTACGTCTACATCCCCTGACATTAATCCCTCTACACTAATATCCTGATGACACTATATTCTTTAGCCACAAAAACCTGGCATGCTTTTCCAAATTTTTGAAAATATTGCAATAGTGCAAACTGGGCTTTATTTGGCCAATTTTCTCCTCTCAAACAATTCTGAGAAATTTATCATTATTCATCCCTTTAATGTTTACTATAATCCATTATGATCATCCCAGATTTTCCCCTTACTAAGAGACCATATGAATCCACTGTTTCAAGGATAATTGCCCTGAAAGAATTGAGAATTTGCTACATAAATTCTTATCATCTTCACATTATAAATATTTAGTTTGTTCATTTGTTCATTAATCTTAGCCCAGTGAGTGATTAGATTCTTCTGAGGAAAACAAGGTTTTAAAAAATAAGACCCCAAATGCAGGAGAAACGATGTAAAAATGGATTCCCTTCAGATGGACAACACCAGTCACACTGGTGACTTGAGTGCTGAAGGAAAAGTAAATGCCTATAATCAAACCACTGGTCATAAAGGAGATGCTGACCCTGATGAGCTCACCCATCACTAGGTTAATTAGCTCTCTAGCTTGTGAATGCATCCACAGGCTTCTCCTGAAGAACCACTGGCCATCTCACCTCTCTGACTCAACAGATGGACCTCCTCAAACACTGGGATCCCCAGCTCTGCTTCCTGTTTGCCTGGCCCTAGACGAAGTGGCTGGTTTTTTTTAAAAAAGCTGCTCTTGCTGTAGTTAGTACATAAACTGAGCAATGAGCTTATACTATAAAATTAAAATGTATGTACTAAGGAGTTAGGTTAGATTTAAGGAAAAAACCCATTTATCCCTTGGATCATTATCTCAATTATAAGCCATTATCAGAGAAGTGTATTTGCAGTAAACTCATGTTACCATTAATGGAAGGTGATAATTACAGTTTACAAGTGTCAGTATAATCTCTTGTAATCCTTATGATCCCTTAAATAGATGTCAATTATCTCTAGTTTGCATAAACATAAGGTAGATTAATGCAAGTAATTGTATTTTTTATTTATAACATTAAAGGTAACATTTGTTTTACAACCACTTACCATATTAAACTGGGCGGCAAATCTTCTTTCATTTGGAGAACTGTTTTGTGTGCTAATATGCTAACTTGTGCTAAATGTAAATATCACTTGATTTTAAAAAAGCAAGCAATAGATTCTACCCTGAGTAGTTTATAGTGCAGCCATTTTATCTTACTTGTTTCTGAAAGTTTGGTTAAATATAAATGACATTTTGCTTTATGTAATGTTATGTATCACCCAGTAATTTTGCAGTATAAAAGGGTTATATTTAGGAAGATGCTAATGCTAGTTTTACTTTTTGTGTAATAAGAACAGATTAATAGAGCTATATACCTGAAACTAATGTAACACAGTGTGTCAACTATACTCAAATAATTTTTAAAAATGGATTAATAGGTAAGAGGGACAAACAGAAAAAGTTATATAGTAATTGTTGAAACCTCATAGTACTAGTTTCCATTTTATTTTTTATTTTTTTTAATGCTTTATAACTACCTAATTCCCCACTAGACTAAGTTCTGAGAGTATAAAGACCATATGTCTTACCTGTTACATATGATAATCCTGAAACTTTGCACAGAAGGTGCTAATTTACTTAGAGGTAAATGAATATCTGTTGCATCCCTGTGGCATTCCTGGGTCATTCCCCATGCCCCCACAACCACCTCAACTCTATAAATCTTCTTTTCTTAGCCTTTGGGGGCCCTATGGTCAATATAATACTAGCTATAAAACAAAGTCTCCTTCTTCCATGCAGCATACAATTTGGTTGTGGAAAGAAAATTATTACTTTGGAAACAATTTTTTTTTTCATCGTTAGGTGAGAATTTTATGGTACACAGGAAGAAAAGATCAATGCCTAAGGTACTGAAGACCTCAGAGAGTTAACAGAATTTCCTGAGTTTCAAAGGACAAGATGGCTTTACCTAGTAGGCAGTTCATCTGGTGGTGGGTGTGGGTAATGAGTGATGTGATTTGGAGATGGGTATAAGCAATACTTCCAAGCAGAAAATCAATCCTGCGTGTGTCTGTCTGTGAGTGACTGTGTTTATCTATGAATGTTTATGTGTATGTCTCTGTATATATTTTTCTGTATTTGTGTCTGTGATTCCTTATGTATGTGCTCTAGTGTTGTGGGTCAAGTGAAAGGCAATGATGAGATGACCCCCTCAAAGGTAGGACAACTTTCATCCGCTGATTATGACCATCCTCTTACCTACTATTACACAGCTCTCTGCTTTCAACTTCTTTCCTGCAGGCTTTATGTTAACTGGAAGCTTCCTCTTTGCTAAAGATAATGGATAGATTGATTAGCAGATAAGACAAACCTTGACCATCATGTCTTGCCACCACCTGCTACACCTAGCCAAACTCCACTGATGTTCCCTGAAAAGTAGTGATGCCTTAGACCTTCCACACTAATTTCCAGGTAACTGAACTATGTCTACTCCTATTGGTCCTAGAAGCAGACCCAAACTGGTATAGAAGAGAGTAAAGTAAGCAGGTTGATATTTCCTCTATCTTTTGAGCTTAAGTCAATGATCAAGACACAAACTCCAAAACATACTGAATCAGTGATCAATCCCAGAATGTCTCTGGATAAACCAAGACAAAAACTAAGTATCTATTGATAGAGAAAAATATGCACTATTCCAAATTTGTGGCATGCTAATCGATTACTTTATTTCCTTTGTGAGGATTCTGCCAAGTGTAAAATCAGAGCCCAAAAGCCTGGTGCAGGTCAAAGCACAGCCTTGTTAACAATAAAGCAGATTTGAAAAGCACAGTTCACACCCAGGGCTGACACAGAGCTAGCTATACTTTCCTTTCTGAATTGAAGACAGAGATGCAGAGGTGAGTGGCTTGACTCATCTATGCCTTTTCAGATGAGAACTTTGAGAGAGCAGGACCTACTGCAATAGGGATTTGCCTGCACCACTCATCTGTGTCTGTTCATAGGCAAGTCCAAAAAGAAGTAGGCAAACGAGAAAGGGATGAAAAGAGATGCACTCAAGACATAGTGCATAGTTGTCTTAGTCTGTTCAGGCTGCTATAACAGAATATCATAGATCGGGTGGCTTATCACAAAAGAAACTTAATTTCTCCAGTTCTAAAGGCTGGAAGGCTGAGATCAGGGTGCCAGCATGATTGGGTTCTGGTGACAATCCTCTCCCAAGCAGTAGACTGCCAATCACTTAGCAGAGAGCTGAGCAGAAGAAGCAAGCTCTCTGGAAACTCTTTCAAGTACAAGAATCACATTCCTGAGGATTCCACGCTCCGGATCTCAGCTATTCCTAATTGTTTCCCAAAGGTCCCATCTCCAATACCATCACATGGGGCGGTAGGTGGGTAGGGTTTCAACATATGAATTTGAGGAAGATATAAACATTTAGGCCATGACAAGTCAGCAAGTCTCAAGTAGCAGGAACTAGTTTCTTAAATTTTTGAAACAAAAGTAAGGGAAAAAAAGCTCATGTTTGCTATAGCAAAAAATCCACATATGTTGTTAGAAAAGCTAAGTCATAAGTCATTAAAAAGAAAGGGCAGTAAATACAAACTACTTAAACCTTGTCAATAGATGTCATCAAGGGCTATTTTCAGTGAACATCTGCCTGAGACACCCAAAATATCTTCTTAACTTTCCCTTCTGGTAAAATTAGTTTGAGGGGGGGAAGATAAGGAGGTAGCACTACAGGTGTACTCTGAGAGAACCTCAGAGCCACTGGCTGGTCTTTGTAGTTGATATTGAAATAATCCAAAAATTGGCAAACATATTTGTGGCACTAAATGTATCTATAAATGAGGGTAGTCAGATCTTCCTAGAATTAGAAGGCCTCTAAGGCACAAGTCCAGACCTTACACATACTCACTATTGTGTTCTTGTGTTTAGTAAAACTAGACACATTCATTATACTTTTATGCTAAAAAAAATTATATGAGAAAGGTCATTAAATTTATATGGTATTTTTAGGGCATCCAGGAAATTGGTATGTAGGCAACAATTTCAAAGATCATCAAAACTGAAAGGCACTGCTTAACTTTGAGAAGAGGATACTTCTAAAGAACTGGTATTAAAAAAAGAAGTTACTAATCATCAGAAGTGAGCACATCAATACAAGTGGACACTAAATTTGGTTTTACATCTTTCAATAGTGGGATGGCAAAAGAGAAGTCTTTTAGAACTTTCTAAAAACAAAATGCATACATATTCATCTCCAGACTTTTTCCCTATCATTTAACTCAAACAGAGATCTAAAAAATAAGGAATTTTGAGTGGCAAAATGAAGACAATTTAAAACTATAATTTTAAAAAACAGAAAATGTTCACTTTAATTTAAAAAAAACTTTGGCCTCCGTGTACAAACTGTACAAGGTTTCTCAGATGCAAAGTCAGCCCTATATTCAATCTTTATAAACTTTACTAAGGTAAAGATTGAAATGAATCTTTTGCTTTAAAGTTTAAGGTCCCTTAAGTAGTATTTACTTGTACAAAAGAGTAAAATAAGGTATACACGGTTTTCCATCATTTAAATGGCATAATACTTTTTTACCCTTGGACGCTCAGAAAGACTACAACTTTTTTAAAAGTTTCTCTCCTGGAACCTGAAAGTTTGATAGGGGATAAAGAAATCAATTCTCATTATCTTCAGGAAGAAAAGTATTTAATCTTTGCACTATAAATTGTCCTTCAGAACTGAGAAAAACAGAACCCAATTCTGTGTCTTAGGAGGTGAGCTCTCTAATGAACTTAAGCATGTGGATCAAAGTTGATAACTCAATACTTTATACCCCAGATGTACAGAGCTGAAATCATTTGTAACATATTCAACATGGAAGTTCAGAGGCAACTCAGTAGATTGAATTTCATATGATGTCACTTCCAAACCTTGATGAAGTTGATGTGAGAAAGAAGTAACAATTTAATGTCTGTTTTGCTTATAAATTTCATAGAGCTTGGGGGTTTCTTTGATTATTTAGCCCAATCTTCTCATTTTACAGAAAGGGATACTAAAACTCAGAAAAGTTAAAGGTCTTAGCATAAGTCTCACAGCTGGTAAGCAACTAAACTAAAATCCACCCAGCCATTTAAAACCCAGCACCGCAACAGTACCTGCTACTTCTAGGTTATTATTTAATACTATTAAATGGTCCAAATCATTTCTTAAATTAAAGGTTACATGGTTTTCTAAATTTTAAGGCATTATTTCACTTTAAAAAAAAAAAAACACTTCTATGAAACTGGAAGGAATCTGGTTGAAACCATGTATTTGCATAACTTTGTTAGAAATTTCCTCTTTCCACCTTACCCCTCCAAACTTTGACCAGATTTTCTCTTTCCATTGTTGGAAACATGTGTCAATTTCACGTGATTGACTTTTAGCCCTGGAAACTGACACTTTGCTTTAGATTTTTTTCTCTCTCTGTGACTCATGAGATTAACCTAGATTTTGAAGAAAGCTGAGTTGACACTGCATCCTTAATGTCAACCTGCACCTATTAACCTCAAGCATAGAGGAATACAGGAACCCTGCCTCTACCAATGCCAACATGAATTTCTTGTTCTGGAAGGATCTGCCTGTTGTCATTCATTTATTATTGCAACTACACCTATGACACTCAGAAAGCTCATACTTTTCATTTATTTTTAATTCCAGTAAATATGATGCTATCAAAAGCACCACTAAGTTCAAAAAATTTTTCCATAGCTAGCTGCTTTCAAGCTCTGTTTGGTTTTCAAACAACGAATTAAAGAAAGCACTATAGGGTTATGAAATATGACTGCTTACTTTTCCAAACAGCAATCTAATTATTCATTAAAACCAAGTAACTTGACTGGGTTCAACCTCCTTATTTTTTACTGCCATTTCTAAGCAACGACTGGAATCACGGAATAACAATGTCACTGCAACAACAAAAAAAAGCTCAACTTGTGTTATCTTTTTATTGTGCCCTAATTCCATAATTATGATAGCTGACACTGTCATTTATTTGGCATTTTTCTGAAACTGGTGATTATTTTTGTTCTTGTACTTACTTTGTAAAGGTTACTGATAATTGAATTCCTTTGTGTTTACATTTTTTAATGATCTGAATGCTCTGCTTTGCACATATCCATCTTTTGAGGTTGATTGTCATCCACTTTTATTTAGTCCTTTCTTTAATCATGATTTTCTTTCATCAAATAAGAGCACAATGTGATTAGAATAAATTTTGATACATTAATTTTCGCTTAACTAATGCACAGATAAGATAATCACGCCAAATTTAAAGGCACCGGCCCATATTTCCACTGAAAAATTAACAAAAATTAATGGGTACCTTTACTCATTTACTGAACAAACACTTATTGTCCACCTATTATATGACAGGTACCGTGTTCATCCTCAAGACTACAAAAACAAATTAAATGGTGTATGCCAGGGCCTAGGGGGTGGGAGAATGGGGAGTTAATGTTTAAGGGACACAGATTTTCAGTTGGGGAAGCCAAAAAGCTGTGGGGATGGATGGTGGTTATTACTGCACAACAACATGAATGCACTCCCACATAAGTGAACACTTAAAAATGGTTAAAACATTAAATTTATGTTACGTATGTTTCACCACAATAAAAAAAAATTAGAAAAAGTCCTCAAGGAGTTTACAACCTAGTAGGAGCAACTGGGAAGGACACGAATTATTATAGATTATAATAAAATGTGAAAGTTCTATGACAGAACTATTCTTTGAATGCTGGCTGAACACATAGGAGGAGTACCTGAACCAGATGGGGGAGGGAGAGATGTAAGGAAAGGTGTTACTGCACAGCATCTAAAAGGAGTAGAAATGAGCTTAACAAATATGGAGTAGAAAAATTACATACAAAGCTCTTGCTGTGCGATCACCTAATATAAGAAAGAGAGTACAAAAGTGAATCCTGCTATCAAAGCCTGGTTATGCCCAGTGCTCTTGCAGAAGCCTCCTCTGTATCTGGGAATTTACTCCAGTAGCTCTCCAAGTCTCCCATCCCTTCAGCCTTGACTGAGCAATTCCAATTAAATATGGTCTAGTATCACCCATCTTTAAAACACACACACAAACAAATGTTCTCTGACTCTTACATTCCTCTAGTGGTCCCCAATCTAGTTATACAAGAAAGTGTATCTAAGAGACATGTACAGGGTAGAAGGCAGAAGGCCCCACTTGAGATTTTAGCTAATTTATATTTTTTCTTTTTTTTTTTTTGATTGGGATTAAATTTATTTTTTCCTTTTATTTTATTTTTTTATTATGTTCAGTTAGTCAGCATATAGTACATAAGTTTTTGTTATAGTGCTCAACGATTCATTAGTTGTGTATAACACCCAGTGCTCATCCCAACATGTGTCCTCCTTAATACCTATCACCCAGTCAATTTATATTTTTTCAACATAGTTTTCCAGAAGGTCAGGATAAGGTTTAGAGATTATTCAGTTTCTCAATTGTCCAGTCATCATTACAGGCCCAAATCATTTTCAGGTTTCCAAAGATAAAGAAGGTTGAATGGTAAATTATAAATTCCTGAAAGGAAGACAGAATTGAGGCTGTCACAGGGCAAGTGTCGGACTGCAGGGGGGATTCTGAAGGCAACATGGTCACTACTGATTGTTCTTTGCCCAGGCTCTGTTCTAAGGACTCAAACCTGAATTACCAGCAAGACAAATGACAGCAAAAGAGGGGAAAACCTGAACAAGCTGTTTCACCACATCTCTGTCACGAGTGTCACCCTCACTACTAACATAACACAATTTTAAAAAAAAGAATTTCAGTAAGATCTTTATATGATTAAGAATTAATCAATGTCCATCACAATAATACTGTTACAAATAAAGAATAAAATATGAATAAAATAAAGAAACAAAAATTATGTTTTATAAGGATGTACATTAACAAAGAAGGGCTACATGTACCCCAATGTTCATAGCCGCAATGGCCACAATCGCCAAACTATGGAAAGAACCAAAATGCCCTTCAACAGATGAGTGGAAAAGGAAGATGTGGTACATCTATACAATGGAATATTATGCCTCCATCAGAAAGGATGAATATCCAACTTTTGTATCAACATGGACAGGACTAGAAGAGATTATGCAGAGTGAAATAAGTCAAGCGGAGAGAGTCAATTATCTTATGGTCTCACTTACGTGTGAAGCATAATGAAAATCATGGAGGGCATTGTGAGAAGGAAAGGAAGGGTGAATGGGGGGAAATCGGAGGGGGCGATGAACCATGAGAGACTATGGACACTGAGGAACAAACTGAGGGTTTTGGAGGGGAGGGAGTGGGGGGTTGGGCGAGCCTGGTGGTGGGCATTGAGAAGGGCACGTATTTCATGGAGCACGGTGCATGAACAATCAATCTTGTAACACTGAAAAAATAAAATAAACATATTTGGGGGAAAAAAAAGAAGGATATACATTAAAAATATTAAATTAAAAATTTTGAATTAAGGATTATCAGGAGGAAAATACACTCATTCTAAACAACTCTTGGCATGCTACAGGAATACAATAAAAATTTATTGCATGTTGTTGAATATTTGAAAAAAAATATTAGCCATTATCAGCCTAAGTGGAGATCCTGGCTGTCACCAACAATAATCAAATGCTTGCCATCATGATAGTTTCAGCAATGTTAGCTATAGAAGCCTCTTCATGCCAAGGCTTCCCTGGACACAAAGAGCACTGTGCAAGCATCAGTGGCCTAAGCATCAGCCATTAGCAATCTCAGAGCATGTCTGCAGGCTTCAGTGCCAGTACAGCTGACACTTTGAGGCTCACTGGTAGTCTGACCCCTATTTTGGATACCAACAAGATAGGATATAATCACCTAGTAAGTCAATGGTAAGGGAGAGACAAGTCCAATGTCATGGATCACCAAGAGCAGGGGTCAGTGTAGCATATACAGATCACTTTCTAAGGGTTATGAAAACCATCTGAAAGGAAATTTAGGCAAGTTAGCTCATCTACAAATCAGGCAGATGTATGAAGCAAGGGCACTATTATTTTGTGATTAATCCTATTACCCTATTTTTACCCCTAACTAATATGGTTAAATATATTATAGATTAAATCTATTTAAGGACACTTTACAATTGTCTCAAAGTTAAAAATAAATATAGCTTGCATAATAAATTCATGGTTCAAGAAGAGCACAAGGAATATTTTACAAAATCACCCAAGTTTAAAGACTAATTATGGTTAAATATTAACACTCCTTTAAAATATGACATATTCCTTATTGAGAATTAAATTTTTAAAGTCTGGTCTCCTTGTAGGATCAACCATTATTCATATTATTTTTTTTACAAGGTCCACTAAGCCTCTAGGTATGTAACTATTTTTCATTCATGGCTAGGCTAGAATCAACTGCACACTTGTACTGCAATATGAAACTGCATGAAAAACCACCCAAGTTTTCTTTAAATCAATCACTTTATCTCATATAACATTCTTAATATCAGTGCCCTGAAGCATTTTAAATATTCATGTGGAATTGTTAAGATGCCTTCAAGGTTTAAGATAAGTAGATTATCTATGTAACCTAAAGGAATTATTCCAATTGTACCAAAAAAACAAACAAACAAATCACAGAACAAATCATAAATCTTTCCTTCATAACATTTTCCTGATCTACAGCAAAGGAACACTTTTTACTGCTCTTATGAGAATAACCTAATAATAATATAATGTTCTATCCTTACATACTACTTTTCTAATAATTATCAACTCATTCATCTTTTTGACAGCCTTGAGTAATAAACAGGGGAACATTATTTCTACTGCACATTGAGAAAACTGAAGCAAAGACCCATCAGAAATTTGCCAAAGGTCAGAGTTTATATACAACTGAGTTAAATGAAGATAGAAAAAAAAAATGGGGGAAATTCATCAGTGTTCCTTACAATTAAAAGTAGTCATGGGTTGTTTAATCATCGAAAAGAGAAGGGACAAATGAAGTTTGTATTGTAGATAAAAATACATTTGGATTGAAGCCCACAAACTGTCACAGACGATGTAGATAGAATACACTATGATGCAGTAACAAACAAATACTGAAATCTTAGTGGCTTAACACAACAAACATTTTTGTCTTATTACCAGTGAAAGCTAGAATGTTCTCAACGGCTCTGCTTCAAATTATGACTTTAAGGATCTGTGCTCCTGCCATTATGTAGCTATACATCTGGAACACAGGTCACCACAGAAGGGAAAAGGAAGCTGGGGGATAGGATCACGAAGAGTATTTTTAAGTGCAAGTCCTGAAACCAGCTTAAATCAATTCTAACCATATCCCACTGTCCAGAAATTAATCCCTCTGCTCCCAACATAAGAAGACCAGAAAATACAGTATTATGTGCCCAGGAAGAGGAAAATGAAACAAGATTTAGTAAGAATCATAATACTGCCTCTGTCAAAGGCTAGCATATGAGCAAGAAGTTCATAAAATATGCTTTAAAATGCATTAGACTAAGTTACAGAAGAACCTGGGTCTGATCCTACTTCTAGTATAGTTCTTAATTTTACTTTAGGCAAGTCTCTTAACTCACAGGACTGCAGTTTACTTGGATGTAAAACAAGAAATGGATGGGATACCTGGGTGGCTCAGTCGATTAAGCATTTGCCTTCAGCTCAGGTCATGATCCCAGGGTCCTGGGAATGAGTCCCACATTGGGCTCCTTGCCAAGTGGGAAGCCTTCTTCTCCCTCTGCCTGTCGCTCCTCCTGCTTGTGCTCTCTCTCTCTCCCTCTCTGACAAATAAAATATTAAAAAAAAAAGAAATAGATAAGATGTGGTCACTATGATATTATATATGATCATAATAGCTGTTTGCCAGGTGCTATGTGCTGTGCCACATTCCTTAAATTCGTATCTCACGACTTCCTAAGCCCAGCTTTTAAAATGCTGTGATGCTAAAGAGGAAAGGCAATTCAAAATCCTCATATCAGAATACAAGAAGGAATAAAAGAAATCAATGTTAAATAGGGAAACAGAGGAGTAGTACTTGTTAGGTCTCAGGAATGGTCTGCTAAAAACAGTGAAGACTAGATCTCACTAGAAGGAAAAGAAATGGTAGTAGATAGGTGAAGTTCCCTTGTTGATAATCACCGTTTTTCCCCTCTTTATTTCTGTAAGCCCTAGCTTATTCCTCCTCCTCCTCTTCACTGTTTTCTGAGCACCTACAGAGTTCTCTGTAGGTGCTGAGTTCTCTGAGCACCTACAACATATAAGCCTTACAGGCATTTAGATTAGAAACAAGAGAAAATTTAGGATGATTTTCAAGTTTCCTGATTTCTTTGATGTATAAAATATATTAGTCAGGGTTCTCCAGAGAAAGAAAACAAAAAGGATACATATAGATATATACAAAACAAAATTCATTATAGGAATCAAATTATGGAGACCAAGAAGTTACAGAATCTACCTCCTGCAAGGTGGAGAACCAGGAAACCAGTGGTATAATCAGCTGAGTTTGAAGACCTGAGAATCAGAGAAGCCAGCAGTGTTAAGTCCTAATTCTAGTCCAAAGGTCTGAGAATCAAGGACATTGATGTGTGTGGGCAGAAGATGGATATTCCACCTCAAGCAAATAGGGAAAATTCATCCTTTCTCCATCTTTTTTTTCCCCCCCTCTCTTCTGGCCCTCAATGGATTAGACGATTCCTACTTGCAGTGGTACAGGCAATCTTCTTTACTTAGTCTAGCAATCCAAACGTTAATCTCTTCGAAAAATACCCTGAGAGACATACCAAAAATAATGTTTTACCAGATATCTGGACATCCCTTAACCTAGTCTAGTTGACACATAAAATTAAGCATCACATAAGCTGAGTAAATGAAATACAGAATTTATTATGAGAAAGAAAAATCTTAGGGATTCACTTTACCTTTAGAAATTGATTTGGGGACAATAACATCAGTTGTTCAAAAAATACCTTGCAATAGTTTTGACTGAGACTCATGTAAATTGAATAGAGTTTGTTTCATAACTATTCATAAATCAAAAACCTCTTGTATAGTCATATTCTATCCATTCATTGTATTTAACCTTATTTATAGGTTATAGGTTTTTCTTTCTTTAAAATTTTGGGATACAGTTTCTTCTAATAGATCTAAGAGATCAAAATACACCTTCAATCTAGCACATAGCTTTGTTCTACTCTCCAGCATGATCACATTCTTTCACTTTTTATTTTCTTTTTTCAACCAACTTCTTATCTTTTCAACTCCTTTTTTAGAATATTTTTTAATCTTTATCTCACACTCATATTCCATCCCACCCTCGATTTACCCTTATTTTTGTACATATATGTAAGTTTTTCTTTAAAATTTTGAGAAGTAGTTTCTTCTAACAGACCAAAATATACCCAAAATCAAGTGTGTGGCTCTGTTCTATTCATCAGTTTAATATATTTTTTTTCTTTCTTTCTTTTTCTTCCTTTCTTCTCCCCCCAGTTTCAGGTCTCTTTTGATTTGATTAGTGTATATTTTTCTGAGGTTGTTACTACCCTTTTAGTATTTTGTTCTCTCTTTCATCTATTCTTATCTAGATAAAATGACAAGGCAGAAAAACTCACCACAATAAAAAAGAACAAGAGGCAGTACCTACAGCTAGGGAACTAATCAATATAGACATTAGTAAGATGTCAGAACTAGGGTTCAGAATGACGAATATCAAGGTGATAGCGGGGCTTCAAAAAAGCACGGAGGGGCACCTGGGTGGCTCAGTGGGTTAAAGCCTCTGCCTTCGGCTCAGGTCATGATCTCAGGGTCCTGGGATTGAGTCTCACATCGGGCTCTCTGCTTGGCGGGAGCCCGCTTCCCCCTCTCTCTCTGCCTGCCTCTCTGCCTACTTGTGATCTCCTCTATCTGTCAAATAAATAAATAAAATCTTTATTTTAAAAAAAAAGAATGAATGGGTCAACCAGGAAATTAAAGAAGAATTATAAAAAAAATTCATGGAACAATGAACATGAAAACAACTGTTCAAAATTGTTGGGACACAGCAAAGGCAGTCCTGGGAGGAAAGTATATAGCAATATAAGCCTTTCTCAGGAATCAAAAAAGGTCTCAAGTACAAATCTAGCCCTAAACCTCAAGGACCTGGAGAAAGAACAGCAAAGAAAGCCTAAACCCAGCAGAAGAGAAATAATAAAGATCAGAGCAGAAATCAATGAAATAGAAACCAAAAGAACAGTAAAACAAATCAACAAAATTAGGAGCTGGTTCTTTGAAAGAATAAGATTGATAAACCCCTGCCCAGACTTACCAAAAAGAAAACAGAAAGGACTCAAATTAATAAAATCATGAATGAAAGAGGAGAGATCACCACCAACACCAAAAAAAATACAATTATAAGAATATATTATGAGCAACTATATGCCAGCAAATTAGACAATCTGGAAGAAATGAATGCATTCCTAGAGACACGTAAACTACTAAAACTGAACCAGGAAGAAATAGAAAACCCAAACAGATCCATAACCAGAAAGGAGATTGAAGCAGTCATCAAAAATCTCCCAATAAACAAGCGCCCAGGGCCAGATGGCTTCCCAGGGGAATTCTACCAAACATTTAAAGAAGAATTAATACCTATTCTCCTGACATTGTTCCAAAAAATAGAAATGGAAGAGAAACTTCCAAACTCATTTTATGAGGCTAGCATTACCTTGATCCCAAAACCAGACAAAGATCCCATCAAAAAGGAGAATTACAGACCAATATCCTTGATGAGCACGGATGCAAAAATTCTCACCAAAATACTAGTCAACAGGATCCAACAGTACATTCAAAGGATTATTCACCACAACAAAGTGGGATTTACTCCTGGGCTGCAAGGTTGGTTCAACACCAACAAATCAATCAATGTGATACAACACATTAATAAAAGAACAAGAACCATATGATAGTCTCAATTCATGCTGAAAAAGCATTTGACAAAGTATAGCATCCTTTCTTGATCAAAACTCTACACAATATAGGCATAGAGAGTACCTATCTCAATATCATAAAAGTCATCTATGAAAAACCCACCACGAATATCATTCTCAATGGGGAAAAACCGAGAGCTTTTCCCCTAAAATCAGAAACTTGGCAGGGATGTCCAATATCACCACTGCTATTCAACATAGTACTAGATGTCCTATATGTCCTAGGCTCAGCAATCAGACAACAAAAAGAAATAAAAGGTATCCCAATAGGCAAAGAAGAAGTCAAACTCTCACTCTTTGCAGATGATATGAAATTTTATGTGGAAAACTCAAAAGACTACACTCTAAAACTACTAAAAACCATACAGGAATTCAGTAAAGTATCAGGATATCAAATCAATGTACAAAAATCAGTTGCATTTCTATATACCAACAGCAAGACAGAAGAAAGAAATTAAGGAGTTGATCCCATTTACAATTGCACCCAAAACCATAAGGAATAAATAAATAACCATAGGAATAAACCTAACCAAAGAGGCAAAGAATCTGTACTCAGAAAACTACAAAGCGCTCATGAAAGAAATGGAGGAAGACACAAAGAAATGGAAAAACGTTCCATGCTCATGGATTGGAAGAACAAATACTGTGAAAATGTCTATGCTACCTAAAGCAATCTACACATTTAATGCAATCTCTATCAAAATACCATCAATTTATTTCAAAGAAATGGAACGAATAATCCTAAAATTTATATGGAACCAGAAAAGACCATGAATAGCCAGAAGAATGTTGAAAAAGAAAACCAAAGTTGGCGACATCACAATTCCAGACTTCAAGCTCTATTACAAAGCTGTAATCATCAAGACAGTGTGGTACTGGCACAAAAACAGACACATAGATCAATGGAACAGAATAGAGAGCTCATAAATAAACCCCCAACTCTATGGTCCACTAATCTTAGACAAGGCAGGAAAGAATATCCAATGGAAAAAAAGTCTCTTCAACAAATGGTGTTGGGGAAACTGGACAGCCACATGCAAAAGAATGAAACTGGACCATTTCCCTACACCACACACAAAAATAGACTCAAAATGGATCAAAGACCCCAATGTGAGATAGGAATCCATCAAAATCCTGGAGGAGAACACAGCCAGCAAACTCTTCAACCTCAACCGCAGCAACTTCCTCCTAGAAACATCACCAAAGGCAAGGGAAGCAAGGGCAAAAATGAACTATTGGGACTTCATCAAGATCAAAAGCTTTTGCACAGCAAAGGAAACTGTCAAAGAAACCAAAAGACAACTGACAGAATGAGAGAGGATATTAGCAAATGATATATCAGATAAAGGGCTAGTATCCAAAATCTATAAAGAACTTCTCAGACTCAACACCCAAAGAACAAATAATCCAATCAAGAAATGGGCAGAAGATATGAACAGACGTATGTGCAAAGAGGACATCCAAATGGCCAGCAGACACATGAAAAAGTGCTCAACACCACTCCGCATCAGGGAAATACAAATCAAAACCACAGTGAGATACCACCTCACACCAGTCAGAATGGCTAAAATTAACAAGTCACAAATGACAGATGTTGGCGAGGATGTGGAGAAAGGGGAACCCTCCTACACTGTTGGTGGGAATGCAAGCTGGTGCAGCCACTCTGGAAAACAGTATGGAGGTTCCTCAAAAAGTGAAAATAGAGCTACCCTACCATCCAGCAAGTGCACTACTGGGTATTTAGCCTAAAGATACAAATGTAGTGATCCAAAGGGGCACGTGTACCCAAATGTTTATAGCAGCAATGTTCACAATAGCCAAACTACGGAAAGCACCTAGATGCCCATCAACAGATGAATGGATAAAGAACATATGGTACACACACACACACACACACACACACACACACAATGGAATACTATGCAGCCATCAAAAAAACGAAACCTTGCCATTTACAACGACATGGATGGAACTAGAGGGTATTATGCTAAGCGAAATAAGTCAATCAAAGAAAGATAATTAGATCTCTCTGATATGAGGAATTTGAGAGGCAGGGTGGGGGATCGTGGAGGGCGGGGAGGGAAAAAAATGAAACAAGATGGGATCAAGAGGGAGACAAACCATAAGAGACTCTTAATCTCAGGAAACAAATGGAGGGTTGCTGGGGGGTGGAGGAGGAGGGATAGTGTGGCTGGGTTATGGACACTGGGGAGGGTATGTGCTATGGTGAGTGCTGTGAGTCACAGACCTGTAACCCTGAAGCAAATAATACCTTATATGTTAATAAAAATAAAACAAAACAAAACAAAAAACCCTCTCTATTAGGGAACTGCATTCTCAAGAATTGTGCTATTATTAACTCACTGGTTTCACTCACTGATTTAAGCTATAATAATCAAAACAGTATGGTACTGACACAAAAACAGACACATAGATCAATTGAACAGAAACAGAGAGCCCAGAAATAAACCCACACTTGAATGGTCAATTAATCTTCCATAATGAAAGCAAGAATGAACAATGGGGAAAAGACAGTCTCTTCAACAAATGCTGTTGGGAAAACTGGACAGCTTACATGCAGAAGAATCAAACTGGACTATTTTCTTGCACTATATACAAAAATAACTGAAAATGAATTAAAATACTGGAATGTAACACCTGAAACTATAGAACTCCTAGAAGAAAACATAGACAGTAAAGCTCTTTGACATGGGTCTCGGCGATAATTTTTTTGGATATATCTCCTCAGGCGAGGCCAACAAAAGCAGAAATAAACAAATGGAACTACATCAAGTTAAAAAGCTTTTACAGAGTGAAGGAAACCTTCAACAAAACAAAAAGGCAACCTACTGAATGGGAGAAAATATTTGCAAATCATATATCTAATAAGGGACTAACATCCAAATATATAAAGAACTTATACAACTTAATATTAAAAAACAACCCAATTAAAAACTGAGCAAAGGATCCGAATAAATAAATATTATATATATATTTTAAATATTTTATTTATTTATTTGACAGAGAGAGAGAGATCACAAGTAGGCAGAGAGGCAGGCAGAGAGAGAGGGGGAAGCAGGCTCCCCGCCAAGCAGAGAGCCTGATGTGGGGCTCGATCCCAGGACCCTGAGATCATGACCTGAGCTGAAGGCAGAGGCTTTAACCTACTGAGCCACCCAGGCACCCCTGAATAAATATTTTTCTAAAGAAGATATATAGGTGGCCAACAGACACATGAAAAGATGCTCCACATCACTCATCATCAGGGAATATAAGTCAATACCACAATGAGATACCACCTCACATTTATTGGAATGGGAGGCATCAAAAAGACAAGAAATAACAAGTGTTGGTAAGAATAGTGGGAAGGTAAATTTGTGCTACTACTACAGGAAAATTGTATGGGGGTTCGACAAAAAGTTAAAAACAGAACTACCATACAATCCAGCTTTTCCATTTCTGAGTAGTCATCCAGAGAAAACAAAAAAACACAATTTGAAAAGATATATGTCCCCCTATGTTCACTGCAGCACTACTTAAAATAGCAAAGGTATGGAAGAAATCTGTATCCCTCAATAGATGAATGGATAAAGAAGATATGTGGGGTGTATGTGTGTGTATGTGTGTGTGTTTGTATACATACATGCATATGTACATAAGATGGAATATTATTTAGCCATAAAAATGAATGAAATCTTGTCATTTGCAACAACATGGATGGACCCAGAGGGTATTATTCTAAGTGAAATAAGTCAGGAAGACAAATACTGTATGTTTTCACTTAATATGAGAAATCTAAAAACAAAATAAATGAACAAACGAAACAGACTCCTAAACACAGAGAACTAACTAGTGGTTGCCAGAGAGAAGGGAGTAAGGGGACAAGCAAAATAGGTAAAGAAGATTAAGAAGTACAGGGGCACCTGGGTGGCTCAGTGGGTGAAAGCCTCTGCCTTTAGCTCAGGTCGTGATCTCAGAGTCCTGGGATCGAGCCCCACATCGGGCTCTCTGCTCAGCAGGGAGCCTGCTTCCCCCTCTCTCTCTGCCTGCCTCTCTGCTTACTTGTGATCTCTCTCTCTGTCAAATAAATAAATAAAATCTTTTAAAAAAATAAAAGAAGATTAAGAAGTACAAACTTTCAGGTATAAAATAAATAAGTAGTAGGGATAGGGCGACTGGGTTATGCACATTAGGGAAGGTATGTGCTATGGTGATGCTGTGAAATGTGTAAGCCTGATGATTCACAGACCTGTACCCCTGGGGCAAATAATACATTATATGTTAATAAATAAATAAATAAGTCAATGAAATAAAATGTATATCATAGGCAATATAGTCAGTAACATTGCAACAACTTTACATGTAACACTAGACCTATCATGTGATTATAAGTGTAAGTGCAGTGTAAGTGTAAGTGTAGTGTAGTGTGATTATACGTGCAAGTGTAAAAAATATCATATTGCTATCTTATATGCCTGAAAGCAATATGATAATGATATGTCAATTTTAATTCAATTTTTTAAAAGAATAAAATAGGAAAAACTCATGAAAAAAATAACAAAACAAAAACAAAAATAAAAACACTGCTATTTTTAGTTCTAAAAATCATTACTGGGAACATGGAGACGGTGTTGTCCATTACCATCAGGCTATTCCTCAGTGTAAACTGGTACATAGTTTTCTCCAAAAAACCTTTTTCCTCATAAATGCTACAATGGAAGTAGATCCCTAGCAGATGAAGGCCACCTCAGAATGTCTAGCCTTGTTGGACTTTTACTTTAGAAAATGTTTCTAAAGAATGAAAAATCAGTTTAAATTATTTACATCTTTTTTCCTAGTCAGATTTAACAAAGACAGGTGAGCAAGATGATTTGTTTCTAGAAGAAGAAAAAAATGTCCCATAATGCTTTTAATGGACACCCTACATAGGCCTAACAGTGCTTTAAGTTACTAATGAATTGAATTTATACTTCATGCTAGTAGTCAAGCAATGATAAATAATTGCATCAAAGCCTTTCTCTGACCTCAAAAATCCAACAGACTTCACTCAACTCAGAGACTATTTGAAGTGTCAAAATGATCCCCATCACCTCTGATATAAAGCAGGTTTGATTCTCAGAAACTCCCAGGTTCTTAATTAACTACAATCAAATCAGTCAAACTTTCATCAGCATGCAATTGCTATTACCTTCCATCTAGAGATTATTGTCTCTCTCTTCCAGTGAGAAACAAATATGACTTTGTTACACAGAAATACCTTTAATCTTGTCAAGTACCTGAAGAAAACCATTTCCCAATAAAGCTATTAACTGTATGTACTCAAAAGTTTTGCTTTCTTAAGGAGAGTTTAAAAATCCAGGGGCACCTGGGTGGCTCAATGGGTTAAGCCTCTGCCTTCAGCTCGGGTTGTGATCTCAAGGTCCTGGGATCAAGCCCCACATTGGGCTCTCTGCTCAGCGGGGAGCCTTCCTCTCTGCCTCTGCCTGCCTCTCTGCCTACTTGTGATCTCTCTCCTTCATGTCAAATAAATAAATAAAATCTTTAAAAAAATAAAAAAAGGACAGTTTAAAATCCAAAACAATTCTGAATTTCTCTAAACTGTATGCATTATAATTTTAAACTAAGCTATGAAACAATGTGTCTAGATACATTGCATCAAAAATTCAATGCATTAATTGAAATGTTTCTAAGATTTAAAAGCTTTAAACAACGATTTCCTGAATCACTTATAGTTTGAATGTATGTATATTCAAAATATACAGGCTATAAATGATGCCTTACTCAAAGCATTTGTGTCAGTAAGGTACCTGACTCTAAACTAAATGGTTCAAAGTGGTTTCCACATGATGGCTCTCAAGCTAGATTTCAAAACATGGATGAACCTAGAAGGCGCCATGCTAAGTGAAATGAGCCAGACAGAGAAATAAACTACATGGTATCACTTATAGGTGGAATCTAAAAAATAAAAGTTGAACTCATAGAAACAGAGTAGGATGGTGGTTGCCATGGACTAGCAGTTGGGTGAAATCTCTGGTAAAAGGGTATAAACTGTCAGTCATGAGATGAGCTAGTTCTAAGGATCTAATGTTTATCAAGGTGACATGTGTTGTAGAACTGGAATTTGCTAAGAGAGTTGGATCTTAGGTGTTTTCCTCCCTCCAAAAAAAAAGTAACCACATGAGGCAATGGATATATTACTTAACATTGATTGTGTGAAACCTTTCATGATGTATACATATATCAAATCATCACGCTGTATACTTTAAACACATTACAATTTTGTTTGTCAAATATATCTCAATAAAAATGAGGAAATTTTTTTTCTAATTCACCAGGGACATTTGCACAACTCTGATGCTCAGACTAAATAAATCAGAATCTCTTTAGGTAGGACCAAGGTACCAGTATTTTTTCACCCTCCCCAGGAGATTCTAATGTCCCTATGAAGTTGAGGAATATTGCTCTAACAGATGATCATATAAGGTCAACATGTTTGTTATTTAACAATATGAATTTTAGGAGAAAATAGATATTTAATTTCCAAAAATGCCATTATAAGCCTAGTCTTTACAACGATTTTCCACCATTTACCATATCTCATCAATGAACTGTTTATAAAAGGCTTGTTTCTAGCTCCTATTTCATTTTGAATGTGCCAAAAGCCATTCAGATTTTCTTTTACTACACATACCATTTATTTAACTAGCATACAAGGCTAAAATCAGCAAAGGTGCTAGCCTTCCTGACTGGTGTACTCCATCTTGGGATGCCAAGGGGGACAGCTATCAAACTTCAGAAAATCTTTTCCATTCCCTCTCTTCCTTTATTCCCCTTGGAGCTCTGTGAGAGCCCTAACAATTTACTTTTGCACTAACGAGGGTAAAGTGCCTGAGCTGCACATCCCATCACACCCACTGCAAACTTAACAACAGGATTTACGATGTGTGTGTGTGCCAGAATGTCTCTACTGCTCAGGTTCACTCATCCCAAGCTTTAAATTGGCTCTCTCGGTGCTATTTTAATCTGTACAGACCCAATCACACACAGCGTACAAATGGTTCAAAGAAATGCACATAATAAAGTGCCAGAGGATGCAGTTTCTGTCAAGAATAGCATTGTTAACTATGATTGAAAAGACATGAATCCTGCTAAAGATATGAAACATTTTTATGCCTACTGAATTCTGGAGGGAAGAAATATCCAAAAGGTAAAATCTGAATCCCTCTGGGAGTTCCAGGGACCTTCTCAATAAAAGGACACCTACAAATAATGATATGCAGTAGTAAATACATTTTACAGGTTAACAAACAAACTACAAGGGTTATAACAGGTCACGTATAATGAGTTGAATTGTCAGATCTGTAGGGGTCCTTAACCAGTGGATTGAGCATGTCCTGTTGCTTTCTCTTATCTACTCTGATAGAGTCACTGTTCCCTGTCTAAAAACAGTTTGATAAGTGAAAGAATATTGATTCGGTTTTTCACCAAATGCCCAAGAGGGTTAAGTGCCCAGTTTTGTACCTAAGAACAAACATATTACAGAGGATCAGCTCATTTTATTTTTCCTACCCTACAGCAACCTTTTCTGCTTGAGTCTTTGAAGGACATCCTAGCAGTTAGAAATTCAAGCAGTTAACAACTGATGGGACACAGGTTTAGAACAATGACAGGAGACAAGGAGCTGTTTCCTCCTGCCCCTGCCATTCCAAGATCTAACTCTTTAGTGTCCAGATATTAAAGCAATCTTAAGGACCCTTAAGGACCCACCAAGGGACTTTGTGGCAAGGATATATTCAGGGGGCATGAGTTAATAGATATATAACATTTGGTAAGGTGGTATTTCAATATCTAAATGACTTGTTTGGCTATCCTGAGTGAATATTATCCCTAACTCTAATGCATAGGATTCTACAATTCTAGCATTTATCTCATTGATCAGATTTTTTTATTTTTTTTGCATGATAATTTTATTCTGGTTATATATAGCATTTTCACCTCTCTCTTATTAAAATAAAAAATATCCTCACAAAAATTAATGGATAAGAGAGAGAGAGAGATGGGGTAGTGAGGGTGGGAAGGAAGGAAGTTGAATTAGAGAGAGACAGAAAGGCTGGTGTACCTAGACAATGATTCCAATTACATAAACAACCCCCTCCCCAACCTTTCCTAATATTCCAGGCTTGCAAAGGACATGCAGCCACAGGTTTCTGCCACTCGCAATCAGTCCCTCCATTTATCAATTTTACCTTGCACAGTAGTCAGCAGAATACAAATGCAAAGATACAGGAATAATGATAATCTGAGCACAGCCTTCCCTAGATAGTAATGACTGTTGGCTGAAGCAGGTACTGAGATACAATAAAATTCATGTTAAGCAGCATTCCTATTCTGTAGTCTATCAGATGTGCTAAGATATCTCTTGGTGGCATGAGGCAAACCATCAGTCAATTCTATCTGGCTATTCAATGAGCATAAAAGGAAATGTGCTTCTGTCACAAGCAAAACCATGTCCTGGGCCAATTCTGCTGGATGCCATGAGGTTAACTCAACTTCCTAGCATTCATTGATTGAGCTATGAAAAGTCTGAATCCCATGGCTATCTGATAGTGATTTCTGCATCTTTTAGGCTATTAACCTTTATTCAATCCAATTGTAAAATGCTCCTTTTTATTTGGTCTCAAACTGAATTTAATAACTGTTGCCAGATTGACAGTCTGAAAGATTGAACCATGTAGCTCTGGCCAGTGGTATGTTTAGGAACATTCAGATAGGGATGGCCAACATGGTGTTATTAACAGAGGCTACAGGAAGAGCCCCAAATCCCTTAAATTATTTCTACTTCCTTGGCTAGGAACCCACTCCAATGAAGTGTCATTCCTTTCAGCATAAGGTTTCATCCCCTTTAAAAATGTTTATACTGCTCAGATGAGTTTATCAATCATTTAAACCATAATGAAACTGGGCTTATCAGGTCTTTTCCTGAAAAAAAGGCTTCTGTAAGTAAAGGGAAGAGAATTACTTGAAATTCTTATGACCTAAAAGATAAGCATGCCTGAGAAAGAAGATGAATGGATAAGGAAAAAAAAAATGCTGTTGTCTCACCATTTTTTGCCAAAATGGCCTTGTGCTTAGATTTGATTAAAGGAGAATACTGACTTTCCCCAGGCTAAAACAACTTCCTCTGTAGTCCTTTCCCAAAAAGACTCACTACACAGCACATTATTTCATACTGTGATAGCTAAGAATGCATGTAGATTTACTTGCTACATGCATTCTCCCCTTCTTCTTTAGTAAATAGCATGTTTGTTTGTTTTTTAACATGGCACATTGATCCTCAGAATTAAAGAATAGATTTTCGAGAAGCCCTTATTAGCTATGTATAGCACATGACTATGCCTGGTCAATAAACCATAAGTGTCTGGGACTTCCAGGAAGACTGCTTAAAGGAAAGAGGCTATTTTGTTGTCTCCTATTTCCTTCTGTTACCAGCCTGACCTTAATGGTTAGAGTTTTAGCCATCAGCTTTTACTCCACAATCAGGCATTAAAATCATCCTTTGTGTACTCCTAACTCTTTGATCCCTTTCTCATGTCACCTTATTGTCTTATAACCTTGAGAAACTCACATCTTTACTGGCTCTGCACCTGCATCTACACAACTAAACTGGAGTACAGAAAAGATACAAAACCATAATGAAGGTTCTCATCTTAAATTCATGCCTATTTATTTTTAAAATTGTGCTATGGGGCACCCGGGTGGCTCAGCTGGTTAAGCATCCAACTCTTGGTTTCCGCTCAGGTCATGATCTCATGGATCGTAGGAAAGAGCCCCAAATCAGGCTCCGCACTCAGCAAAGGGTCTGCTTGAAGATTCTCTCCCTCTGCCACTCCCCGCTGCATCTCTCCCCGCTGCATCTCTCTCTCTGTCTACCCCTAAGATAAATCTTTAAAAAAAACTGTTCTAAAATATATATGATAAAAAATTTACTTTTTACGAATTTAAATTTTTACTAATTTAAATTCACTAATTTACCATTTTCAGTGTATAGGTCAGTAGCACTTAAGTATATTCACAGTGTTGTACAACCATCACCACCATCCATCTCCAAAACTTTTTTTAACCTGCAAAACTGAAACTCTCCACCTATTAAACAGTAACTCCCTGCACTCACCATCCCAGCCCCAGACCACCACTATTCTACTCCCTGTCTTTGTTTTCCCATAGGGATTACATTCCACATCCTAAAGGCATAATATTGTAATTTGAATTTACAACAGTTTAATTTCAATAACATACAAAAACTCTGCTCTTATTTAGCTCCATCCCTAACCCTTTTCACTCACTGGTGTTGTAAACTCCATCTTAATGCCTTGTGTGTCCAAAAAAATAGACTAGTAATTATTCATTTTATTCATTAGTTTCTTAAATACTGTAGAAAACAGAAGTGTAGCTACAAACCAAAGTTTGTAACTATGGTAACACTAGCTTATATAATTGTTATTATATAAGGTAAAACAAAGGTAAGTACCTTTACCAAGGGTCTTTATTTTTTCATGTGATTT
This sequence comes from Nasua narica, assembly GCA_028533885.1. Classification (NCBI taxonomy): domain Eukaryota; kingdom Metazoa; phylum Chordata; class Mammalia; order Carnivora; family Procyonidae; genus Nasua; species Nasua narica. The sequence goes on from CM052799.1 coordinate 145,898,440, forward strand.
TGAGTTACTGTCCAGTGTCCTTTCATTTTAATTGAAGGCTTCCCTTTACCACAAAAATTTCTTAATTTCTCCCTCACTTTTAAAAGACAGTTTTGCCAGGACTCTTGGTTGACAGTTTTTATCCTTCAGCAATTTGAATGTATCATCGCATTGTCATCTGACCTCCAAGGTTTCGGACAAAAATATGCTAATTATCATATTGGGGACCCTCTTGCATGTGATGAGTCACTTCTCTCTTGCTGCTTTTCAGATTCTCTCTTTGGCTTTTTTTTTTTTTTCTTTCTCTCTTTTGGCTTTCATTTTTTTCTTTTTTTATTACAATGTGCTTCACTGCAGATCTCTTTGAACCTATTCTGTTTAGAGTTGTTGAGTCTCTCGAATATTTCTATTTATGTTTTTCATCAAATTTTGGACGTTTTTGGACATTATTTCTTCAAATAATCCCTTTCCCCTTCTCTCCCTTTCTCATTCTGGATTCCCACAATGTACATGTTGGTCCACTTGATGATGTCCCAAAAGTCTTTTACGTTCTATTCACTTTTCTTCAATCTTTTTACTTTCTGTACCTCGGACTTAATTATTTCAATTGCCCATCAATTGCCTATCATCAAGCTCACTGATTCTTCTGGATGTTCAAATCTGCTTCTGAATTCTTCTACTAAATTTTTCATTTCAGTTATTGTAATTTTCAGCTCCAGAATTTCTTTAGTTCCTTTTTTATCTCTTTATTGAGACTTCGTTCATATATTGTTTTCTTAGTTTCCTTCACATTGTTTTAATTCTTTGAGCATCTTTAAGAGAGTTTTTTATTTGTTTGCGTTTGTTTTAGGTTTTATTTTGTTTTGTTTGTTTTGTTTTGTTTTTGCCTAGTGCATTTTGATCTACTTTTTCTCAATGATAGTTTCTATTGATTTATTTTTCTCCTTTGAATTGGCCATATTTTCCTATTTCTTTGTATGCCCTGTGGTTTTTTTGTTGAAACCTGGACATATGAATCTTACAATGTGGTAATTGTGGAGATCAGACTCTTCCTCTTCTAGGTTTGCTGGGGTTTTTGTTTTGCTTTGTTTGGATTGTTGTACAGTGTCCTTGTGCCAGAGATCAGTCTAGGGTATAGATTTAAGGTCTTCTCAGGTCTTTTCTGGGGGCAGACACAATGAGTTTCTAAATTTCTGTATATATGTGGCTGCTTCTGGTATCATGTCCTTAAACATAGAGCTTCCCAAGGGTAAAAAGAAAAAAGTGAAGCAGGACATCTCTTAAATCTCATGGAAGTCACTTCAATTCATTGTCAGGGTGGTATTGACAACAATGGGAGGAGAGGTGTGCAACAATGGCTATCTGTCTCTGTGTCTGCACCTCTGCAATCAGATGCAGCAGTTAGCAGTCAGAGCCCAATTCCTTGGTATCCTGGTGGACAGGATTCTTATTGTTCACAATGGCTCGTGCAAGCAACATGCAAGTTACTTTAGGAATGTGTGCAGAGCCACCTGCTGTGGGGCTGGGGATGAGGGATGGGTCGCCACTCCTGAACTAAGAGCTGAATCTGACTGAAGTTAACCACAATTTACTGTCTAAGCCATCACCTGGAAGTTGCAAGACTTCAGTAGACACCAGAGTCCCAAAATAATTACATCAAATAGATTCTGCCACAGCAATTGTCTATGTGGAAAGACAGATTTTTGGTGCTTCCTATTCTACCATCTACCCTCCAACTCCTCCATGACTACTAATTCTTAAATTTACCCACAAGTTGTATATTTCTTTAGTCAATGCATTCTTCCACTCATGTATACACTATATCATATGTTCTCTCTTCTCAAGCCTATAGCACACCCTCCCCCATATTTAATCTGGGCTGATGATCTTACTTCTTATTTCACTGACAAAACAGATTTAATCAAAAGAATATTTCTGCATGTTCTCACCACTTACACAAAAGCATCTGTGCCCAGGTATTTTTGTCTACTCCCCTGTGACTACACAGGAGCCTACCACTTCAACCCTAGATTCCACTTCCCTTCTCTCTTCAGACATTGCTCTAAGAATCCACGAGTTTTCCCCTCTCTCTTCCACCATCATTTTTTTTCTTTCTACTGGAATTTACCCATTAGCATAAAAATATTGTTTTTTTCTTTCTTCACTTAAGAGGACCCTCCTCCCCTTGACTCCACACTCTCCAGTATCCATTAACCCCTATTTCTTTTTTATTTCATAGAAAAACTCATTAAAAGAGTGAGGGCACGTGCTGTGATTAGCACTGGGTGTTATACTTAACTCATGAATCATTGAACACTATATCAAAAACTAATTATGTACTATACAGTGGCTAACTGAACAAAATAATAAAAAAAGAGTTTCTATACTCACTGTCTATGATTTCATTGTCCCATCCTCAGTGATTCTTCTCCAATTAGAATTTAACTCCTTCCATTCTACTAAAACTACTGTTATCATCAAAGACCTTCATATTGCTTGATCCAATGGCCAATTCCCCACCATTTTCTAACTGACCAACTAGCTGCACTGAACACAGATGATCACATTCTCCTCCTTGAAAATCTGTCTCTCGGAACTCCTTCTGAATCTCCTTTGCTACTTCCTCTTTTTTTCTTCTTCCTCTAAATTTTGGGCCAAGGTTCAGTCTTGTGTCTTTCTTAAGTTCATTTCCACTGAGGGCTAATCCAGTCTCATGACTTTAACCATTATCTATACATTTATGGTACCAAATATGTATCCCTGCCTTGGACCTCCTCTGTGAGCTCCAAACTTATATAGCCAATTGTTCATACAGATCTCCATTTGGAGGTTATAGCAGTCTGTCCCCAAGCAGGAGATAGAAACCATGCAGTAGGTTAAAAAGGGAAGCGTCAAATAAAGAATCATGAGCTATTTTAAAAGAACAACTGTGACACATATGATATCTTGGGACTGAGGTATCTCTGGTATCCTAAAGAGTATACTCAATGAAGGGCAAACTTGGAAGGGGTTCAGACCTTGACTGGAGAAGGTGTGGCTCAGACTCCTGGATAGTAGAGAAGACCAGAACTAGTCTGGAGTTTCTGGACAAACAATAAGCTACTCTTTGGAGCACAGGTGGGAACAGATAATCAGCAGCCAGTGACCTGCAGAGGGAGTCAGGGCATGAGCAGGAGAAGAAGCCCCTCAGAGAATGGGGGCTCTGGATTCCACATCAAAGAGGGCTGCAAAATAGCTACTGGCAGGCTGAAAATGCAATGTCATAAAGGGGCCAGATTCTGGTTCCCATGCTCAAAGAGCTCCACTAAATGTTCTCACACCCACATTGCTAGTGCCTGGTCTCTATCAGATACAGCAAGAAAAAAGTCTTCTGTAATTCCCTCCAGCACTCTTTATTTAAAAAGCTTAAAACTGTTCTCAATTTAAAGAAGAAATACTTGAAGGAATTCCATTGTTTATCACAATGCATTTTTGGAGCGGAGAAGAAATGTTTTATGCTTCAGCTTCCTCATTAATAAAATGTGAATAAGAGATGCTGATGGGAGGGGTCAAGATGGCGGAGAAGTAAGAGATCCTGCAGCAACCGGTCCCCAAAAGTGAGCTGGAAATCTACCAGAACATACTGAACACCCATGAAATCACCCTGAGGAGAAAGATTTCTAACCTCGGAATCTCTCCGAGAGCAGAAGACAGCAGTGGAGAGGTAAAAGCAAAGTGGGAATACTCGAGCTGATATCGGAAGATAAACAAAAGGGGGAGGGAGCCACCAGAAGCTAACCAAGGACAGTAATACCCCAAAGGAAAGTGCCCGGTGGCAGGGGACCAGCATTAATGTAGAGCCCGTTAAAAACACTTAAAAGGGGCAAAAAGTTCGGAGGAGTAACTAGTGGAAGGGGGTGGTCGCGGGCACCAGCGCTTGGACCCACTCTCCCAGGAAGGAGCGCCCCAAAGTGAGACGGGTGGGGGGATCCAGTCCGCGATTCCTGAACCTGCAGCTTTCCGCTCTCTGCAACAACCTGTGGGCCGGGCGCGCACCTGCAAGCGCCTTTAGAGAGTCTGCGGTGGTCCACGAGCCGCAGCTTTTCTCTGTGGGCACCCGCCACCGCGACATTCGCGACCCTCTGCAGAGCCTGAGCGATCCCCGCCCGCGGAGAGAACGCGGGCAAGGGGCCTAACCTCCGGGGCGCCCATCGCGGAGCCGCAGAAAGGCGGCTGGGGTCGCGACTTTCCCGGCCCGCCGCAGGCCTCCCAGTCCGCGCTTAGGAGCCGCAGAAAGGCGGCCGGGGTCGCGCACCACCTCGGACAGGCTGCGCTGGGAGCAGAAATTTCACGGAGGGGAGTGTGTGTTCTGAACCACACAGAGGGGAGCAGAGACTCGGGCTTCCTGCAACTCAGAGGTCTGAGTGCTTCTGGGCAGATTCATTGCTTGGACTCCCTGAAAAGGTGAAAAGGCTACAAAAGGCCAAAAACCTTCAGAGAGCAAGAGACTGAGAA
>CM052799.1:145903412-145971877 GCA_028533885.1 Nasua narica
CCACATGTACCTCAATGTTCATAGCCGCAATGGCCACAATAGCCAAACTGTGGAAAGAACCAAAATGCCCTTCAACAGATGAATGGATAAGGAAGATGTGGTACATCTATACAATGGAATATTATGCCTCCATCAGAGAGGATGAATATCCAACTTTTGTATCAACATGGACAGGACTAGAAGAGATTATGCGGAGTGAAATAAGTCAGGCGGAGAGAGGCAATTATCTTATGGTCTCACGTGTGGAGTATAAAGAAAATCATGGAGGGCATCGTGAGAAGGAGGAGAGGGCTGAATGGGGGGAAATCGGAGGGGGTGATGAACCAGGAGAGACTGTGGACTCTGAGCAACAAACTGAGGGTTTTGGAGGGGAGGGAGTGGGGGAGGGTGAGCCTGGTGGTGGGTATCGACAGGGGCACGTACTGCATGGAGCACTGGGTGTGGTGCATGAACAATCAATCTTGTAATACTGAAAGATTAAAATAAACAAATTTGGGGAGAAAAAAATACAAATAAAAAAAAATAAAATGGGAATAATGATAATGTCTCTTATGATAGTCTACTATAGGGATTAACTGAATTACCACATAAAATGTTTAGAAAGTACCTAATCCCTTATACTAACTGGGAAATATCTGATGTTATTATTTAGGACTAGTAACAATATCACTGTTAGTAACATCACTGTTAGTAACATTATCAATAAAGGAAATCTAGTTCCCATAATTTCTCTCAGTTAGGCAAAAGATAGTTATGGATTAAACTGTGTCTTGCCAAAATTCTTACGTTTAAGTCCTAACCTCTGGTATCTCAAAATGTGATTATATTTAGAGATAGGGTCTTTAAAAAGGGAATTTGGCAAATGAAGTCATTTGGGTGGGTCCTAACCCATGACTAGTGTTCTTATAACAAAAGGAGATTAAGGCAAAGACATACACAGAAGGAATACCACATGAAGACACAGGGAGAAGATAGTCATCTAAAACATAAAATTCAGGAAAAAAAAAAATGTTCACACATTGATCTCAGACTTCCAGCCTCCTGAACTGTGAAGAAATAAATTTCTGTTGTCTAAGCCACCCAGGCTACAGTCCTTTGTATGGCAGCCCAGCAAACTAACACAACAGTGCATTTCTTTATTTTATATAAATGTACTAAATGATTTCTTGCTCACCCCTTGCCAAGATAATCTAAATATAATTTCGGTAATTCCTGGTGATTTCCACTCAGCATTATTAGGGTAATTATGACATATTAGGGTTTTAGGTAGCACAATGACAGAGGGTGACCTCTCTGGTCATTGTTTGTCTACCCAGTGGTTACCACCTAGACATATTCCACATGGTCCCTCTGCGTCCACCCTTCTTCCTGCTTACAGCTTGTGTGCACCACACTGGAGATGTAGAAATTCTCAGCAAGTCTGGGATCTACACAACATTCTTCCCTGAGGACTTACCTCCCCACCACAGCACTGACAGTGAGTAGGGTCCCTACTCTGACCTCTGATTATCTTAGAATGATTTCCCTCCTTTCATTCCTCTCAAGAAGAAACTCTTCAGCAAGAACATTAATCCCTTCTCTTTCATCTCTCTCATGGTCATTCTTTCCTCTCCCTTACGGGCATCTAGCATAACCTTATCAAAAGGTATAGGTTGTTTGAAAATGGGAATCTGAGTGGAATTGAAACTTCCATTTTTTCACATCCAGTTTCCCCTTGAGACAAAGAAGCACAGAGCCTGGCTACTTATTTGAATGAGGACACAATCAGAAAAATAGAAAAAACAGGGGCGCCTGGGTGGCTCAGTGGGTTAAAGCCTCTGCCTTCCGCTGGGGTCATGGTTTCAGAGTCCTGGGATCGAGCCCCAAGTCAGGCTCTCTGCTCAGCGGGGAGCCTGCTTCCCCCTCTCCCGCTGCCTGCCTCTCTGCCTACTTGTGATCTCTCTCCTCTCTGTCGAATAAATAAATAAAATCTTTAAAAAAAAAGAAAAATAGAAAAAACATAAATTAACATCTTAAAAGTTAGCCTGGAAACATTATCAATAGATTCTATACAAACTCTGAAAGCCACAAATTCCATGATTTTTAATTCAAAAAAATGTATGTGGGCTTCTTTCCTTCCTCTCCCCCTTCTCCTATCAGCTAATTTAACATGCTAATTCATTTGTAGAAGGTGATTGTTGTACTTGAGCAGAAAAGGTGAGGTGTTCTACTAGCTAGGCTGTCTCTTCTCTGACCTCTACTCTTTTGGCTGAGGAGACAGAAAATGTAGAAGAAATGTAGAAGAAAATGTACCAGGCAGGGATTTTAGTTGCAATCAAGAGAAACCAGCCATAACTGATTAAAGACAGGAGGCAAAATAGAATTTATTAAAAAATCTATTGGATAGCTCTCTGAATCATCAAGAAAGCTTGACCATCCTGCTCAGAATCATGCATCTTGAAACAATGCAACAAATTAGGCTGTAGAACTGAGCTGGCAAGGAAACTTTTGCCTGCACAAGGGTGATAAAATTGAATGTCCTGGCTACACTGATTCATCAGGAGTACAACTTTGCTACAACCACTTCTCTTATCAGAAAATGATCCCCTTTTCATGTCTCCCTGTGTCACGAGGTCCACACTGAAAATCTAGTTCAGGAACATCCAGCTGAGGGAGCCTTTTGTGCCTAAGCCCTAGCTTCAAATATGAGGCTCAGAAAGTGGGTATCTGGCATTTTTAATTTCTGTAGTTTAAAGTTGGCTCTGTCTCCCACAAGGACTCATCTCACATAGGAAGAAGATTCAAACACCAGGCAGCCAAAAAAAAAACTAAAATATCTCCACAACAGACAAACCACTAGAAAACTAAAAGAGAGAAAACATGATTATCTGTTTTGTTTTGTTTTTTTTAAGATTTATTTATTTATTTATTTATTAGGAAAGAGAGAGTGGGTCAGAGTGAGAAGCGGACTCCCCATGGAGCTGGGAGCCCGATGTGGGACTCGATCCCGGGACTCCGGGACCATGACCTGAGCCGAAGGCAGTCGCTCAACCAACTGCGCCACCCAGGGGCCCTGATTATCTGTTTTTTGAGTTGAGTTTGAGTAGTTCTTTTTGGTCTCAGATATCAGACCTTTGTCTGTAGTGTCATTTGTGAATATCAAAAAATGGACAGAAGACATAAACAGACTCTTCTCCAAAGAAGACATACAAATGGCTAACAGACACATGAAAAAATGTTCATCATCTTTAGCCATCACGGAGATTCAAATCAAAACCACACTGAGATACCACCTTACACCAGTTAGAATGGCCAAAAATAAGACAGTAAACAACAAATGCTGGAGAGGATGTGGAGAAAGGGGAACCTTCTTACACTGTTGGTGAGAATGCAAGTCGGTGCAGCCACTTTGGTAAACAGTGTGGAGATTCCTCAAGAAATTAAAAATAGAACTACCCTATGACCCTGTAATCGTACTACTGGGTATTTACCCCAAAGAAGCAGATGCAGTACAAAGAAGGGCCACATGTACCCCAATGTTCATAGCAGCAGTGGCCACAATCGCCAAACTGTAGAAAGAGCCAAGATGTCCTTCAACAGATGACTGGATAAAGAAGACATGGTCCATATATATAATGGAGTATTATGCCTCCATCAGAAAGGATGAATACCCAACTTTTGTATCAACATGGACAGGACTGGAAGAGATTTTGGGGAGTGAAAGAAGTCAAGTGGAGAGAGTCAATTATCTTATGGTCTCATTTACGTGTGGAGCATAAGGAAAAACATGAAGGACATCGTGAGAAGGAAAGGAAGGGTGAATGGGGGAAATCGGAGGGGGAGATGAATCATGAGAGACTGTGGACTCTGAGCAACAAACTGAGTTTTGGAAAGGAGTGGGTGGGGGGTTAGGCGAGCCTGGTGGTGGGTATTGAGGAGGGCACATAGTGTATGGAGCACTGGGTGTGGTGCATGAACAATCGTGTAACACTGAAAAAATAAAATAAAAGTATTTGGGGAAAAAACTAAAAATTAAAAAAAACAAAAAACAAACAAATAAATAAAAGAGAGAAAACAAAGGAATTCAGAATTCAGTTAGAAATGCTGTGAGCTACAAGTAATAAAATACCTAACTAGGAGTAATTTAAACAAATTATAAAAAATCAGAAATTAAGACATTGCTTACTAGGTCAGTAGCTCAGCCATGTGAATATTAAGTCAAAAATTCTTTTGACCCTTCCCTTATCATTCCAATACAACTGTTTTTAGCTTCAAAGCTGGAAAAAGAGGAGGAAGAAGAGTGCCAATGAACTTCTACAAACATCTCATGGGCCAGAATCACTGGCAATCTGTCCATAGGAAAACATATTATTAAAGCCATAAGCTAAAGCAGTAGTCTCCTTTTATATAAGGCAGTGCCACCCTACAGAGTTCCTTTAAACAATCCCATCTGAATCTAATTTTTAACAAATGTGTTCCTGTTTTGGTACCAGAAGTACATACATCCCAACTGTGAGTGATCACTGTTATGAAATATAACCTTCACATTTTCAAAATTTTAACGATTAACTGTCTTGACATATGTGAACACACGTTGTGTTACAAAGCCAAAATGATGGACATCTAGGAGGGTCATCTCATTTATGACTGTCTTCCACATTCATAGATGCATCTGTGGAACTCACAGACAACCTCACGTTTTATTTTTCTCTCCCACCAGTAATAGTTCATAGTCATTACCAAGAACAATCCCCTTTACCTTAACTGCTACTAACAGTGTCCATATTTTCATGGCTTTCTATGTTTTCTTAGTTCTGGTACTCTCTGAAGACTTACTTTAAGCGACATCTAAAATGCCATTTCTAGAATGCCTGAGTAGCTCAGTCGGTGAGCATTTGACTATTGATTTTTGGGTCAGGTCATAATCTCAGGTTTCTGAGATTGAGATCAAGCCCTGCATCAGGCTCTACGTGCAGCATAAGATTCTTTCTCTGCCTCTTCTTCTGCCCCTCCCCTGTCTCTCTCTCTAATAAATAAATAACTAAATAGCCATTCCTAAAGTCCTGGTGTGTTCTTCAACCACCTGTACAATTGCTTCTCTTGAGGCCTAGTTGATTCTGGCATTCAGGACACTCCCACTTCCTATTTCTGTGCTGCTCTTTATTTTAAAGAGGAGACCAGATATATGGCAGTAAACAGAAGGCCCATCATATGTTTCCAAATGAATAGGATATCAAAATTAAATAGACACAGAAATGAAAAGAATTCTATGAACAATCACTGAGGATACTGTGAGTTGGAATCCAGGCTGTGCCATTTGTTTTTCAAGTAACTGAACATGCCACCAATCTCTTGTGGACCAATTTCATCATATGTACCTTATTTCTCATATTCTTGTTAAGAGTCTTATGAATACTTTGGCTACACAATGTTTTATAGGTATTCAAAATATTTCTAGAAAAAAAATAATGCATCCTATAAATTATCATTTATAGTGATCTCGAATCCCCTGGAAAGCATTCAGCAGATACTATTTACCCTCACCTCAATGTTTCCTTCCCCACTCTCTACTTCACTCCACATTCCCTCTAACTGCCTCCATCTTGACTGCAATATTCTTATACATCACGGGGAACAGAAAAGGCAAACAAAAGAAATAGGTTCGTGTTAGATTCTACTCAGGGAAAATTATAGAGATCAATCTGGTTTTAATCACCTTATTCTTTTTTTTTTTTTGAAGGAATCATTTTTTTAAGTAATCTCTATGCCTAATGTGGAGCTCAAACTCAAAACCCCAAGATCAAGAGTCACACACTCTATCAACTGAGCAATCCAAGCACCCCATCACCTTATTCTTATTCTTGTTGTCGGAACCCCAACAGTGGGTTCTGCTCTCTGTATTAGCTCTCAAGGGAAGTTACTTATTTTACACTATGGAAATCTTTGGTTCAGAGGGTTGATCTCTTGAAACTGTCCAGTCTTATCTGAGACTCAGCTACTGATCTGTGCTTTTGCCAGAGACTCTGAACCTGCCTAATGGGTTAATGGTGTTAAATGTTAAGATTCTTAATATTTGGCCTTAGCCTAGCCTGGTAATCCATCCTGTCATGCATCCAATTTTCTCCAGGAGGGGTTGGTAAAGATTTTAATGTGAGTCCTATGGGGAACCTACAGCCAGATTAGAACATGGCTTTCATATGTTTCTGACTAATATCCCGTGAAACTGAAACTAACTGACATGATTTCTACACAAGTGGGAAAGCCCATATGTTAGATAGACCCTTACAATAGATTCCCACTTACTCAAGGGGAACTTAACTTGACAGTTAATCAAAACGTGCTCAAAACCTAGAAGAAGACATTCATTGTTTGCTTGCAGTTTTCTCATTCATTTTCATGTTTTACTTTCCTTTTTTAAATGCTTCTTTTAAGAAGACTTCTTTGTTGCCTGGAGAACTCCTACTGACAAGTTTAGTTTATCTTTGATTTTTAAAATTACTTGATGTATTCATGAAGCAAAGTACCTACTTTTCTGTTTCTTATATCCCTCCAAACTTTTGTCTTCCAGTGTTCGTACTGTGGTAAATTTGGACTCCACTGTTTTCCAGAACAAAGAACATATTCATTACAGGCACCACTGTTTCTCCACGCAGTAGATAAAAGAAAGTGTGTTGCAGCTTCTCATCTTATCCATGAAAACTCTGTCCAAGAAGGCCTTTGCGGTGTTAACAAAAGATCAACTGTCCACCAGCACACATGAGAGCAGCTGTAAATGCACATTACCTGGGGAAAGCTGAGGAGGCCAGGGGCAGGACAACAGGGCCACACACTCCAAAGGAGTATGAGAAACACAGATATTAAAAGTGAAAACACCCAACTCATAATTGCTCAAGCAAGAAAAAGCAACTTATTGGCTCACATACCTGGATGTGAGGGATAGTGTATAGTATAGGATGCTATAGGGATACTGTATAGTACAAAAAGAAGAGGTGAGGAACCAGGGCCAAGATATGGGAGCCAGAACTCAGAGGTCATTATCTCTTTTGCTGCTCAAATATTTGCTTCCTTCTACCTAGCTTACTTTCCGCCAAAGACTCCTTCCTCTTATTTATCAAGGAAAGTGTCTATCAGCTGGCTTTGTACTTAATCTTCCCTCATACCTTCACAACAGAACGAAATTCTTTTAGAGTTCATTTAAAAAAAAAAAAAGGAAAAAAACAAGCAAGAGAGGGCTCTGGTCCTCCCTCTAGAGTTGCCAGATTTAGCAAACCTAAATATAGGCCATCCAGTTAAAACTGAACTTCAGATAAACAATAAATATTACTTTAAGTATGTATCACTACGAATACATCCCATTCAATATTTGACGAGATTTCTACAGAGGTGAAAAAACACCAACTTAGACCTCTTATTCACTGTTCATCTAAAATTCAAATTTAAGTGGGAATCCTGTGTTTTATCTGGAAACTCTACATACTTGGGCCAAGTTCTCATCACAGAGCAGTCACTGTGCTTGATCATACCTCTACCCCACCCACTCACCATAAGGGTAAAGTCTGATAACAGGAGAAAGATAATGAGGAAAACACTGCCACATTACAGCCAAAAATAATTGCTATATCATTCCATAACAAAGGTGGATAAAGGTGGATGGAGAGGAGCCAAGGATAAATGAGTCTAATCTATGCATCACTTGCTTGGGGTTTGGCATAAAAACTGAAGAGGCTGATCAAATCTGGTTTTCACCACTGAAGATCCTTATTATTATACATTGCCATTGATTACAGAACAAAGCCACCAAAAAAGCCCATCTTCTGATGGTTTTAGAAAACATAATAATTCCTATGTATTTGGTCACTGATGTAAGAGACAAGTGGTAGGGGTGGACTAAATGACTATGTTTTAATATTGGGAGCATTGCCAGGATGGTAGGCAATTTTATTTTACTGTTTTCCTAGGATTCAAGAAGCTTCTTTGAGCTTCTCTCAGTGGTGATTATAAAATAATAAGCAAAAAAACATGTTGGCTCCAGTATCAGGCAGAATGACAGAAATATAGGCTTGTCTGAGTTTGGCAGCAGCACACTTAATTACATTGACAACGTGTGACTGTGTCATTTCTTAGAAACTAATTATTCTATTCTTTTGGAAAGAAAATGTCCCAAAGGACATGGTTTTTGAAATACAACTTTTGGACCAGAGATCTCAGATGCAGGGTATCAAATTATGACTGGTTGTTGATAGGATGGTTTTAAACTTTAAAATAAAGACAACCATTTTAAACATCTATATCTTTTTTAACAGAGAATAATATAAGTTGATATGGCTATTGAATGATGACAAAATATTCTCCTTACGAATTTCAAAGGTTAAATGTAATTCTTCAGAGGAGGATCAGACTTTAAAATCAGTGTTCTACATAAAACAGGAAAGAGAACAAAGTTTCCTAACTAAGGTTAATTTAAGTGTGAGCAACCACGTCTGTGGATAGAGTGACTTGTCAAAGATCATTAGTTTTGATAAACTGGTTTGAATTGACCATGAAACTGACAAGAGTGACAAATACTGATGTATATGTGTGAGAGACACAGAGAAAGAGACAAAGAGACTGACTTTACATTGGAAAAATATGTTTGGACACAAAGACAGTTTTGGACATCACAGAGAGGAGGAGACATGGGCCATGATTACTGTACTAGTTGGGACCAGTTGTGCCTCTCTGACTTCTCCCTCTTTCCCTTGCTGGTTTATCTTCCTTTCCCTTACACCCTCTAAAATCTGAGCATTTCCCAGAGTGCTTTCTCAATACCCTCTTCCTCACCAAGTGGTCATGAATGGAACTATCCCTCTTTGGCACACAGCTCCTGTGTAAGTTTGGCCAGTTGTGCAGTGCACATTATAATCTATGTGCGCTGCAAACTTACCAACTTTTATGTGGCAGTCTAATAAGGAGGACCCAAATCTATCTCTACACTTCTTTTACCTTCTTTTACACTTCTTTTACCTCCACTCATGAACCTCTAGCTGCTTACCTAACAATTCTTTTAACCAAATAATAAATGCCAATTTTATTATGCTCAAAGAGTAGAAGGTACTAAAAGCAGAGATCTTCCTCTACCAGTAGAAAATAAAAGTTGCATAAAACCATCCCCAATTGGTTGGGGTTACTGTTACTAGACTTGGACATTTCTCCTAATACTATAAAAATGTATTGCCAAAGAGGATTCTCAAAGGACTTGGTTATAAGAACACCACACAGTCATAGCAGTAGTGAAAGGCAACTTAATGGGCAACTCTCTAAACACTAGACTGCAATGATACTATTTCAGTCTAACAGCAGTTCCTGGTTGCTGGGGCAACCTCCAGCGGTTAAGTGGGGAGAAAGGAAAATGTCTAACTGAGACCATGAAGTGAGTGCTAACAACAGACACAGCAGCTTACTCAGCAGGCTGCTTTTGAAGATAGTTCCAGCTATCACCCAAGGACACAAATGTGAGCGAAGAGAACTAGCAGACCTAAAGGCTCTGACCATTCAACAAACATTTTCCTGCTTGTCTACCACCCGGGTCATACTCTTGTCTCAGCTCATGAGATTAATGTGGGCTTAGCAGCTGCCACCATATAAACCTGAAACCTCAACTCCCTTCCCTTGCTTATTCCCCAGCTAATTCTGCATTTGGCCACTCTAAACCAAAGCACAAATTATACCCATTTCCAGATCTAGAGATACTCATCTGATGTCCGTCTCAGAAGCTTCAAGGGTGCTTTCATCTTCTTTGAGGGAGACTACCTCAGTGGCTCCGAGATGTTTCCCTTTTGAAGTAAAACCTTCCAAATACCCCAGCTAATCTTCAATAGGAGTTTGCTTCGATGTTTCCAAACAATGTTTCTAGTTATTTTTTAAGATCTAATTAATGCCAGGAAGGTAAAATCTCCAATTAACTTCCTCAAACCAAATTATAAAGTAATCCTCATACTGCCATATTATTCATTACTCAAGACTTTCAACGACTTCCCATCATTCACAAAATTAAGAAAACAAGAGGACTGCAAAGAATTTCTACCATATATCTACACAAAGCTAGCTGATCTCACTCTCCTGTCCCCAGAATGACTGAAGTGCACATCATTTCTCAAATATATTCCTAACATCATATAGTTAGTTGCCTAGTATATTCCCTCCACCTGCAATTTCATCCACCTCACCTGTCAAAATGCTACTCTTCATTCAAAGGATGAAAGCAATGCCACTTCTTTCATGAAATCTTTTTAGTCACCCTCAGACAATGGTAATGTCTCCATCTTTCAAATTCCACCAGATACAGTGCCAAGACTACGGGCTTTAAAACTCAAGACAGTAAAGTATGAATCTTATTTCAGATTCACTTTGCCCTGTGTTCTAGAGAAATTTGCTTAACACCTTGATCCCCATTTTTAAGATCATGATTTTTCCTCATTTGTAAAATATCAATAACATTTGTTTGTCAAGATAATCATAATATAGGGCGCCTGGGTCGCTCAGTTGGTTAAGCGACTGCCTGCAGCTCAGGTCATGATCCCGGAGTCCTGGGATCGAGTCTCACATCAGGCTTCCAGCTCCATGGGGAGTCTGCTTCTCCCTCTGACATTCTCCCCTCTCATGCTCTCTCTCACTGTCTCTATCTCAAATAAATAAATAAATAAATAAATAAATAAATAATTTTTTTAAAAAAAGATAATCATAATATAAATCACATAGAGAGAGAGAGGCACATAACATGTGCTCAGGACATAGCAGCTATTGCTATCACTATGAACTGTATAATCTTCTATACCTTTGACAGGTAGCTAACAAAAGACATAAGCCAAAAATCTGGAAGCCAAAGCAGGTCACTTATAGGAGAGCAAGGACAAATTCATAAGTATTAATCAAAATTCAATATGGGTCAAAGTTTGAGGGTTATACATAATTGGTTCAGAGCTTAGGCAAAATCAAACCAATAACTGAGTGGTTATTTTAATGGAATTGCATAACTTCTTCCTGAAAATACAGTTGTTTCTGTCACTACAGTGCCTTAATAATGTCGAGTTCTAATTTCTGACAGTGCTGTAATCAACTACTCTATTATTCACTATCTAATTGATTATCACATCTTTGCTTGCACATACTTCGAATATCAGCTTACTGAGGATGACCACATCTCAGAGCTTTTTCTATCCCTCTTAGATCTGGATATAACAAAGAGTAGGCATCAAGAAAGCAAGTGCTGAATTGGGCTTAACTGCATGCAAGAAAATACTGTTGACAAATGTATGTAATGTTGGTATCTCTCATAGGGTAATAGCAGACATTGGTATCTAAGCAAAATATCAGAAGCACTACTGGACTATTTCCTTAAAATACTGTAAACTATAGGGCAAGTTTCCAACTCTCTGAGGCCATTTTTCTCTTCTATAACATAACATGAAATGACAGAGTAGTCCAAGTGCAAAGTGGAGAAATTATCTTTACAGACATGGACACTAATACTTAAATGGGAAAGAATCACAATGGAATCTGTACCTTGGATTAAAAATGGCTTCGATTTTTAAGTTCTTTCCGTAAATTCATTAACTGAAGCATCCAAACTAAATTTTCATCTGCCAATTATTTATTCAGCACCTATTATGTTCATAAGTTTTCCTATGGGAAAATCTTACTTACCCTCAGCTCCAGGATTTCTCACAAGTTTGGAGTGAGGTGTGTGTGGGAGTGAGGGTGCTGAAGTCAAAGCAGGACACTGGAACTTTCCCTGGTCATCAATGTCTTCATAGCACTGCTCTTGTGAACTCTCCATTGTAATACCTCTTTTCACCTCTCTCTGGAACTCAAAATCTAGGCACTGAACACAGCTCTTTCCTCAGTTCTTCTGTGACACCATCTCACTCTCACCCTGCCTGCCAAAACAGAAACACACCTCACATAAGATTTTAATGCATATAACAGTCTTTTGACAGTTGTAGCAATGGAAGAGATTTATATCACAAATGCAAGTGTATTAGTTTGCTAAGGCTGCTGTAACAAAATACAACAAACAGGACAGCTTAAGCAGAAATTTATTTTCTCACATTTCTAGAGGCTAGAAGTCCAATATCAAGGTATTAGCAGTTTGGATTCTTCTGTGGCCTCTCTCCTTAGCTTGCAGACAGCCACTTTCTCCCTGTAGACTCATATGACCTTTTTGCTATGTGCACACATCTCTGGTGTCTCCTGCGTGTCCAAATTTCCTCTTCTTATAAGACTTGAACAGGGTCAGTCAGACTTGAACAGGGTTCACCCTAACAGCCTCATTTTAACTTAATCACCTCTTTCAAGGCCCTGACTTCTAATACACATTCTGAGGTACTACTGAAGCTTTAGGGCTTCAAAATATGAATTTTGAGAGGATAAAATTCAGCCCATAACTTCAAATTGAAATTCAACTTAAAGTTCAGCAAGTAACTTCAATTACAGTAGCAGGGATTCTTGTTCCCAGGAAAGTTCCTTAGTACTTTGATAACAAGGAACTTTTCCCAGGCCACTTATCTCCAGAATTCCCAGCTCCTATATGGACAAACTCTAGCTCCAATTGATATGACTTTGTTTTGTTTTACCACCAAGTTATATGGTAGTAAAGTTTAAATCAAAGTTTATCCTTTTCAGAACATATTGATTCAGATTCTCTCTGTTAATACACAACTAATGGAAATAAGAGGTTCCACTAAATTTATTAAGCACCAAGAACTTTTCAATTTCTTCCTGTGTTTACACATAGCAGAGGTTAAGACTGAGGTGCAGCCACAGTCCACCCTGGGATTTAGACTACCTGAACATACCTGGTAAGCTGGTTGTGTGAGGATTTGGACTGAATATTCATACAGGAAGACACACTTTGTTCATGTTATCAGTCAGAGATCAGTGAGGAAATAGGAAACATTCTTGGGTGTTTTAAACACAGGAAACTTAATATAGGGCAGTTATTACACATAGCTGATGAAGGAGATGAGAGGCCAAGCAGGGCATAATGAAGAAATGAAATGATGAGAAAGAGCAGAAAGCTACCACCACTTCTGGGCGTGGAGCAATGCATTAGGGAAGTTACTACCTAGGGAAATTGAAAGCCTAGGACATGCAAAAGAGCTAGAACCATGGCAGGGTTTGCCTAGTAGGAGCTGGGTCTAGGAAGGGAGAGATATTAGCAGGAACTGCTACCCTAAAGATACAGCCATTTCCAGAAACTGCTGCCTAAAGCAGAAGAATAGGAGAAACATCCTGGCTTCTAGACTGCTACAACTCTCTACTCTTCCACCAGCACCTCCCACAAACTAAAACATACCTGGAAGCCGGAAAACATAAAAGAGGCAGAATACAGTAAATATAAACAAGATAGGAAATAACACAGGGCAGGAACTGGATCTTACAGCAAATAAGCCATGACGAGAAATAAATTTCAAGGAGAATTAAGAGAGCAGAGTAAATCTGTCTCACAGATTATATCCTCAAGTATCATGAATGGATGAATGTTTGAATTCTACAAAGGCCAGGGAAAACTTCAAAAATATAATGAAAGGAGTTTTTTATACCAAAAATTCCCCATGCTATTGGAGAATGAGGTTAGCAGAATAATGGACCCCAAAGATGCCCACATCCTAGTCCTTAGAATCTGTGAATATGGCAAAAGAGACTTTGTAGATACTGTTAAGATTATGGGCTATGAGATGGGGAGGCTATCCTGGATGATAAAGGTGAGCCAAATCTAATCAAGTGGGTCCTAAAAGTAAAGAATATTTCCTTGCTGTGGTTGGAGGGAGATGTGACTATGGAATGGTCAGAGATGCAACGTTGCTGGCTTTGGAGACAGAAAGGAATCACATGTCAAGGAATGTGGGTGACCTCTAGATGCCACAAAATACAAGGAAACAGAGTCCTCCCTAGAGTCTTGGGAAAGGAACATGATTTGAACAACACCTTGGTTTAAGTACAATGAAATCTGGCTTCTAACTTCTAATCTATAAAACTGTTAGATAATGAATTTGTGTTGTTAAAAGGTACAAGGTTTGTTATAGCAGCAGTAGGAAATTAATATGGGGAAAAAAGAGCTCTGCTCGGAATAAGTAAGAGAGTTTAAGTGAAAGTGGAATAGGAGGAAAAGGAGCATTATTCTGACTTCTATATGGAAAGTAAGGTGGCTTTGGTGAACTGTGGTCTCCAAAGAAGTCAGCACCAGCACAGCAATCACCATGCAGTGTCAGCCGTGCCTGATAAACAGCAGAGGAGACCAGGAGAAAGCAGCTCCATGGCCAACACTCACAGAGCTGCTGAGGCAGCTAGAAAAGAAGAGGTCTCAATGGAGAGCACCATTAGGATCCGTAGTAGTGCTAAAGTACTTAGTATATTCCAGGTGATGATGGACAGGACTACTTCGTCGACACATAAGGAATCCGTGGTGAAAAATTCTGATGGCATTCCTCTATATTTTTATTCTTAATTCTCCATAAACCCTTAGATTTTGGGTATAAAGAAAAGTATTGCATGCAAGACCTACGTAATAAACAGTGACACAGTTTTGTACTCAAAACACAATTTTGAACAATTAATAGATATTTGAAGAGATAAATAAGTTGCTAACAAAAATGGATAAAGACATACATTCCAATTATTGTTGATTATTTTCTGCTCATCTATAGCTCAGGAATGCATTAAGAGACATAATAACCTATTTATAGACGAATAGTCAGTAGACTTTTTTAAATCTATCCTGACTGGTTTGTGACTTAATCCTAAAGAACAAAATCAAAAATATCACTTAATTCTTAAAAATAATCTTTCAAAAATATGATTTTAACATTTAACAAAAACAATCTAGGGCGCCTGGGTGGCTCAGTTGGTTAAGCAACTGCCTTCGGCTCGGGTCATGATCCCGGAATCCCAGGATCGAGTCCCATAGCGGACTCCCGGCTCTGCGGGAAGTCTGCTTCTCCCTCTGACCTTCTCCCCTCTCATTCTCATTCTCTCTCTCTAATAAATAAATAAAATCTTTAAAAAAAAAACAATCTAACAAAAATATGATTTAACATTAATTATATAAACATAACTTATAATATATAAGCATAATATATATTGTATATAAACATAATATATAATATATAAACGATATAATATATAAATAAAATATAAGCATAATATATAATACACATAATTATATGTAATTATATAACATACATATAAACAAAATATCTTAACATTATATCTCACTACTAATAAGTAATTATATAATTCTGTGAAGATACATTCCTAAGGAATATATACCCACCCTCTCTAAAACACCCCCTGAACCAAACTTGACCCTTATTTTTTTGCCCCATGTTGTCCCTTATATTGAAGGGTAAAATATAGTAGTCAGGTGATAGAAGATGGATAAAAAGCACTTGAATATTTTAGAATCCTCAGTACCACTGGGAATGAACTAAGTATAAGAGCAATACGATCTCTTTACTTCAAGTGAAATATTTTTTAAACTAAAATGTCTCACAATGAAAGTAATAAACCAAATCAACTTTGCAGTCCAGGATGTTAGAATATTTTTTATGATGGAATTACATTCATTAGATCTACTTTCTCTCTAGGATGCAGGTTTGGTAATGGTTCTGATTTTAGCAACCAAAACATCAAAACAAACCTGGATATTTTTTTATAGAACACATGAATCCCAGAGTTAAGTGGTCTCCATTTTAGTACCCTTTTATTTAAATTTTGCTAATGGCCATCCACTTAACGTCCCATCTTTAATCAGCTCTGACCCATGGCAGTAACTCTCACTTCTTGCAGAACTTACATTGACAGTCTGTATGTCAACAATATACTTTCTGTGTTAATTACATCTGCTGCCCCACAGATGATCACTTTTTTTTGAATCTCTACTATAATGCCCATTGTTAGCACCAGGATTTGGGGGTAAACAAACCAAAAAAGGCAAAGACTGGCATGATTTTCAGAATGCTAAGATATTTATGATATTTAGTCAGTGTTGCAATGTTTGGTTGGACTGCTTTAAAGCTACAATTTGTCAAGCTTAGCTCAAAGATATAATTTTGAACACACACACAAAAAAAGATTTTTAACATTTTAATTTTTTTAAATGTAAAAGCAATGCACAGTTTTTGTACTGACTCAAGCAATGTATATGCGTAAAAAGTTAAAGCCAAGGCAAAAATGCTCACTATTACAAGCATTATTTAACCTGTTTGCAAAGTCCTAGTCAATTAAATTAGCAAAGGAAATGAGATAAAAAAGAAAAATTGAGGAAAAAAAAGAGGAAAATGGAGTGCCTGGGCAGTTTAGTGGGTTAAAGCCTCTGCCTTCGGCTCAGGTCATGATCTCAGGGCCGTGGGATCAAGCCCTGCATGGGCTCTCTGCTCAGCAAGGAGCCTGCTTACCCCTCTCTCTCTGCCTGCCTCTGCCTACTTGTGATTTCTCTCTGTCAAATAAATAAATAAAATCTTAAAAAAAATTATTATCATTTAACGGTGGTAGGACTATACAGGTAGAAAACTGAGAGAATCAACAACACTGAAAAGAAAAAGAATTTAGTAAAGCAATTACAAAATTAATATATAAAAATCAATAACATCAAATATGCAAAGAATTTGTTTAGAATATATGAAAAAGAAAAGAATCCTTTATGATAGCAATGGATATATGGGAATATATTTAAGAAATGTGCTTGTCCCATAGGAAAACTACTATAAAAATTAACTGGGGGTAATGAAGGGGAAAAATTGAAGAAAAAGGGGTATCTGGGTGGCTCAGTTGGTAAGCGTTCTGCCTTGGGCTCAGGTCATGATCTCAGGGTCCTGGGATCAAGCCCTGTTGCATCAAACTCCCTGCTCAGAAGTAAGTCTGCTTGTCCCTCACCTCTGCCCTCCCTCCCCTCCCACCCCGCTTCTGTTCTCACTCTCTGAAATAAACAAAATCTTAAAAAAAAAAAAAACTAAAGAAAGATATATCATGTACTTGGATAGAAACACTCAGTATTGTAAGATATAAGTCTCCATAATTTACTCAATATATTTTTATAAAAATCTCAATTAAAATAGCAACAGTATGTTTTAAATTAGAAACCCTTGAGGACTCGGCATTTTCATATACCATTAGAGCTCCTTTCTAGAGAGAAGTTTGGCAGTAACCATTAAATTTTAAATGTTTCTCTCATGTGACCTAGTAATTCATCTAATAAAAATTAACCCTACACATATTCTAATAATAATCAGAATTCCAATCTAAAAATAGTATCAAAGACTTGTTTGCAATAGTTAAAAAAATGAAAAAAAATGCATGAACAGGAAACTGAGTAAATCTACATTTCTTTGTAAATAAACATAGTGATTACTTGTAGATGAGAATACTGGTAATAGGACAGGTATGAAAAAGACTTTTTGTCCGCATTCTACATTTTCCACTGTTAGGGGATCTTTATTACCATTTTCATGTAAAACCATATTGACCAGGGATACCATAATGGTGGACTATGGGCTATTTTAAAACTTCTTTCTTTGATTCATTCAACATTTAACTACTGAACACCTACTCAATGGATCACATTCTTTAGACACCAAGAATACAGTAGCCAACAGTATTTTTTAATGTACTGTAATATTTTTGAAGAAAAGGTTACCAAAAACATAAATTCTGTTTTAGAAAACCATGAATCTTTTTTACTTCTTCAAAGGTGGATCAGTGTTAAGAGTTTGGTATGTTCTGTGCAGACATTGTTTCTGTATTCACACATATGATGAAGACAAAGTAGGGAAAGATGACACAGAGACGATCACACAGATTCACGTTCATATAAGCAGACTTAACATGAACTGAATACATTAACATGTTATTTTGCTGCTTCTCTCTATTTCTTAAAAATATATAAATTTTGTGGAGATCTTTTCATGTCAGTGAAAAGCGTTTTTTGCATACTCTTCTCCAATATGGCTGAGTTATAATTACTTAACCCCTTCTCTGTTCATATGTATTTGGATTATTATAACTATGTCATAATCATTAATGTAGCAGTAACAAATAACTCTGTGCATATATATTAGAAATGAAACCACACAGTTGAAGTAAATGTGCTTTCAAAATCTGATACCACCAATCTGCCAATAAAAAAGCAGTTCCAATGAACACCAAGGGAGAATGAAAACGCCTATTTTCCCACACTCCTGCTCATTTCACATATTACACTTTGTTAAAAACTACAATTGTATTACTCATTACATTGAGATTCTTTTAATAATTATTTGGGGCCATTTCTATTTCTTATTGTCTAAACTGCTGTTCATATCCTTTTCCAATTTTTCTATTGGTTGTCTTTCTCCTTAATTTAAAGGTGTTTCTCATATAGTATGCTTATTAATCCTTTGCTGAATATTTATAGAAATTTTTACCTAAATCTTTCAGTTGCCTTTTGGCTTTGTTTAGGGATTTTTTTTACACTACAAATGGGTTTTTGGTGGGTTTTGTTTTTGTGTGTGTGGTTTTTTTTTTTTAAGATTTTATTTATTTATTTGATAGAGAGAGATACAGCGAAAGAGGGAACACAAGCAGGGGGAGTGGAAAAGGGAGAAGCAGGCTTCCCACTGAGCAGAGAGCCGGGGCCCGATTCCAGGACCCCAGGATCATGACCTGAGCCGCAGACAGATGCCCAACGACTGAGCCACCCAGGCGCCCTGAGTTTTATGTCTTTTTTAAGATCTTTCTTGTTAAAAATGTATGAAAGTGTTCTTCAGTACTTTTCTATCACTCTCATAACTGTGTTTAGTGTTTAATATCTTTAGAAATATTTTTTATATGGTAAGGAAAGAGACTCTAGTTTTACCTACATTGTTAAACAAATGGATCATCAGATAAAATGCATAGGCTATGATTTTTCCACTGATCTGTAACACATCCTTTTGATTTAAATTCATGTACTGTCTGGAATTAATACTCTACTTCTTAAATTACATGTTTATTCAGGCCTATCAGCATTGTGCTTTCATAAGTTTGGCTTTAACTTCCAGTATCAAAAGTCCTCCCTGATTTTTTCCCCAAAAGTTGCTGTCTCTTCCTGTGCATTCACTCTTCCAGATAAGCTTGGAATAAGTTTGTCACTTTCTATTAAATCCATTATAAAATCCATTAGAATTCTAATGGAAAGTGTAAATGTTTTATAGATACATTGGGCAAATAGATATTTTACAAAACAAAGTCTTCACATTCAGAAACATGGACCATTTCACCATTTATTAAGAACTCATTTAATCTTACTGTAAAGTCTTAAAGTTTTAAAGTGTTTCCATTCAGGAGTGTGTATGTGTGTGTAATGTGTGTGTGTAAGAGATAGTGAAAGAGAGAGAGGGACATTTTTCCCAGGATACTTTTAATTTCTACTATATAGGGACACACATATTTCTCCATTTGAATCTGTGTTACCCTGCTTATCTTATTTATCCCAGTATATAATTAGTTGAGTCTAAAAAACTGTCCCATTCCTGTGATAAATTCTGTTACAGGGCTGAATTTGTTTAGTCAGGATTTTGCTCAGAGCCGTTGCATCTCTGTTAAAAAGGGAGATTGATCTAAATTTTTCTTTCTTCCAGTTTATTGTATCTTATTTTGCATACGTGAACACCTATACGGTTTGGACTTAGACATGAACTAGTCTCAGAATGTGCTAGAAGCTTCAAAAGGCATTATCTCCCCTCCAGTTCACCACGTTTTCCCTTCCCTTGCGTTTCAGTGAACATGGAAGCAGGGAATTAGAATACTTTAGGTACAAAATATGAGCAACCCTGACAACTAATCTGACACTGAAAAAGGACTGCCTGAAAGTCCCACATGTGCCCTCATCAGATTTAATTTGACTGTCAAGTAAACTTTTCTATGTGAAACCACTGATGTTGCTGGAGTATTTGTTATTGAATCATCCAGTACAGTATAGAAGCTTTCTACTTATTTAATGCTCGGAAGCATTTTAAATAATGTATTTCAAGATATGGCAAAATTATTGTAAAATCCTTGGGTCTGATGCTTTTTTAAAGTCGAGATTTTTTATGACTCTTCAGTTTTTATTTTTGCTTGGGTATTCTGCTTCTCCTTGAATTTAAGATATAATATTTTATAAAATATCTGTATTTTTTTATTTCATGACTCAATCTCCAAATTTTTCAGCAGAAGTTACACACAGTATACTAAGTCTTAAATCTACTGTATTTGTACCATATTTCTTACACTTAATGTTATTTATTCATGCTTTCATTTTCTACTTGATTGATCATTCTATTTTAAGATTTTACTTATTTATTTGAGAGAGAAAGAGAGAGTACAAGCTGGGGGTGGGGCAGATAGTGGCAGAGGGAGAGGGAGAAGCAGGCTCCCCGTGAAGCAGGGAGCCCAACCTATCCTGGAGCTCAATCCCGGGACCCTGGGATCATGACCTGAGCTGAAGGCAGACATCTAACCGAATGAGCCATTCAGGCACCCTGCATTCTTACAAGTGATTCCATGCTTGTTATTTTCTAAAAAGTTTGTAACAATGTATTTCAGCAATCTCTTTAATCCATTTAGATAAATGCACTTTAAAATAACTTTCAAGAAACTTCAGAAATTTATTTTGAATATGAAATAATGCCTTTTTTGAATATAGTCTTCTGCTTAATTTCTATTTTTATGGCTTGTTAGAAAATTTGTTTTATATAATTTATCCTATGTAGAATTAGTACAGATTAGCTTTATAGCATTATAACATGCTCAATTTTTATAAATGTTTCTTGGGTATTTAGAAAGAATATGTACCTTCTGTTTATGGGTACAAAGTTACAGATAACATGCCTATTATAAAGAATGCAAGAATTACGTTTTTCAAGCTGTTTCCACAAACTATTCAAACGATTATCTTATTATTCCCTTCATGCCTAAATTTCTAAAGCAGCGATATTACAGGCTCCCATTAAGGTCATGGATTTGTTTATTTCTCTGACTAGACTTTGCTTAAATCCCTTGATATAATGACAAGAAATAAAGGCTAATTAAGATTAAAAACTTTCTGATTCATTATTTTTTCTCAATATAAAATACCTCTTTCTCATCTAATACATTAGAACTAAAGTCTATATTTTAAATAATGATAATAGTTTTCTTTCTGTTACTGTGGACTAGATATATTTTTGCCCCAATCCACTGTATTATTTCTATAGATCTGCCATCTTCTTTGGGTGTATTTCTGCAAAAAGAATGTAAATAGATTATATTTTATTTTTAATAACAACTTATCTATGTCATTAATACCATAATTTTATCATAGTTTTATCACTATCATTTTGATAGTGAAGTGCTTGTATTTATTGTTGCATTTTTTACACACAGAGAATTACTAAAAAAATGTTTATGTGAGGTCATAATCTATTTCCAAAATTATCTCTGTTTTTACTTAAGTTGGTTCTATTTATCCATATGGCCCTCCGCCTGTCTGTACTGTTAATTTATCTCTATGAGACTGTGGACTCTGAGAAACAAAATGAGGGTTTTAGAGGGGAGAGGAGTAGGGGATGGGTTGGCCCAGTGATGGATATTAAGGAGGGCACATAATGCATGGAGCACCGGGTGTTAGACGTAAACAATGAATCACGGAACACTACATCAAAAACTAATGACATACTGTATGGTCACTAATACAACATAACATAATAAAAAAATTTATCTCAAATG
Organism: Nasua narica; assembly: GCA_028533885.1. Taxonomy (NCBI): domain Eukaryota; kingdom Metazoa; phylum Chordata; class Mammalia; order Carnivora; family Procyonidae; genus Nasua; species Nasua narica. The sequence goes on from CM052799.1 coordinate 145,925,130, forward strand.
TTTGCTGGATCTTCATTTTCTATTCCTATATACAAGTGAAGATCTAGATTCATTAATATAAGGACTCAACTTGAGTTCCGTGGTTCTGACATTTCTTTTCTTGTATTCCATGGTGGGCGAGGGAGTGGGTAGAAGGGGCTGGGATGCTAATTATCAGTTCTCTATAAACGGATGGGTTGAGGGTCTTGATAAACTCCCCTTATTGCGCATGGCTGGATGGAAACAGGCAAGCCTAGAACTCCTAAGTTTACCAAAGTAAGTAAAGTTCTAAAGAAGTAAAAAACCGCTGCATTTTACTTCTAAAGGGAGTTGCCATTTTTTTCTTTCCTGTCTATTGTAAAGTTTGTCACGCAGAGTTGCAGAGTTATCCTGCTTCTCTGTTCATCCCCTAATATAAGAACTATGTCTACATGAAACCTATTAACTGGTGAGGCATTCTCAACATCTCATCCTAGAGCATATTCTAAAGCTAAAAGCTCCATAAAAGGGAGACATGGAGAATTGAGGGGACAGACATTATATCAGGTACACGCTAAGAAATTAACCTAATGATAGCATTATTTTCCATTTTTGATCTGTACACTTAACTCTAAGCTTGAAGTTTCTCCAAAATTTCCCTACGGGCAACTCTGCCTGTATGGAACAAATTTATTCCTACTCTGTTTTTCTGCCAATCAGATTCCATCCACTTTTACTCCTCCAGAAATTATTCAGAATGGGTTCTTCCCTGATGGTGCTTCATGATTTCCAAAACATTTGTGGATTAAAAGATCAGTCCATAATTTCACTGGGTTTGGAACAGATAAGATAGATAAGATCATGTGCTCAGCCTACTCTCTTAATTCTTAAAAATCTGCAGTTTTAAATCCCTCCTGATTTCAACACTTCACAATCTCCTCCCTGTTTCAGCATTCTCCCCAACTCATGGCAATGAAGGATATTCTCAGGAAAATTCACCTTACCACTGGGGACTTTGCTCCAGACTTCGAGACTGTCCACCTTTGGTTTGCCTTGCCTACCTCCTACATATGCTATTCACCTGCATATCATGGCCTATGGATTTTCTCTAGTGTTGAGCAATGATAGGCTAGGGGCCAAGTTTTCAAAACCCAACCTGTCACTTTGATTAAAATGAAGGAAACTTTTCCTAAATGAAACAAAACAAAGTTTTTCCAGGTAATGCTATTTAGTAGGTAAGGCCATGCCAGATCCCAAAGATGAGGCTAAAACCTGGCTTAATCCCCAACTAGCTCCAATATTCAACCTCCAATGCTTAGGGAGCAAGTCCATCTAGAAGAGCTTCTGACTCCAAACCACCCTCAGTAATGCCTACAGTAAAACTTTGGTAAGTAATCTTTAAATGCCTTCACAGAGGCAAAGATTATCTGATCTTTAGATTAGATGATCTAAAGAAAGATTCTGGAAGTTACTAGTTATTGTCCTTGGAGAAAATGCTCAAGCTCACTGGTCCTCACTTTATTTTGCATTAAACAACTGTTACTCCATGTCTCTCTTAGGCTTCTCCCAGCTAACTATTTCTGTGAGCTACAGCAAAAGAATGAGACTGGGGATTTGACATAATACTTATAAAGAATCAACATCTGATTTTAGAGCAGTATGTCTGGTACCCACGGTTAGGACTTAGGATCCCCTAACTCAAAAGTGTCTGCCCTTGATACAGTCTATAATGAAAGATAGGCGTGATAAAGAGCAAATGGCTTTAAAATTACAAATAAAGCCTTAGGGGTTCTTGTTCATGCAATCTTCCAAAAAATTACAGAGACCTAAATAAACAGTCTTATTTCTCAGATCATGCTGAAGATCATATTAGGGACAGCAGGAATTCTGTCAGAGGCCGGTCTCCCCTAACACGAAGAGGATGCCATGCAGCAGTGGAAAGGACACAAGTGGTGGAGCTGACATATCTGAGCTTGAGGTCACATTCCATTACTTCCAATGATGTGGCCTTGGACAAACACATTACCCTCTCTGATTCTGTTTATCTACAAAATAGGATATTGTTATGTTTATTATCTACCTCAAAAGATCAATGTAAAGACAAAGTGAAATAATATGTCTTAAAGGAATTTGGATATTGAAGAGCTGCAAGGAACCATAAAGTTGTCTTTAGAGAGAAACTGAAGTGAGAATACACTTTGCTCTTTTTAGAGTTCATAATCCCATTCTGGGCCAAGGAGCGAACTGATTAAAATCATTCTCGTATGACATGTCAGTGGATGAAGATTACAGGACCTGACATTATTGCAATATTACAATCCATACAGTAAACCACCATTTCTCTTTGTGTTATGAATCTCCCATTATTGTGTACTCTCTCTCATGGCAAAAGACTGGTTTTGTTTTTCAGGTCAGATGTCGGCTTGTGGGCTCTGGGGCTCCTGCTTGCGTCTAACCTGGTACATCCTCCCCCACCACTCATCAGCAGATGGATCTTGTCTAAGTGGAGTGTATTACTGAATAACTGCAAGATCTGGAACATGAACCTGGTCAAGGAGCACATATACTTTGTAGAACAGGATAAATCTGTAAAAAAAATAATGGCTTCTCTCCTCTTCAAAATTTCCAATGCTAGAAGGCAGGTCAAAATGGAGGTTTTAGGAAGATCCTGAAATTACCTCTTCCTACGGACATAACAAATATACAGCTACATATAGCACAATTCCTTCTAAAAAGAACCTGAGGACTACCTGAACACCTGCTCCACAAAAAAAGATAAAAGAACCATACCAAGACAGGTAGGAGAGGCAGCAACATGATCCACCCCCCAGGCACTGATAGATGAATAGATTAAAAAAAGATGTGGTATAAATATATATAATGGAATATCACTCAGCCATAAAAAGGGATGAGATTTTGCCATCTGCAATAACATGATGGACCTAGAGGGTATTATGCTAAGTGATATATCTGACAGAGAACAACTAACTACCATATAATTTCACTTACATGTAGAATCTAAAAAGCAAAAGAAATGAACACAGTAAAACAAAAATCAGACTCATAAATACGGACAACAGACTGACGGCTGGCAGGGGAGAGAAAGTTTGTGGGGAGGGTAAAATGGGTGAAGGGGATCAAAAGGTATAAACTTTCAGTTATAAAATAAATAAGCCATCAGGATGTATAGCATATGGGATACAGACAACGTGGTCATTTTATAATGTATATGAAGGTCAAAGCACTATGTTGAACACCCAAAACTCATATGATAATTATATGTCAATATTAAAAATAATAAATTTAAATTAATTTCCAATATTAAAAATAATAAATAAAAATAGCTGCTACTAATGGCATTGAGAATTCAAAAAAAAAAAAAAAAGGACTACCAGAGACATTTGGCATTTTGGTGTTGAAGGAAACTAGTATTCTTTTTTTGTTGTTATAGTAAGTGAAGCCTAAAAGGAACATGCAAAGAGGGAGACGAAGCTAAGCTATGTCAACCTAGCAGGGAAACTGCACCTGTGAACAAGCCTAATGCCAACTTCAACAATGATTTGTCAGGTATGATTAAAAACTGAATTAAGCAATCCTCATTAGACGCTCAGAAGGATGAATTATGCTGCATAAATAGATTACTCATTCCCTGATAGAAACACTGGCACCACACACCCTGCTAGTAACTTTCAATTACATTGATAAATGAGAAGTTAAACTGTAATTTTTTTAGCACTATCCATTTTGTTTCTAATATCCTGCCACTTCTGTTTTTATTGTGATTGAAAAAAGAGTCTACAATGAAACAAACAGTCATGAAGATTAGTGTCACACTCCAGACCAGGAGATAATGGAGGGTTTGAGTCATGGTGGGAAAAGGGGTGCCAAGAAGAGTGAAAAGTGTCCTTTATATATCTCCAGTGCCACCCTAGATACTTATTAAGGTTGTATAATAAGTGCATTAAAGACCTGTCTTCACCCATATTATGGGAGAAGATAGTAATGACAGTGTCTTGAAAGTGCTATTGGAAAATTTAATCTCATAGGTCAGGGACTAGATTTGTTAACCAGTCAGCAAGTCAACAGATTTCATTTGCTACAGTTAATCTTTATAATGTTTCAAAAACAAAGAAGAGTAAAAACACTTAGCATGTAGGTCACCATTTCCTCTTCTCAGCTGTTTATAAGCTTCAATTAAATTTATATACCATCTCATATTTTTGGTTCTTGCCATAAAGTCATTTTCTGATTAATGCAGATAGTGAAAAATTGGGCTCAGCACTATGGAAAAGAGGGAGGACATCAAAACAGATAGCTGTATTTTCCAAATGAAACTGGGAGGTCTTGCTCCAACTTTTAGGCCCACCTTGGCATAATGATGCGCTCAATCGAACAATATCCAATTTCACAAAGACGTGAAAAGCAGAAAGCCTACACTTTAGTCTTTGGAGAGGCAAAAAAGGAATAACTGTATCTAATGACTCACACCAAAAACTTCTTAAAATCCCCTTTGCCCACATGTGCCACTTCCTGAATTACTGCTCCAAGAAGCAACTGTTAACACTCTTCTTACCCATACCTCAAAATTCCTCCAAACTTTCTTCCTTTCATTACTTCATCTCCTCTTTCTTGTTGCCCTCTTCTTGACTTCTGGACCTTTCCTTTTCTTCTAAGCTTCAGTGCAGGCCCAGAATGGAAATTAATTGTTTGTTCAGCTTCCTCCAGTTATCTTCTCCATGCATTACTCTCGTCAGACAGTAAAGAACCATGTTCCAAGTAGCATAAGGAATCTTCTTGATAGGAGAGAAGAAAGGAGCTGATTACTTACCTTGTAATATTTTTTAACACAGTTTTAATTATCAAGGGTCTAAGGAGACTTCTCAAAAAAAAAAAAAGAAAAAAAGAAAATGAATTGCTAGATATTTTACTGACAGCATTTTCAGCTGTTAAAGGTTTGAAGGCAAATACCTCTTAGCTTTTTCACCTCACCCAGAGCAATTTTATGCCTGCTTAGATCAGAGGCTTTCAGAACCTTCCCCCTCTTACATAAAAGAACTTCAAGTTGAGAGGAAAGAAATGTGAGGGGAAATTTTTAGCCCAGAGTTCTGGCAAAGACAGGGAAAAAACAAGAGGAGTGAGATTTTAGGCAAGAAGGCACTGAAGGCAAACTATATACATCAAAGGTAGCTCAAAGCCCAGAAAAGGGAGAGCACCTATAAAGAAATAAAAGAAAGCTGCATTAAGCCCTGAATCCTGAACTCGAGTCCTGCTCTTCCATTTGTATTAGGAAACTGACCTCCCTGGGCCTTCATTACTCCTCTACGGAATGAGGGAATTTGACTAAAGGATATGAAAGGCCCACATCCCATAATTTATGAATCCTTCTTCAACTCACTTGCCTTCTCATCACGCTCACCACTGCCATAACGCTCAGGACACTAAGTATCCTCTTGCCCAGTCTCAGCATGTGCTGTGATGCGTTTGCTTTACACTCTGTGCACACTGCAGCAGGCCCTAAGTACGCGTGCATTATCTCCATTACTAAATTCATCATCTACAACAACAAAAAATTATCTTAATTACCTGATTGATTATGATACTACACTAAGTTTACAGAATAATGACCTCATAGGAGTTGACAAATTAAGATAAATGAAGCTGCCTTGGCTGCAGCTCCACATACCAAGAAAGAATAAAAGCATTAAGTCAAAATACATCTGACCAAGAAGGTGTAAGCAGTGGGAGTGTTCAGCCATGAGCTATTTGATCTATTAACATCTCTAAGTCCAGCAGTTAATCTCTTTGGAAACAGTCTCCCAGAGAAAAACATCTGCAGCTGCTAGAATTGTCCAGAGGTCACATCAGTTTCAGGGGTAACAACACAGTGACTGGACAAGCTTTACACACTACCACGCTCACCACAACTTACTGACTTGATGTCAAATGATCTTGGTGTGATCTCAGGATAGGAATGAACACCGTGTTTCCAGTTCCAAAGCAAATTCAAAGAAAGAAGAAGTACTATTTAGCACCTAATTTTCCAAGGTGAATACTTTGGAAAGAACAATACTCACTTGGAAGTAAAAATTTTGGATTAACAAAAACATCAGGTTATTTTTAGTCATACGCTCAATATGTCAAGTTCATCTTGGGAGTAAGGAACACTTTGGTAATAAGAAAGTGCTTTCTATGAGGACTTGGAGCCACTGAGATAAGATGTCATCGTTTGCAGAGAAGGATTTCGTTCATTGCTCAGCACTGTGGGGTGCTAAATCAACGTTATTATGTGTTTGACTGAACAAGATGCAAATCTTATTTACATTTGACAGAAAACTGAGCATAAATCATTGAGTTCTTTGCAGGAGGATGAGCCAGAGATAAGGTGAAACTTTTTAAATTGCTAGTTCTATTCTAGCACTTCTGACATCTGGAATCAGGATGGCTTTTCTACTAAATTAAATTTTCATTATTTTGATAGTTTATTGAAGAAAAATCGACTAAATAAAATGGTAAGGAGAAAAAAATTTTCCTCATACATCTTCTTTCTAGCTTACATATCCTTCCCATCTCTCCAGGCTACTGAAGTAATACCTGAATAAAAATATTTGGGTACATAATATTCAAATGATTTTTATTTGGGGCCTAAGAAAATCTCTAAACCATCAAGTCCTACAGTGAAGAGAGAGATTTCCCTTTTTAAGTGTTTCTTCACAAAGTTATTTATGTTGTTAAAATAAACAATTCTACAAGGCTTTAAAAAAAAATTCAGCAGGGGGCTCCTGCGTGGCTCAGTTCATTAAGCATCAGACTCTTCCGGCTTGGTCATGATCTCAAGGTCACGAGATCGAGCCCTGCATCTGGTCTCAACGCTCAGCCAAAAGTCTGCTTGAGATTCTCTCCCTCTCCCTCCGCCCCTCCCGTCTGCTCAATCTCACTCTCTCTCTCTGAATAAATAAATCTTAAAAAAAAAAAAATCAGCAATCCTCTAATCCTTCTCCCACATACACATTCCTACCTTCCACCTCTAAAATTTCCATCCCTTGTGTCTTAAACTCAGAATTTCACTGATTCCACCTCTCCAGAAAATCCACCTGCCTTTATTCAGGGGAAGGGAGCAATGGGTACCTGATCATGTAGGCTGAAGGAGGAGTCCTGGGGAGGGGGGCGATTTTTTAAATAGCCTTTCTAATCATAATCCTTCTGCTTTTCAGTTCCGCTGACTCTCCGTGTGTTAAAGATGCCTCAAGTCTCCACATATCCATCCTGCTTTGCTACTGAGCTTCATCCCTTAATCAGCTTAGGATTCAACATCGTCAGTCTGCTGATTTTGGCTTTCGTCCAACTGCTATATTGTCACCTCCTCTACTGTTTTCCTTACCACTATGGGTTCACAACTTAAAAAAAAATCACATTATTGTCTACTTATTGGGGTTTTAGGAGGAAGCATTTAACCCATCTCTATGGGTTAAAATGTGTGTGCCATACTTAACCAAAAATCTCAAGTTTTGTCTCTTATTCTAAATCCTTACATATTGGTAATTTGTTAGCATAGCTTCTGGAATTAAAAATAAATCTAAAATTAAACCTATGAAATCTGTGATAGTTCTTTCCCTATGCAGGGGCTTTCTGTAAGTTTTTGTTTGGTTTTGTTTTCACTATTTTTTGTTCTGTGGCTCATTCTAGATGGTTAAGCTTGTTTGAGGTTGGGCTTCTGAATTGGTATACCCTTCCATACAATCCAAATAAATTAAAAATGATACTCAGCAAAAAGATCAATAAAGCTACCCAAATAGCAGTTATGAAAATCAAGCATTGGCTTTGTCTACAAAATGATTCAGAGTACAGTTGGGAGAGGCAAACTTACAGAAGACCATTACAACTATTTGCCCAGTTACTTGGACCGCTGCATATAAAGGTAATTGAAACATAATTCTCAAGACAGGCCTTAATTCTTAAGGCAGTTCTCTCTCTTTTTTTCCTTTTTAAATAACAAATCTTACTTATTCTTCAACGCATAGTTCAAATATTACTTCTCTTTGGCCTCCTCTCATCCCTTCTATTTCCCTGGCAAAATCAATTACCCCCTTATCTGAGCTCCTTTAATGTTTTGTATATACTTCTACTAGGGCACATAACACAGTGTACTAAGATGGCTTATTTTCTATACCTTCGTTATGTTTTGAACTCCTCAAAGAAAGAATCTGTGTTCTCTTCCTTTTTGGTACCAACAGTAGCTAGGACACTATGCAGAACTTCAAAAGAACATCAGTAAACAAGCTTGAACTCAATCACAATGAAGTAAATGCACCTTTACTTTGAGAAAGCCCAGGACTGCATAAGGAGAAGCAAAGATGGACATTCAATTCAAAGTCAGCATTAAAGAGACTTTATATATTAATCCAATTTCTTCCCACTAAAACTACCTGAGGAAGGCAACATCTCTATTTGACAGATGGAAGAACTGAGACTTATAAAACATGGTCAAGGTCAGAGCTGTAAGGATTAAACTAAGCACCTGAACCCTCATATGGTTCCAAAGGTCTTGTTTTTTTTCTTTTTAATGCTTCATTCTTAAGAGATCAGAGGATAAAACATGCAAAAAGAAACCATTTTTCATTTTGTTTTGCCAGATCTTGGTATATAATTGACTATAGTCTTCAAATATTAGTCTTCAAATATCCAAGTGTTTATGGTTTTGACTTGTTTTTACAGTGTTCTTTTCTGAGCCATTACATCTGCTATGGCTATTTAAGCCTGCTGTGAATTTGTGTAGTCTGAGACTGCTATTACTTTAAATGATAGTCCTTAGTACATGAAGATGATACTCCCAGCTGTTCTACCTTCAGGGAAGGAAGTAGGATACAACCAATTCCTTGACCTGTATTCCCAACCACATATTGTTAGCCTGCAATTTTCATACTTTGGAAACTGTGCCTATTGGGGCTCTGATTTTTTTGTATTTTTATAAAAGGAAAGTAAAAATGTAGGACACATTCATAACACAATAACCTTTTGGGGATGCACACTTGGTAGTATGTATCCTAATCTCCTTCGGGCCATCCAAGTCAGCTACGATATTCAGATTTGAGTCCACATATCTATACTTCTGTATCTAGATTCCTATATGGTCCACATGGACATGCTGTGCAATGTGAACATAAAGTTTTTTATATCAATCCCTAATCCCTCCGTCTTCAGAAAACTAGTTGACTATTAATGAGTGCCCAAGAAAATCATTTCCATTGTGGACAATCTGATTTTTCTCCTCCTACATCTTTCTGATAATAATTTCAGGTATCTCACAGATCCTTAGGCCATACATGTCATATTGTCACTGTGTCATAATTGGTAAGATAGCAGAACAGAAATCCTTGGTATTGCCCATTCCCATACCTGTTGAAGGCTTCATACTACACTCTTTCGCAGCTCTTTACAGAGGCTTTATCTACTTATCAGAGAATGCTCAGCCCACGCTCAGGGGAGTTCAGAGATGGCAGAGATGATGTCTCAAGAGCAGCCCTCAACCACTGATAAAGGGGAAGTTGGTAAGTAAACAGCAGAGTCCCTTCACTCCTCAGGGAAACAATGTGAGGTGGGTCCTGCACTATCTCCCCGAGGCCCCTAGCAGGACTAATCCCTGCTTTGTCACTGTAGTAATCTTTTCCTTAGAATACTGGCTTCCTTCCCCAAAGCAGGTAGGAAACCACTTTAGAAATAGTGTTTACTAGGTGATACTGTGGAGATTTGTTCCCACCACTAAGCAGAGAAGAGCACCAGCTCCCAACTCACATTCCACTAGGACGGCTTCTGCTTATTTCTTCTGTGCATCAGCTCTCTCTAACTTGGATGTCCTGTGACAAGGTCTACACTTTGTACACTGTAGCAAAATGAGGAGCATTTTAAAAACCCTGAGGCAAGAAGACATGCTGTCCGGTCTGTGTCCAAGATCACAATGAATTACCTTCTGCCATGACCACTGAGCTGTCCTTTGCAGCTCCAATTACTCCTTCCTCTCCAAAAGGCCATCCATCTCTAGGGTTACTATTCAATCATACCATGTCCCTTTGCCCACCTCTGCCCAAGTGAGCATTTACCATCTTTTTCTTCTGATAAGCTATACACACACACACACACACACACATTTTATCTTATTCAATGAATGTATTCATTTCTTATCACTGCTGTACAAATACCATAACCTTAGTGGCTTAAAACAAACAAAATTATTATCTTATAGTTCTGGAGATCAGAAAGCATCTCCCAAGGCTAAAATCAAACTGTTGGCTGGGTTGCATTTCTTCTGGAGACATTAATGAAAAACCAGTTTCCTTGCCTTTCCCAGCTTCCAAAGACTACATTACCTTCCTTGGCTCATGACCCCATTCCTCTATTTTCAAAGCCAGCATGGTGGGGCTGAGTCCTTCTCATGTTGCCATCTTTCTGATTCTTTCTCTCCGGTTTTCCTCTTCCATCTGTAAGAACTCTTGGGATTAAATTGGGCCCACCCAGATATCTCAAGGTCAGTTGACTAGTAACTTTAATTCCATTTGTGACATTAATTCCCCTTGCCATATAACCTAACATAATCACACTTTCTGGGGATTAAGACGTAGACATCTTTTAGAAGGGAGGCATTATTCTACCGATCACAATAAGTTTTTGAAAGTGCTAATTATGTTACCTACTGCTGTTAGGCCTAAAATAAAGTTTTCTAGATACTGTATATAAGGATGACCCCACTTATTCTAGAAATAACATATGTCTCAAACATTGAATACTATCCTCGTGAGGTGACAGCACGAGTAGTTGCCATGGGTGAGAACCTGTGATGTGTCAGGTATCTGATGGACTGAGCAATGTTTACCAGCTACAGCATGGCCTTCAGAATCAGGCGAGTCTGGATCTGATTCAGTGCTTTGCCACCTCCTGAGTGGATTTGACTCTGGACAGTTGATTAACCCCACTGAATCTCATTCAATCAAGTGTTAAAGAAACAATATACCTCTTTCATAGTGATGAGTTGATAATTTTGTTATTTTAATAGCTGACCCCAGAATTCCGCATTAAAGGATTGCCATTGTTAGAAAAAAATGAGATTATGTGGTTACATATAGGGTCACCACAAAAGTCCTTTTAACCTTTCAAAAATTATACCAAAGTGACAGCTTAAAATGTGCATGTTATTAACCTATAACACAGAGAATGAAAGAGAAAGAAATGGTGAGAGGTATTATTTCAGCAAATATTTAAGAAAGAAAAAGTAGGGGCGCCTGCGTGGCTCAGTGGGTTAAAGCCTCTGCCTTCGCCTCAGGTCATGATCTCAGGGTCCTGGGATCCAGCCCCGCATTGGGCTCTCTGGTCAGTGGGGAGCCTGCTTCCCCCTCTCTCTCTGCCTGCCTCTCTGCCTACTTGTGATCTCCCTCTCTATGTCAAATAAAAAAAATCTTTAAAAAAAAAAGAAAGAAAAAGTAGATGGAGGAATGATAAGGGACATACCAGCATATAGGAAGTTAAAGCCTATGTCATGTCACAGGGCACCAAAACAGAGGCCAGCCAATTTACCTGAAAATACACCTGGGAGTTCAGCCTCTGCAATCAGCACTACAAGGACAGGAATGAGTTGGAGTGGACATGAAGAAATAGTTAAAGACCTACACTCACAGCAAATGGATACATAGGACTTTCCTTTCTTTCTCTGTGCAGTCAGGCAACTTATTCTCAACCTCAGCTATATGAGAGATGGGATATGTTTTCCTCTGAAGAAATGGGGTCAATAAGGTCCTAATGTGGGAACAACAGGCACACAGAAAAGGGGATGGATGATTCATAACACTGAAAAGCCAGAAATTATATATAAGCTCATATCCTCAACTATAGGTCTCTCATAACTCCATCCCTATTAGGAAAAAAACTACAGAATTTTGTGTAGTGTAGCTAACCTTTACACATACTGACCTTTGGGTAACTCTCAGTGAAATAACTGGCTCTATATTAGAGGCCATCAGATGACAAGCCCATTCACCAAACAGAACTTCTGATTGGAATTTTAGTGACAATTTTTTTTCTTTTTTAAAAGATTTATTTATTTATTTTAGAGAGAGAGAGCACAAGTGGAAGGGACAGAGAGAGAAGGAGAGAGAATCTCAAGCAGATTCCATGTTGAGCTCAACCAACTACACCACCCAGGCACCCCGGTGACAAAATTTTAAATATAAATAGAAGGCCAAAAATTATCAGACATTTGAAGAAAGTCTCCAAAGTTCAAGCAAACAGAAAAAAAAAAAAAAGATAAAAGGCAATGATGACGTTAACACAACATATAAATGTTGAGAGACACTAGTCTTTCTATAAAACTAGAAAATAAGGCATTGAAAAATGCATTAAATTAAATTTAAAAAGTGCTCCTGAAAATTAAAGATATTATAACATATTTTTTCTAATCAAAAGTGAAGATGGAAGTTAAAGTTGAGAAATCCATGAAAGTAAGCTAAAATGTTATATTTTAACATTTGAAAAAATATTAGTGTTTGATAGCTTTAGTGGAACTTTTTAAAAACAGAGAACAGAGAAAATAAATGGAATAATAAAATAGTAAAATAATAGAGTAAATTTGGGAAAGAAGAATCATAGTATGTGAGTAGTCTCAACAGCAAATGATACTAAACTATTCAAAAATGTGGGAACTAAGTGGTGAGTTAATTAAATATGTGCTAAACTATACTGAGAGACACACATAGGTATGGGGGGGTGGGGGGAGAGGGTGTTAAGAGTGATAAATCCTGATTTACCAAAACAGTAATTCTAAAAACACTGATTGGTAAATTAAGAAATAGTAATACAAATATAAATATTAATAAAGATATTGAAAATCAGAATAAATCTGTAAAAAAACTGAAGTTGATATATGAAGAAAGCAGGACTTGAAAATGAGGAAGAACAGGACAGGAGACTATATTTTATGCAAAATACACTCTTTAGTCCTATTTGACTTTTAACTAGGTGAATGCAATACCTTGATAAATGTAGGATTGCTTTCAAAAAAGAAAGCTACCTTGGCAAACGATGGTGTAGAAAGTGGTATCTCAAAAGTCTGAGTATCAGAAACCAAAACTTTAAAAAAGGATACTTAGTTTTGCATAAGAGAAATCTAAGAAGAAAGAAAATAAAAAGAAGGGAGTAGGAGAGAGAAGTAATGGGCAGTAGCCAATAAAAAGGTAAAATTTTGCACCACACATTATAGAACTCTTTCCCATGACAAAACAAAACCATCAGGACCACACCCTTGACTCACAAATGACTGGTGTGAGCAATCTCTGACAAGGAGACTGAAGAACTTGTCATTCCTTTAAGCACAGATCATAACAGATGAAGAAAGATCCAATGGGTGGGGTTAGCCCTTAGAGAATGCTCCTCGAAAATCAGGAGAAATTTTAGAAAGATTTTGGATTTACAGATTTGATTTTTCCTGGAACATAAGCAAAGAATCCAATTAATATCCATTATATTGAAATTACACATAAAATAATTTATCCGATAATCTTATCACACTGCTAATACATAGTAAGTATTTTGTATGAAGTAGATGTTATATATCATCTTGTATAATCTTCACAACAACACTTTAAGGTAGGCAATATTAACTCCATGCTTCCCAAGGAGAAAAAAGTTCAGAGACATGATTTTCTCAAGGTCACAAAGACAGTTCATTGTCAAAGGTCTTTGTACAACACCAGCAGAATTATCAAATCCATCCTCAGACAGAAGCAGAACCAAACACACTGATCAGGATTCACTGGCAACTTACTCTCTGTGTACCATTTTAAAATGAGTGTGGCTAAAAGATGAGGAAATATACTCCCTTTTGCTTTGGAACTGAAGATGCTCTAAACTAACCTTAAACAGATTGAAGGGAAAAAAACTGAGTAGGAGTGGAAATGATCGTGATAATGTAGAGAAATTTTTAAACATGACCATATTTTATGTAGGAGAGTTGTTTTGTTTTGCTTTTTTAACGATATCTTTTTGTGGGAGGTAACTTCTATCTTTACCCTGTTTTAAGAAACTCATTGCCCCAATCACTTAATATATTAGATCATGAATGTTATTCTGATTCTGGTAAGAATATTAGATATCCTCAACTACAGAAATAGAAAGTCTGAAAATACCGACTAAAATTAATAAATTAAAAAACTGCTGTTCAAGAATATTATTTAGAAAGATAGTAGAAAATTTCATTTGGACATGATTCATCAGTACCATCAATCACTGACAGACATGTTGAGTAAAGTATACCCTGACACCCTGGATCCTTTAGCTTCCACTGTCCCAATTTACTGCACTTTTCTGTTAAATACTGCCAAAGAAAGGAGTCAGTTGGAAATTATTTGCGCTGTGTCTCAGAAATCACTCTTTTTCTCCATTTTTTTTAACAAACCATTCATCTTTGCAATGACGTATTCTAAAACTTTGCATAGGATCAGTGTCAGCAATCTGTTGGACTCTAAACCACAAATGCTTCCAAGAATTAACCAGGGAATAAAATTAGAGAACCCAGCAGAGGCAGGTGGAAACTAAATAAACTATAAAATATACGCCCCTAAAAGTATTCAGAATCAGTAACTTTTTCCGTACCAGACAACAGATTCTTGCCAGCTTCATTTGTCCTATATGCTACCAGCTTGTGACTTCTTATTGAAAGTGTCCCCATTTGCCCTCAACATCTTTTTCAAAATCAGAGTTGTCATCAGCCTCTTCGGTTCCCACTAATTCCTCAGAGGTCACTCACAAAAACTCAGTGAACTCCTTCAACCCCTGGCAGTGTGTTAAAGTCCCAATGAAGTCCCTGACACTGTGCAAGCCACCAGGGAACAGCAGGGAGTACAACAAACACAGAGTGTGGATAGAAAATTAATCACTGCTGTGACCACATTAACAGATATAGACCTACAAATTATAACATACACTGCTATCTAGGGTGCTATGAGAATATAACAGGAATACTGATCTGTTTGAGGCTGTCCTAGTCTTCAAGGGCATAGTTCTTCTTGTAAGAGACCTGAGCTCATTTAGATCTGTTAGGTGTTGTCTCATAATGTGTTCACTCATATAGATTTAAATTCCCCTGTAACCAACGTTTGTTTTACCCTCCTATGGTTTGAAGATCATTCTATTTGACAGAGAAGACAAAAGCAAAACAAAAACTGAGAGTTTCTCCTTCTTATATTACTCATCAATATTATAATGTTGGCCCTAATCAACACACTGTTCCTTCATTGATTTTTGCCTCAAACATGGCGTTTTAAAAATGCATTTCTGACAG
Organism: Nasua narica; assembly: GCA_028533885.1. Taxonomy (NCBI): domain Eukaryota; kingdom Metazoa; phylum Chordata; class Mammalia; order Carnivora; family Procyonidae; genus Nasua; species Nasua narica. The sequence continues at coordinate 145,940,407 of CM052799.1, forward strand.
TCTTTGCATACTTGCTCTAGTCTCTGATCAATTTGGATTTTAAACTTCTTGACACTATTCTTAACAAGCTGCTCGGTTTAGTAAAAAGACAGCTTGTTTTCAGATTTGAATCCTTAGTCAAACACTAACACAGTTTTATCATAACCAGATTATTTTGTTTCTCTGAGCCTGTTTCCTCATTTCAAAAATGAGAATAATAATTCCTACTCTTCAGTTCTATAAGGAGAATCAGATTAGATCACAGAAGCAAAATACCTGGTACGATGCCTGGCACGGAGCAGGGACCCACCAAACAATTGATGGTTATTATTTTTACAGATGCATGCTGTACACAGTGCTTGTTCTCACCTCCACTAGGGTTTCTCAGGGACAGACACCCAGCCTTCGACTTCTTTTCTTTCCCACATAATGTCTAAGCACACAGTACCTAGCAATTAGAGCAAGGAGGTGTGCTGACCATTAATAACACTGGTAAAAACTTAAAAGGAATTCCACATTTGACAATATTCTTTAGTTTAGCAGGAAAGAATAACTTTTTATCTTGTAAATACTAAATTACATGCTCTTTTTCCAGTTTAAACACACAGTCTGTTTACAACTAATTGTCACGTTAGTGGCTTCTGCTCCAATGAATGTTCACACACTGTGTTTACAGGTTTATACTTCTACTATTGTGGCCCTGTTCCCATAGAATACATATTCTGCATGACAAGGGCTTATCTCCCTTCACCAAACAACTCTCTGCCTGAATTTTTTACTTCATCAATCAAAGTATTCAGTTATTTCAATGCCTGCTGAGCAAAGGTAAATTTCCACAAACACCATTAGAGGTATAGAAGAGAAAATCTAGCCCTACATATTACAGACTGTTTGTCGAAGGCAATGAATTCCTAACTCTAGGTGGGTCTATCAAAGAAGAAAGAAGAGGGCTCTTACTATTCCAGTTATTAAAGTACTATGTAAACACGTAAACCGTTAAAGGGGAGTCTCACTTTACAAAATAGAAAAGCAAGGTCTCTATTTTATGAATCAGTTGCATTCTAACAGTTTAGTCTAGCAAATATTTCTCTGAGGCTATCAGAATAAGGCTATGTTCCATTTATTAACTAAATTAAACATGTCTGAAACCCTATCTTAGTAACCAAGGTAAGTCCATTTTCTCCTCGTCCCCTGCCATACCACTTCTGTGCTAACATCAAGAGGTCTAGTATAGTGGAAATTGTGGGTGTTCTACCCAGGCCCCCTGGTGTCCCCTTCACAGCCCCTGTGTGCCCCAACATGACTTCTATGTCCCTTTGCATGGAGAACAGTACCTGGGACTCTTTCATTGCTAGCTTACACTGCTACTATTAGACTTACAACATTTAAGAGCAATCTTAAATGTTACTTAAAAAAAGTTATATTTTAAATTCAAATGCTAGAAATACATTTAACCTCCTAATCCAAAGACTATCCACACTAATGCCAGAAAAGAGGCTCCTCTTCCCACAGAATAATAGTGACAAGAGCTCCATTAGTGACTTGAACTACCAAATGTTCCTACAACATGGATTTTGGGATTAACATTACAGATTCCTCAGAATTATCGGGATCTGAAACTGCAGAAAATCTATACCCTCAAACATACACACACATATTTTAACACCTCCCTTAACTCCAATGCCTAGGCCAGTCCCATCAAAGGAACTCAATACATGTGAGAAAAATTAAAAAGTAAGTGACTGAATGAGTATACAAACTAATGGATTTAATAGCTTTTATTGAGTATCTTCCATGTACCAGGTACTGGACTAGCCTCTAGGGATACCGTGATGAACAGAACCATTCACAAACCCCACCCTCATGGAGTTTAAAGTCTAGTGAGGAAGGAAGACAGACTCCGCACACATGTGCCTGCATGCATGTACACACACAGATACATGCACATGTGGAGAACCAACTGAGTTCTGCAAGGGGATAATGGTTTGTATGGATGTAGAAGATCCAATACGGAATCGAGCAGCAGAAACAAGAGTGAGCAGGCCTCCTGCCTAGTGTGGAGCTTGCCCCAGTGGCTCCTGGAGCTACAGTCACGAATTCATATGCATGCATCATTGATACGTCAAGGATGGGCAGTATTTCCTCAAGTGTATATCACAAACAGATGGCTTTACAAAGAAATTCTCTTTTCAATAAACTTGTCAAAGTCATTGTATAGTGAATAGTCACACAAAGTAAAGAATCATCTCTTATCAATTTTGAAACTTATCTTTATGGTTTACTTAGAATAAGATGAATCTGCAATGTGATTAAATAATAATGTAGCAAACTGTTAGAACCAAGAATGACAGGAAAGCTCATAATAAGCTTCAGCAAAGTTTGAGAGAATCTGGCTCCCTCCCCAAGAGGTATTTCCTTCTCACTCTTGAAAGTATGAGAGCTCCCACATGCTGTGGAATAACATGCTAGTATGAGCTTGAATATGTTATTTTATAGAATTATGATTAATTTTTCTAACAGAATAAAAAATACAGTTTAATTCCACTAACTATTTGCTTACTTTAGTAAAAACAGTATTTAGTATGAGGCTATGGGATATTACTTCAACTCCCCTGCAGCTGCACTGGCAAGCCTATAAACAGTTTTACTCATTCTTAGAGTATTTCCTAAGTTTAACAGAGTCATGATAGCTAAAGTAAAGACACCATGAGTACCACACACAGTAACAGCTCTACTACTGCAGAAGAAGTGGCTAAGGCAACTCTGTTTTAAACTGATTGAAAAAAAAATTACCAAGAAAGAAAATAGGATATACCACATGCTAAGGAATGAGCTTTACATCTGGAAACTGTATGCTGTTGCTACACTAATTTTTTCTTACATTTTAGAGAAAGGTTCAGATGCCTTCGTCCTAAAGCATAAAAACATTGCCTTCAAAATGCTGCCAGTCTTCATGGAGGATCTGTATAATAACCTATTTTTGACATGTCAAAGATAGGTATTACTCATATCTCCAAGAAAAAAGGAAAAGGTAGAAGAAAATCTTTAGCCAACTCTGACACCTTGATTATAGACTGGCTTGTATGGTCCTGTAGTGTCTCTATCACTCACTGAGTCTTCAAACATGAAGACGATGTCTACGACAGGCCATGTGGCATGGTATAGACAGCACAGGCATTAGAATCAGAAAACTCTGGTTTAAATTTTGGCTTGGCCACACAGAAGGTATGCAACACTGAGCACTTAACACTCTGAGTATGACTTTCCTCATTTATGAAAGGGAGTCAGAATTCATACATTACACATGGTTAAGAGGGCTAAATGTTATTTTTTAAAATATTCTATTTATTTATTTGAGAGAGACAGAGAAAGCACGAGCAGGGGAGGAACAGATGGGGAGGGAGAAGCAGACTCCCAACTGAGCAGGGAGCCTGACTCGGGACTTGATCCCAGGACCCCAACATCATGACCTGAGCTAAAGTCAAATGCTTAACCAACTGAGCCACCCAGGTACCCCAAGAGAGCTAAATGTTATTATGCATGTAAAATTCCTTGCATGGACACATGGCAGGTGTTTAATAAATGTTCAAATACACGGTTGTCTTCATCTCACCACTAAGGAATGAAGAATGGCGATTTGTACAATTAATGGTGACTCCCTGGGGTACAACACTCACCAAATTCTTCCAGCTTCCCTCCTCTTACTTCCAAGTTAGAGAATTGTTTGGGATCCTCCTCATCGCTACAGGAATCTGTTTTAACATCAATGTCCAGCTGTTTATAGCCTTTCACATGTGCCATCTACTCTTCCCTTTAGAATCCCATGCACCTCCAGGTTAATCTCCCTAAAGCTCTACTAACACTTAATTACTCTACAACGTCCCTAATGTCCACAGAAAATATTCAAATACTAAGCTAGGACATTGAAGACCCTCCATTTTCAATGCACATATATGGATGAATAAAAATAGAAAATGTATCATTAAAATGACTATAAAAATCTAATAGAAATTGCAAACCACAGTACAATATGTTATGACCAAACAAACTGAGAATCGGTTATACAAACATATAACTGGTCACTAGCAGATGTCTTTAAATCCTTCTTTGTTAGAACTGCTAGAATGGCTCTAAAATGCAGTGAGTCCTTTATAACAAGAAGAAAGGTTATACTGGGCTGCATCACGAGGTGGTCTGAATAATGTAGTGACTTGTAGAGTCCCAGCTAGGTGTAAGAATACCAATAATATATAGCAACTATTCAATAATGCCTGTCTCAGTCCAATTTCCCTAGAAAGACTAAGTCGAAAACGCATTGCTAACATCTTACTGAGAAGAGCAATTCCAGTTCAGTAGGGGTAAAAGAAAAAGGTACTAAAAGAGGGAAAGAACATGTAAGGGAGTACATTAATGAACTGCCCATAGCTCTCTAGCCAGGTCCACTGATTGCTCAGTCTCCCTGGATGGCTTTAGAGAGATGTGAGGATTACTGTGTTTCCAAATGGTCCAGAGAAAAAGGAGTAGGAAGTAATTTCTTTGCTGACTCCATTTTATCCTGGCTCATGCCTCCTAAATTGGCAATGTTCACACCATGAGGAGTTAATTCTCTACATCTTGGTATTGTCACCTACACCTTCAGCACATGCTAAGGATGCTGCAGGATTCTAAGTCCCTGACCTTGGTGCTTTGAGGCCAGAGGTGGTGAGAGAAGCCAGATCCCTGTTTGAGGTGATGAGGCTTCAAGGCCTCAATGAGGCCTCAAGGAAATACTAACTGAAACAATGGAGTTATACCAAAACAGGTGGCTAAGGGAATTCATGCTGATGGGCCATAGGATCTCTTCTTTGTCTGTTCAGAATTAACTGGATTATTTTGTGATAATGTTCATGAAATATTAAGTGAGAGAAACCAGACTAAACAGGAAAAGTCTTCAGATCACTCGGCAGATCCTTTCCTATAAAAGGGAAGAAGGAGGAAAACAGGACTGGGTAGGTGAACCTCGGGCTGTGATGCAAGTCCACAAAGTCCAAGCCAATTTGACAGGGTTTGCTGGAGAAAAGACTGCCCAGTAGAGGAGTTCCATAGACACAAATGGCCAGACCCTAGCACTCCCCCATGTTCAGTGATCTGTGGAGAGCCTCTTGGGAAGAATGCCTGAATACCTTGAGAGATCTCAAAGGTGCTGTCGTTGGATGCATGCCTTCAAGCTGAAGCATAAATTCCTTTTTGAAGAGAGATACAACCAGTGCATCTTGACGTCTCCCATACCTACAGAGACATTGCTTCAAGAGCACTGGACTAAGCAAATTGAGAATGGGATGAGACTGGAGACTGATCCCTTAATTGTAAAATTAAGTGCATGGTTTTTTTGTTTTAACTTTCTAATTTGGGCACTAATTTGGGCACCAATCCCTCCTGGTTAACCCTGTCTGGTATCCAGTAAGTACACTACTTCATAGCAGTAAATGTGGCAGGAGAAAAAAATGACCAATTTAGGTGCAACTTCAAAATAATATTCAGAGATATGCACAGATGTCTATAACTGAAGAACCAAAAATTTCTCATTCTCTTTGGACCAGTTCAGCAACACACAGCAGGTAAGAGGAAAGTGTTCCAAGATGACCAATCATTATGGATTATAGCAAGAATGATTGATGGAAAAAGAAAAAAAAAAATCCAAGTTATATGGTTGGTCTTTACAGTAATTGAGAAGGACCAAAGAAGGCAGCAAATACTTGGGAGAAAATATAAGTACTGCAAGGAATAATAAGAAGAAATGCAAGGAATGTAAGTCCATGCAAAGGAATTAAGCTTTCTATATAAATAATGAATTTTCTGTCGAATAACAAGAAAAAAAACTTCCTGATCTAGAAGAATCTTATGAATATTATTTAAAAGTGGATCAGAAAGAAGCAGGTTATAGTAAACAATTTTGTGCCAATTCATAGGGGAATCAACTTATTGGATTTTTTTTCCATTTCTTGTATGTCTGTACCACAACTTTCCAGAGACTTTATTAGTGCTCTTGGCAACTCTAGGCTCAAATGTATAACTAATGATTTCCCTGTGGAAGGACCAAATGTCCTTGGAGAGAAGGCTGAACTGGAATTTTTCAGTCAACTACCCCACATTCTCTCCTAAAGTGGGAGCTGGTCTGCTGGAGAGAAGTACAGGGAGGCCCCAACCAAAGAGTAAGCTGTGTTCTAAAAGCTACAGACTAAAAACTTGTAATTCAGTTCCCCATGGAAACACTTAACAGTAACGAACCATCATTAGAGAAGTACTACTGGGATCAAGAGGTACTTCTGGGATCAAGAAGTACCAGAAGTGTAGTGATAACAGTTTAATGAAGTCTAACTTCCTATTCAGTTGTATCGTTCCTCAGTACTTGCTTCAAAGGTAAAATGCACTGAAACCAAGCAGGACATAAGAAAGACAAAGCAGTCTTCCAAGTGCAAGAAGAGAGGACACTCTCAATTCGTACAGCAGCAGTAGGACAAGGAGTGGAGCAAGGAGGGGCATGCAGTATTACCATTAATACTCAGGGTTGGCTTCATGGGCATACAACCCATGCTGAAAATGACCTGCCTTTGGTTTAAGTTCTGCTAGCACTTTCTTAAAATTCTTAATAGTTTTTGAACACGTGGCCCTACATTTCAATTTTGCACTGTACTCCACAGTTTATGCAGCCAATCCTGCTCATACTAACTTAAAATTAACATAATATTTTCCCACTTTACCATCACAAATGCCTGTGAAGTAGGTAAAGCAGGTTGTGCTGCCTCTACTTTATAACTATGTAAAATTGAGGCTTAAAAAAGAGAAGGAATTTGTTCCAAAAGTTAAACACATGGTAGAGCTGAGACTTAAATCTAGGACTTCAGACTTCAAGGAAAGGGCTCCTTCCATTAGCCTACACTGCCTCCAGACACCCTAGAAGATGGTCCGGTGATAAGACAATATAAAATAAAGGGCAGGGCAGGGAGTACCCTCCTCTTCTCAGTAGTTCCACATTACTGACCTTATTTCATCTCAAATTCATCCCTTGTGAACGATAGGATCTTGTTCTTTTTCGACAAAATTAAGTTCTTTCTTTCCCGTTTCTTAACTGATCCTAAAATGTGACTCTATGTAAATCCTACTGATCTGCATGTGTACATGTTCTTTCCCTATCTGGCAGGGTTCTATCTGGGTTTCCTGTGCTTGTGTGGCCCCTGTCAGTATACAGAAATGATCTGTGATCTTGCTAGCTGAGCATGGGGGATTCCTGGGCAACTTTTCTTAGCTTTATATAGTAAGAAGAAGAGCATAGTGGATAGATATTGAATAGCATGAGATGAAGTGCATCTGTTCCCACTAGAAAACACCTTGGTACATCAGATGAGGGAAAGGAGCAGCAATGCTAAGATATTGGGTTATGAGATTACAGAAGCCCTGAAGATACACAACACAGCAGGAATGACCAAGGGCTCCTTACTCTGCACAATAGATTTGAAGATAAGAAATTTCTCAAGCCTTCCATTTATAAGTATAAAAGCAGTTTTAAAGCCTCTTAGGATAAAAAGATTAGTTTTCTAAGTACATAAGGCATAAAGGATAACTTACCTAGGTTTTTGGTCTTGGGTGAAGGTTATAGCTGACCAAATGGTGACTCCAACTAAGCTTCAAGGTTGGAAGACAAGTGAGTTATTTATTATAATATACCATATGAAAGAGAAAGAATTATTACAAAATATTATATTCCAATGACAACCTTTCATTTCAGAGAATTACTGAAAGTAAAAATAATATAGCAGTTTAATAATATATTCTGATCTCAACACCATGTAGTACACAGAACAGAGGAAAAAACAAGAGCTCTTGAACCATATGTACGTAGGATGGATTCCCAGTTTAATTATTTCATAGTTTTGTGGACTTGAAAAACTCATTTAGCCTCAATGAATTTATCTGACTTTATAAGAAAATGCAAGATAATAACATCCACATAAGTTTGTTGGTAATAATAAACAAACTTATCTCATACTGCCTAACACAGAACATGTGCTCAAAAGGAGTACTAGCTGTTATTATTTATTCTCCTCCAGTCAAGTTGGTTTACAACACTTGTCTTTGTCTTGCTTTGGAGATAGTCTTTCCTATCCTAATTTTTTTTTTTTTTTTTTTTTTTTGCCCAGTAGCCCAGAATCTATAGTTGCCAAAGGCCAAGTGACATGCAGCTCCTCCATTTCAGAGTAACAAAATCTTAAAATTGGAATGGAAGAAAAAAATAGCCCTCCTCTTATGTTTGCTCAAGCTTTATTAGCACCACTCCACACACATAAGTACATTTAAAATTATTCTCTGCATCCTCCTTTTCACTCATCACCACTTCCAGCCCCACACTGGTATGGCCAGATTCCAAGATCAACTCTATTCTCAGATGATCTGTTATTTGAAGCACCACTGTGCATTATAAGAGGGGAAGCATTTTAGTACTTGATTACATGCTGCTTTCAACACACAGTCATTTTGCGTAAGCTGCAATTAAACATTTACAATTCATTTAAGAGCAGTAAAAGAGACATGGTTTTAAAACATAATTGTGATGTTGGCTTTGCAAGGTTTTTCTTTATATCTAAATATTTGTAATCATGCAGGGTTGATATATGTGTAGAAGGTACCTATAGAAGAAGAAAATACTCTGTAATTTTATAAGAAGAGACTGAAGTTTTTGCTATCACCAAGTTATAAACAATATTTAAAACATTTTACTGTATCCCAAAAGTTTATTTTCGCTTTTGTTTCCTTTGCGTTTGGAGACATGTCCTGAAAGAAGTTGCTGTGGCTAATGTCATAGAGGTTACTGCCTATGTTGTTCTCTAGGGTTTTGCTTCTGCACAGCGAAGGAAACAATCAACAAAACAAACAGGCAACCCACAGAATGGCAGAAGATATTTGCAAATGACACTACAGAAAAAGGGCTGATAACTAAGATCTAGAAAGAACTCCTCAAACTCAACACTCAAAACAGATAATCACATCAAAAAATGGGCAGAAGACATGAACAGGCACTTCTCCAAAGAAGACATACAAATGGCTAACAGACACATGAAAAAATGTTCATCATTTTTAGCCATCAGAGAGATTCAAATCAAAACCACACTGAGATACCACCTTACACCAGTTAGAATGGCCAAAATCAACAAGACAGTAAACAACAAATGCTGGAGAAGATGTGGAGAAAGGGGAACCCTCCTCCACTGTTGGTGGGAATGCAAGTTAGTGTAGCCACTTTGGAAAACAGTGTGGAGATTCATCAAGAAATTAAAAATAGAGCTACCCTGTAATTGTACTACTGGGTATTTACCCCAAAGCAGCAGATTCAGTACAAAGAAGGGCCACATGTACCCCAATGTTCATAGCAGCAATGGCCACAATAGCCAAACTGTGGAAAGACCCAAAATGCCCTTCAACAGATGAGTGGATAAGGAAGATGTGGTACATCTATACAATGGAATATTATGCCTCCATCAGAAAGGATGAATATCCAACTTTTGTATCAACATGGGCAGGACTAGAAGAGATTATGCGGAGTGAAATAAGTCAAGCGGAGAGAGTCAATTATCCTATGGTCTCATTTACGTGTGGAGCATAAAGAAAATCATGGAGGGCATTGTGAGAAGGAAGGGAAGGGTGAATGGGGGGAATTGGAGGGGGCGATGAACCAGGAGAGAATGTAGACTCTGAGCAACAAACTGAGGGTTTTGGAGGGGCGGGGGTGGGGGGTTGGGCGAGCCTGGTGGTGGGTATGGAGAAGGGCACGTACTGCATGGAGCACTGGGTGTGGTGCATGAACAATCTTGTAACACTGAAAAAATAAAATAAACATATTTGGGAAAAAAAATTTTACTGTATCTGAGGCGTTTGAACAGTTCATAGTTTGAAATGTGTTAATTTTGATTTCTATGTGTAAATGGTAAGAATAAGAATCTTATTTTTCTAAAAGGAATATCACCTTCTGACTATAAACTAATGAAATCGGTAGAGCAATAGCTTGGTCACTTTATGGTTAGCTTCCCAATAATTATAACAATCTAAAAATCTGCTCTTAAAGTGCAAAATTCAATAGTTTTCACAAATTATTATTAATCTGTCTGCCAAAGAAGTTTCCATACTTAAGATTTATGTTTCTCGTCTCCACACCTGGCTCTTGTGTGTACTATAGAAGAAATTCTCAAATGTTTTCTTTTCTTTTTTTTTAGAGACTTGCTTATTTATTATTTGAAAGAGCAAGCATGCAGGGGTGGGGGAAGAGAATCTCAAGCAGATTCCCCACTGAGCGCAGAACCTAACATGGGGCTCAATCCCATGACCCTGAGATCATGAGCTGAGCTGAAATGAAGTCAGATACCCAACCGACTGAGCCACCCAAGCACCCCTCAAATGTTTTCAATATGGGAAAGAAAGCCAGCATAGTAAGACATAAAGACATCATAGGCATAATAGTCAAAAGACATAGGTTCTATTTCTTACTTGCTACACGTTGAATGTTGGTGTTTCCCCTAAATTCCATAAGTTGAAATCTAATGCCCAATGTGATGGTATTAGGAAATGGGGCCTTCAGGAAGTTATCAAGTCATGAAGGCAAAGTCCTCCTGAATGGGCTTAGTGTCTTTATAAAAGAAGCTCTAGAGAGAGCCCCTCCCCCTTCCACCATATGAAGATACAAGAAGTCCATAATCCGGAAGAGACTCTTACCCAAACATGCTTGTACCCTGATCTTGGACGTCCAGCCTCCAGAACTGTGAGAAATGAATTTCTGTTGTTTATAAACCACCCAGTCTGTGATATTATGTTATCGCAGCCCAAACGGACTAACACACTGGTCTTGAATTTACCAGCTTTTCACCTTAAACTAGTCACTTCACCTTTCTAGGCTGTTTTTTTTTTCTTTATTTAAACCATAAGGGGCGCCTGGATGACTCAGTCGGTTATGCCTCTGACTCTTGAATTCAGCTCAGCTCATGATCTCAGGGTTGAGAGATTGAACCTGACATTGGGCTACCTTGAGACTCTCTCTCTCCCTCCCCCTCTGCCCCTTCCCCCACTCATGTGTGCACACATGGTCTCTCTCTCTCTCTCTCTCTCTAAAATAAATAAAATCTTTAAACCTAAGAATATGAACCTAAGAATATGGCCATGGTAATCTATAAGATCCATATGAGTTACAAATTCCTGTGACCCAGATTTCCAGACACATTATGTTGTAGTAAAGAATAGTACCATCAACTGTCTTGTCTTTTTGCCTCAGCTTGTTGGTCATATAGTGAGGCACAGATTTATCTGTACGTGACATTTTATAAATGTATACTGTAAGGGCACAAATCTAGACTTCATTTTTTATAATAGGTATAACTCAGAAACAACTGTTGAATTCTAATATCACAGAACCAATTCCCTAGCTATTATCCATTGCCCAAAGTAACTTAATTTAATAACCATAAAAGAAGATAGTATTTTAGTTAAATACACAAAGAAATGCAATATGAAATATATTGTAACAATACATGAAATACAAAAAATGATACTGAAGGTATAACTATGTAGAAGCCTCCCTTACTCATCCTCAGGTATTAGTTAGGTTAAATATTTTCTTTTAAGAGCTTTCAAGACTCATCTACTAGGAGACAAGCTGGAATTCTACTGTGAAGTACACTCATCTTTAAAATTGCATTAACATTTGAAAACATTTTTTTTTAATTTAGCAGGCATTCTTGCTTTCTGATTTTTACATGAACCATACCATATTGTATTGCAAACTAGGACATGCTGGCATTAGAGATATGTCTAAGACCATTTCAAAACACATTTGGTCAACATCCATCCATATTTTAAGATGATTCTAGCTCACTTTATAAATGAGAAAATAACTATTCCAGTATTTTTTTAAATGGGTGGTGGCAGTTGGTGGTGTCACTATAGCACTAATTGGCATGTGCATCTTTACACCTGTGAATATGCACTTGCACTCAGACACTGACGAAAACTTTTTCTTTAAAAGGGCAATAAAAACATGGTTTATGTTCACATATCCTTGGTTTTTTGTTTTGTTTTGTTTTTCAGAAGAACCATATCCCAATTCCTAACCTAGTATTAAGACCCTCCAAAAGCATGCCTCATGCTCTTTCAGTTTCATTTCCAAATATTAATCTTCTCCATTCTGTCCCTCATCTGTTTGTTTATCCCTCTACTGGACTTTTCTTTCTCCATACTTTTGTTCATGGTGTCCTCACCTCCTTTCTCTTAACCAAATTCTACCCATTATTTATGCCCCACTTCAAATTCTTCCTCTTCTATAAAATGGTCCTAAAATATTTTAGCCCAATATTCACCCTCTTCTATTCCATCTGATGCTGTGACTCTGTCTTAATACTTTTAGAATTAATTGTTCACTACCTTATGAGAGATCTATTAATATTAAAGCTAGCTTCTTAGAGTTGTATTGTCTTACTTTGCCCGTAATTACTGAAACCTTCTTAATTGACTCTGTATGTTTGTGTATATGTGTTTCAACAGAAAATTCAAACAAAACACAACTAAGGGAAGGAAAGAGATAAAATGGAAATTTCCATTATTTAATTTTCTATATGTCTTTTTTTTATTTCCTATAACATATCATTGTTTGTGCTTTGTTTCCCCAACTCTCTGAATGAGAACGATATGTCTTTTTGTTTTTTTAAAAAGTTCTTGGTAACACTTAACACAGCAATGAATATCTACTGGGCAATTGCAATTTTCTTTAATTTAGCAGATATGCAAAACCAAACTACAATTTACACATACAAGCCTAGTGTTAGTACCAGGGAAAAATGAAAAACAAAAATAACTAAAAATCTACATTGCTTTAGTCTGTCCTATTTCTCTTGGCTTAAAACCACATTCAAAGACCCAGGAAAACCTCTTCTTTGGATAGTCAAATCAATACAAACCAAGTAGACAATTGCAAGTACAATGCAAGTATAATTCCATAAAGGAAAAAAAAAAAAAGCTTTAACAGAAAAAACAACTGTTATCATCAAAATTGGAAGTAGTCAAAGAGCCCACAATGTCCTCATGTCTTTTTTTAATTTTATTTTATTTATTTATTTGCCAGAGAGAGACCACAGGCAGGGGGAGGGAGAGTGGGAGAAGCAGGCTCCCCACTGAGCAGGTAGCTCTATGAGGGACTAGAGTCCTATGCGGGGCTGGAGCCCAATGTGGGGCTGGATCCCAGGACCCTGGGATCATGACCTGAGCTGAAGGCAGACACTTAACCAACTAAGCCACCCAGGTACCCCTGTACTAAAGTCTTTAAATGTCTTACAAGTATCCCTTTGGGTCATTCCCCAAAGAAACCGCTTGAGGCTGTTCCACCAGGTCTGTTTTACCCCCTGGGGGGGCGGAGTCAGCCCTTGGTGTTCTGCTCATGTTTTTGCTGATGTCACCCCTTACCTGTCCTCTCTCTATGCAAAGATAATCTTTGCATATTCCTTTGTAAGTGGTACTGGTAGGAGAAGATGAACGTGTCTGATCAGTGATTATGGCTCCCCTGCAGATATTCCAGCTCAAACTATAAGGCTTCCCTGTTAATGTGTGTCCTCTCTGTTTGGAGAGTTATTGCCTCTGCATTAAAATTTTCATTCGCAAAGAAAAAAAAAATTTCATTTGCAATGAGGTCATTCTGTTGCTTCCTTGTATTGTCTTATAGTTCAAATTATGCCTGAGCTATAATAATAACCTAAAACTCTCTCAGTCCTGGGGTCCTTTCATTCTCTAAGCATTAGGCATATGTTTGTTGAACTACTACTAAATCCTGCTCCCCATATACACAAAAACACTGAAGGGGATGGAGGTGGGGAGACGGCAACTGACTCCCCAATCACTCTCATTAAGTTCCATATGGGAGCAATCCAATGGGCCCAAGCTAGGTGAAGTATTTTCTTCAGCAACCCCTACACTGAAAATTTTAAACTGTCCTGTGACAGCACGGAAGCATATGCACAACATGGGCATCGGAGGGACAAGTAAGACAAAAAGAGGTGTTAACTCAGGGTGAACACAGGAAAATATGGCTGGATGGAGAACCCAAATTACAGATAGGGAGGAAAAGAAAGTATCATTGCTGACAAGATGGCACCAGGGCATTCTGATGGTGTTTATAAAAATAACATTATTGATCATAAAAGGTACAGTACTTAGAAGATAAATACTTACCATTTGTGTGAGGAACAAGCAATAACTATTTGTATGGCATTCTATAATACACAAAGCTCTTTTTAATGTATTACTCATGGGTTCCTCACAACTTCTGAAGTCGACTTTATAATCATTGACATGGGGGCGCCTGGGTGGCTCAGTGGGTTAAAGGCTCTGCCTTCGACTCAGGTCATGGTCTCAGGGTCCTGGGATCGAGCCCTGCATCGGGCTCTCTGTTCAGCAGGGAGCCTGCTTCCCCCTCTCTCTCTCTCTGCCTGCCTCTCTGCCTACTTGTGATCTGTTAAATAAATAAAAATCTTTAAAAAAATACTCTCTCTATATATATATATATAGTCATTACAAGTCATTACAAGTTATTACAAGTCATTGCCATGTAACAGAAGAAAAGATGGAAGTGCAATGGGAATGAGTGGCCTGGACAAGGTCTCACAGAATGCAAGGGGAACTAGACCCTAATCTATTCTTTCCTCTTGTTCTTCTGCCTTGGTGATAGCTGGATTCCTGCCTCATTCCAAAAGATAGAGCTGGGGTCCATCTTTTGGCCCAGTTATGAGAACTAAAACCGTGTTTTAGTTCCTACCTTAAAATTTGTGTAGATTCCAGCCTCTAGGATCTGCACTTGTCTCCCAGGGCCTGGAGCCTGACCCCCGGATTGCAACTTCCATGGCTGAGCCTCTTACCCAAGGCAGACCTCCCTGATTCACTCCACCTACAGCTCTCTGGAAGCCACTCTAACTTCCCAGGACATGCTGATATTCACAGGCCATTTGTCTCCTCCCTTCCCCATCCTTTGCATCACCCAGGACTGACCCTGTGCAGTAATGTGGAATGTTTCAGAGGTTTTTTTGAGGGGTTTTTGTTTTTTTGGTTTTTGGGTTTTTGGGGTAAGATCAGGCAGCCTTGAGTACCTACAATGTATGCATCCCTCCGTCTGCCCCAAAAAGGAACTATGCCTCCTGTTACTCAGTCTTCTGATGATAACTAAGCCATGCCTAGTCTTGTCCAGAAATATTGCAATGGTGACATTAAAGATTTCCTCTTAAAATTCCAGCTCCAAGGCAAGGTCCACTCTGAGACACTTCAAAGCAATAAAAATGTGAGTCATAGACTTTTTCACTGCCAAAGATGTTCACCCCATAGTGCAATCCCTTATGATTTTGAAGAACTCTTTTCATAACATTATTTCTCTCTGAGTAAATTTAGAATTTGCCTGATAATAATGTGGTAGGCGCTGGAAGACCTACAAATATCACTGAACAACCTTTAATAAGACATAAAAATTCTCAATATGTGTTGATACTGGTTTCCCCTAAGAACAGATATTTCACAAGAAAAAGGGCAAAGCCGCCAGCTAATCTTCAGATTAGAAGTAGGTACTAGGAGAGTTCCAACAACCGCACAAAAAGATATCAAAGCTAGCACTTTGTCTTTTGATGAAGTATTGCCCTTTTCCCAAAGTAATATCTAATTATTAATGTTCTGCCCAAGAATAGTAACACCCGTGCCCATGTGCTCATTGTCAGGGGCCTGGAGCACAGAGCAGTTACTGGCAAATAACTGTAAGAGCTTCTCTATCTCATGAATAAGGAGAAGGTTATTAGCAGGGATATTGTTATTAGGATCCCATTTCCAGGGGTACTAAATAAAAGTAGTTCTCACTCAAAAGCCACCTTTTCTAATAAACTGATATGAGCACAACCAGGCAAATGGTGTGGTTAAAAAAGAGAAGAGAAATCTGAAAACTAAAATCTGAACCTAATTCCACTACTTACATTATTATTGGTAGGTACTGGCTTAAAAATGTCTCTAAGCCTCAGTTTTCTCACCTGTAGTGTAGGTCCATCAGTACAGTCCATTTCTTGTTACAAGGAGCAAATGTGTGAAAGTGTATATAATACTGTGAACACTATAAAGCCTTATAGAAACATAAGTGGTTATTCTTCTTATTGACACTCTGAGATGGGGTCTGCAAAAAAGCACAGCTATATAGGGAGTTGCTGGAAGAGCACAGTATAAGTATACTCTTTCCAGAAGTCCTAGGGATTGGGGTGAGGGAGGGACATATGAGGATTCATGAGGATTCAGATAACCTCCTGTCCAAAAGAAATATCATCACAGCAGGAATCTCTGGGTATTAGAGAAGTGTCACATGTTTGAAGAAATACTTGAGTCTTCTAAAGAATGTCTATCAGCACTAAAGAGTTCAAAATTTGTTTTAATAAAATATAAATATAAATGAAATCCATGTGCTTCTACTACCTTTTATCAAAGAAATGTACCTGTATGACTAGAGGCATAAATATATTTTTCTGCCATAGAGGCAGCATTTTAACTTTTTATTTTCCTGTTCCTTTCATTTGAGCCAATAAAGAAACACAGTAAGGATCCAGACTGAGCAATACATTTCAAGTGAAAGCATGCATGTAATGCACAGATTTCTATCCAAAGACATTGAAATTATCTAATTAAGCAAAATCTGCTTATGAGTTCCTCCCAGTCATCACAGACACCTCAATACAGTCACGTATATTTGCACCTTTTACCCCAAAAGTTATGAACACTTCTAGATATTGTATTAACTCAAGACTGCAGTCTACCAATAAGAAAATAAACAGTAAGAATTCAATCATTTACTAAGTAGATGTTCTATGCCAGGCAGAGTGGCAATCACTGAGAAGAGAGAGGTGAACAATATAGTCAGGTTTCCTGATCTCAGGTAATCCCCTAGCAGATCAATCACAAGGCTCATCCTTCCTCAGTGTCACCATCATGTGTGTGCAATAACGGAGGGAGACTAAGAGTGTGGCACTTGGGGCCCTCCCCAGCTCCTTGGCTTTGGTGACAACAACAATAGACCCTGCTCCCACCTCTTCTCTTAGCTCCTAAAGGCTCCTCTGAGATGGTCTGCTTTCTGCATCTGGAAGATAGTGTCTCTAAACATCCTTTTACATTTTTTTCTCGTGAAAATATTCATAGTACAAGTGGAAGAAAAAAAGTAACAGGGGAAGGCCTTTTCTGCCTACCGGAAAAGCTGCAGAGAGAATCAGATTTCTTTCATTTGTCCATTCATTAAAACATGACTTATTGATCACCTAAGACATTCCAAGACTTACGCAAGTTGCTGGAGACACAAAGATGACAAATGACACTTTCTGCTGGAAAACGAGTCTCAATTCAATGTCAGGGTGCAGACATATAAATGAGTAAGTATACTACCATTAGACAAACATTCTGGTGAATGTGTATACCAGGATCCATGGAAGCACTGAGGAGAATTTTATGGAAGGAAGGGATAAGCTTTACTATAACTTTGCAGGGAAAATGGAAAGCTGAAGACCCAACAGGGGAGGAGAGAGGAGTTCCAGGACAAAAAGCACGTGCAAAGGGACATAGTCATGAGAGTCAATGGCCCAACTGGGGCCTCCAAGCTCTCAATATGACTATGGAAGGAGAGGCTGAAAGAGGCTGGGAAAGTGAGTAGAGTCATTACCTGAAAGTTTTGAACAGCAGAATATGGGGTTTGGACTATATCCACTATGTGGAAGAATTTAAAGCAAAGAAATGACTGGTTTAAACCTGAGTTTTGGTAAGATTCTTCTGAAGACTGTGGACAATGGACTGCAAAATAGAAAATAGATTCTTATTAGGATTATTACATGAATGGTTAAGGATTTATTACATGGGGCGCCTGAGTGGCTCAGTCGTTAAGCGTCTGCCTTCGACTCAGGTCATGATCCCAAGGTCCTGGGATCGAGTCCCACATCAGGCTCCCTGCTCTTCGGGAAAGCCTGCTTCTCCCTCTCCTTCTGCTGCTCTCCCTGCTTGTGTTCCCTCTATCGCTGTGTCTCTCTGTAAAATAACCAAATAAAAAAAAATCTTCAAAAAAAAGGATTTATTACATGAATGGGAACAATGATGGAGGTGAGAAAATAAAAGAAATAAATGTACTTGCAAGACATTTCAGAGGTTAAATCAACAGTTCCTCAAGACAAAGTGAATACAGAGAGTGAGCAGTAGGTGGAAATCAATAACTCAGGGATTTCTCTCCAAGACAACTGATTAAGTTGCAATACCATTAATTGAGATAGGAAGAAAAATATCTCAAGGGAAGGAAGTAGTAAAGAAGAAAGAATATGAGTTTAGTTGAAAGTTCACTGCATCTGAAGTACCTGAGACCAGCCACCTGACACTTAAGAGCAGTTGTAATTATAGGTCTGGGGGTCTGGAGAATACCAGCTAAAAATATTAATTGTAGCATCATTTGCATAAATATTTCATGATTGAAGCCACAAGAGTGAATGAAATCATCTAGAGAAAATATGAGTCCAAGAAAAAAAGAAATTCCAGGGACCGTCAAATGAGCAGTAAGGTAAAGGAGGAACCTATTCCCTGGTCATAGCCATGACCATGAGTTCATGAGTATTCCATGTCACAAGCCAAAAATCTTCCCAAGGAGAAAGGTAACGAAACAAAAAGTAGGCTGCAGGAGGTTTCTTTTTTCTTTTTGTTGTGCCAATCATTTCAACCAAAGAAATTTTAAATATACATGTATTTTGTCTTTAATGCGTTTCTTCTATTCCTTTGTCAAATAGAAAACTCATTGTTTCAAGGTATTGATATACAGCCACCATCTAGCGGCCAAATCTGGTAACTACATGCTTGTACAGCTGGGGGTGAAGGGAACTTTTCTCCAGGTAGTTTTCCGGTAGTTCTAAGGATTACATTCAGGGAAAAGCAGGCAGTAGTCAATGATGGAGAACATGAAAGAGCAGGTTTTCTCTATTTTTTCCTGAGTATAAATTATGGAAAATAGAAACAATTTACATATTTTGAATGTCCTTCCTTTGAGTAATATAGGAAACTGTGGAATGAACCACAGCTTCCACAAGGTTATCAGACCTCAGATGACCTGGCAATCCCCCATCAGACTGATGAAAACTTGATCAGTAGCCATTACCAGTCTTTAAAATCCAAACTCTGTACCATGTCCTCCAAATCCTTACAGGATCTAGCCCACCAGCCCTCTCCCTCCAGCATTACCTTATTCTACTTTGATCCTTGACCATTACAATGTAGCAATGGTAGCCTCCTTGCTATTACTTGAACCTAAATTAATTTCCTACCTCAGGGCCTTTGCACTTACTGTTTCATCTCTTCCACCAGTTCTTTCTACCACCTTCTTCTCATCTTAGGTCTCTCTTTAAATACTTCATTCTCAGAGAGATTCCCTGACATTTGTTAACTCTAAAACCCTCTTCCCCCAGGTTGTTTTTTTCATGTCACTTACCACTATCTGAAATTGTATCATTTACCTACTTGTTCAGAGACAAAATCTTCAAGTATACAGTGCAAATTCTGTGAGGGAAGGACTTTTAACTATAATGTTTGCTAGCACCTAGATGAATGCTATCACATAAAAGGTACTAAACAAATAGCTGAGAACTGACTGAATTAACCCAGCCGGTGCCTGGGCAGTGTTTCGGTAAAAGGTGTAGTTGGGTAGATTAAAATCTACAAAGAATCATATGATGGCAAGATTGAGGCCAAAGATTATCATATATAAGCAACAAGGCCTAGCATATTATGAACAAATGCTGCATTAGGTTTGATAACCAAATGGGGCCAAGATAGGCACAGCAGATAGCAAGAACCTGAGGTTTAATGAACAGTCAGGAATCAGGATTCAAATAACAGATTGTGAGTCAAGGTGGGGTTAGCATAGAGGCTCCTGGACTTTGTAGGAAACAGGTCTTCGATCCCATTAGAAGCAATTGCCCTATCACTCAAAGACCTAAATAATGTAACAAGGACTTAAGGAGTACATAGTTTTCAAATTGCATAATGTAGAAATATCCTCTGAGATGGGAGGTATAGAGGGCTACTTAAAAATAGAGATTCCTCTGAGATACACTGCCATCATGTCCAATTCCATAGGTCTGTGGAACTCTACAACTGTTTATTTTTAATTAATACACAAGGTGAGTCTGATGTGGGTATCCTGCAGATACACTTTTTTGAGATGCACTTGTTGTAGTCTTTTACTACTCACAAAACACTTTTACATATTATCTTCTATGATTCTCACCTATATCTCTTCTGAGAAGTAGACAGAGCCAGTTTTTATTTTCACTTATTATATCTTAAAACCTTTATTACAGAATACTTCAAATACACAAGTGGAGAATATCGTAATGAACCTCCATGTACCTATCACCCAACTTCAACAGTTATCAACTATAGTCAATTCCACATTCCACACAGACATGTACTCTGTATCAAGTTCTAATCAAATTTCAGAAATATCTGAGATCAGTGTGGATCAGAGGAGAGATTATAGTTTTTGTTTTATTCATAGGATTCTGCCTCACAGAGATGATGACTTGTCCATGATCATATACCTAGTCTTAGAACTGAGGCCAGAACTTAGTTACACACAATGTGACCTGAGGAAAAGAGTGCTAAGTATACTAACAGCTTTACCCTTCACTAGACTTTGAGGCATACGACAATTCTTTAGTTCTCTCTTGTGTGTGCATGTGTATGTGTGTTTTAAAAGAGGGCAGGCAGCTATCTCTTTAGAATGACTTTTGCTAAGTTATAGCTGGGGACTCCTGCAGGTCTTAGATTCTAGTGCAACTAAATACTGTACCAACACAAAGCCCAGTGTGCTTGGAAACCTTAACCTAGGAGCAAATGACTGTGGAGATGCACCAGAGAAGCATCCGGCTGAGGGCAAGTGGCTGAGGGCAAGTGAGCTGCAGCTGGCCTTACAATGCCCTGAACTGTCAAGAAAACAAATGCAATTGGAACGCAGGCTCCTATTTAAAAATGTGGCTGGCAAAACAGAGCTCTGCCTTGGGCTGTTGAGACAATGACAAATGAAATGTTGGTTGATTCCCCATTTATTTTATTTTTAAAGTGTTTGCCAATACTGGAACAGCCCTGGTTGTGTTGGATGCCACACCTCCAGCATTAAGCAATTCTCTTCACTGTGTGATGAGTCCCATATGATCTCAATTATACTGTTTTCTACCTTTCCCAGTAATGACCCCATTAGAAGATTGCCTAAAAAGTGAGTATGCAAAGATTCAGATTGGCTAAGTTGCAGGTATTGCAGTGAATCCATCTGGAAAATATGGCATGGGAACTCTTAGTGTCCTCATTAATAAACACATGGTCAGATTCTGTCAGGGCATTTTTGTAGTTCTAGAATTCTCTTTTTGGTCAGTTCCTCTCAAATGTACAGATGTTTGCAATGGCCAAAGCAAAGTCACATGTGCTTCCTGGTTAAAGTCTTCTCATAAAACAGTCCACAAATGAAGACAGCTATGCCAAGAAAAATGAAAGCACCTAGAAGAATATTTAGCACTTCTAATGCAAAGCATTTTGTAATTCTCTATTTGCCAGACCACTCTTGAGAGGAGGTCAGTAATTTTCTCATTAACCTGCTAAGGAAAGAAGCCGGCTGTTGTACACAAAGTAACACATGGTCAATCAATATCTGGAATTAGAACACAACCATTCTCATTCCAGGGACCATGCTGAGCTAACAAAATATTTGGGTGTAAGAGTACTATAAGTTTTGGAGGCAACCAATATGATGAAATCATTCCCTGATGACAGGACATGCATAATATGCATAAAGTAGAGGAAAAAAACAGGAATTCTCAATTGCAATTTAAGGCAGATATTTGTTCATGTGAGCTTTACAGGTTTTCTTATAATCATGTGTTGAAGGAACAGGAGGGCACTTTGTAAAAGAGAAAGAAACACAGAGTAGAAAATATGTCAGAGAAATTTCAAAGTCAAAATAGATTCTGAACATAAATAAAAACGGTTTAGCCATTTTTTAATTTAACAGCTTTCCTTGTTTCAGAGGGTAGAGGTTTCAGAGTACCTCGTACAAAAAAAAAAAAAAAAAAAAAACTTTTTTGTCTTGCCATAAACTTAGTCTCCAAAGAGAATGTATCAAATAAATAGAAGCATGCTATTTTGTTGCTCTGACTCAGAATATTGGGAGTGTCAATACAGAGATATGAAAAAATTTTCTATTCTTATTTACTATTTAGGTACAGAAAAATACACACACACCCCTACAACCACCACAACACACACACACCCTAAGCAATAACTTTAGAATCATTCCTGACATCACCACACTGTTACTGATGTTATCCTTGAATGAATTTGTACCCTTTCCTTCCCTTGTGTCTTGTCAGTCTAGTGGATTTTGATTGTAATTTCATTGGGCTGAGATCCAGTAAAATCCTATTCTCCATGCAACTTTTAACATTTCATATACATTTTTATCAGAAACTAACTGAATACTAAACAAAAAAATCCAAAAAAAATTTATTTCAAAAATAACCATACTCTCTTTCAGTTTAAAAAAAAACAAGTCCTCCAAACTCACCAAGTCATACATATTAAATATGCACAGCTTTTTGTACTTCATTTATACCTCAATAAAGTGATTTTAAAATATTTAAGCATAATACACAGTTGAAAAATAAATAAGAAGTTCTAAAAGTCACGTGGCCTCTCTCTGTTGCAATGGGTGGTAGAACAAAGGTTTATTTTATGTGAACCCACTAATAACTTCTTGCATTATTGTAAAACAAACTCAAACCACCTAATTCATTACTTTCAGAAGACTCATATTTTTTAGAAATTACTTATTTGATTATTTGGGGGGTCTGTCTGATATCTTTCCACTTATTTGGAGAGATTAGCTATGTATTAATGTTTCTTGATGCAAAATAATTGGCCCAAATTTAAAGTGTTATCTCCACAGTATCTAGGTCATTTCATGTGCAATTAACTTGGACCACTCCCTATCAAAAAAAAAATAATAGTAATAATGGTTAATGGAAACTGTTTCAATTTCAGTATTTGGAAGTCTCACATCCAGGAATGATCTGTGAGTAACAAAAATAAAAGATGATTTTTTTTCTTCCTCGGAAAATTAAGCAATGTCTCCTTCAAGATTTATTCTCTGCTTGCCTGAAGATGCTGGCTCCGTGCATGTTAAACTGAATGCCCTTCTTCCAGATTCCAGAAGACTTAGTTGACATGATCAGGTATGCAAATAAACACTGGTTCTGTAGCTGCTTTCCTCATTTTTACTAATCTCGATAGATTGACTCTGAAGGCACCAAACACGAGACAATCCAAAGACTGCTGAGGGAGGAATTATTTTCCAAGATGTATATTCTGCAAATATAGGCTGATTATTGCATTCTTTCTGTAAATACGCCTACAAGGTGACTAGATGTTGTCTGCCAGTTTTCTTTTTCCTTTCAGTATGGTCTGCTAAGTTGTTTGATGACAGGGAAATTGCTATGGGAAATTCTAAACCTGTTTATATGGATTATAAACACATGAATCACAGGCCCTACTGCTTAAAAAGATCAATGAAATAAACTGCCTATCTTCAGTTATCTATTTGCTCTGAATTTACCTAAAGTGAAATCTTCACAACATGGGGGAGACCAGGCAGTTCAGAATTAACTCTCCGAAGTGAATATGCCAAATTCATAGAAATTTGCTGTTTCTTTTTTTTTAAGATTTTATTTATTTGACAAAGAGACACACTGCGAGAGAGAGAGAGAGAGAGAGAGAGAGAGAGTACACAAGCAGGGGGAGTGGGAGAGGGAGAAGCAGGCTTCCCGCTGAGAAGGGAGCCCAACGCAGGGCTCTATCCCAGGACCCTGGGATCATGACCCGAGCCAAAGGCAGATGCTCAAGAACTGAGCCACCCAAGTGCTCTTTGCTCTGTTCCTTTACACTGACTGAGAATAACAAAATTTGCAAGACATTTAGTTAATACAAGAAGGTAAATGAAAAATCCTTCTCTTCTTATTTACAATTTTGTTTCAGAACAACACACAGGGTTTAAGCAGTTTCTTTGGGGTTAAGCACTAAATAAACACAGCACTTTACCTTATGAAGTGCCTGCCTAGGATATGGGTCAAATCACCTTCTCTGAAAATAACCCTCATGAATACAATGAAGTGGGCCCCTAGCAGCTCTATTTTACTTCATGATCCTGAAGTCCCTCACCCTTGCCCACAGCTGTCTGGGCCAAAGGTAGACATTAATTCCAACTGCTCGGCTTCTCTCCCCTGAGATTCCCAATTTGACCAACAAGGAAGCCACCCACAGTGCATGAAACTAGAACATTGAAGCATATAAGCTGTGGGCTGGCCTATTCTTCCCTGTGATGGACAAGGAGAGACCAGAGCACAGATAAAGAGAGAAGCAGTCAAGACCCAGAGCTCTGCACTGGCCCAATGGCTCGCCTTTTTCTGCCTCCTGGCTTTTCCTGAAGCCCCGCTTCATTCCTGCCTTTAATTTTCGTGCATTATCCCTACTCTCTTCTAATAACCATCCTTTTTTTTTTTCTTATTCTAGCTTAAGTTGGTTTCTGATACCCTTACCTTCCGCAAGGGAGGTCAATGAATATTAAAAAGAAAAAATCCTTGAATATGTATGAACCACATGGAACTGAACTAAGCCACCCTCACTAAGCCACATCATTTGGGGACTGCGGATTCCTCCTCTATCTCCACCCATAACTTTTTTTCATGTTCAGACTATCCCATAAGTTCTTATCCTTATAAAAGTAGTTCCTAAGGATAGTCTGAACGTTGTATTACAGAGAACAAACTGGGAAAAATACATTAGATTCTCAGTACTTGACTCTGCATAGAAGAATAGGGTTGGCCTGTCTTATTCTTCGTAAGGGAACAAGTAAACACAATGATCTCTATTAGTTGATGAACCTGCTTCGTGTTTATGCCTTCTTTCTCTTCCTGTTTTATTATTTTTCTCAGTCCTTAAGTGCCCACTAGAACTCCCACACTGCACATTGATTTTGGAGAGAAAGCTTGTTAAAGGGTGCAATACTTGTTTTCCTAAGTCTAAACAAATGAACTGACCTTCACAATAGGAGATTTTAAAAACCTCTTCTTTCCGTTGGAACATATCTGCACATCTGTACCATGCTGGCACTCAGTAAATTCTACTACAGCAATGCTCATTTAAAAAAAAAAAATCTGCCAGACAATTAAGAGAAGTGAAAGTGAGATGGCAGAGAGCTGAGCTGACCCAAGGGCCCTGGTCCCCTCAGTGTCTTGGTCTCCTGACACTCAGGTCATTGCCTTCCTGCTGCCCTCAGGGTGCTGCACCCCATCTCCGGGATCATGTATTATCACTCCAGCTTCCCGAAAGGCTTCTTCCTGAGTTCTCCCCTGTTAAATCTTGCAGCTCCTCAGTTCTAATTCTCTTCATATTGGTACGCCCCCACACATACACACACTTAGTCCACCAATGATTTAAGGGCACTTATGAAAGTATGTTTATAAACAGATAAATATTTTTAACTATTTTAAATTTTAATTAATTTAAATTTTAGATTTTAAATTAATTAACAATTAGAGCCAGGTAAACACACTTAATTGCAAGAATGACACCCACCCTGCAACTTCCCCAGAGACAAAGGAGAACCGCAGCTGCTTACCCAAAATATCTCATCAGATCTTTGAAAGTGGCTACACAAACCTTCAAACGAAAAAGAACATAAATGATTATCTCTTTTAAGCTCTGTGGTATTTCCTATCTTTATTACTTGAAGCTTAACTTCTCCCTCTCAGTATCAGAGGCGGGTCTCTCTCAAGATCCACCTCCTATTCCTCTGCAACACATTTCTCCAAATCTGGGCCAGCCAATCTAGTACCATGTCCTGGAACCTCTACCATGACAGCGTAGGCTGGACATTCACATAGTTTGGTGGATGCGGTCTTTCCAAGTCTGGTTCCTTCTGTGTACAAGCTGCAGCCCTGATGTTATATTCTTCTGACATCGAATAGATAAGGGTTGGAACACTCACATACACAAATACATTCACACTTTTTCCCAAAAAAAGTGAGAATTCAATCTAAACTGAAATCAAAAATTTTTATTGAATAATTTTATGTGGCAAGCACTGCCTAAACACACTTCATTTTTCCCATTATTCTCTACATTCAGCTTTTCAGATAGGTTTTGTTTTCTTACTGCTCTCATTGTCCACAATGGCTACTAGAAACACTAATAATACATTTATATCCTAACAGGGAGGAGATGCAACAAACAAGGGCATACCTACTTCCTTCAGGAATACTTACTGTAAGGTGTATGAACTACCTCTGCTCACATCACATGGATATACCCACAGCAAGGAAATCTCAGAAGGTGATCTTTATTACAGGCAGATGTCTACCTTGTTAAAAACCAAATATTCTACTACTGAGGAAGAAGAGGAAACAAACAGGAGGTACAGCCATCTTTGGTACAAGAATGTTGTCCCAAAATTGATCCTGATAAGGAAATGATGCTGAGAAGCAACTAACACCTGAATGACTCAGAATGATGAGATGAGCTTTCCCTGTACTGGTATACAAAATAAGATGATGAACCTGGACCTGATTAAGAGGAGTGTGATGCTTGGGTTACATAGACATAGAAGGTGGAGGCTTACGAGAAAGTTACAAGGGAGAAAAGCAGACCAAAGTTTCCACCGCTACTAAACTCATATCTCTGATTCCCCCTTCTCATAAGGAGATGAAAACAGTTTATCTAAGAGAACCAAATGTTTCCTGCTGCTGAGGCTTGGGACTTAAGAATAAATCTGCTAGTGGGCCTTTAAACAGGAGACACTGAAATATGTGACATCAAGCCCTTCCTACTCCATACAATTTTCAGTGGAAGGAAATTATGTTAACTGTATTTAGCTAAGGTATAAATAAAAAGTAACCTGTCTTAATGTATTAGAATCCCCCAAAATATTTATATGTTGAGGCAAATGTGATATTACATCTAATAGTCAGGTATTTTTCATATGTGGTGCAAAAGAAGAGCTTTCTGATTGCACCTCAGATTATACACCTTGTGATGCACATCACATCATTAAAGTTACTGTGATAGATCCAGAACAGGAACTTCCCCCTCATCTTCCTTCAGTCTAGTGTAAGTTTCACCTCCCCCAAAGCCTTACTTGACTTCACTAGCTCTCACTTCTCTTCCTCTTCTCTGAAATTCCCATTACACTTAACAGCCTGTGTCAGACAACTTAACAATTATATATCTGCTAATGTCTCATGTATGGTAAGGTCTTAGAGGACATATGTGTCTTGTGCTTCTTTGCAAACCCCCATGGCCTCTAGAGTACTTAGTGCTAATAAATATATGTTGTAATATATGTTGTATAATTGATCTGACTTCTGCGTTAGAGCATAATAGTTACCAAAGTAATGTGTATCTACACCTAGTTAGGGTGGGTCCACCTGTTGAGTATCAAGAAGAGAGTAAAGTGGGATCACCAAGATTGACCAGAAAGAAAAAGTGTGTGTATGTGCATATGTAAATATGAATAATAAGTAGCAAAATACTCGCTAAAGATTATTACTGACATCGTGTGTGTGTGCATACACATTTGGAACACGCACAGTTTGAATAAATGACCATTTATGTGTTGTAATTTGGAAGACATGTCTGAGCTGCTTTGAAAATAATTTCCCATCCCATTTGGCTTAAAATTTCATTGTTAGCATCAAAGAGTTTGAATAAGAAAGGAAGAATGCTGTCTCTCTCCAAAAGTCCATGGAGATTCATGTTATTTTGAAGCTATCCTTAGCTCTCTCTGGAAGGTGATAGATTATTAAATTAATAACAAAGGAAAGTAAGGTCAGATTGCTAGAAGGGATTACAAGGGAGGAAGTGGCTTCAAAATTGAAGGCTACCTTCTATAAGACCTATTTTGAACCAACTCAGTAAGGTAAAACATGGCAGAAGACTAATGTAGGAACACTTGCCAGCACCAAGAAGGAACCTCACATCCCTGTCATTCTCTTATCCCACAAGCCAACCTTGCTACACCTCTACAGAATCCCAAGATGAATAGGAGCAGAGAGTGAATACAGCAGCTCCAGTTCAAACCTCTCACTTCACACATTAACAACTTATTCTCGGATTTTACACATCAGAAGATAACTCAGTAGAAACACCAGGAGTAAATTATGGTACTTTTATTCTTAGTCAATGCTTTTTCCATGCGTTCTTGATTCCTGAGAACATGAGTGAACTATATTACATTCAGAATATACACAAGGGCAGAAGCGTAGGGGTCTCCAATTTCTCCCTCCATTTTTCACTACACACACTAGCCAACTTTTGAGAGACAGAATTGCACAGACATTAGGAAAGGGAGCAGTGGCTTTAAATCCCAGCTGTCTGGGTTCAAATTCTAGCTACCCCTGTTGTGTGATTTGCAGCAAGTTATTTAAACTCTGGTTCTTGGGTTTCCCACCTGCAAATGGGAACTATCACATAAGAGTTATTGAAAAGATGTAATCACAAATCTATGTATGCAAAACATTTAGAACAATGGACTGGAAGTAAAGAGTATCTAAGCATATACTAAAGGTTATCTTTAGTCATAGAGATAATCAAAAGGATATCAGGTATAACTAAATTTCAAAAATCTTGAAATTAATATTCCAACTTCCCTAATGGGCAATGTCTGTTTGAATGAATACTAAGTACTGAGCTCTGAGTACTGAGTGCTAAGCATAAACTTTTAGAGATTAAGAAGTATAAGTCTCTTGTCATGACTTTCATTTCAAAGGCATGGAGCTAGGGAGAAATGAGTGACCAGATAAACACAACCACATACACACACACACACACACACACACACACAAACATGCCTTATATACCAATGTCTTGCCAACTCTGATCTGTATCCCACTTAGAAAAATTGGTCTATATCAGCAGAAAAACTTCTGAAAAGCCTACAAAGTTTAAGCACTTTCTGTAGACCTTTAAGGATTAAAATGCCCATCCGTCCCAAAGCAGATACTTCCTCTTCAGTTTTGTGATTTCCAAACAATGAAACAACAACAAACTGTCGTGGGCTCCAGGGACCTTGATGACAAAGGCTCCCCATATTAAAACTGGTAGAAGTGATGTGGCACCATTTATAGTCCCTAGGCAAAAAGAGGAGTGAGTACCCTGACGGTGTTGGGTTTCTTCAGTGTAAAAGTGGTGGGTGGCAGCACAATGGGTCCAGCGGAAGTTGCAAGTCAGAGGATGCCCCTAACAGAGGAACAGTGAGTGAGCAGTGCAGGAGACCTGAGCAGTCTAGGCTCAGAAGTGGCCAACATAATGGAGTCACCCTAGAGTGAGGGGCAAGAGTTGGTGTACCCTCGGTATATATGGAGGGCTTACAGGGTCGTGTGTGTTTATTCCAAAATCTACTGTGGCTCTCATTTTTAACTTTTATCAAACTCACCAGAAGCAGCCAAATGGCATAAATGTCAGGAAATCCTATGGAGACTCTAAATGCTTAGAGTAAATAAATACTCTTGTAAGACAAGTTTTTTGGGTTTTTTGGGGTCTTTTGGTTTTTTTTTTCTTTGAGATCTCATCTCTTAAATCAATACTAAAAGAGATCTTAAAAACAATGCTTTAGGGAACAAAACAATCTAAACTTAAGGGCATGGATCATTTTGACCTTTACAACCTACAGGCCTGCAGAATCAAAAACATCAGATTAAAATTCTGGGGCTAAAAAAATAATAATAAAATAAAATAAATAAAATTCTGGGGCTATCTTTAGATTTTCCTCCAGGAAAATGACAGCTATATCCTGAACTTCAGACTACAAGCCTCTCACTACTATGGCTAGGTATGGTTTCTCGTCTCAAGGGTTATGACAGATACATAAGTAGAGAACAGGATGAAATTTAAATAAGACTTCAATCACCAGTTCTTAAGTTAACTTATGTAATGATTCATTTATTCAAATTGTTACACCACACACTATGATGTGTAGCTGTAAATTACATATGTTCATTCAATTATTAATTAATTCAACAAATGTGTTCAATTGCTACTTTGAACCATGCATTTTTTTTCAGGTGCTGGTAATACAGCAAACGGAACTAAAAAGCATGATTATTTTCACAAATCATACTTCATAACAGAGAAAAAAGAAGGAAAAGAAATACATAACATCTCATACAGCAAGTATTTTAAAGAAATACAACATAATATCGTAGAAACAAGATAAAGCCCATGACCAAGACTTATTTTCTGAGGAAGTAATTTTTATCCTGACACCTAAATGATAAGAACAACTTATTTATTCAGAGATCCAGGAGAAGAGCAGCCCTAGAGTAGAACAACCATGAACCTGGTATGCTGGGAAATGGAAAGCAAACATGGGTAGTAAGACTGAAGTGAGTGAGACAGGTAGTGAAAGAAACAAGAGTATGGGGTAGGCTGAGGTCACAACATTTTAGGGTCTAGAGGATCCACATCTGTAAGGCCATTTGGATTTTACTGGACATCACTATATACTTTAAAGCAAGATGATGGCATGATTATAGTCTGGGGGTTGTCAGTACATTAAATATTAAATATAATAATGTTATTAATATATACCAATTTCTGTGCTGTAAATATTCCCACCATGGCCAATTTCAAGCCACCAAAGTAGAGGTGGAGTTAAAATGTCACGTGCACAAATGTCTCTTGAGAGCCCAAACAAGCTAGCTCCAGC
Organism: Nasua narica; assembly: GCA_028533885.1. Lineage (NCBI taxonomy): Eukaryota > Metazoa > Chordata > Mammalia > Carnivora > Procyonidae > Nasua > Nasua narica. The sequence goes on from CM052799.1 coordinate 145,971,227, forward strand.
ACGTTCCCCTGACTGTAGAGTAGCCGGTATGGAAACAGGAAAGCCAGCCATCAGGCTTCAGTGGCCATCGAAGCAAGAGAGATGGTGGCCTGGTACCATGGACTGGGCAATAGCAAATGTGGATAAAAGAAATGCACAGAAGTGTTTAGGAGAGAAAATAGACAGGACTTGAGGAGTTCAACATAGGGGATAATCTGACAGGCATCAAGAATGATCTGTAACATACTGGGCCACAAATCAGGTCTCAACCGATACCAAAAGACAGAGATGATTCCCTGCATTTTCTCAGACCACAATGCTTTAAAATTGGAACTCAACCACAACGAAAAGTTTGGAAGGAATTCAAACACTTGGAGACTAAATATCAATATGCTCAAGAATGCAGGGATCAACCAGCAAATCAAGGATGAACTTAAACAATTCATGGAGACCAATGAGAATGAAGACACATCAATCCAAAACCTATGGGATACAGCAAAGGCGGTCCTTAGGGGGAAATACATAGCCATCCAAGCCTCACTCAAAAACATTGAAAAATACCAAATACACCAGCTCTCTTTACACCTTAAAGAACTGGAAAATCAACAACAAATCAAGCCAACCCCACACACAAGAAGGGAAATAATCAAGATTACAGCAGAGATCAATGAG
>CM052799.1:145972377-145993506 GCA_028533885.1 Nasua narica
CCATCAGAAAGGATGAATATCCAACTTTTGTATCAACATGGACAGGACTAGAAGAGATTATGCGGAGTGAAATAAGTCAAGCGGAGAGAGTCAATTATCTTATGGTCTCACGTGTGGAGTATAAAGAAAATCATGGAGGACATCGTGAGAAGGAAGGGAAGGGTGAATGGGGGGAAATCGGAGGGGGTGATGAACCAGGAGAGACTGTGGACTCTGAGCAACAAACAGGGTTTTGGAGGGGAGGGGGTGAGGGGGTGGGCGAGCCTGGTGGTGGGTATTGAGAAGGGCACGTATTGCATGGAGCACTGGGTGTGGTGCATGAACAATCAATCTTGCAATACTGAAAAATTAAAATAAACATATTTGGGGAGAAAAAAAAGCTATACAAAGAAAAAAAAAGAACGATCTACATATTTCTAAAGGGTAAAATTGCTTTAAGCTAATTACTCTCTCCCAACTTGCTCCCATCTTTCCTATATCCTACCCAGACTCTTTTTAAGTTTTTTCTTAACAAAATCGAACCCTATTTGTCTCTTCTCTAATGTAGAGAAAATAAAGAAGTTTCTTCCCCGGGCCATGTTCTGTTCTCCTCTAGGCAGACATAGCCCAAGAAGCACTGGTGAGAAAGAGGTGGAAATTCCGGATTCAGTACTAATATTCTTACACCAGCTGCCTGCCCCTGCCATTTTATTCATGGCACACATGAGCAGTTCAGCCTCTCCCCATCTTAGTGTCAGGGTGGGAGTGACTGGACACCAAGCATTCATTCATACATTCATTCATTTAAAAGATTTTTATTTATTTATTTGACAGAGAGGCAGACAGAGAGAGGGGGAAGCAGGCTCCGCGCTGAGCAGAGAGCCCCACATGGGGCTCGATCCCAGGACCCTGAGATCATGACCTGAGCTGAAGGCAGACGCTTAACCCACTGAGCCACCCAGGCACCCCAAGACACCAAGCATTAAGAAGAATGGACAAGAGAGTGTTAAGAGAAAGTCATCCACCCTCCCAGCGGATCCCCAAGTCTACTATTTCAACTGTGAATCTGGCAAGGAATATCGAAGTCTCATTCATTATTCCCAGTTGCATGAGTTGACTATTTGATAAAAACCCATTTCTAACTAAGCACAATTCCATGGCGGTTTAAAATCTGTCACATAACATTTGCAGAGTTTGCTGTACAAGTATTTTAATCGTCGTGGTCACTTTCCCACTGTGATCAAATTTTGCATTACATCTTATGTTTCAACCAGCTATCTCAAGAGAAACAAACTGAGTTTTCAAATTACCTTAATAAGTACATTAAGCCAGATCAGCCTTATAAAGGACTCCCTCTCCCTTAATGTAACTGATTGAACAACACTGAGGTTCATTGACCCGGAAACTGGCAGGACATTTTATGGGTAAGACTATTTGTCATCCATAGCTTTCAATGGAAACAATAGGACCAAATGAAGAGCTGAAAGTCAGAAAAAGTGAATGTCACTCTTTTTTTTTTTTGCAACTGACAAATATCCACATCCAAGATATTCTTTCCATCAAACCACTTTCCCTACTTTCCTGTTGTCCTGTATTTATGAGACAAGTTCACTAAAGAGGACTTTCTCTGTTTTTTGCCCTTCAGTAATCTAGATACTGAATTTGTTGTTATAATGATTTATTTTGTTCAGACAAAACTGCAGATTGCAATACCAACAGAGTTTCCTGGACAATGCTGAAATTCATCACTGGCATAGCAACACAGGAGAAAGATCACTGAACTATAAGTAGAAGATCTGGGTTTCAGGTCTTCCAGTGACTGTTTAACCTTAGGAGATAACACTCGTCTTTCTTGACTTTACTCATTTATATAATGAAGCACTTTTTTTAAACGAAATTTTAAAAATTCCCCTTAGGTCTTAAGATGGTTGAAACATTCTCTTTCTTAAGAAACCTGCATCTAGCTTATACAGGATCATACACCTTGTATGCTACCTCTTTTGTGTGTATGCTACCTCTTTTTACTTCTGCATTACTCATGAGACTTATAACTAAGCTACTAGATGATTACTACGTATGTTAGCCAGAACTCAACTGCAACTAGCTTATGGGGGAAAAAAAAGGAGAGGAGTGGGAAAGATATTGGCTCATATAACTGGGAAGGACAGCATGGATCCAAGGACCAAAATGACACTCTGATCTTTCACTCTCATCCTTGCTGCTCTCTGGGTTTTGACTATTTTCTCCAACTTCAGATGGCTTCTAGCATGACACCAGATGGGTAGTTTATGACCAGAAGTAACTCCAACTTTATATCATCCTAGATTATAAGCCAGAGGAGGAGAGATTTCTGTCACCAACTTTTGCATATAAAATCCCAGGAAGACTCTTAATTGGCTCAAAAAGTATTCTAACTAGCTCTGTCACTGTGATCAAAGAAATAAAAGGTCAAATTCAGTCTCCTATCTCTCCAAGGGTGATAAGAAAGGGCACAATGCACTGAGTTGCAGCCCCACCTAAGATACCACATTTAAGAGAAGGGTGAGTTCCTTAGAAGAAGGTGGTGATATTTTTTCAGGAACCAAGAGGAGGATACTACATTGAGAAAAACAGGTAAAATACCAGAGCCTGTATTCAAGGTTTACCCTCACAACGAGACATACAATTTTGTTTTGACCTTTAATATGGGCCTTGGTTTTTTCTTGATACATTTTACGAATGTTAGAAGCCTAACTGGTTTATCACATCACCTAGAGAAGAGATGGTGCAATTTCATTATTTGCAGCCAATGTACCTTATTCAAGTAGCCACTTAATAAATATTTGGCGATAATGCAAAAGTTCTAGTTGATATAAGCCAGTTTCATTTTACATTTAACTTCTTTATATTATCTACTTCTGCTATTTTGGGCTCAAGTTATTGTGGAAGAATGTACTGTTCCTAGACACTTAATCTGTGTCGGCTTTAGCAGGGCTTTTTTTGTTCATTAGGCAGTGCTTGATCTCTTCTGACAGCTTCAATCCTATAATGCTCTTCCCCAAAGGCTGTACTTAAAGTCTAGCTATCTCTATACATCATAGAGGTTCAGGTTCCTGACTTCACTTCATATTAGACTCTTACTGAAATTCCAAGGATCCGAGATATTTGTTACATAGTGGTCATCAATAGGCATTATTATTAAAGACTCTGCAGTACCTGGACAGAATTTTTAAACCTGTAAGGTCACATAATGTGCTTGGTAACTGAATCATTATATTCCTTTTCTTTCCACTGATCCTCAGGAGTGAGAGATCATATGCAGAAGTCCATATACCTCCACTTAGCTTGTGATTTATAAATAAGTTAAGGGAACCATTTTACTGATGGGGAGTAAGCTCTATATTAAACAAAAATGATGGTTATTGTTTCTTTGCTCGACAATTACCATTCATTTAATTGAATCAGATTTAGTTTACAATAATAGAGAAAATGCAGCTTTCTACATATCAAGGATATTTTGTTCTATAGCTTTATTGTATTTGAATATATCCATAGAGCAATAGCTAAAAGGTATTTACTAGGTCAATGAAAATTTCCCCCAAGATAATATTTACACAAAATTTAGTACATTATAGTATAGGAAAGATTTGTAATCTAACTGCATTCACAAATGTTTCTCTTTTCTTTTTTAGAGGGGAAGGGGCAGAGAGAATCTTAAGCAGGCACCACACTCATTGCGGAGCCGGATGTGGAGCTCCATCTTGCAACACTGAGATTATGACCTGAGCCAAAATCAAGAGTGGGATGCTTAACTGACTGAGCCACCCAGGTACTTTATATTTTTTGTTTGTTTGTTTGTTTTATGCTTTAGCTAATTTTTTTAGATGTAATACTTACTGATAAACTTTGACAATGATTCAGCTTCCCACAAATTACAATTATATATTTTTCTAAACGTGCTTTTTCCATTATATAATGGGCATGACTGGCAAGACTGTTTAAAAAGTATTTAAAGTAAAAGGTTATAATAAAAGAGAACATGCTTCATAGTTATACATTATGCTGCCATATACATTCCCTGAATCCAAGTTGCTTCTAGTTGCTACATTTCTGTTAATGTTTATAGGGAATGTCCTTGAAAGAGTGTCCTTTGAATTTTCTACCTTTAATTTTTATATTTATATCCTCTCATCAATACACTCCAATTAGGTCTTTCCTCACTAGTCTCCTTAATACATTCTTTATTTTTTTCAAATTCTATTTTAATCACCCAGTGCTCATCACATCACTCCTTAATTCCCATCACCTATATTGCACCCATCTCCTGACCCCCTTCCCCTCTGGTAACCATCAGTTTGTTCTGTAAAGTTAAGATTCTGTTTCTTGGTTTCTCCCTTTTTTTTCCCCTTGGTTCATTTGTTTTGTTTCTTAATTTTCACATATGAATGAAATCATGTGGTATTTGTCTTTCTCTGACTTATTTCATTTAGCATTATACTCTCTAGCTCCTCCATTCATGTTATTGGAAATATCAAGATTTCACCCTCTTTTAAGGCTGAGTCATATTCTATTGTATACATATACCACATCTTCTTTATCCATTTGTCTATTGATGGACACTTGAGCTATGTCCATAGTTGGCTATTGAAAATAATGCTGCTATATACACAGAGATGCATGTATCTCTCTGAATTAGTGTTTCTGTATTCATTGGGTAAATACCCAGTAGTACAATTGCTGGATCAGAGGGTAGTTCTATTTTTAACTTTTTGGAAACCTCCAGATGGTTTTCCACAGTGGCTGCACAAGTTTGCATTCTCACCAACAGTGCACGAGGATTCCTTTTTCTCCACATCCTTGCCAACACCTGTTGTTTCTTGTGTTTTTCATTCTACCCATTCTGATAGGTGTAAGGAGATATCTCATTGTAGTTTTGATTTGCATTTCCCTGATAACTAGTGATGATAAACATCTTTATGTATGTCTATGGATCATTTGTATGTCTTCTTTGGAGAAATGTCTATTCATGTCTTCTGCCCACTTATAATCGCATCATTTGTTTTTTAGGTGTTAAGTTGCCTAAGTTCTTTATATATTTTGGATACTAACCCTTTACTGGATATGACATTTGCAAATATCTTCTCCCATTCAGTATGTCTTTTAGTTTTGTTGACTGTTTCCTTTGCTACGCAGAAGTTTTTTAATTCTGATGTAGTCACAACAGCTTATTTTTGCTTTCATTTCACTTGCCTCAGGGGACTAATCTAGGAAAAAAGCTGATACAGTCAATGTCAAAGAAATTACTGTCTGTGCTCTCCTGTAGGATTTTTATGGTTTCAGGTCTCACATCTGGGTTTTTAATCCATTTTGAATTTATTTTTGTGTATGGTGTAAGCAAGTGGTCCAGCTTCATTATTCTGCATGTTGCTGGCCAGCTTTCCCAAGACCACTCGTTGAAGAGCCTTTTTCCCCATGGGGCATTCTTTTCTACTTTGTTGAAGATTAATTAACCATATAATTGTGGGTTTATTTCTGGATTTTCTAATCTATACCATCGATCTATGTGTCTATTTTTGTGCCAGTAACATACTGACTTGATAACTACAGCTTTATAATATAACTTGAAGTCCAAAACTGTAATGCCCCCAGCTTTTTCTTTTTCATGATTGCTTTGGTATGGATCTGCTTTTGTTGATTCTGTTGGGGAGTTCTCTGTGTTACTGGATCTGGATACCTGTTTCCTTCCCCAGATTAGGGAAGTTTTCAGCTATTATTTCTTCAAACAAATTCTCTGCCCCCTTCACTCTCTTCTGAGACTCCAATAATACAAATGTTATTACATTTAATGGAGTCACTGAGTTCCCTAAACCTATTCTCATTTTGCATAATTCTTTTTTCTCTCTTTTCTTAAGCTTACTTTGAAATACTCTTCTAGGTCATTAATTCATTTCTCTGCTTCTTCCGCCCTGCTGTTCATGCCATCAGGCTGTTTCTCATTTCATTTATTGAGCCCTTTATCTCTGCTATGTTATTCCTTTTCATCTGTGTTAAGGGTCTTGGTCATGTCTTCCACTCTTTTTGCAAGTCCTGTGCATATTCTTATGATCACTGCTTTAAATTCTCTATCAGGCATGTTATTTATACGTTTCTCTTAGATCTGCAGCCATGGTCTTGTCCTGTTCTTTCATTTGGGACAATTCCTCTGTCTTCTCATTTTGCCTAAGTCTCTGTGCCTGTATCTCTCTGTTAGGAAGGTGAGCTACATCTCCTGTTTTTTAGGGTAATGGCTTTATGAAGAAGTCCTGCAGTGCCCTGCCATGTAGTATCCCCTGTTCACCAGGGTCTGGTGCTTCCAGGGAATGTTTCCAACATGTGCATGTCCTTTGCTGTTGTGTCCTGGCTGTTATTTCCTTCAGGCCAGTTGTCTGCAGAGGCTCTCTTTGTCCTGAATGTGGCACATTTTAACTGGGTGTGCTCTGGTCTACTTGTGAAATGAGACCTGTCAACACCACCACCAGAACTGAGGCCTTGAAAAACTCCTGGGTTGGGAGATGAAGTGATAGCAGAGATTTGGGCCTGTCTTCTGGGGTAGGGAACCCACCACATTGGGTCTGAGGCAAGCATGACTGGGAAGGGCAATTCCACCTGGGCTTCATATATGCAAATTAGGTACCAAGCGTCTGCACTGTGCTGGTTCCCACAAGTGGCTCTGGGTTTATGCTGGGAGGTGGGGGAAGGAAATGGCACCTGCCAGGTCCTTTGTTCCCAGAGGGAACACTTAAGGAATGCAGCCTCTCTCAGAAATGCTCCAAGATAAAGAAACTAATCTCTCCATTGTGTGCACTAGGCAATCTTCAGATTGCTGTTTTCACTCTGTATGTCCCAGAGCTCTTTGCCTTGCCTTCTCTCCAAGAGAAGCCACAATATCCTCCAAGCTCTCCCAGAGACAAGCACACTGACCTTTAAAACTCTAGACTTTAAGCTCAGCTGATTGCAAGAACTTATGAAATTAGGGCCCCCTCCTTTCCACGCTAACTGCTATGGGGGTTCATTTTCTCCACATGCTCCCCTATGTGCTATTCTGTCTCTGACCCTTCTCCACTACTAAAGCTTCTTCCCCAGTGGGGTGGCCACAATCTGTTTCTCTCCCAAACCACATCTCCACACTTCCTACCTTTTTCAATGTGGCCTCTTCTCTACCTTTAGTTGTCGAATTTATTCTGCCAGTCTTCAGGTCAATTTCTGGAGTATTTAGGATGATTGATAGCTACCTAGTAGTGTTTGGGGGACGAGGCAAGCCTACAGTCCTACTACTCCACTGCCATCCTCCTTCCTTCCCCTGAACCCATTATTTTTTTTTCTTTTTTTTTTACTGTTATGTTAGTCACCATACAATATTTTGATGCAGTGTTCCAAGATTCATTGTTTACGTATAACACCCAGTGCTCCATGCAATATGTGCCCTCCTTAATGCCCATCACCAGGCTCACCTATCTCCCTATCCCCATTCTTGACATGACCATCAATTATTTCTATCTTGCCAAACCTAAAGATCAACTCTCCCTCCTCTTCTAACTTGACCTTGTAGCAAAATTTAATGCATTTGATTGCCTCCCCCTTTCTGAACCATGGTGATTTAGAGAAGCATTGTTAATCTCTTCTCTGAGTGATTAGAAGAATTAGCAAACTTTTACTATGAAAAGTCACACAGTAAGTATTTTAGGTTTCATGGACCACACGGTTTTTATTACAACTATTCAACTCTGTTACTGTAGCACAATAGCAACCATAGACAAAAATGTAAATGAAGAGGCACGGCTATGTTCCAATAAAACTTTATTCACAGATACTGACACTTGAATTATGTATAAATTTCATGTCTCAAAAAACATTATTATTCTATTAATTTTTTCAACCATTTAAAAATGTAAAACCCACTCTTTGCTTGATAGTCACAGAAAACAGAGAACAGGCAGGATTTGCCACGAGAGCTTTAGTTTGCCAACCCCAAGCCTTGGACAATACATTTCCTCCACTCACCTGTTATTTTCGTTGCTCCTTTTTGGTCTTCACTGCTATGTTAGACAGTTCAGTGTTGCAGTGACTCCAGACTCAGTTCATGGCCCTTTTCCCTAATCACATTTCCTCTCCTGGTGATCTCAGCCAGCACACTGGCTTTAAGAATCATCTATATGTTTATGACTCCCAAATTGGTACCTTTGGCCTGAATCTCTCCCTTCAATTCTCAACTAACATCGCCACTTGAAATCTAACACTCATAAGATATTTAACGTATCCACATCAGAGTTTTTTATTCCCTCCTTTAACTGCTATTTCCCCAATTCTTCTCATCTAGGTAAATGGTTTTGCCATTTACACAGTTGCTCAAGGCAAAAACCCAAGGCTCATCTTTTATCTCTTCTCTTTCCATCACACACACATCCAAATCATAAACAAATTATACCGGTATTACCATTTTTCACTACTTACCAATTCCAACTTAGCCCAAACCTTCCATACCTCTTGTCTAACTTTGTTAGCTTCATCACTTGTTTCCTTATATTTGCTTACCCTCCTGTATTCTATTCTCCATTGTGCTACCAAATTGCCAACTTCAAAATGTAAATGAATTACAGTAGATCCTTGAACAACATGTGTTTGAACTGTCTGGGTCCACTTATACACAATATTTACAGTACAGTATTGTAAATGTATTTTCTCTTCCTTATGACATTCTTAATAAAATTTTCTTTTCTATAGCTTACTTTATTGTAAGAATAAATACATATGTATAAATATATACCACATATAAAATATATGTTAATTGACTGCTTATGCTATCGGTAAGACTACTGATCAACAATGGGCTATTAGTAGTTAAGTTCTGGGGGAGTCAAAAGTTATACATGGATTTTTGACTATACAGGGAGCAGGTACCCCTAACCAACACATTATTCAAACATCATCTATAATTCTCATTGAATTATAAATTCAAAATTTTGTAATGGCCTTCCATCATAATCAGAATTCCAAAATCCACATCATCAACAAGGCCCTCTATGATTTGATTACTGCTTAGCTCTATGAATCACTTCTCATCACTCTCTCCTTGTTTGCTTCACTCCATCCCCTGGCTTAAACCCTTTTCTTTCAGTACTTCACTTGGCTTGCTCCCTTATTTCACTCAGGCCTCTGTTCGAGTATTACTTCCTCAGAAAGACTTTGCCTGACACGCTGCCTAAAAAATTAAACTTTTTTTCATGTTCTACCTTTTCACCCTACGTTTTTTTCTTCACCAAACTTATACCTTCTAAGTGGCATTAAATACTTGTAAATTTATTTACTAATTGCACCTCCCACAAGAATATTAGTTTCATCTTAAAGAGACTTATCTTGTTTCTCTTTTTATCTGCATCTCAGTACCTAGAATAGATCTCATTAGTGGACAAATGAGAGAAAAAGAACCAATTGATTTATGAATGTACGGAAAAATGAGCACAAATTCTTGCACATGGTAAGTTTTAATAAAACTGTATTGAATCTCCTATTCAATATATGTTCAATTTATTTCTCAATATTCATTCTGGAAGATCATAATCCATGAGCTGATATGTTTACCAAGCAAGAACTTGAATACTCTGCATGTATGTGCTTCATATTCCACTTAGCAAACCACACACACACATACGCACACACAAACGCTTATACACAAACACACATAAACACACACTTCAAAAATCTTTTTCCCAGCCTGCTGAAAGGCATCATATTTAAGATCATTCATTGAAACTTCTGATGATGAAACTGTAAGTTTAATTTTAATGTATATTTTGTTGAACAGTAATTATTACAGAATATATCTACATATTAAATGTGGATTACTGTAAATGATTTTTTATATACTGAATATTTATTGATATGTATTATTGTAGAATAAAGCAATTTAATCAATTTCATTATCTTAAATATAGTTAAATGCATTTATCTTAAACAGAGTCAATTGCATTATTCTGTAATCAGTGTCTTTTGCATGCAATTTCATCCTACTTAATTACTTATCCTTTCAGATTTTTCTTTTCTATACTTTTTTGAAATAAAAAGGAAAAAATTATTTTCAAAAATTACAAAGGACTAAAATGACATTAGACTATTATATGAATGAATATCAGCAGGCTGAAGAGCAGATACTGATAATAGTAATACTACAGGCTGATTCAAGTATTTTAAATTTTTTTCTCTAAATGTATTATCCTAGCACAAAATAAAAATAGCGTACTGGGTGTAAGGTGGAATCTTCTCAGTAAACCCAGATAACAAGTTCACTCTCTTCATTTAAAAAAAGGGGAGGAGCGCCCGGGTGCTCAGTGGGTTAAGCCTCTGCCTTCAGCTCAGGTCATGATCTCAGGGTCCTGGGATGGAGGCCTGCATCCGGTTCTCTGCTCAGCAGGGAGCCTGCTTCCCCTTCTCTCTCTGCCTGCCTCTCTGCCTGCTTGTGATCTCTCTCTCTGTCAAATAAATAAATAAAATCTTAAAAAAAAAAAAAAGCTATGAACAAAGTCATCTTCTCTTGCTTCTGCCTTCAACAAGGCTGAAAAAGGTAAAGTTCAGGCCAAGGGCAAACACGGGGCCCCCTCCAGGCAGATGTTCATGGATCCACATTCAGGAGGATCCAGACAATTGACCCTGCTTTGACAATCTGCCCTCCCTACCTAGGTCTTGATCCCTGTCCCATCTTTGCCCACATTCCAGGAGATCACTTAATTTATTAAGTTACAATTTATTCCTATTGTAAATAAATTATACAAATGAGGAAAGAATACTATGAAGGAGTGAAACAAAGACAATACATTTACTAGGGCCCCAGGCTTTGTCTGAGGCTAGGGTTGCCCTCTGCCCATCCAAAGGGGTACTACCTTTGCTCCCAGGAATAGGAAAGAAAGTAAAAGAGGCTTGTGTGCCTGAAATGGTGAAAAGAGGCATGCTGTGTGATGGCCAGAAGTCCCTTTCACATGGACCAATGTAAGGAGGAAGAATGAGTGTATAGAGTATAGAATAAATGAAGAGGTCTGAGGCAGAGGTACCACTCTGTTTTCTCAGGTTTGGGGCTCCCAATGGGAGAGAAGAGTGTGGTTAAGACTGGCTAAAGAGACCCATTCTGCTTCATTTTTTATCCCATATTTTGCAAAGTTCTCACTGAGTTTATTACATCTTCATATTTTTTCCCCTTCATGTTCAACAGCCATAGCTCTTCCATTGATCCCACCATTTCTACCCTAAGTTCTATAAATAACATTTGAAGTCCTCCAGTACCTTTACAGCCTTCACTCTATTCTTCTAGAGCTAAACCATAACCACTTGCTTTTTACCACATATACTGTTTCCCTGTCTCCTTGCCAGTAGTCACATCTTCCCTGTAAACTGGATACTCCTTCCCTCTCCGTCCACCCACATTCAATTTCTAGATATAAAAATTCTACACACATGTTCCTTTGCAATATCCCCTCATCAGAAAGAAAAGTATCCTCTAAACTCTTCAAGGAAACATATTATCTGTATTCTTTTTACATGAACTCAGCACCATACTGTATTTTAGTTTTGTATATTTGTATTGTCTTCCACTCTAGATGTGAATTTCTTGAGGATAGATTCTGTTTCTTAAAGATCAATATATATCAACAACACAGTTTCAAAGTAACTTCCCAATAATGAATTTATAGGTGGATATTGTAACTTCAATATATTAGTATTGAAACAAAACATTTTCAGCATATTTATTAACTATGGCTATTTAAACTATTCTCATTTAATATAGTCTGCTGACCCATCTTTCATTCACTGTCTTTTACCAATATTTTTGTAGTAGTTCATGGTGTGGCTGAGCAAATAATAGCAACAATAATAACAACAATTGTAGAACAGAACAGAGAAGGGAAAGCTTGACACTGAGAGCGCAGTTTCATCGAGTGCATCACTGAACCTGAGGGACAATATCAGTGAATCAGGAATAGCATAATGTTCGGAAAATGCAAGTAGTGTTTAAAATGGTGTGAGTTTATATAAAAGTGGCCATTAAGCATCTCAGTCTCAAACTACTAATCAAAACCATGTTGAGAGGTAATTCTTCATGAGTCTTTTATGTTCTGTACATCATATTAGCAGAAGACCCAACTGAATTTTCATTCGTACATTTTTTTCAAAAACGATTGCACACAGGCATACCACTGCACTTCACTTTATTGTGCTTAGCAGATAGTCCATTTGTCACAAACTGAAAGTTTTTGGCAACCCTGAGTCTTTTAAGTCTATCAGTGCCATTTTCCAACAGCATTTGCTTATTTCATGTCTCTGTGTCCTATTTTAGTAATTCTCACAATATTTCAAACTTTTTCATTATTATTTATTATGGTGATCTATAATCGGTGATGTTTCATGTTACTATTTTAATTGTTTTGGAGAGCCATGAACCACACTCAATATAAGACAACAAACTTTATAAATGTTGTGTGCGTCCTATCTGCTCCACTGACCAGCTGTCCCCACCCCTCTCTCTTCTCAGGACTCTATTCCCTGAGACACAACAATACTGAAAATTAGGTCAATTAATAACCCTACAATGTCTTGTAAGTGTTCATGTGAAAGGAATAGTCACATGTCTCTCATGCTAAGTCAGAAGATAGAATGATTAAGCCTAATGAGGAAGGCATGTTGGAAGCCAAGACAGGCTGAACACTAGGCCACTTGTGCCAAAAATAGTTATCCAAGTTGTGAAAGCAAAGGAAAAATTCTTTTTATTTTTTAAAAAATATTTATTTATTTGTTTATTTATTTAATGTATTTGTTTGTTTGTTTATTTATTTATTTGTCAGAGAGAGACAGAAAGAACACAAGCATAGTGAGAGGCAAGCAGAGGGGGACGCAGGCTCCCCACTGCGCAAGGAGCCAGATGCAGGACTTGATCCCAGGACCCTGGGATCATGACCTGAGCTGAAGGCAGACGCTTAACCGACTGAGCCACCCAGCGGTCCCGCAAAGGAAAAATTCTTGAAGGAAATGAAAAGTGCCACTCAATGAAAACACAAATATAAGAAAATAAAACAGCCTTATTAATGATATGGAGAAAGGTTTAGTGGCCTGGATAGGAGATCAAACCAGCTACAGCAATCCAGAGCAAAGCCCTAACTCTCTTCAAATCTATGTAGCCTGAGAAAGGTAAGGAAGCTGCAGAACAAAAGCCTGAAGCTAGAAAAGGTTGGTTCATGAGGTTTAAGAAGCTGTTTCCACAGTCTTTTCAACAAATGGTGTTGAGAAAATTGGATAGCGACATGCAGAAAAATAAAATTGGACCATTTCCTTACACCACACACAAAAATAGACTCCAAATGGATGAAAGACCTCAACATGAGATGAATCCATCAAAATCCTTGAGAAGAACACAGGCAGCAACCTCTTCAACCTCAGCCGCAGCAACTTCTTCCTAGAAATATCGGCAAAAGCAAGGGAAGCAAGGGCAAAAATCAACTATTGGGACTTCATCAAGATCAAAAGCTTTTGCACAGCAAAGGAAACTGTCAACAAAACCAAAAGACAACTGACAGAATGGGAGAAGATATTCACAAATGACCTATCAGATAAAGGGTTAGTATCCAAAATCTATAAAGAACTTCTCAAACTCACCACCCAAAGAACAAATAATCTGATCAAGAAATGGACAGAAGATATGAACAGACATATCTGCAAAGAGGACATCCAAATGGCCTCATATGAAAAAGTGCTCAACACCACTTTGCATCAGAGAAATACAAATCAAAACCACAGTAAGATCCCACCTCACACTAGTCAGAATGGCTAAAATTAACAAGTCAGGAAATGACAGATGTTGGCGAGGATGCAGAAAAAGGGGAACCCTCCTACTCTGTTGGTGGAATGCAAGTTGGTACAGCCACTCTGGAAAACAGTATGGAGGTTCCTCAAAAAGTTGAAAATAAAGCTACCCTACAACCCAGCAATTACACTACTGGGTATTTATCCCAAAGATACAAATGTAGTGATCCAAAGGAGCACATGCACCCGAATGTTTACAGCATAAATGTCCACAATAGCTGAACTATGGAAAGAACCTAGATGTCCATCAACAGATGAATGGATAAAAAAGATGTGGTATAGATATACAATGGAATACTATGCAGCCATCAAGAGAAACGAAATCTTGCCATTTCCAACAATGTGGATGGAACTAGAGGGTATTATGCTAAGTGAAATAAATCAATCAGAGAAAGACAATTACCATATGATCTCTCTGATATGAAGAATTTGGGGGGTCATGGGGGCTGGGGGGGAATGAAACAAGATGGGATCAGGAAGGAGACAAACCATAAGAGACTCCTAAACTCACAAAACAAACTGAGAGTTGCTGGGGGTCGGGGGAATGGTGGTGTAGGGATAGGGTGGCTGGGTTATGGACATTGGGGAGGGTATATGCTATGGTAAGTGCTGCGAAATGTGTAAGCCTGATAATTCACAGACATGTACCCTGGGGCAAATAATAAATTATATGTTATAAATAAATAAAAATGAAAAAAAAAAGATGTGGTGTATATATAAATGGAATACTATGCAGCCATCAAAAAAGGAAATCTTACCGTTTGCAACAAGGGTGGATGGAACCAGAGGTTATTATGCTAAGCAAAATAAGTCAATCAGAGAAAGACAATTATCATATGTCTCTCATATCATATCAGATCTCTCTAATATGAGGAATTTGAGAGGCAGGGCGGGGGTAGTGGGGGGGTAGGGAGGGAAAAAATGAAATAAGATGGGATTGAGAGGGAGACACACCATAAGAGACTCCTAATCTCACGAAACAAACTGAAGGTTGCTGGGGGGTGAGGTGGTAGGGATAGGGTGGCTGGGTTATGGACATTGGGGACGGTATGTGCTATGGTGAATGTTATGAAATGTGTAAGCCTGATGATTCACAGACCTGTACCTCTGGGTACAATACAATGGAAAATAACACATTATATGTTAATATATAAAAAAAAAAGCTGTCTCCATAACATAAAAGTGCATGATGAAGCAGCAAATGCTGATGTAGAAGCTGCAGCAAGTTATCCAGAAGATATATAGAAGATAATTCATGAAGGTAGTAGCTACACTAAGCAACAGATTTTCAATGTAGATGAAACAGCCTTCTATTGGAAGATGTCATCTAGGACTTTCACAGCTAAAGAGGAGAAGTCAATGCCTGCTTCAAAGATTTGAAGGACAGGCTGACTCTGGTTAGAGTCTAATAAACTGGTGACTTAAAGTTGAAGCCCATGCTTCCTTATCCCTCCAAAAATCGTAGAGCTTATAAGAATTACATTAACTCTACTCTGCCTGTGCTTTAGTAATGGAATATGTGCTGGACAGCACATTTGTTTACAACATCGTTTACTTAGTATTTTAACCCAACTATGAAGACTCACTGCTCAGAAAAATGATTCCTTTCAAAATATGACTGCTTACTGACAATGCCCCTTGGTCACCCAAGAGCTCTGATGGAGATGGACAATAAGGATTATGTTGTTTTCATACCTATTAACACAACATCCATTCTGCAGCCCATGGATCAAGGAATAATTTTGGCTTTCAAGCCTTATTATTTAAGAAATACATTTTTTAAGACTATAACTGCCATGGACAGTGATTCTTCTGATGGATCTGGGGAAAGTACATTGAAAACCTGCTGGAAAGGATTCACCATTCCAAATGCCATTAAGAACATTGATGATTCACTGAAAGAGGTGATCTTAATAAGTTGATTTCAACCCTCATAGATGACCTGGAGGGGTTCAATACTTGAGTGGAGGAAGTCGTGGCAGGTGTGGTAGAAACAAGAGAACTAGAATTAGAAGTGGAGTCTGAATATGTAACTGAATTACTGCAATCTCATGATCAATTTTAATGGATGAGGAGTTGCTTCTTATGGATGAGTCAAAAAAGCAGTTTCCTGAGATGGAATCTACTCCTGGTGAAGATGTTGTGATGATTACTTAAATAAACAACAAAGGATTTAGAATATTATATAAGTGAGCTAATAAAAGCAGTAACAAGGTTTGAGAGGAATGACTCCAATTTTGAAATAAGTTCTACTGAGGATGAAGGACTATCAAACAGCATCTATCAAACAGGCTACAGAGAAATCATTTTCAAAAGGAAGACTCAGTCAGTGTAGCAAACATCACTGTTGTCTTAAGAAATTGCCACAACCACCCCAACCTTCAGCAACCACCACCCTCATCAGTAAGCAACTATCAATGTCAAGGTAAGACCATCTACCAGCAAAAAGATGACAACTCACTAAAAGCTCAGATGATGTCAGCATTTTTTAGGGATAAAGTATTTTTTAGTTAAGGTATGTACATTGTTTTTATATATATAACATCTTTACACACTAATAGACCACACTGTAGTATAAACGTAACTTTTATATGCAACAAGAAACAAAAAAAATCATTTGTCTGGCTTTATTGTGGTATTTGCTTTATTGTGGCAGTCTGGTCTCAATCTACAGTATTTCTGAGGTATGTCTGTAGTGAACAGCCTTGAAAGATAATGTCTCTCTCCAGAGCAAAGGCAAATTTAATTCCTGCCTATCATAAAAGCTTCAGGTTCCCTATACTCAGGGTAACTCAGCTGTGACATACATCCATTCTGTCTGTAGCATCTAACTAGGTATATTTTGTTGCCTCTGTGGGACTTGAAAGGCAAGGCAGATTGACACAAAGAGGATATTCATGATGCTTCTGTGTCATGAGTAGTAAAGTAAATCAGAAGGTTCAAGTTGCTTTGTTAAAAGTAAGTGAAACTAATTACAGGTAAGGAAGTTGGAAGGTGGAGTACTTATCAGAAGCACACACACTGAGGAGTTCACAGAATGGAAGAAAGAGTTGAGCAGTCAAATCTCATGAAAGAGGAGTCTAGGGATCTGAATAGTATGGACACATTGAGGTGTCATTTTCTGATTCTGACAGAGAATTAATCAGTATTAATGAGCCATTTCATATCCCCCGCCTTAAAAATCAATTCCTAGAAGAAATTATATGATTAGCTTGGTGAGAGAAGGTGGAACCACATAATTCATATTCCCACTAATCAGATAATCAGTAAACCAATAATCAATCAATAATTAACCAATAATCAGATCAATAAATAAACATAACACAGACAACCGCTTCTCCTCCTTAAGCAAAGGGCTTTCTCTTCTGAAGAAACTACATTGTCTCTTGGGAGGGCAGTGGATGGTACAAAACTTACTACACAGCCCTGTTTGTTTTGACTACCAGATAACCAAAAATTCAGCTGACTATTAGTAACTATTTAAGACCAAATTCCTTGCACATTGGTCCTTATCTTGTCCTTCTACTCTGACATTTTTTCTTGTAATTTTTAAAACAACCATACACTTTATATGTGGGAAATAAACAAACGATACCATGCACAGACCCCCAAATAAACATGCTCTGCTATTTTACTCTTCTACTTTGCATATGTTGTACCTTTTCCCTAACATCTCTTCTCCATTTTGTCCACCACACACGTTTCTAACTGCTGGGAAAGGCAGTTGCACATAGCTTGTTGTCCCTTGCACAGATGCATAAGAGTGGCCCTGAGCCTGGAACACTTCCTTTCAAAGAAATAAAGAGCCTTCACAGCCCGTGTTGGACACATCTTCCCCTATTCCAAACTTGGTATGTATTTCTTTGTTCTGCTTAAGCATGGATGTCATATGGAACCATATGCCATATCTGTTCCCAATAGGTGGGGAGAGAATAGAGTTCACCTGCAGTACAGAGGGATGCAAGCAGACCATCTCTTTGCATCAGCTGTGGATGAGACCCACTGGCCATGGTGGATGGACACTCATAGTTGAAGCTGATCTTACTCTGCCTCTTCTCTTTATGAGTAAAGTGTTGTTCATTCTAGTGTTTGTTTGAGTCATGTCTTCCTACCCAACGTCTACAAACCATGCAGTGGGCTAACATTGCTCCTGATGGAAGCACACTTAAAGCTCTTTGCTGTCCTCCATGCAGAACTCCTCTGAAGGTGAAAACAGGTGTTGCCTGCTCAACATAATTCACCATTTGTATGTATGCAAAGTTATCCACCCTGTTTTTTCTGCTACTGATGTACTTTTACTTACCTGTAAAATCCAACCTATCTTAACATTATATGGAACTCTTTGTTTAAAAATCTATATCTGAGGGCCCCTGGGTGGCGCAGTTGGTTGAGCGACTGCATTCGGCTCAGGTCATGGTCCCAGAGTCCCGGGATCAAGTCCCACATCGGGCTCCCAGCTCCATGGGGAGTCTGCTTCTCACTCTGACCGGCTCTCTCTCACTCTCTCTCTTTCCTAATAAATAAATAAATAAAATTAAAAAAAAAATCTATATCTGATAGTAGATCAACATTTCTTTGGATAGGTCTATATCTTATTTATTATTGAATTACTAACACCTATTCTGTTTCCTGACATTTAAGAGGAGTTAAGTGAAGACTCGTTATTTAACTGAGTTAATAAATGCACAAATTAATTAGAGGTGGCAGAGAAACAAGATCTTGAAAGGTGGTTCCACAGTCCCCATTTTGGTTTTGTCCCAGTATTTTTCTCTTCTCATCTATCTCTGTACTACTCTCTAAGAACACTGACCTTTTCTTGTTCTTCATAATTTAATAGTAAGTTTAATACTCAACTCCTTTTGAGAAACTATCATCAGATTTTCATTTTAAATGCCAATTTATCCTTTTTCTAATCATGGTGTTTCCCAGTTCTGTTCAATTTTGTTCACAGCAATTTGGGAATGTATATTCCTCACTACAGACAAAGCCCACGTCTTAAGAAACTATATCGTCAGATTTTCATTTTTAAATGCAAATTCATCCTTTTTTTATCATGCTGCTTCCCAGTTCTATTCAATTTCTTTCACAACAATTTCAGAATGTATGTTCCTCACTACAGTCAAAGCCCACGTAGTTCACCTAACCAGCTGGTGGTAGGCTGAGACTTTCAACCCATCACGATAATACCTAAAAAGTTTCTTTTTCCACTGCACCATTATCTCACAAACTCAGGTAAGTAATCTCTCTTCCCAAATTGCCTAAGTTCAGGCAAAATTACGGTTATGTTCTTCATTTTATAAATCACAGCCAATGCCCAATATTTCTCCTAGGATTTTAATAAGCAGAACAGGAAGCATGTAAGTTTAAGAGGTAAAAAAACACATTTAACACCCATGAAAAACCTGACTACCTATTAATGTCCTTTGAGAATTCTTAAAGTTTTGTTTCAAATCACTTTGCCAATGCCAAATAATGTGGTTTTTTTGCTTAGTTGCATTCTTTGAAAAGCCCCCCCAAAATTTTATGTTTACAATGTCACCTCTCTTTCAGAACTCATAAAGAAGAAAATGTTTTCTTTGTTTCCTTTTCTCTTTTTTCTTTTTTTTTTTTTTTTTAATGATTGAAACACACACTATCTCTTGCTAATTGAGCCCATTTCCCTGTGACAAATCCAAGTTGTGCTACAGTTAAGACAGTACAAATTTGTCAGCAGGGTCACTCACAGAAGGCACTTTGCTAGGGCAAAATTCCTGATGTTCCAGCATATTCTTAGTTGTTAAATTTTAGCAGATGAGCATAAACAAGAGCTCCATTTATTCAAGAAAGGGAAAGAGCTGAGAGGGGAGTGGAGATGTAACAACTGTTATTTCCATCCTCTTGCAAAGTCAACCAGATTCCATACAGCATAATAAATCCATTATACATGATACATCTCTTCCACGGCAGAAACAGACTAGCTTAAAGCTTCTTACACATTTTTTAATTTAGTTCTCTGTGCTGCTCCTTTATGTATGCTCATCTAGAGCAAGGAAATGAGAAGGAAAGGAAAATCAAGTGAAAATACAATGCCACCATAACTATTCACTATAACAACACTACCTTTCATAAATTAATTCTCCCACTCTCTGTGTACCCTTTCTTTCATAGACGCTTCAACTTGAAGTGAACTCCTGAAGAACTTAACAATTTGTGCCACTTACTTATTATTTACAGATGCATCTTAAACACGTATGATTCCTAATACATCAGAAGTACTTGAGTTTTGTTACTTGAACAAGAAAGTGGATGAATAAATGAATGAATGAATGAATGTGAATGAATTATTTGTCTATCACAAGCTCTTTAATGTTAGTTTCCGGGGATTAATCCTTCCTTTTATTTCTACATAAATTAGCAAACGTATTTCCTTATCTTTCCCACAGTTCTGAAAACAGAGCAGATTTTAATTAAAAATGCACTAGTTGTATTAGTTCTGAAAGATTTTATTAATTTATAAAAATCCTACCGGTTCACTAGTCTAGACCTTACAGCCTTTGTAAACACATTTCAACTCCTTCTGAGAAGCCAGTGACACCATTTTGTCCTTTAGAACAGCAAATGAAAAAGGTGAAATTAATCAAGAGAAACTACATACTCTGCATTCCTCTCTCTGACAGATAGCTGGCAACTCTAAGAAAGAGCTATTATTTCTTATTATTTCTTAGATAAATCTATTCTTAGTTTTCTTAGATTATTTAGATATATAGAGAAAGCCCTTATAAATTGTATGTTGTGCTAGAGTTCTGCTTTCACTCCCACTCCCAGGCAACCCTACTATCATTGTCCCCTGACCTAAACTTGGCAGTCTTGGACCTCCTCAAGTTCCAGTCTATGAACTTGTTCCTAGGAGAAATAATAAGGATTAAATCGAAGGCAAATGACCAGAGCCTAGAATAAAAAGAACTGTCCCCAGAGCTGAAGTGCTCTTATAATCTACACTCAATATGATAGCACATTTTTAAAAACACTGTTCTTGTCAAAGACATTACTCATGAGACATCCTTAAGCTTGTCAAAGACATTACTCATGAGACTTCCTTAAGACCAACTGATGTGGAATTTTGATCGGGATGGCATTGAAAGTATAGATTGCTCTGGGCAGTATAGACATTTTGACAATGTTTATTCTTCCAATCCATGAGCATGGAATGCTTTTCCACCTTTTTGTGTCTTCTTCAATTTCTTTCATGAGTGTTCTATAGTTCCTCGAGTACAGATCCTTTACCTCTTTGGTTAGGTTTATTCCCAGGTA
>CM052799.1:145994006-146067373 GCA_028533885.1 Nasua narica
AAAAAAGACCAACTGATGTGTTTCTAGAAGTTGAACATTAAACCAATAATGCCATTAAAGGAAAAAAAAAAAGAAAGAAAAAGAAACAGTTGTCCATGAACTTGATCCTAGGTCAGTAGCTAAACATCAGATTTCTGTGGTAACTTAGGCATGCAAACATCAAATACTGTTGGATGATCTGGGGAAAACAGAATTGCCTTCCTTTGATAATATAAATCTCTCTTATTAGATCTCGTTCCTTTCTTCGAACTAATGTTATATAAAGCTATTTTTAGATGCTACACTCTTTACCCTTCAAAGACATTTTGTTTGTCTAATTGGTTGCAAAACAGAATATGGTCTATGATGGAGATCCTTTATTAATACCCAGTATAATACCCATATACTGCTTAAGAAAATTTAATGAAAGTCAGGAAAAATAAGTTCAAGCTTCAATAAAAACAAAATCCAGAATTTTAAGGATAGGACATAAGAACAGAGCAGCATGGACAAATATCCAAGAATGGGATGGTCTAGGAAAAATAACATTTTCTAGAAAAAATCAAGACACTGTCCACTATTTTTCAGTTGAGAGAAACAAATCCACTACTGGGAGGTGCATAGTGACTATTCATTATGATACCACAAAATTTTAATGCAGCAAATATAATTGAGAAGCTCCTAAAAATATTAAGTTACAGAGACAATTGGGACCCTGGCATGGAAATCAATCACTTTATTATGTTACCACATGGTTCAAGATAGAGGAATCCATTTACCTTAGGTATCCACAAAGCAGGACTTTCTGAAGTCAAGAAAATAAAGCGAAATTTATATTTTTGCAATAGTTCATGAAAGGCCTAACATTGTGTGCAACAGAGACAATATTTTATGTGATTTTTTTTTATTGTTGGTTTTAGCATGACTATTTCTTATTTTGAATTTTAAAGAAATAAAGTAGATCTGTGCTTTTCTAATAAACACTATGTACATGTATCACTCAGGACATAATCTAACCTACATATATTAACCTTCAAGTTCTACAGACACAAAGTACCCTTGTATGTTTCATTTCTAAAAATTACCTGTATAAATATGTTAAAAGTCTACTTGTTTTAACTATAATAATGTTAGAACTTGCCTCTTGTTTGAAACGTTACCACTAAGGAGATCTTATCGTCTAGTACAAAAAACAATTAATTTATTGGTCATGTTGTCACTTATATATTGCTTCTTTAGTCATTCACTTAGGCAGTCAAATAACTTTGTCAAATATTTCTTTGCTTCTGTTTGCATCACTTTTATGTCTGTTCACTTCACTTCCATTTATTTCCGTTTGTCCCTTTCTTGTTTAGCCATCCTATAGCACCATGGAATGATGTGACAAGGAAATCAGGTAACATTATAAACCAGGACTTAACTCTACTTAATCAGATAGCTTATTTTTCTCCCCATACATGTTTACTACCTAAAAAATAAGGAAGCTGGACTAAAAGTTGAATGTAAAATTCTGCATTTATATGCATTTTTCTTAGGGAGACGAGTCATCATATATATCAGTTTTTTAAACCATAGCTGGTTTGCTAGTTAACACTAGCCAATCAACACTCTGTTCTCTCTTATCTCCTAAAATAACAAGGCAATAAAAAGAGTCTTTTCCCAAGTACAGTCTCAAAAATTTGTATTCCCCTATACAGCCTCAGTATTTCTGGAGAATGAAAATTCCCCTACAATATGTACGTGTGTTTATATGTATGTTTTTCTAACTCTGGTTTTAAATTATTTTAATGCTATCAGGTAAAGAAATTCAATGGATATCAACAATGAAACCTTTGGAAACTATCTTTAAATAAATAAAATCTGGGTGATATTAAGAGTGCCACTAACGACCTTGAACAAAGAATGTAATAGGGAGGCAGTTCATGATGGTGGCATTAGGAATATCCTGAACATACCTCTTCCAATGGAAACAACAAATCAATAGCTACATATGGAAAAATTTCTTCTGAAAAATACCTGAAAACTAGTGAAATAGCTCTTCCACAGCAAAGGATAAAACAGTCACAAAGAGATGTAAAAGACATGGTCTGACCAAAACCCCACCCACAAGTGTCACAGTGAGGAGAAATCTCACAAACAAAGACATTCTCCCTGAGGATTGAGGGACTTGTGCCCCACATCAGGCACTCTAACCCTTGGGACCAGTACCAGAGAGACAAGCCCCCAAAACATTTGGCTTTCAAAATCCATGAGGCCACAACCATGAGAACCACAGAGCTATAAGTCATGAATATTCCACTCTTAAAAGGTCTATATACAGACTAACTTGCCCTGGGAACCAGCACAAAAGCAACAGTTTGAAAAGCACCTAAACCATATGTGAATGAGATTCATTTGTAAACCTTAAAATATCTGCTAGAGGAGCAAGAGTCTATTGGGACTGGCTCCAGGGACAGCAGAACTGGCAAGCACATTCTTGAGGTCTCCTTCCACCTTATTGGTGCCATGCTGCACTGACCCTCTAATATCCTAGGATCAGTGGGCATGCCACACTGTTGCTCTTCTACCACGGCCACATCAAAGCCATTCCAATTGCACCACCCATACAGGAGATGCCCCATTAGCACCTTGCTCTAGTGGCTGGGGTAATTGTATTTCTGAGCCCAACAAGACTAAAACAATCAAAGAGACAGGTCCTGGCAGGTTACCATCGTCAGGGTGCTACACAGAAGGCAGACTAAAACACACCCACAGTCTTCCTATGAAAAAGAACTATTCACTTTATCTGTGAGCTTTAGTCTGAGAGCAAGCTTCATGTACACCATGCATCCAGAGGTTACAGAGGCACTCACAGGGAACAAAGACCAAAGGGTGTATTCTTGTTCTCTTACATTGCCTCACTACACCTCACCACTACCTCCAAGAAAGGGAGTTCATATATTTGTCTAAAACCCTGCTTTTTGCAACTGCTGCCAAGGAAACATCTGCAGATCATCTGGTCAGGAGACTAGCAGGGTTTACAACTGTAGTCCCACAGGACCATATATATATTTGCATACCTCAAAAGCTGCTGCTTGAGGAACTTGCTTCCAATCAGCTGGAATCTAGGTGCTGACTGAGAAGCCTCCTTCTAGAACACTCACAAGTCTTGGCACACCCTTAACAACGGGGATCTATTAATAATAAATTAGGCTGCTTAGACAATCACAAAGGTTCAAAAGACAACCAAGAACTATGGCAAGGTTCAATGTTATGGTTCATCTCCTACACAAAACTACTTCTTCAAGACTGAGAGATTTTTCACCTAATACATAGAAACAAACACAGAGAGTCAAAAAAGGAGGAAACAGAAGAATATGTTCCAAATGAGAGGACAAAATAAAACCCCAGGAAAAAAACCTTAATGAAACAAAGGTAAGTAATGTACATGATACAGAGTTCAAAATAATGGCATAAAGATGTCTACTGAACCCACGAAAAGAATGGATAAACACACTGAGATCTTCGACCAAAAAATAGAAAATATAAGAAAGTACCAAACAGAAGTCACAAAGCTGGAGAATATAATAATTGAACTGAAAAATACAGTAGAGGGGTTCAACAACATACTAGATGAAGTAGAAGAAATAATCAGTGATCTGAAAGATAAGGAAGTGGAACTCACCCAAACAGAGAAGCAAGGAGAAAAAAGAATTTTGAAAAGTTAACATAGCATATGGGACTATGGGACAAGAGCAAGCAAACTAACATTTGCATTATAGGACCCCTGAATGGAGAACAGAAAGAAAAATGGGCAAAAAAAATAACTAGAGAAATTATGGCGGAAAAGTTCCCTAACCCTGCAGGGGGGGAAAAGACATTCCGATACAGGAAGCCCAGAGAGTTTGAAATTAAATGAGCCAAAAGAGACCCACATGAAGGCACATTATAATTAAAATATCAAGTTAAAGATAAAGAGAGAATCTTAAAAGGAGCAAGAGGAGAAAAAGTTACATACAAGGGAAACTCATAAGACTACCAGCAGATTTCTCAGCAGAAACTTTGCAGACCAGAAGGGAGAAGAATGTCATATTCAAGTGCTGAATGGTAAAAACGTCAAAACAAGAATACTCTACCCAGCAAGGTTAATATTCAGAATTGAAGGACAGACAAAAAGAGTTTTCCAGACAAGCAAAAGCAAAATATGTTTATCGCCACTAAACCTGTCTAATAAAAAATATTAAAGTGATTTCTTTCAACTGAAAAGGGCACTAATTAATAACAAAAAAACAAGAAAATAAAAATTTTACTATTAAAAGTAAACATATAGTAAGGGCAGAGGATTAACCTGTTATAAAGCTAATATGAAGCTCAAAATACAAAAGTAACAAAAATAACTATAACTACAGTAATTAAGGGATACATAAAATTAAAATGTGTAAGATGTGACATCACAAACATAAAACATGGAGGGTTTTAAAAATATAGTGTTTTAAAATGTTAAAACTTAAGTCGATATCAACTTAAAACAGAAAGTTATATAGATATAGGCTGTTGTATGTGAGCTTCATGGCCCCCCATAAAGGAAAATTTGTAGTAAAATACAAAAAAGATAATGAGAAAAAAATCTAAGCATAACACTACAGAAAGTTATCAAAACACAAGGGGGGGGGGAACCAAGAGAAGAAAGGAACACAGAAATCTACAAATCAGCCAGGAAACAGTTAACAAATTAGTGATTAAAACATAACTATCAATAATTACCTTAAATGTAAATGGACAGAATGTTATAATCAAAAGACAATAAGTGGCTGAATGAATTTTTAGGAAAAAATGTACATCTACATGCTACCTACAAGAGACTCACTTCAGATGCAAGGAAATACATAGACTGAAAGTAAATGGACAGAAATTTTGCTTCATTCAAATGAAAACCGAAAGCTGGGATAGCCATACTTATGTCAAAGAAAACAAAATTTAAAATAAAGACTGTAACATGATAGAAAGGTAGGCATTATATAATAAGAAATAGTTAATCTAACAAGAAGATATAATATCTATAAAATTTTACACACCCAACACAGAACCACCTAAATACACAAAGCAAATATTAATAGACCTAAAGGGTGAAACTGACAGCAATACAGTAATGATAGGGAACATTAATACCCTACTTACTAAATGGACAGGATCCAAACAGAAGATTAATAAGGTAACACAGGCCTTAAATGACACATTAAACCACAGGGACTTAATATATACAAAACAGTCCATCCAAAAGCAGCAGAATACACATTCTTCTCAAGTGTACACTGAACATTATCTGACATAAATCATATGTTTGGTCACAAAGCAAGTCTCAGTAAATTTAAGAACACTGAAATTATATCAAGCATCTTTTCTGAACGCAATGGTATAAAACTAGAAATCAATTACAGGAATAAAACTGGAAAAATCACAAACATGCAAAGATTAAAAAACATGATACTAAACAACCAATGGATCAACAAAAAAAAAAAAAAAAATCTAAAGGGAAATCAAAAAAATAGCTTGAGACAAATGAAAATGGAAAAACAACATACCAAAATCTATGGGATGCAGTGAAAACAGCTCTAATAAGGAAGTTTATAGCAATACAGGCCTATCTCAAAAGCAAGACAAATCTCAAGTAAACAACCTAACCTTCCACTAAATGAACTAGAAAATGAACAAATGAAAAAAAAAAGAAAGAAAATGAACAAATGAAATACAAAGCTAGTAGGAGCAAGGAAATAATAAAGACCAGAGCTGAAATAAATGAAATCGAGATTAAAAACATAATAGAAAAATCAATGAAAAAAGCAGTTTTTTGGAAAGATAACAAAACTGACAACCTTTAGCTACATTCACTAAGAAGGAACAAGAGGATTCAAATATATAAAATCAGAAATAAAAGAGAAGTTACAACTTCTACCACAGAAATAAAAAGGATCGTAACAAACACAAGAACAAATACATGGCAAAAAATTAGACAACCTAGAAGAAATGGATAAATTCTCAAAAATACATAATTTTCCAAGACTTAATCATAAAGAAATTGAAAACCTGAATAGAGCAATTAGTAGTAAGAAGAATGAATCACTAATCAAAACCTTTCCAAAAACAAAGGCTCCGTACCATATAACTTCACTAGTGAATTCTAACAAACATTCAAAGATTTAATACCTACCCTTTCTAAACTTCTCCAAAAAGCTGAGGAGAAGGAAATACTTCCACACTCATTTCATGAGGCAAGAATTAGCCTGACACGGGGCTCCTGGGTGGCTCAGTGGTTTAAAGCCTCTGCCTTCAGCTCGGGTCATGATCTCAGGGTCGTGGGATCGAGCCCCGCGTCAGGCTCTCTGCTTGGCAGGGAGCCTGCTTCCCCCTCTCTCTCTGCCTGCCTCTCTGCCTACTTGTGATCTCTCTCTCTGTCAAATAAATAAATAAAATCTTTAAAAAAAAAAAAAAAAAAAGAATTAGCCTGACACTAAAAGTAGTAAAGGATACCACCAAAATTAAAAAAAAAAAAAATACAGGCCAATATTCCTTATGAACAAAGATGCAAAAATCCTCAATAAAATATTAGCAAACAAAATTCAACAATACATTAAAAGTATCATACACCATGATCACGTGGGATTTATTCCTGAGATGCAAGGATGGGTTCAATATCTACAAATCAATGTGACACACCACAAAAACAAAATGAAAGATAAAAATCATATGACCATATCAACATTCACAGAAAATACATTTAACAAAATTCAACATCCACTTATGATAAAACTCTCAACAAAGTGGTTATAGACAGAACATATCTCAATGTAATAAAGGCCATACATGACAAGCCTACAGCTAACATCACACTCAATGGTGAAAGTTGAAAACTTTTCCTCTAAGATCAGGAACAAGGCAAGGATGCCCACTCTCTTTTATTCAACACAGTACTAGAATTCCTAGCCAGAGCAATTAGGCAGAAAAAATAAATAAAAGACATAAAAGTTGGAAGTAAAACCATCACTATTTGAAGATGATATATAGATATATAGAAAACCCTAAAGATGCCACCAAAAAACTGTCATAATTAGTAGTAATAATAAATTCAGTAACATTGCAGGGTATAAAAACAATATACAAAATCTGTTCTATTTTTATATACTATCAACAAACTATCAGAAAAATAAATTAAAACAATCCCATTAATAGCTGCACCAAAAAGAATAAAATACCTAGAAATAAATTTAACCAAGGAAGAAAAATACATGTACACTGGAAACTGTAATACACTGATGAAAAGAATTGAAAAAGGCACAAATAAATGGAAAGATATTCTTTGCCGCAGTATTAGAAGAATTAATATTGTTAAAATGTCCATATTCAAAGCAATCTACAGATTTAGTTTAATCCCTAACAAAATTTCAGTATTTTTTAAAGAAATAAAACAAACAATCCCAAAATTTGTGTGAAACCACAAGATTCTGAATAGCCAAAGCAATCTCTTTTTATTATTATTATTTATTTGAGAGTGAGAGAGGGCAGAACAAGTGAGAGAGCACATGAATGGGGGGGAGCTGAAGAAAAGGGAGAAGCAGACTCCCCACTGAGCAGCGAACTAGAATCAGAGCTCAATCCCAGGACCCCAAAATCATGACCTCAACTGAAGGCAGACACTTAACAAACTAAGCCACCCAGGCACCCCCGAGAGCCAAAGCAATCTTAAGAAAGAATAAAGCTGGAAGTATTACAATTACAGATTTCAAGCTGAATTACAAAGCTACACTAATCAAGAGTATAATAACAGATGCATAGATAAATGGAACAGAATAGAGAGCCCAGAAATAATCCCATGCATATGGTGAATTAATTTACAGGAAAGTAGGCAAAAAATATAGAATGTCAAAAGAATAGTTCCTTCAATAAATGGTATTGGGATAACAGACAGCTACATGCAAAAGAATGAAATCGCAGTACTACCTTATACCATATACAAAAATTAACTCAAAATGGATTAAAGATTTGAATGTAAGACCTGAAACCATAAAACTCCTAGAAGAAAATGTAGACAATAAACTACTATCATTGATCTTTGCAATTATTTTTTTGTACCTTTACCTTTTGTGCCTCTACCTTTGACTGCAGAGGTAAAGGCAAAAAAAAAAGCAAAAATAAACAAATGAAACAACAATTAAACTAAAAAGCTTCTGCAAGGTGAAGAAAACCATCAACAAAATGAAAATGCTACTCTACCGAATGGGAGAAAATATTTGCAAATCATAAATCTGATAAGGAGTTATTATGCAAAATACAAAGAACTCGTAAAACTCAATTACAACAAAAACCACCCTGACTAAAAAATGGAGAGAGAATCTGAATAGACAATTTTTCAAGGAAAACATACAGATGGCCAAGAGGCACATGAAAAATGGCTCAACCTCACTAATCATCAGGGTAATGCACATCAAAACCACAATGAGCTATAACCTCACACCTGTCAGAATGGCTATTATCAAAAACACAAGAAATATATGTTGGTGAGGATGTGGACAAAAAAACTGCAGTTGAGAATGCAAATTGGTGCAGCTGCTGTGGAAAACAATATGGAAGTTCCTCAGAAAATTAAAAATAAAACTACCATATGATCTAAAAATTCCACTTCTAGATATTTTACTGAAGAAAAGAAAAACACTAATTTGAAAATATATATACAACCCTATGTTACTGGAGCATTATTTATTTACAACAGTCAGGGTATGGAAACAACCCTGTGTCCAGTAAAGTGTCCAGTAATGAATGAATGGTATTTATATATAGTGGAATATGATTCAGCCATAAGAAAGAATGAAATCCTGCCAACAACAATCCTGTTGTGACAACATGGATAGACGTGGAGAGTATTATACTAAGTAAAATAAGTCAGACAGAGAAAGACAAATACTGTATGATTTCACTTGTATGTGGAATCACAAAAAACAACAAAACAAGTGAATAAATAAAACAAAATGAAACAAAACTCATAGATACAGAGAACAGAATTGTGGTTGCCAGATGGGAGAGAGTCAAGGAGATACATAAAATGCGTGAAAGGAATCAAGAAGTACAGATTTCCAGTTAAGTAAGTCATGGAGGTATAATGTATACTATGATCACCATAGTCAGTAACACTGTATTGTGTATTTGAAAGTTGCTGAGAGTAGACCTTGAAAGTTTTCATAAGAAAAAAAATTTGTAACACTCTATGTTGACAGATGATAAGCAGACTTACCATGGTGATTATTTCACAATATACGTAAATACCAAATTATTATGTCATATACCTGAAACTAATATGTTATATGTAACTATAATTTAAAAAGTAAAAAAAAAAATGTAATATATGAAAATACATTATAAAAATAAAAGGAAGTGTGCCTGGGTGGTTCAGTAAGTTGAGCATCTGACAATTTTTTTTTATGACTTTATTTATTTTAGTGGGTACGGGGGGGGGGGGGCGAGGGGGAGCAGGGAGAGGAGCAGAGGGGGGAGTGAGAATCTCAAGCAGACTCTGCACTGAGCACCAAGCCCTACACAGGGCCCAATCTCACAACCCTGAGATTGTGACCGGAGCCAATACCAAGAGTTAGATGCTTAACCAACTGAGCCACCCAGGCATCCTGAATCCAACTCTTGATTTCAGATTGGGTCATGATCTCAGAATCATGAGGTCAAGTCCCAAGTCAACCTGCATGCTGAGCATACAGTCTGCTTAGGGTTTCCTCTCTCTGTCTCCTCTGTGCACACATGCTCTCTATCTCTCCTCACTCTAAAAAAATAAATATTTAAAAATAATAAAAAATAAAAATAAAAGTTAGAAACATTGTCTTGAGATCATGGAATACTATACAGTAATGATTTTCATCCAATTACTGATGACTT
The DNA here is from genome assembly GCA_028533885.1 of Nasua narica. Lineage (NCBI taxonomy): Eukaryota > Metazoa > Chordata > Mammalia > Carnivora > Procyonidae > Nasua > Nasua narica. Next base: position 146,003,898 of record CM052799.1, read on the forward strand.
CAACTATATTATTATTGTTTATTTGAAAAAATATGATAACTGGACATAGTATTTATATCAAATATTTTAGAATTTAAAATACATGTTATTCAAGGCTAGCTTACGTTTGTAGGTGGAAATACAAAATATATACATTTTATGGGTGATGTGTTACTTCTTCTCATAGTCTCGTACCAAATGAAAATTATCTAACCTGACCATCATGAAACGTTACACAGTTAAGCAGGCCTGTCCTAAGGGACTAGTGCTAGGAGGATGATTAATTGTATTTCACAGAATAAGATACGACCTGCATAGATGGGAAATCTATTTTCAACACTGACTTTAAGCAGGAAATGGCTGATCTTTCCAAGAGAGTTTTAAATCCCCCCCCCCCCGGCCACACTATATCAATCTGTGTAGAGAATATGCATTACAATCTTCTCCTGTTATATAAACACAGACACTATATCAATTTACAATGATAACTAGTATTTTGCAGAGCAGATTTCATAAAAATAAAGATCCAATAATCTCTACCTGGCACATCCCAAAGAAACAACTCTTAGGAGTTCATAGTTCATATCTCATAGGAGATAGTAAGTGATTCATTAAAAAAACAATAGCTTTCCTTTATACCGGCAATAATCACCAGAGTGTAATGGCAGGAAAAATAGCACACTGACAACAGCAACAAAACCTATAAATAAATAAGAGGTATGCAGGCACTACATTTAAGAAGGGACAAAATTTATAAAGCTTTTCTTCAAGAAGAGAAAGGCAATTTGAAATTACTTCTGTGGAACGGAAGAAAAAATATTGCAAAGATACACTCCCCAATTAATTAATTACATTAATCTATAAATTAATCAATAAATACAATTAAATCTGGCCAAATAAAAGGTTTATTTTTCATAAACTTTAAAGAAATTAAAGGGACTTGCTGGACCATAATCCAGTCCTAAGATACAACTAGGCCACATGAACTCACATATCACACCTCTCTCACTCTTCAGGCTATATTCGGTATTTGGTATTGTTGATAGCACATAATAAACCCTTGACTGATTATATATTAATTGAATAAATAAATGGATACAACCCAAGTAATAAATCTGACATAGTAAATATGTAACAAGACCCTACAGACTTTTAAAAAGGAATGACAACCAATCATATATCAGAATGCTCCAACATCCACTGTCTTCCAGGACTAGCCCTCCCACCATAAACTCCCATCATAAAAGTAGAACAAATAAATGAGGTAAATGTTTTCAACACTGGGACAAAAGACAGTAAAATGCTGTAATTCCCAAAAGAAGGTAAAATCACAAGCTGAATCACACTTGTGCAGAGCTCTCTGCCCAGGAACACCTTCTGAAAATGGCAGAGAAAGGAAGAGCTAAGCTGAGTATGGCAGTCCTTTTATAGAAACATGACAAAGATTTCACAGGACAAAACAATTATATACCAGTATCCTTCCTTAACATATACACAAAAATCCTCAATAAAATATTAGCAAATCAAATCCAGAAATATATTTTAAAAATGATATCTTATGAACAAATGGGGTTTATCCTAGGAGTGCAAGGTTGGTTCAACATTCAAAAATCAATGTTATAGGTAAAGAAATCCCAGCGAAATAATAGTAATTAAAACAACCTAAGTAAGGTTCCTTGTTGTAAGAGATGGAAACTCCATAATCAAGCAGAATAATGCTAAAATACTCTAAAGGTCCAAATAGACCTAGCTCACATGGTTTGGAGGCAGTAATAGTTAGAAAACAGAAACTGGAAACTGGGATCAATATCAATTACTTGTAAATATAGACGAGAACAACATATAATTTCCATTACAGAGCATGACTTTAAGCTATCTCAGCAAATCCCTCTAATTTCTTCATAATGTCCTGAGCCAAAGAACTTCTCTGGCTATCATTGTACACAGAGACCCTGTTTGATCCTAAATGGCCCATGGGGTCCAGTGTTCAGATTGGGAAAGAATGGTCCACTGTTCCTCTTACAGAATTCAGCAATGATGAGCTTTATCTTTATCTGGCCTTTGAAGTGTTACAGTTTTGCAGACTAAAATACATACAGTTTCTAAGAAACAATTAATTTTAAGCTGCAGCATTCATTTCCAAAGAGCAGCTGTTCTTCAATAAACCACAGTATTAGAGAAATAACACCTCGAGCTGTAAATTTTTCTTGTATACTCCCAAACTGCTTCAGTGCTTGCTTTCCCCAACCCCTACAAGATAAAGAAATCAAGATCACTAATACATAACTGGTTTCCCAGATTATAAAACATGTGAAAAGTGAAAAGAGCCTTCCTGTGTCACAGATACGAAACCTGGAGAAATAACTATACAGACCAATTTACTGGTCTTGGGGACTTTGAAGGATGAGGATTACTTAAGAAAGGAGAAATATCTATGTCAGTCCCTGAACTACCTTCCATTTGCTTCACCTTTAATTTTAGGCAGTTAGTCTAAGGCTGATAGCATTTTCATCCTGGCTGCAAGTGCTGTTCCTGGAACTTGCCCACGCATCCGCATCCGTACATTGTTTTTTCCAGCCTCTGCTACATATGGATAGAAGACTGATTACAATCAGCTGGCCTGGGGCTCAACAACAATATTCAAAAGGACAAGAATAGCTGGGAAGCTAGAAGAACAAGCCAGGATATTTCTCCCTCTCCTTCCCCCTCACTCTTGAGCAGTGGAAAGGTTTCTATTTTCTTACATGGAACTCTGATAATGATTCTACATAAGAAAAATGCACATCAAAATGAAATTCTGGGAGATTTCCCACTAAGCAAAAGACATTATTGCTGTGCCCTTTGTTCTATTTTTCATCAGCACACAGCGAGAGTACATATTCAGATGAGGTTGGTGGGGTTTGTGAGCAGTTTTCACTACAGCGGCTACTGTCTCTATACCTATTTGTTTGTTTTTTAATGTGCTTTTCCTCCTTTTGTTCTTATCTGCAGGTCTATACCATGAGAACTAAAAATGTTGATTTCAGGACCTCTTAGAGGCTTTGACTTTCCTACCAGATGACTTTCATAGACACTTCACAGCTGCGCCTAAAATTCTGATTCCTGTAAGTAGTGAACATCCATTGTGTTGGCTGCCCACCACTCCCTCCCCTTTAGTCTGTTAACTAAAGATAAGTTTCCCATCCCATCCAGTATGTGATGATTATACATGTAATCATCCTATCCTGGATAGGATAGCCACTCCTCTTCTGATGACAACGGTGGTCATATTACCTGGGCCTAGTCAATGGGGGGAGCCTGTACTCCTGACCACAGTTATTAGTAAGAGACTGGCAAGTTTAACAAGTGGTCCAGTCAGAGTCAATTCTCCCTCCCCCCTGCTAGACTGTTCTGATTGCCACAGCTTTAGGAAAAGACTGCCTCTTTCTACTGGACTTGCTATTGGAGCCCTGAAGATGTATTACTCAGCTCCTGCTGTAAAGATGGATCAGGGCTAAGATTAAGGTCAGCAAATGGCCTTCAGTTAGCAGTTTTTTCAGGTTTTACTTAAGTTGTTAAACTCACCCCCACCTGAGGTTATGTACTTCCCAGGCAGCCTGCATCCCAAGTGATTGGGATAAAAAGGCTCATTCATTTTTGGCTAGAAGCAGAAAACTGACAAGCTATGTTACTAGTTCCCAACAGGGTTGGTTGAGGCTTTGTCACGCACAATCACAGTTTGATTAAGAAGAGCATAGCAATACAGGACACAGACCCCTTAGATTGAGGTCCAAGTCATGACTATAAGGCCACTAAAACAAGAAGAGATGTTAGTTAAGATTAAGAAGAATCTAGAGTGCTGAGGGTAGCTGGGGGGTAGGGGGTTAGGGATAGGGTGGCTGGGTTATGGACACTGGGGAGGGTATGTGCTATGGTGAGTGCTATGAAATGTAGAAGCCTGATGATTCACGGACATGTACCCCTGGGGCAAATAATACATTATATGTAAATAAATAAATAAATAAATAAATAAATAAATAAAAGTGATTTTAAAAAAAAGAAGAAGAAGAATCTAGGGTGAATACTAGAGGAAGGAGAGATAAGTATCATTATGACCCCAAAACCAACTTCAACGGCAGGGCATGTAGTTCCTCCCACTAAATGCTCTCCCAAATGCAGTTTTAAGAACTACATCTGAGCAGCACAATAAGCAAACCGTGGGAGCCAAGAAGATCTCCTATGAGGGCAAAACATTCTGCCCGACTAACCACACAAAGTGCACTTAGTAGGCAGCCTCCAGTGGTGAGCTCCCTCAGGGTCTTATGCAGCACTCCAGCTGCAGAGCTCTACCTTGCCAGAGGTCATACACTTTTAGGGCAGCATGTATCCAGGGACAGGTGAGATGCGGGTATAAAGGCCTGACAATATGGGCCTGATGTGAGACAACTCTGAAAGGCAATATGCATTCCAAATTTCCTCAACAGGTTGGTTGAGATTCATCAGAACTGAATTTCAGTTTGACTTCTCCTTATACCCAATCTTTTTACCCCTCTTCCTTTCACAGATGCTGATCCCTAACAAACAGCTTGCTCCACAAACTCTATCTCAGTTTCTGCTTATGGAGAATGCAACCTGGGACAAGTGCTAAGCAAATGGGTGGGATTACCGGACTCCTGAACATCATCTGATCAGCACTTCCAAGTGATGGAGTGAAAATGATACTGCCGACATCATCTGAGCTCCATGTCATGCCTCCCTCTACTCTTGGATGCTGATCTTATAGCTCAATTTAAGCTCATAGGTGCAGAGAACAGGTTAGTGGTTACCAGAGGTGAGGGATGTAAGAAATGGAGTGAGCTGTTTTTGTTCTGTTGTTTTAGTTTAAATAAACTGGATTAAGAAAACAGTAGGTATGCAGAAGCTAGAGGCATTATAAGGTGGCAGATGAAGGCTGATTTAGGAGGCTGGGGCTTCTCAGGAGAAGCAAAATAAACAAGGACAGAGAGCAAATGAAATTACCCCTACTGGTTTCAAGACAAACATGGGTATTGAAGCTATAAGGTAAAAAGATAAAAGGGGGGAGTGCTTCCGGCCCTCTTCCAAGTCCGAAAGATGGTGGGATAGAAGACCTATGGAGGCAAAGTCTAAAAAAATGTTTTAATATAACTTATTATTACTGATACTCTATTTTAAATATGAATTTCTATTAGTTTTAACGAGATAATCTTGACTGACTAAATTCAAAGACCACTGAATTTATTTAAAAAATGAAGATGAACTACATATGAATGTCTATAAAAGAAATAGAATTTCATTCCACCATGGCCCATTCCAAAGAAGACATGCTGATATTGAACTTACCACTCTCTTCTATTCCTGATCCAGTTAGGAGAAAATACCAGTCATTATCACCATTTACCATGCTGGCATAGAATTTACCTTATCTCTCATTAAGGCACTTGGTTTTTAACCATTTTCCAAGGGGCATTTCCTAGCTCTTAAAATGTTGTTTTAAAAAACATTATGGACATAATAAATAGATGGCCTCTCATCTGTATGTAAAGCCCAGTAGGTAAGCAAGAGCAACAAATTACATAGAAGACTTAACATGCCTTTGCAATTGAAGAGCAGGTGAGTCTATTTTCAACATGCTTTGTAGCCTTAAGGGATGTTTTTGACATTTGATTATCTACATACATAGAGAAACCATATGAATAAAGAAAACACCTGGTGGGAAGATTCTTGAAAACAGTCATGAATGTTACTTACAATCTCTGTTTGAAATGCCAATTTTCAAAAACGGGGGATAAAAAATAGCATAATGTCAAAATTTAACCACTATATAGCAAAATATACAAGGCACATTTTAAATGCCTGTAGATTATTATCCTATATTCATAAGTAACAATTGTGTATAGCATAGATCAACCAAGTAGCTCAGGGTAACAATGAACCTAGACCTAGAGATTTGTCAGTGCCTCTATTCTTGTGGCCAACAGTAATGCTATCAGGCTGGTCTCACTGCACTATTCCAGAAGCCCCTGGAGCCCAGAGTACAATGTGAATTGTTCTTTCTGGAACTGTAACACTGACATCCTTGATAAACTAAGCACAGCTGTAGGACCAGAAGCACCCGGCTCTGGAGAAAGCCACACAGTTCACGATTGACTGGGCACCCTGGGTTTACTTATTAAAGAGGAATAATTATAAACATCTTACCTAAGCATTACTGAGATGTAAAATCTGCTCTGATTTCACAAAATGATGTGTTCAAGAATGTCCACAGCAGCTTTTTTCATAATATCCTCTAACTGGAAAAAAACAAAATATCCATCAGTAGAAGAACGGACACATAAACTGTGACAGTTAATACAAGGGAAGTTGACACAGCAGTTCGAAAAAAAAAGAACAAAGTGGGGGGGGGGGGCTGGGTGGCTCATTTGTTAAGCTTCTGCCTTTGGCTCAGGTCATAATCCCAGCATCCTGGGATTGAATCCCCCATCAGGCTCCATGCTCAGCGGGAAACCTACCTCTCCCTCCCCCACTTCCCCTGCTTGTGTTCTCTCTCTCACTGTGTCTCTCTCACTGTCAAATAAATAAATAAAATCTAGAAAGAAAGAAAGAAAGAAAGAAAGAAAGAAAGAAAGAAAGAAAGAAAGAAAGAAAGAAAATGAACAAGCATAACTAATTGATAATAACAGAAAACCAGAGCAGTGGTTATGATAAGGAGGCTGGGTTTTGACTGAGAAATGGCATGAGGGAAGCCCTGGACTGATATACATACAGTATATCATGACCTTAGGGATAATAACTTGGATAAGTGTATAAAAAGTTCTTTGAGTTAATACTTAAGATAACTGTGCTTTATCCACTTTATTATGTGTATATTAAAAATCAGTAATAAAGTCTGGTTTTAAATCTGCTCGGAATCATTAGACCATGAGCACAATGACTGACCTGACTTGCCATGGAATAGCATAGTGAACTGCCAGGGCCACATATCTGAATATGCCACCATGCTGAAACTCTACTTAAACCCATTCATCCTGAATATGTACTGACCTTCATATTCCTGAGATGACATATTCTTAATAGTATGTGAATTTTGAATCGTTGATTCGGTTTCAGTAATATTCCCATACCTATGTTCTAAGACTCTTTTGCTATGTCATTAGCAATATGTATTTGCAAACAAACCAGAAATAACATATATCATGTTTATGCACTAAGTAATCGTATCAGCTAGTAATGGCATAGGTTTGTGTCACCTTATATAACAAATGAGTTATTTTAAAGTGAGGAAAAAATTCAATTTTTATAAATATAAGTCTACTTAAATTCCACCTTTAAAATTTATTTTTGGTCATTTCCCCATCCAAACCAACCCCAAAATTAGATTATTTGAAACCACTGAAATATGCTTCTAAAAATATTCCTTTTTATAAAACTGCTTTATAGTGTCTCCCTTTTCTTTAATCTCCTCAAAACTATTCCATAGGTCGACAAAAGAAACACACAGGTTTTGCTGTGTTTTGTTCTTTTCATTAGGGTGCTGGGTAATGATTAGAAGAACAAAAAGATCAAGAAATCATTCACTGTCAGGCCCCAAACTCTGAGTCAGACACCACTTATAAGCCTTGTCAATCCTGGGCTTTACTAAAACAAACGTTGATTATTAGAGCTTTAAGAGTCTGCAAGTCCTGTTAACAACCTCCCTTATGCAGACTGAAAACTTGGGAAAATTGCATTCTCTTTCTAGACTGCATTTTAAACAAATTTCTCTCTGGCTGCTTTTCAGAACTAAATGGTTTCTATGCTTGGAAAATTAAACAAACAACTAAATCCTGACCTTGCAAAGATCTTTGTATTCAGGCCACTGGCATTTCAGCTACTCTATGTCACCCACTTCTTTAGACTGTAGAATCTTCCAGACCATCCTTGAAAACAAAGAGTAGATATATTTTTATGAAGATGATGTGATGTGCTATATCAAGCCTGTTCTGCCCTATGCTAGATTAAAACATACCTGTCCAAGATTTCATGATGACCTGATGTACATTAAAATTTCACTGAGAGGGGCACCTGGGTAGCTCAGTGGGTTAAAGTCTTTGCCTTTGGCTCAGGTCATGATCTCAGGGTCCTGGGATCGAGCCCCACATTGGGCTCTCTACTCAGCGGGGAGCCTGCTTCCCCCTCTCTCTCTCTGCCTGCCTCTCTGCCTACTTGTGATCTCTCTCTGTCAAACAATAAATAAAATCTTTTAAAAAAAATTACACTCAGAAAAATAAAATTTTGATTCTCTTTTAGGGAAATAATAGACTCATATATTTTATTTTGTGTAAGGACCAAAAACCTATTATTTGTTGACAATGAAAATAATATGCAATAATGACAATGTCAGAATATCAGAAGTGCTGAACACATTCTCAATGATTGACTAACATGTAAATGATCTGTGCAATTCCTTGTGATGGTTTACAGATTGGGAATTTCAGGAAATACATTAGTATTCAAGAAAGAACTAAAAAATCAGTGCCTACATCAGAGAGATTCAAATTAAAACCACACTGAGATACCACCTTACACCAGTTAGAATGGCCAAAATCAACAAGACAACAAATTGCTGGAGAGGATGTGGAGAAAGGGGAACCCTCCTCCACTGTTGGTGGGAATGCAAGTTGGTGTAGCCACTTTGGAAAACAGTATGGAGATTCCTCAAGAAATTAAATATACAGCTACCCTATGACCCTGCAATTGCACTACTGGGTATTTACCCCAAAGAAGCAGATGCAGTACAAAGAAGGGCCGCATGTATCCCAATGTTCATAGCAGCAATGGCCACAATTGCCAAACTATGGAAAGAACCAAAATGCCCTTCAATAGATCCTTTGTACTAGGATGAGCGGATAAGGAAGATGCAGTACATCTATACAATGGAATATTATGCCTCCATCAGAAAGGATGAATATCCAACTTTTGTATCAACATGGACCGGACTAGAAGAGATTATGCGGAGTGAAATAAGTCAAGCGGAGAGAGTCAATTATCTTATGGTCTCACTTACGTGTGGAATATAAAGAAAATCATGGAGGGCATTGTGAGAAGGAAGGGAAGGGTGAATGGGGGGAAATCAGAGGGGGCAATGAACCAGGAGAGACTGTGGACTCTGAGGAACAAACAGGGTTTTGAAGGGGAGGTGGGTGGGGGTTGGGTGAGCCTGGTGGTGGGTATTGAGAAGGGCACATATTGCATGGAGCACCGGCTGTGGTGCATGGACAATCACTCTTGTAACACTGAAAAAATAAAATAAACATATTTGGGGAGGAAAAAAAAAAAAAGATCAGTCCCTAGGGGTGCCTGGGTGGCTCAGTCATTAAGTGTCTGCCTTTGGCTCAGGTCATGATCCCAGCGTCCTGGGATCAAGTCCCGCATTGGGGTCCTTGCCAAGCAGGGAGCCTGCTTCTCTCTGTGCCTGCCACTCCCCCTTGCTTGTGTGCTCATGCTCTGACAAATAAATAAAATCTTTAAAAAAAATAAATAAGGGCCCCTGGGTGGCGCAGTTGGTTGAGCGACTGCATTCGGCTCAGGTCATGATCCCGGAGTCCCGGGATCGAGTCCCACATCGGGCTCCCAGCTCCATGGGGAGTCCGCTTCTCACTCTGACCTTCTCTCTCTCACTCTCTCTCTTTCCTAATAAATAGGTAAATAAAATCTTTAAAAAATAAATAAATAAATAAATAAATAAATAAATAAAATTTAAAAAAATTTTAAAATATCAGTGCTTTGGGGCTCCTGAGTGACTCCTTCAACTCAGATAATGATCCCAGGGTCCTGGGATCAAGCGCCACATTATCTGGCTGTTTAGTGGGGAGTCTGCTTCTCCCTCTCCCTGTCTCTCTGTCTCTACCCCAGCTCGTGCTCTGTCTCACTCTCTCTCAAATGGACGAATAGGGTCATCAGTGCTTAAATGTCCAGCTCTATTATTCTTTACATTCTTCTTTGGACTGGGTGAGAGGATAAGTAACTTACATTTAACTGATCCTCAATTGTATATACTTAAACCTTCCATAAAACAAATGGAGTGGAAGCAAGAAATGTTTACAACAGAAAAGACAAGTCAACATCTAACCCTCAAAATCAACAGAAATAAAGCTTTCTAGCATTAAAATGAATGTTGTTCAAGTTTCTATACAAAGAAAACAAAAAGGACCTGGTCCCAGCCCTGTAGAAGATCACAATGTACTGAATCACAATACACTGGTTCCTGGAGTCAAAACTATTGAAGAATAAGGTGATTGTAATACACAGCATTCAAAGGCAAATGTGTACTAGGTTGGAGGTGAATGAGTGGGTAAATAAAGTGGATAGGGAGAGCAACATTAAGGGGCTTGTTTATGTACCCTGATGTAGGGAAGAAGTTGTTGGAGTTTTTTAATATTGTTTTGTATGTTTTTAGTTATGTTTATTTTGTTTATGCTCTTTAATCTCAGTTTCATGGGGTGCCTAGGTGGCTCAGTGGGTTAAGCCTCTCCCTTCGGCTCAGGTCATGATCTCAGGGTCCTGAGATCAAACCCCACATCGGGCTCTCTGCTCAGCCTGCCTCCCTCCCTCTCTCTCTGCCTGCCTCTCTGCCTACTTGTGGTCTCTGTCTGTCAAATAAACAAATAAAATCTTTTTAAAACATGTTTCATCCTCAAACGCTAATTTTCAAGAAGCGATCTTTTTCCAATAAGAAAGCTCATCAATTCAATATTATGAATATATCTGAACTTGATATGTTATTGGTAGCATCTTCTACTAGATAATTATTCTTTTCATAGAATAGTCCAATTAACTATTCTTTCATAGTTAATTCTTACACAGTCCAATTAACATGTACTGGTCAAGGTCTTAGTGACTTAAATAGTACTGGCGCCCTTTAGGTAAGGACTTGACTATAAGAAAAACATCGTTGGGGCACCTGGGTGGCTCAGTGGGTTGGGGCCTCTGCCTTCGACTCAGGTCATGATCTCGGGGTCCCAGGATTGGGCCCCACATCGGGCTCTCTGCTCAGTGGGGAGTCTGCTTCCCCTTCTCTTTCTGCCTGCCTCTCTGCCTGCTTTTGATCTCTGTCAAGTAAATAAATAAAATCTTTAAAAAAAAAAAAAAAAGAAAAAACATCGTTATTTCTGGTTACACTGATCAGCCCCAAATTGGAAAAGGACAGAAAAAATCCTCTAAACACTGGCTTACTGAATTTGAGTAAATTTCACGAAATCCTATGTGATTATTCTAACATTTAAACACACAGCTACACAGATATTTCTGATTGACACTTAATTCTTAACCAGTACTGAATTAGTTGTGATACATCAGGAAAACAGAAGACAACCTATGAATCATGCATTTGAAGGGTTTCAAAAGAATTAGGGGCTTAGAGGACCTGAATAGACCTTTTCCAAAGAAAACATACAAACCCATGAAAAGATGCTCAACATCACTCTTCATCAGTGAAATGCAAATCAAAAGCACAAAGAGGTATCATCTTACGCAAGCCAGAATTGCTAGAATCAAAAAAACAAGAAATACAAGCGTTGGCAAGATTGTGGGGAAAGGGGAATTCCCATGAAATGTTGGTGGGAATGTAAATTGGTGTGACCACTATGGAAAAAGGTACGGAGGTTCCTCAAAAAATTAAAAACAAAATACCATGCAGTCCAGTAATTCCACTATGGGGCATTTACCTAAAGAAAACAAAAACCCTAATTCAAAAAGATATATGCACCTTTATGTTCACTGCAGCACTGTTTACAATATCAAGATATAGAAGCAACCAAAGTGCCCGCTGATGAATAAATAAAGAAGATGTGGTGAATAAACATACAATGGAATATTACTGAGCCATAAAAAAAGAAGAGGTCTTGCCATTTGTAACAACATAGATGCACCTTGAGAGTATTATGCTAAGTGAAATAAGTCAGAAAGAGACAAATACTATATAATTTCAGTTACAATGTGGAATCGAAAACAAAAAAAAAGGAACAAATAAACAAACACACACAGAAAAAGACTCATAAATACAAAGAACAAACTGGTGGCTGCCAGAGGGGAGGGCAGTCAGGAGGATGGGTGAAATGGGTGAAGGGGAGCAGTAGGAATAGGCTTCCAGTTACAGAATGAATAAGCCACAGGGAAGAAAGGCACAGCATAGGGAATACAGGCAATGGTACTATAACGGTGTTGTACGGTGATAGATGGTAGCTACACTTGTGGTGAGCATAGTATTACATATAAAGTTGTCAAATCACTATGTTGTACACCTGAAACTAATGTAACATCGTATGGCAACTATACTTAAAAAAAAAAAAAAAAAGAACTAGGGGCTTATACTTTTCTTAGAAGAGAGGTCATGAAAGCTTTTACTATAAGTTAAGGGAGCCGCCTCTGAAGGTTAGAGAAGTCCTCTAAAGTACTAAAGTTGCTGATTAAAGGTCTTCCCTGGAAGATGCTGTAATTCTCCAGTATCTCTGAGCAGCTTCTATGAACTGACTCAGACTGAATCCACTTAGCTGCTGGTTCTCAAGGGCTCACCTCTGACTGCACATTTGATCGCACTATGCCCAGGAAATATTGATTTCCTCTTCTCTTCCATGTTCTTTTCATGGGCAAGCTCAAATTTGGAACTACGCAGGAAGGGATTGTCAGAAATATAGTTCCTAGCCTCTCTGCTGAAACCCAGATGATATTTTTAAAAAATATATTTTTTAAAGATCTTATTTATTTGACAGAAAGAGAGAGAGAGAGAGTAAGCACAAGCAAGGGGAGCAGAAGGCAGAGGGAAAAGCGGCCTCCCTGCTGAACAGGGAACCGATGCAGGGCTTGATCCCCTGACCCTGGAATCATGACTAGAGCCAAAGGCAGACACGTAAGTGACTGAATGACCCAAGCGCTCTGCAGATCAAGCTTTAGACCTAAGTGCCTAAAGTGTCACCGGATACCCAATGAGCTGCAGAAGATGCAGTGTTTGTTCCCTCAAATTATGCATCACTTTTTAAAATAATGCTCATGATAAGGTGTTATCACCTTAAAAAGACATCTGTGTTCCATTTAAAAGGGAGGAGGATTCTGAAGGGGAAAAAAGCATGAGAAACACAGCATATTTTAAAACTTAACTTGGGAATTAACAATGAAAAATAGCATAGAAAAACTACTAAAAAGTTGGGGGGGAGCATATTTGACTTTTTAATCCAACATTTCTACACTTACTGGATCAAAGAATCCTTTTTCTTTTCATGTGGCACTTATTAACATGGTTCCACAGTGTGCTTTTATGTAAACCCTATTCCAGCAGATGTTCTCAGCATCCTTTAATATTATTAATCAAACTTATGGTTAAATAAAGCTTACGGATAATGCATTTATTTCTTCTCCTTCCTGACATACTCCTGAAATCACAGTATTGCGATTTTTAAGGCATAAACCCCAAAAGAAAAGAACTAGAAAGACAGACATCAGAGATGACAGATTTCAACAATTTTGAAAGATGGATAATAGATGTAAAATTAGTAACTAGGAAATGTGATTTGAGATATTTAACAATCAGCATGACCTGGGTACCAGCCAGTCAGAGGAGAAACCAGGAGAGTTTAGAACTAGATTCTGGAAACTCCCTGCTAGGCTAGATATTAACAGTTCCATTGACGGCAGATGTAGCATCGAGGGCTCCAGGTAGACAATTTTGGGCTATGAAAGGTTGGGGATACTTGGTAGGTTTGGGGATTAAACTATGAATTGACACATAAGTATTTCATGGGTTTAACAGCTAGTAAACCATTCCAGGAATATGGTGTTCTAATTAGAGAGAGATGATAAAAGCTTTAAACTCTGTATGTGTAAAACAGTCTAAACCTGGTATCACAGTGTTACTGTGACTTGCCAAGACGTTCTACTGACCCTAGAAGAAAATTTTGTGGCACATATCCCAGCACTTTATAAGCTATAAAATGCTATATACATACCAGTTATTATTTCTACTCTAACTGCCAGCATGATGCTTGCATCTAGAATTACGAAATTTTTGGAAATTTGGGGGCCCTTTTTTCCATTTCCCCCAAAGAATACATATATCAGAATTATTTACTGCTCAGAAACAAGAATGAAAAATATATTTAGAAAAATAATATATGCCCCAAGTGATTCCCCAAATGTATTCTTAGTAAACAAAGCAACCCCAAAACCTCCAGTCTTTTCCAGAAGACTTCTGTCTTCTGCAGTTACCTTCCCCCAACTATTATTAGCTGCTCCTTCACTGTCACCACCCCTCCTACATACACACACACCTACTATCTTTGACTCTTCTGACCCTTGCAATAAATGTGTGCTGGCTCACTCTTCAACAAATTCATGCCCCAGTGAGTTCTGAAGAGCTGCCCACAAGCTAAAGACTCTTTTGCAGGAGTAGGAAGGGAAATCTTTGTTTTTGTTGCTTTCCTCCTGAGCTTTTTTTTTCTTTTTCAAAAGATGCCACATCACACCAAGGATTTTTGACCCTACTCTGGAAAATTGCAATAAAAATTAACATTGCCATTTAACTAAAGTTTGTAAAGGTTGAATATTTCACATTTTCTTGGTAATAGTTTACAATAATTTAAAGACATTATTAGTCTTTTTAGCCACTTGTATAATGACAACTAACATGAAAGTTTAAGTGGGCTGTTGGTCCAAAGTGAAATCAGTTTATTATACTCTGGACTCAACATGCTGATTTAATCTCAATAATTCTGCAAATGCTTTTCACTAAACAGAATGGCTTTCTCTTTTTTCTGACCTTTTAAATGTTATCCATCCTTCACGAACACACTTAAATTCCATTTTATTGGTGAGAGTTTTCTAATCCGTGGCCACACTGACCTCTCATTATCTTGCCATCTTATAGTGCTTATTTTCTACCTCACATTTTACCTTAAAACTAAAGATGATCCTGACATAATGTCTATACTTTCATCTTCAAAGACCAGTTCTCCTACAAGACTGCGAGCCTCTGAGAATGAGACTCTTTTTTGTCAAGAAATATTCACTGAGTGTATTTTTCAGGATTCAACCAGAGAAGTAGAACCAGTAGTACATACATTTATTATGAGGGATCAAATAGTACAACTGTGTGGGCCGGCTAAGCAAGCACAAAGTCCATAGGAAAGGCAGTCAGGAAGGGAAGACGACAAGCAGGCTGGAATTCACAGGCACAAACAGAAGCTTTCTGTTCACAGGTCAGGAAGGAAGATCCAGAAAGAAAGAAGAGCAATCACAGAGCCAGAAGCTGTATGAAGTCCTAACCTCAGGGAAATCCTAAGTCCTCTTTTAAAGGTTCTCCTACTGATTAAATTAGGCCCACCCAGGATCTTCTTCCTTTTTATTATAATATACTGATTAGAGACCTCAATCACATTTGCAAAATCTTTTCACAGCAGCACCTAGATCAGTGTTTTACTGGCTGGAAGAAGTTACATGTATGCTCCAAAATGACTACTGCCTTCCTACTCTCAGGAGAGATTATCCTTTGTAACCTGCCCTAACCAGTCACATACTCAATACAGAATTCTGGGGACTACAGATGTCAAGACAAGTTCACATCAAAAAGCCATCACACACAGCATGCCGTACGTAGGACATAGATGACACTACTGCTACTCTTAAGCAGCAGTAAAGTAAAAGTAAAGGTTAAGCCTTACGTAAACAAAATATTTCCTGTCTTCCCAAATGCACCACTCTGTGCTAGATACAAAACAGGCACACAATAAATACTTGAAGAAATAATTGGTGACCTTGGTTAATTTTCACTCAATTTAATTATTATTGATCTAAACACTAAACAGATTTGAGAAGTACACTGTTTTGTCTGAATAAAATGATCTGATGGGAAGAAAGAGCTGTTAATGGCAGCACTGTTTTCCTCTCACTTTTTTTTTGTTAAGAAAAACATACTAAATGGTTATTTCTGAAAACAGCCCAAAAATGCTCTTATTGTGTTTAATTTATTATGTTTAATGGAAGTAGGCTATTTCAAATTCATAGTACAAGCCATCAATAAGAATTATCAAAATAACTGAAGAAATAGCAATAACCCATCCTTTGAGGTTAACAGGATAATGCATCCAATCATTCAATAAATATTTATCAAGTACTTTCTGTGAGCTATCATGGTTCCATGGGCTGGAGATGGAGTCAAGGACAAAACAAAATTTATGCACACATAGAGCATGTGTTATGTGGGAGGTGACAGAAAATAAACATGTGAACAGTTTAATATAGAAAAATAAAAATCTGGGCAGATTCAATAACTTTGAGCCTGAAATTTTTCATAGCTTTCACTAAAAGAAAAAAGTGAAACACAAAGGCAATAAATACAAAATTAGATATACATGCTAATACTTATTTAGAATAGGAAAATAAGTTATAAATCTTACAAAACTGACAATGAAAAAAAACACAAAATTGAGGAAAATGCCATAATCTTTTAGTGATTACCTTCCTGACACATTCTATAATTCATTTTTACTACAGTTTTTTGACTGCAACTTTAATGATTATAAAAATTATTCTGTATTATTTGGTAATATTTTCTATATAAAAAGGTGCTAATTCAAGTTTTTCTCTGGAATAGTTAATCAAAATTTGTTGGGGGGTTTTCATTATTATTGGTGACTTAGAAACATTTCTTTCAGTTTCACGATATCAAAACAATTTCATTACAATGTCATATAAATTTTTGTAGTACATTTTAAGTTTTTGTGTTAAAACACAAGAAATATCATTCTATTTTACATAACTCTCATCGAAAAAAGACAAAATTTTCGGGGTGCCTGGGTGACTCAAGCAATTGTGCCAGGGAGTTTAGCTCAGGTCATGATCTCAGGGTCCTGGGATCAAGCAAGCTCCGCATTGGGCTCCTTGCTCAGCCTGCCCCTCCCCCTACTTGCACAAGCGCTCTCTCTCTCTCTCTCTCTCTCTCTCTCTCTCTCTCCCCCCCTCAGATAAATAAAATCTTTTTTTTAAAAAAGACAAATTTTTCATTATGTAATTGGTATATGATGTATAATTAAGTATATTCCTTTTTTGTTGTTTTTTTTTTTTTTAAGATTTTATTTATTTATTTAACAGAGAGAGAACACAAGCAGGCAGAGAGGCAGGCAGAGGCAGAGAGAGGATCAGGCTCCCTGCGGAACAAGGAGCCCGATGCGGGACTCGATCCCAAAACGCTGGGATCATGACCTGAGCTGAAGGCAGCTGCTCAACCAACTGAGCCACCCAGGCGTCCCTAATTAAGTATATTCCTGACAGTACAGCATGTCCATTTTAATTAGGAATCAATGGGAATCAAATTCTCCAATTATAATTTTATACTGTTATGCCCAGATTTTGAGATCCCCAAATACCACCAGGGAGCCGAGTCCGATGCAAAAGCAAAAGAGCCCTTTATTCAAACTAGCTTGAGCTCCCTCACACACTCACCGACACAGCGACACAGCGGCGTGGTGTAGAGAAAGAGAGTGAGTTTCAAAAAGCGCAACAGTTTTAGTGGGGTCAGTGGCCAATGAGTTTGTAACACACAGAAAGTTGCTTAGTAACTGTTTGAACTAGCCTATCACCCTGGCCAGAATTGGCGCGCAAGTTTGGCGGGCAAAAGGCGGGGTTTATATTCTTTCCCAGGCAGGGGTTCTGTGTTCCTATTGGCTAACCCAAACCCAACCCATAGGCCGTCTGGGCTAATTAGCTCAAGGGAGGGCTGAGCCACACTCAGACCCTCCCAGAGGCAGGTTCTGCGGGGGCCACACACAAGAAGGCGGGTGTAAGCAAAAGGAGCCAGCCCTGCTCTGCTCCTTCAATACATCTGGTGATTAAAATAACTTTCCATAGATTAGCTCCTGGTGCTTCATACTTAATCCATTGTTTCTTCCCCACTACCTTCATAATTCTTGTGTCAGGCACTGGAGGATACACTTAAATTGTTATGCATCATCTGGCCTTGCTCCTCTATTCCACAAATGTCAACTGTATCCCTAACTCACCTCCCCTTAGCTGGACACCAACAATGCCTGCTACTACTCTAATGCTACCTGTCATAAAGGAGATTGTCATACATGATTGTGGTTAACAAAAAGTTACTTTTATAATTTTTACAAAAATATAGGGATGGGGCACCTGGGTGGTCAGTCAGTTAAGCATCTGACTCTTCATCTCAAATAAGGTCTTGATTTCAGGGTTGTGAGTTCAAGCCCCATGTTGGGCGTGGCACCTACTTAAGAATATATATATATATATATATATATATATATATATATATATATATATATATATATATCTCCAAATGAGAGGCCCAGAATAATGAAAGCCAAGGTTAGTAGGACAGTTTGGCAGGGAACTCAACACAGTTATTTTTCTGAAATTTTTATTTACTTATGCTGTCATGTCACCAGTTTCTTCCCTGATTACTGCCAGTCTTACTAATCTTTGTGATATACTAATGCTGCTGTTGACTTCCATAAGGCTAGATTCTATAGACTGTAGGACACTAACTAGGTCAAATCAATCTCAAATCCAGGATCTTGATAATCTTAGTAACTTTGAATAGAGTAATATATTTGAAATATTAAGTCATGTTTTGCTTTGCTCCCCCCTCCGGCCCTGGTCCCATCCTCCTCCACAATAACTAAACAGAACTACTATGTTGTGTGAGGATATGGCAGAGCTAAGGAATTTTTATTTTAATTTACTTAAGATTTTATTTATTTATTTATTTTTTTTTTTTGATGGAGAGAGACACAGCGAGAGAGGGAACACAAGCAGGGGGAGTGGGAGAGGGAGAACAGGATTCCCGCGGAGCAGGGAGCCCAATGCTGGGCTTGACCTGAGCCTAAGGCATATGCTTCATGACTGAGCCAGCCAGGTGCCCTAAGGAAAATTTTTAAAAGTCTCTCCCCAGCTTTCCCTTCCAAAAGCCTTAGGTCCTCAGGAGAACCAATGAAAACAGAGAAATTGTAACAGAGAATTCTGCTTCTAGCTATTAGATAGAAAAAGATTCCTCCATTAAAGAAAGCTGAAGGGGACATGTTGAGGATGTAAGAATCAGAGAGGAAGGCTGATGGGGTGAGAAAAGGTGTCACAGAGCCTTGATTTCTGGGCTGTGTCCTCTTTCTAGAGAAATCTCTGGATCCCAAAATCCCAAAGAGAAAAGGATGCACAAAGAATCTAGTCAGATGGGTCTCAGCACCATAGCGACTTCAGTGCCCCAGCGTAGCATGGGATTCCATAGTACCAGATAGAAGACTAAAGGGGTCATCAAGATAGGAAACAGAGATGTGTTAAGACAAGGCCTGTAAAGATTAAAGATTAGATAGGAAGATGAACACTGAGATGTCTTTGTGAGGACAAATGACATAAAGAGACCACTGTGCTGAAAAAAAATAGAAGGGACTCTTAAAATTACTGGGATTACATTTCTTCCACCCTGCCAAACAGCAGACTGAAGACATATCAAATCAAGATATAAAACAAATAAGAATTATAGTTAGGATTATAAAAATTATAGATGGAATTAAGAATTAAAATAAAAAAACAAAAAAAGAATTATAAATGTGCATACACACACACGCACCCATATGAAGAGCATATCTTGCACACCTGGTTATCAGAAGCCATGCCATTCTACTACAGGCATTCAAAAAATGGCTTTCCCTAAAAAAAATCAAAGACAAATTAATAACTTAAAAAAATACAAATTCTCAAGAGAATTTAATATAATTTTCAGTAATTCAGATAAGTTTTCTTTCATAAGCAAAGATATCAATATGAATATATTCTGGATCTATGTCTGATGGTATTAATATTCATACTCTAAGTAGGAAAAGGTACGTTTAAGTATTAATCTATTACTATAAAAGCTATATCTTCATTACAAACGTCTAGCCTTAAAATTGTCATTAGCAAACTGGCTTTTTCATTACAAACATAATAAGTATATTCATATTAATTTTAAATAAATTAGCTCTATTCTGGATTAAACATAACTTTTTATGAAGCTTATATTATCCTTAGCCCTTAAAAATTGCATAAATTTCATGGATTAGAACATCAATTTTAAATTGGCAAATACGGTTAGGTCACTAACTGAATGTGTCTAATTTGACTGATAATTACAGGCATATATTGTTCATTTTTCCAGAATTATATTCAATTCACTGAAATTACAATATTACACCAGTTGGACGTGCTGGTTATACACTCCGTCCCATCTAGTAAACGGTCTCCACAGACCTTCATTCAGCAGAGGTATGCTGAGGGGAAATTTATATACGTATAAACTCCGTCAAGCGATGTACATCACCCGTGGCCACATCAAGGGTCCTCTGTCAAAAGTCACATGAAGTCACCAAAGAAGACAGACCCCTAGTTCACATGTAACGGGGGTAAGTGGGCACCCAAATGCCCGAGGCCACCCACTGGCCCAGGGCAGTGACAAGCTGCAACGCCGCCACATTTTGCACATGGAGAGAACCTGAAAGAACTGCTGACACCGGCCAAATACTTACACAATCTCGGATCGGAAACGTGGAGCCTCAAGTACAAGACGGGGCCTGACGTGTATACAACGTGGTGCGCCTGTGCCAGAGCCGGCCTGCGCCAGCGACGTCCACACATGCGCTCTGAGTCTTCGCTGTGCCTGAGCTATTACTGGGACCGGCATATCCCCCACCCCTCCAGCCCCATGCGTCTAGTCCGGCTCTGTCACGTGACAGACGTGGGCACGCACTGGCGGGCTGGAGCCGAGACTTCAAAGCCTGAAGGCCTCCTTCTGCCCCACCTTACCTCCGAGTGCCAGGTTGCAGAATTATACTTAAAAATAACAATAATCACCATTAAAACACACACACTTTTGTGATAGCTAGTCCCAATATTAAATTTCTGTATTACCCATCATAAAAAACATCAGCTACTAAGATGTCAATGTACATGGTATTTCCAACCAGAATTGTTAAATTCAAGCAACAATACTCGTGAAGAGTTTTTTAAAAAGTCCAATTTGGGACAGTTCCCAATTTCAATTTGTAGTCACCTAGAGCCCTAAAATGATTTCAAATACAGTTGTAGAATGAGAAATGAGAGTTAGAAAGGCAGCCCTATAAGTAAAAATTTCATGGGCCTTTCTCTTCTTCATTCTGCTACACTGTCTCTTTTCATGTGCCTCTATAGCCACCTGGAGTGCCTCAGGGCTTCTTGTTCTTTGAATTATGACAAAGAAATGTTCACTTCCAGCAGCTGGCCCTGGAAATAGATGCACTAGAGAAGGATCTGAGGAGCAGAGAACTGGGCCATTTGCACCTAGCAAACAGGTTTCGTAACAATCCAAATTTGAATCAGGACTGGGAGAAGGAGTAAGAGTGGGGTGGAAGGTTTGGAAGTTGGGGGTTGGGGGTTAGGGGTTAGGGGTTACAGCTCCTATACAAGCTGTAATTGCAAAGTTAAGTCTCATTATCATTTTCAGAAACTAACAAAGGACAGAAAGAAAATGTGAGCTAAATCACTAAATTCCCCCAGAGAATCAAGTGTGAATATTCTGTGAAGTTTCCACTTTCAAATCTCATGTCAACATATAAAAACAAGAATGGATGCAAAGCAAGATAACTGTTTCCTTTTAGCATAGTAATGATGAAAAGAAACTACCTGATAGTCTGGTCCCAAACAGTGCATGAAACACGTCTGCAAAGCAAGACCAGTCACTATAACTGTCATTCATTTGGCCATTCAACAAATATTTTTAAAACTGACTGCCTAGATACTGTGATAAACAAGAAAGATACTCTTCTCTAATTTTCATATAATCTATAGTGTAGTATGTGTGTCTTGGTTGGGGACAGAGGTGGGGATTAATCAAATAATTTACTCACTTATTGAACTAATATTTATCAAATGGCTACAATATGCCAGTGAACACATCTGGCAATGAACACATCTCCTTACTCTGGGATGGCTCATAATCTAATGAGAGAAACAATAAATAAACAAATAATATTTAAGGCACTGGCAAATCCTATGAGAAAAATAAAAAGTAAAGGAGTGATAAGAGTATTCTGAGTTCATGTTTAAGTGCATGCTGTTTAAGACTTTAAGATTTGGTGTTTAGGATAGGTTCCTCTATGGTAGTGGTATTTCAGCAGAAGTCTGAGTAAAATGAGGAAATTTGTCATGGGACTACATAAGGAAGAACCATTTTAGGCAGAGAGAAATGCCCTGAGTTGGAAATGTGCTTACATGTTTAAAGAATAACATAAGTGACAAATTTATTGAGCCCAAAATTTATTGAGCTCTGACTCATGCCAAGAACCAAAGGCCCAAAATAAGCAAAATCAAGTCCTAGCCCTCAAAGGGAACTATTGTCCCTCAAAGATTAAAATAGAAACAGATAGAAGCACCCACCTTAATCAACTGCAGGTAGTTGCAATAATTGTCTTGGAAAATCTCTGATAAAGTTAATATATGGAATGAATATTAAGGGGTACAAGAAATTGTAATCAGAACAATTGGCCAGTACTAAGGGAATGCCATGATCATCAAAGGCAAAAGTATTCCCAGATATAAATGTCATCAGTGAGAAGAGTGGAGAAGAGGTATGGGTATGAAAGGAGGAGAATATATACATTTTTAGAAAAGATATAATGAGTAAAAAGGTACCATTACCTCCAATTAGAAATTAATTCATTAATTAATAGAGGCAGAGTTCATTAAAATGGTGTCATATAAACACTAGTGATCCACTGGCTAAAAATCACACCAAGTGTTTATATATGTTTTTATATATATATAAATTATAAATGTAGTATATATATATAGAGAGAGAGAGTCAATGACTGGTATCTTCAATGTGCAGTTAGTAGGACTGTTAAATAAAAACACTTAAAATAGTCTCTTCCCAAGTTTTGTTTTTAACAACCCAAATCATACATCTTCAATGTGCAGTTAGTAGGACTGTTAAATAAAAACACTTAAAATAATCTCTTCCCAAGTTTTGTTTTTAACAACTCAAATCATACAACTTTATGCTAAAAATAAACCACTCTGGGCATTCCAACTAATTGTATTAGAAATTCTTCTTTTGCTGGGTTAACTAAGTAATATATCGCCTTCTAAGAAAATGGAAGGTTTTGAAGATTGTCATAATCTATTACAATGGGTGCCTGGGTAGCTCAGTTGGTTAAGCAACTGCCTTCCGCTCAGGTCATGATCTCTGGGTCCTGGGATAGAGCCCTGCATCCTAGTTGGGCTCCCTGCTGGGCAGAGAGCCTACCTCTCCCTCTCCCTCTGCCTCTCCCCCTCTGCCTCTGCCCTCTCTCTCTCTCTCTCTCTCTCAAATGAATAAATAAAATCTTAAAATAAATAAATAAAATCTTAAAATAAATAAATAAAAGTAAAAAGTAAATACATAATATATTATCTTATCAAGGGTAATATCTTTGTCACATGCATGTACAAACATAGGTTCAAGCATATCAAAAGGTGTGATGTACACAGGGACTGACCACGCTGAAGCTATCGCTCAGGGAAGCTTTTGTGCGAGGGCAGTAAAAATGAGAAGAGTGGAAAAAATTGATTTCAGATCTTCTATGAAAATTATTTCATCAGTTTTAAAAATTAAACCATAGATAATCTATAATATCCTCAGATTTTTTTTTCTTTGTCAGTTTGGTTGGATTAAAGTTCAATATGTCTGAGATTTATTGTGAGTAAAAGTACATTCTGAGTCATTTCTGGAGAACAGTTGACACGCTTTAGAACTGTAACTACCAAAAAAAAAAAAAGGAAGCAAAAGAAAAACCCCTGCTAGGTAGGTTAAGAATTTAATCAAACTACAACAAAGCCAAGGGCAAGAATTGCAAATCCATACTTTCTAAAATCAGAGATTTACACCTAGCTACACTTTTAAATTACTAGTGGTTTGCTATCCCAATCATAAGAAGTTCACCCACACCCTAGGCCTTTATTTATATACTTATGCCAGAGCAGGACAAATCAAAATCAAATGTCCAAGTACCTACTATGTGCCAAATCCTGTGTGAACTACTCCATGGACTTTTCACACATTAAAGGCTTATAACAAAATAGCCTCAAAAGATGATTTTTGACAAACTTGTTCACCTGCTGTTCTAGCTTGAGCTGCTCTCAGAAATAATACCCAAGGAAAGAGAATAAACCAAGAAACATCATGACCCTAATCATCTACTCTCGTATCTTGCAATTGTGAGTAAATAGCCTGTTAGGGGCAAATTCAATTTCTTCCTTGCAGTCAAAAGCTCTACAGCCAGGGCCCCTGGGTGGCGCAGTTGGTTGAGCGACTGCCTTCAGCTCAGGTCATGGTCCTGGAGTCCCGGGTTCGAGTCCCACATCGGGCTCCCAGCTCCATGGGGAGTCCGCTTCTCACTCTGACCTGCTCTCTCTCACTCTCTCTCGTTCCTAATAAATAAATAAATAAAATCTTTAAAAAAAAAAAAAAAAAAAGCTCTACAGCCAAGCATGTAACTTCCTTAGGAACATTTATATAGAGAATCAAGTTCACAAAGTATGAATGATTATGAAAGATCTCTGTATTTATATCTTATACTCATGTTTATAAATGCACCTACTCTCATGTATACACATATGCTTGCACCATCAACATTATTCATTCCCAACATTATAGAATTTTTTCTCCATCTAAATCTCTTCATAAACAAAAATAGTAGACCTTGCTGAACGATGGTAAGAAAACCTGTATGCAGGGGCGCCTGGGTGGCTCAGTGGGTTGAGGCCTCTGCCTTCGGCTCGGGTCATGATCTCAGGGTCCTGGGATCGAGCCCCGCATTGGGCTCTCTGCTCTGCGGGGAGCCTGCTTCCCCCTCTCCCTCTGCCTGCCTCTCTGCCTACTTGTGATCTCTCTCTGTGTCAAATAAATAAATAAATAAAATCTTTAAAAAAAAAAAAACCTGTATGCATAAAAACAAATTAGGAGATTCCTGGGGAACTTTCCAAAATGTCACTGAAGAAAAGCTTTTGGTAGATTATGAACCACTAATTTTCTCTTCTTTTTGAATAATTATGGATCTATCAACTGAAAGTGAGTTACAGAATATCCTTTGATCAGTCAAGTACTGTGATGGAGTCAACCACTAGGCCAGGTGCTCCTGCTGTAGAACCAATAGGGTTCTTTGAGAACAGTAAGAATAAGAATTTAATATAAAATGTAATAAAAAATTTAACACAAAACAACTCATTATAAAAGTATTCTTCTCGTGAATGCAAATACTTGTAAGTCAAATATTTTTTGGTACATTACAAATATTACAAATATTTTTGACTTACAAAAATACGAATATTTCCCAAGTAATAAAATTGAAGATATATTTCTGAGAAAGTATAAATAAAAATGAAGACTATAGTGGGGTGCCTGGATGGCTCAGTCATTAAGCGTCTGCCTTTGGCTTAGGTCATGATCCCAGGGTACTGGGATCGAGCCCGGCATCGGGCTCCCTGCTCCATGGGAAGCCTGCTTCTCCCTCTCTCCCTCCTCCTGCTTGTGTACCCTCTCTCACTGTGTCTCTGTCAAATAAATAAATAAATAATCTTAAAAAAAAAAATGAAGGGCGCCTGGGTGGCTTAGTTGTTGAGCAACTGCCTTCGGCTCAGGTCATGATCCTGGAGTCCCTGGATCGAGTCCCGCATCGGGCTCCCTCCTCAGTGGGGAGTCTGCTTCTCCATCTGACCTCTTCCCCTCTCTCATTCTGTCTCTCTCAAATAAATAAATAAAATCTTTAAAAAAGAAAAAATGAAGACTATAGTAAATATTTAAAATCTCTCATTTTTTTAAACATTTCTTAAATGTTTAAGACATTTATTCTCTTTGAAACAATTACATTTCTAGGAATTTATTCTAAGAAAATAATTAGAATTCTATTCAAATTAGGACTTTTTCTGAGCATTATTTATAACAATTAAATTATACTAAATATTTCTCACTAAAAGATGATTTGTAAATTATGGCAAATGCATCTAACTGGATATTATTCATTTTTGAAATATCATGCCTTTAAATAACTTTTAATATCTTAGAAAAATACTCATGGTACAATATTAAATAAAAAGTAAAATACAAGATAGTATATATACTTTTCAACATTTCATATGCATAAATGAAGAAAAGAGGATTAAGAAAGGAATAAATTAAAATGGCATCTATGCTTATCTATGAAAAGTAAGATTATATAATTTCCTTTTTGTGCTATTGTGTATTTTACCCATTTCCTATGATAAACACGTAATACTTTTTTAAAAAAACATTTATTTATCTAAGTAATCTCTACATTCAACATGTGGCTCAAACCTATGATCCCAAGATCAAGAGTTGAACACTCCACCATCTGAGACAGCCAGGCATCCCAAATCTCTAATAGTTTTATTCAAACATAAACATACGTTTTTTTAATATTTGCTTATTTAACTAATCTCTATACTCAACAGGAGGCTCGAACTCACGACCCCAAGACCAGG
Organism: Nasua narica; assembly: GCA_028533885.1. Classification (NCBI taxonomy): domain Eukaryota; kingdom Metazoa; phylum Chordata; class Mammalia; order Carnivora; family Procyonidae; genus Nasua; species Nasua narica. The sequence continues at coordinate 146,030,406 of CM052799.1, forward strand.
AGTCACATGCTCTTCCAACTGAGTCAAGCACCCCAAGATACATATTTTTTAAGGGAGCAGGCAGGAGGAAACTTTTGGAGATTTGGGGTATATTTATAGCATAGATTGTGGTGCTGGTTTCAAGGATGTATATACTTATCTCCAAACTCATCAATTTGTATATATCAAATATGTACAGTTTTTGTATGTCACTCATACCGCAATAAAGTGATTTTTATTTAAAAATATTATTTTCGAACATATTTGTATGTTATGTTAAATATATGTTATATTTGAAAATATGAACCAACTACTATTTCCTTTCTCTTTTTTAAGATTTATTTATTCATTTAAGAGAGAGACAGAGAGCACAAGCGGGAGGAGCAGAGGGAAGAGAGAGAATCTCAAGCCGACCTCATGCTGAGCATACATCCGGAGGTGGGGCTGGATCTCACAACCCTGAGATCACAACCTGAGCCAAAACCAAGACGCAGTCGCTTAACTGACCGCGCCATCCAAGAACCCCAACTACTGTTTCTTTTTTTTTTTAAGTAGATTTTATTTATTTGAGAGAGAGAGTGCGGGGAGAGAGAAAGAGCAGGGAAAAGAACATCAGGAGAAGCAGGCTCCTCACTGAGCAAGAAGCACAATAAGGGGCTCGATCCCAGGACCCTGGGATCATGACCTGAGCCAAAGGCAGACACTTAACCAACTGAGCCAGCCAGGCGCCTCAACTACTATTTCTTGTAATTGTTTTGTTAATAGTTTTTAAACGTAAGCAGTTAGACTCTAAGGGATTGTGTTTGATTGTTTTTTGTTTTATGATGATGAAGATGTGATTAGTTTTTTCTTCTCCCCAAGGTTTGTTTTTTCCTTCCCCTCAGCATATTATCAGTAATCATTAACCATGATTAGCTAGCTGATTAATTTATTTACTTAAGATGCAGTTGCCATTTAATTATGAGGTAAATGCCTGTACCATGTTACCACAGCAACATTTTCCAAAGTGATGTCTATGAGAAAAAAGTCCCATTATCAAACAAGTTTAGAAAACACTGCTTAACATCTCCCACCACTTTCTAATTGGAAAGTCATATTTTATTTTTTTATGTTAATTTTTATTCAATTTTTATTAATTTAATTAAATTTAATTAAATAAAATTAACTAAATTTTATTTAATTTTGTTAAAAATTAAAATTAATTTTTTTTAAGATTTTTATGAAAGAGAGAGAGAGAAAGAGTGCACGGGGAAGAGCAGGGCAGGGAGGTGCAGAGGGAGAAGCAGACTCCCCACTGAGCAGGGAGCCCAACGAAGGGACTCAATCCAGGACCCCAGGATCATGACCTGAGCCAAAGGCAGATGCTTAACTGGCTGAGCCACCCAGAGCCACCCTGAGCACCCCACTCAAGTGCCTTCTTGAGAGGCACTGTTGTATAAGAACCTGCATCTCTATACTAAACCCACTCTTCCCCAAACTTATTTTTTATAGACTACTTTCCCAGAATTTATCTTTTAGTAATCCAAGGAATTAATGTTTGGGGACAAACTTTAATTTGTAAAAGAATTACAGGGATAGTATTAAAATTCATAATCTGATCTAGTAAATCAAGGGTGATGCCTGAGATTCTGCATTTCTTACAAGCAGCTTTTCTTACGTTTCTTGCATGTCTGCTCACCACACTTTGAGCCCTAATACTATAAAGAACATACTTAAGGATCAGAAAAAGCTCAAAATGTGCCTTACAGCCACCTACCCACACACTCTCATTTTTTTCTGTGAACCATCATTCTTTCATCAGACACTGTGTGAGGCATGTTATCAAATGAGTACCAAAGAGAAGCTTCAAGAATTAGATGCCTGCTTCCCCCCCTCTCTCTCTGCCTGCCTCTCTGCCTACTTGTGATCTCTCTCTCTCTGTCAAATAAATAAATAAAATCTTAAAAAAAAAAAGAATTAGATATCTGAAAAGATAACAACTTTGTTTTAGAGAAATGCTTATGTTGTCTTTCCACCAGGGCTAATTTGTAGTCTGAACACCCTGGTTTGTACTATGTTACTGAATGGAAGATTAACATTGAATGCCTGTGGCCTAGGCTAGGCCCTCAGCTGTAATAAATTTAAATGGCAGCTCATTTGCATGGAGCACCTTTTTTAGTATTAGCATTTCTATTCCTTTGAGAAGTTCATCACCGCCTTGTTCTATTAACTTTTAGACCAAGAGTGAACTCTTGCTAATTCCCTAAAGCCATGTAAATTATCTTTAAAAAATATCAAAGATTAAAATACATAAATCATTTTTTAAAAGAAGTAATAATGGGAATTACATCACTTCAATTTCACTTTCTTTAAGGCAGTGGTCTCAATCAGGGGCAATTTCATACCCCAGGGGACACTTGGCAATGTCTGGTGACATTTTTGGTTGTCATGCTACAGAGGAGGGGGATACTGGAATCTAGTGGGTAGAGGTCGGGAGTGCTGCTAAACATCCTACAATGCACAGGATAGTCAGTCCATCACAACAAAGAACTCTCCAGCCCAAAAGATCAATAATGTTGAAGTTGAGACACCTTGCTTTAAGAACCTCTGCTACTTCTTAATACTGCCTTTGATTTGATGCAGGACATGGACTGGAAAACTAGAAAGAATATGCCAAGTCCCAGACCATTTCTTACCTGCAGCATATTTAATACTGAGTAGCAAATAACAGTGAAGAGGGGAAACTATATTTTGCTAGCCCTCTGGAGGAGATGAAGACACTGAGGCTGACCACTGAAAACTCCAGCGGTCATAGTCACATCACAGGGAAGGAGTTGGAGTACTAATGGGCATTCTCCAGTTATACTTGGTCAATGTACCACTTTTTCTGTGTATATGTTTGGTTGTTGTAAACCAGGGAAGAGGCTAAGATTTCCCAGGATTCCTTTAGAAAAACCAGTTTCCAAGTGATTCATAGATAGCTGTGGAAAGTGGCACTCCTCACATTTTGAAGCGGAGACACTGGGAGCTTAACCTCCTTGTTCACAAAGAACTGATTTCAAAATTAAAAAGTGAGATAATGCATGATGATGACAATGAATTCCTTCCTGCCCAAATGTCCTTGCTATTCCACACGCTGACATCCACCATTTTCAAGCCTCCCAGCCCCAAGATTACAATTACTTTAAGAATGTCAGGTATGCACTCAGTGTAAAGAGAGAGTGGGAAAAGGAGAGGGACAGGGGGGAGCCAGGAATATGCGAAAAGAGGAAAAGTAGTCAGAGAAAGCTACCACCTGGTACAGATAGAGCACCACGCTTCAAAGCACAAGGGAACTGACTAAAATAGCGCATGGAGATTTCACCATGTGGCCACATGGAATGTTACGTAGGATCGGGCAATTCTATATGAACTTTTCACGACAATGAGTTCAGAAACTCAGGGTTGGGAATATGTTTAGGGGGGATGTACAGATGGCATGCAATTTTTATAAATACACTGAGCAACCAGTGTATTATTACCATGTTATATCTCAACGCACAACCACTAGAGTGACAAGAGGAGGTGTATTATTTGGAAATTTTTTAAATTTAACTAGTTAGTGAATTTATAAAAATAAAGTGGGGAAAAATGTTAACAGTGGGTTGTCTGAAATGTAAATTATATAGATTTGAAAGTGAAGAATAATTGGACACAGTAGCATCTGCAGATAAACAACAGGATCCAAATTCACTATAATATATTTGTAAAAATTACCATAGCTATGGCTGGGGAGCAGTACTGTCACAGTAGATTCCTTGAGATTTAGTATATGCGGGTTTGAAGTGAAGAGCAATTGAATACAGTGGTATGTGGAGAGCTAAATGACAGATTCAGAAGGTTAAAAGGTTAATAGAGTTTCTGAAGCTTTAACCTAGCTAAAATGACAGAGGTGGTAATGCTGTGTGCTAGGACAGCTGGGGATTGCTGGAAATGCTGTTAAAATCAGGGAAAATCAGGTACACTGAGCACAATAGTGAAAGACTGAAGTAATTCCAAGGAGAGTGGAGGCCGAAAAACAAAGCCGTACTAAAAAAGGACAGGAGTCAGTATGCGCACGGCCATCAGCTAGGGCCCAGTACTGTGGGAGTCATGATTACACCATGGATTGGAACATGAGATTGGACATTTAAACGGAAAAATCTTAAAATGCCTACCAGTCTCAGTAACAAGAAGTTTAGGGTTGGTAACTGAATTTATTACTATAGAAGAGCACTATGGTTCATGGATCACCTGCATCAGAAGAATTACCTGGATACACATTTAAAATAGAGATATATTAGCCCCACAACAGATCTGAGTCAGAAATTCCCTACCATGTACAGGAAAAAAGTTTTACAAGTTTCCAGCATGACTGAGGTGCACACTCAAGATTAAGATACACTGCACCCGAGATGAGGAAGACTATGAAGTTGTCTATGTGTCACAGACCCACACTCAAGCTGGTCAAGGGCAGAGCTGGAAAGGGATCTGCAGCCTCTACCTACAGGGCATTATCCAGATTATTCATTATTACCATCAAGATCCTTCCAGGAGTCTGGTGGGACCATACATTAAACAAGTGAGTTCCTGCATTAATTTTTGGTTGCTATTACCATTACAGTAAAATGTAATGTGCAATTGAAAGTCTCACATAAAAATTAGCACACCATTTTAGAGACTGTATTAATTTAGTGAAGTGAGAACATGACTTGATTTCATAAGGTTTATTTTCCTCAAAAAAATAAAGGTCTGGGAGCACCTGGGTGACTCAGTGGGTTAAGCGTCCGACTCTTGGTTTTGGCTCAGGTCATGGTCTCAGATCATGAGATGGAGCCCTGAGCCACCAGGCTCTGCATTCAGTGGGGAATCTGCTTGAGATTCTCTCTTTCCCTCTCCCTCTTCCCCCCACAACCCCAGGCACAGGCACTCTCTCTCTCTCTCTCAGAAAAAAAAAAAAAGAAAAAGAAAATAAAAGTCTGTAATATAATGTATTTTCTAGGTCTTAAAAAACATCTTCTGTGTTTTTTCATTCCCCAGATAGACTGTAAGTTTCTTGAGGTCAAGAATATGCTAATATTTCTCTGTATGCAAGTACAGTGTTCACTAAAAACTTAACTGAAAGAATTAACAGAGTATTAAACAAAAATATGGGAGAAGATACCTGGCTAAAAAATAACGTAAAATAATTGAACACTATTTTTATGTGATTATCTTTTTGTTGAAGTATAATTAACTTACTGTGTTACTTTCAGGTGTATAAACAGAATGATTCAACAATTCTCTAGATTACTCACAGCTCACCACAGAAATACAGTCACCATCTGTCACTATACAATACTATAATCTTACTGATTATATTCCCTATATTGTACTTTCCTCTCCACAACTTAATTATTTGTTTTAAAGATTTTATTTATTTATTTGTCAGAGAGAGAGCACAAGCAGGCAGAGCCACAAGCAGAGGCAGAGAGAGCTTTGGGCTCCGCTTAGCAAGGAGCCCGATGTAGACTTGATCCCAGCACCCCGAAACCATGACCTGAGCCCAAAGCAGTGGCCCAACCAACTGAGCCACCCAGCCGTCCCACAACTTATTTATTTTGTAACTAGAAGTTTGTACCTCTTAATGCCCTTCACCTATTTTGCCCATTCCCCCCACACACCTGAACAAGAACCAGTTAAACATTGGAAAAAGAGCTCCACTCAAAAGTATAACAAGAAAAGCAGACCAAAAAAACAGAAACAAAAACCTAAGAGAGACAAGAAGTATTCAGAACCTGGGGGGCCTGGGTGGCTCAGCTGTTAAGCATCTGCCTTCGGCTCGGGTCGTGATCCCGGGGTGCTGGGATCAAGCCCCGCGTCGGGCTTTGCTGCTCAGAGGGAAGCCTGTTTCTCCTTTCCCCCACTCCCCCTGCTTGTGTTCCCTCTCTCGCTATCTTTCTCTCTCTGTGTTAAATAAATAAAAATATTTAAAAAAAAAAAAGGAAGAAGTATTCAGAACCTAAATGAAGAAAAATTCAACATTCTACTGAGAAGCATAAAAAAAAATAAATAATAGGATACATCTTATTCTCAGTAAGACATAGTATTAAAATGTCGTCAATTTTTTCAATCCCAATAAAACCTACAAATATTTCGCTCCTTCTTCATTATCTTTCTAAGAAATATTTTTATTGTGGTCAAATATACATAACATAAAACTCACCATTTTAAGCATTTTTATGTGTACAGTTCAACAGCTTTAAGTACATTAGCATTCCTGTGCAACAACCACCCCGTCCATCTCCAAAACTTCTAATTTTCTCAAACTGAAACTCTGTATCCATTAAACACTAATTCTCCATTCCTCCCACCCTCCAACCCTGAGTATTACCATTCTACTTTCTTTATGAATCTGACTACTCTAGGTGCCTCATTTAAGAGGAGTCATTTAATACTTGTGTTTTTGTCACTGGTTTATTTCACTTTGCATAATATCTCCAAGGATCAGGGTCATGTGCCAGAGATAGACATGCTCAGTCACAGGCCAGGTGAGCACAGAGTGAGTCTGGAGACTAGGGAGACAGAAGCTTTTCTCTGAGGGCTCACCAAGGACTGGGGCCCAGAGTTCTAGGCTTCTCTGGGACCAGAGATTATTGGGAGGCTACCATTTTCATCTCATCCTCCAAAGCTGTATGGAAATCTTTCAGGGAACAAAAGCTACTGAGAGTAAACCCAAGCAGATTACTTAACCTGGCCCCTGGCAAGGGTGGTGCCACTCTGCCTGGGGCGAAGACATTTAAGAATCACTGCAACAGGTCCCCCCAGAAGATCAGCAAGAATTTCCAGCCAAGACCAAGTTGACCGATCAATGAGAACTATGAAACTTCAGAGCTATGGGATACAGCACATAGAATTCATGGCTTTTTTCCCACGATTCTTTAGTCCTTCAAAGTTAATTTTTTAAATTTTCTTTATTTTTTATTTTACTGGTTTTTTTTAATCTTTCTTCTTTCCTTTTTCAACCAGCATCTTATCAATTTCTTTTAAAAAATCTTTTTAAATTTGCATTTTTACAATCATATTCCATCCCTTCGTTGTATTTAACCTTAATATATATATATATATATATATATATATATATATATATATATATATGTAAGCTTTCCTTTCTTTAAAATTTTGAGAGGCAGTTTCTTCTAACAGACCAAAATACACCCAAATTCTAGGATGTCACTCTGTTCTATTCACCAGCCTCATCATATTCTTACCCTGCTCCCTCCTCCCCCTGGTTTCAGGTCTCTTCTGATTTGTTTAGCGTATATTTTTCTGGGGTCATTGTTTCCCATTTAGCATTTTGTTCTCTCATTCATCTATCCTTCTCTGGAAAATGACAAAAAAGAAAAACTCACCTAAAAAAAAAAAGAACAAGAGGCAGTACCAATTGCCAAGAACCTAATCAATACAGACATTAGTAAAATGTTGGAACTAGAGTTCAGAATGACAATTATAAAGATAACTGGGCTTGGAAAAAAGCATAGAAGATACTAGAGAATTCCTTTCTGGAGAAATAAAATCTAACCAAGTCAAAATCAAAAAGGCTATTAATGAGGTGCAATAAAAAGCTTTTGCACAACAAAAGAAACAGTCAACAAACCCAAAATACAACCAACAGAATGGCAGAAGATATTTGCAAACGATATATCAGATAAAGGACTAGTACCCAAAATCTATAAAGAAATTATCAAACTCAACATCCAAAGAACAAATAATTCAATCAAGAAATGGGCAGAAGACATGACCAAACATTTCTGCAAAGAAAACATCCAAATGGCCAACAGACACATGAAAAAGTGCTCCACATCATTCGGCATCAGGGAAATACAAATCAAAACCTCAATGAGGTGCCACCTCACACCAGTTTGAATGGCTAAAATTAACAAGTTAGGAGACGACAGATGTTGGCAACGGTACGGAGAAAGGGGAACACTCCTACACTGTTGGTGGGAATGTAAGCCGGTGCAGCCACTCTAGAAGACAGAATGAAGGTTCCTCAAAAAGTTGCAAACGGAGCTACCCTATGACCCAGTAATTGCACCACTGGGTATTTACCCCAAAGATATAAATATAGTGATCTGAAGGGGCACGTGCACCCCAATGTTTATAGTAGCAATGTCCACAATGGCCAAGCTATAGAAAGAGCCTAGATGTCCATCAACAGATGAATGGATAAAGAAGATATGATACACACACAGACACACACACACACATTACACAATGGAATATTACACAGTTATTAAAAAAATCAAAAATTATAAAAAAAATCAAATCTTGCCATTTGCAATGACATGGATGGTACTAGAGGGTATTATGCTAAATGAAATAAGTAAATAGGAAAGACAATTATCAGATGATCTCCCTAATATGTGGAATTTGAGAAACAAGGCAGATGATCATAAGGGAAGAGAAGAAAAAATGAAACAAAATGAAACGAGAGAGGGAGACAAAGTGTAAGAGACTCTTAATCTCAAGAAACAAACTGAGGGGTGCTGGAACAGAGGGGGGTTGGGATGGATGGGGTGGCTGGGTGATGGACACTGGGGAGGGTACATGCTATTGTGAGTGCTGTGAATTGTGTAAGACTGATGAATCACAGACTTGTACCCCTGAAACAAATAATACACTATATGTTAATAAAAAAATTTAAAAATTAAGTACTGAAGGACATGCCATTTATGAATTTTATACCTAACTAAATCCCTCAAGAATTAAGACAGAATAAAGATATTGTCCAAACAAAATCTAAGAAAATTCATTAGAAAAAGACTGCCTGTAAAAGAAATATTAAAAGAAGTTCTTCAGGCAAAGGATCATGATCCCAGATGAAAATACAAAATGGGAAGAAAGAATGAAAAACACAGAAAAGTGTAAATATATGGATTGATGTAAAATATTGATGCTTTAAAATCATAACAATTATTATATTTTGTACAAATCAAAATAAGGTAGAATAAATTATAATTATAAATTATTCATAAAAATGAAAACCTTAGCACCAAAGACAAAGGAGTTGAGAAATAGATTTAAACTGTTGTTAAGATTCTTGCTTTCTTTAGAAAATATTAAAAGCATTAATCTAAGGCAGACCATAGTAAGACAAAGACATATATTTTAATTTCTAGGTTAACAACTAGAAGAATAATAAAATAATTTATAATTAAATGACAAAAACTGGCAAAATAAAAAATGCACTAGTAATAAAAGAATATAGTCAAGAAAGGACAAAGAAAGAATGAAAAACACATAGGATAAAAGGATAGGATAAAAAGAAATAACAAGATGACGGATTTTAAAACCAAGTGTTTTACAATTGCATTAAATATCAATGGAGTAAATCCAGCTTAAAGGAAAAGACTGTCAAATGACTTTTCTTTTTTTTTTTTTTTTTTTTGAGAGAGAGAGCCAGAGTGTGTGCAAGTATGTGGGGATTGGGGAGAGGCAGAGAGAGAGCAAGAGAATGTCAAGCAAGCTCCAGGTTCAGTGTGGAGTCCAACACTGGGCTCAACCTCATGACCCTGAGATCATGACCTAAGCCAAAATCAAGACTCAGACACTTAACCAACTAAGCCACCCCATGCTTGTCAAACTGAATTTTTAAAATCTACACTACAAAAGATATATATTAAATACAAGTTTACAGAAAGGCTGACTATAAAGGAAAACCACCAAATGTTTGCCAGTTAATCAACAAATTTATAAATCCCTCATGAGTCAAAGAAGAGGCATCACACTTCCTAATTTCAAAGATTGATTGATTGATTGATTGATTATTTATTTGAGACAGAGAGAGAGAGCATGAGAGGGGAGAGGTCAGAGGGAGAAGCAGGCTCCCTGCAGAGCAGGGAGCCCGATGTGGGACTCAATCCCGGGACTCCAGGATCATAACCTGAGCCGAAGGCAGTTGCTTAATCAACTGAGCCACCCAGGCGCCCTAATTTCAAAATCTATTACAAAGCTACAGTAATCAAAAAAGCACAGTGCTGGCATTAACACAAATATACAGACTAATGCAACAGAATAGAGATCCCAAAAATGAATTCACACATTTGCAGTCTACTGATCTTTGACAGGGGTGCCAAGAACACACAATGGAAAGACAATAGTCTCTTTAAAAGACGGTGCTGGGATAAATGGACATCCACATGAAGTCGGACCTTTATCTTACTACAGACAACTTGGGTTGTTTATCGTATCTTTATCTTATCTTTATCTTATTACAGACAACTTACTAGAAAAACCAACCCAAAATGGATTAAAACTTAACTATAACCAAAAAAATGTAAAAATTGTAGAACAGGGGAAATGTCTCTTTACATGGATCTGGGAAATGATTTCTTGAATATGATACCAAAAACACAGGCAACAAAAGCAAAAATAGACAAGTGAGAGTATATTAAACTCTACATAAATTATAAATTATATATATTATATATAAATTATATTAAAAATACTCTGTTCAACAGAAGACATAATTGACAGAGTGAAGAGACAACCTATGGAATAGGAAAAAATATTTTGCGAAGAGACAACCTATGGAATAGGAAAAAATATTTTGCGAACCATATATCCAATAAGGGGTCAATATCTAAAATATATAAGAAACTCAGACAACTCAAATGCAAAAACCACAATCCTATTAAAAACTGGGCAAAAGACCTGAGTAGACATTTCTCCATAGACATACAAAAGGTACACAACATTATTGATCATTGGTGAAATGACAAATTAAAAACCACAATGCGATATAATTTCACACCCATTTTAATGGTTATTATTAAAAAGGCAAAAGATACCAAGTGTTGGAAAGGATACAGAGAAGAGGAAAACCTTCCTCTACAATATTGGTAGAAATGTAAATTGGAGCACCCAAAACACAACTTGGAGATTCCTCAAAAAATTAAAAATAAGACTACCTTATGATCCAGCAATCCCACGTGTGGGTATATATCCAAAAGGAAATGAAATCAACATGGCAAAGAACTATCCACATTCTCAGGTTCACTGCAGTATTATTCACACTAGCCAAGGTTCGGGAACAACCCTAAGTGTCCATAAACAGAAGAATGGATAAATAAAATAGGCGTCTATACATACAATGAAATGTTATTCAGCCTTAAAAAATCCTTCCATATACAATAACATGAATGAATCTGGAGGAAATTATTCTAAGTGAAATGAACCAGACACAGAAAGACAAATATGCGTGATCCTATTATATACGGAATCTAAAATAGTCAAACTCATAAAAGCCAAGAACACAATGGTGATTGCCAGAGGCCAGGGGGAAGGAGAAATGGGAAAATGTTGGTCAAGGGGTATGAAGTTTCAGTTATGCAACATGAATAAGTTCTGGAGATCAAATGTACTGTAATGTGAACACAGTCAATAATACTGTATATTTGCAATTTTCTAACAAGGTAGATTGCAAGTGTTCTTATATGAAAAGAAAAAACAAGAAAAGGTAATTATGTGAGGTGATGGATACGTTAATTAGCTTAATTGTGGTACTTATTTCACAATATTTGTGTATATCAAAACATCAAGTTGTTATTTTTTTATTTTAAGATTTTATTTATTTATGTGGGAGAGAGAAAGAGAGCACAAACAGGGGGAGAAGCAAGCAGAGTGAGAGGGAGAAGCAGGCTCCCCCCTGAGCAAGGAGCCTGATGTCGGGGCTCGATCCCAGGACCCTGGGATCATGACCTGAGCCAAAGGGAGACACTTAACCGACTGAGCCACCCATGCGTCCCAAGTTGTACACCTTAAATAAATACCACTTTTATTTTGTCAATTGCATCTCAATAAAGATGGGGAGAAAGGCTCAAAGGTTAAAACAAAAATGCAAGTAAGTTTCACTTATCCATAAATATTAAGGGTGTCTGGGTGGCTTAGTCGGTGAATTAAGCATCTGCCTTCAGCTCAGGTCATGGGCCCTGGGATCAAGTCTCGCATCCCCGCTTCTCCCTCTCTCTCTCCTGTCTTTCATGAATAAATAATAAAATCTTTAAAAACAAATAAATAAATAATATATATATTTTAATTAATTAATTAATTAATTTAATACATACATACATATGTACATACTCATTAAAAATTTGCTGCTGACCAAAGTATATAGGAAAACTAAAGCTCTTATAATCTGTGAATAGAAGGATAAATTACTATAACCACCTTGGAGGACATTATGGTAATATTTTTCAAATTTTAAATATAGATATTTTTTGACCAGCACTCTACTTCTAAAAAATAACCTTAGAATAAGCACAAATATGAAAAACTATATTCAGGGATGTTTGTTAAGAGGGAGGAAAAAAAACTTAAACTTCTCCCACATTATATACTTAGAAACAAGTCACTAAACCAAACTCATATTTAAGATGAGGGTAATGAGGCTTCACCTTTTTTTTTTTTTTTTTTTTGAGGCTTCACCTTTTGATGGGAATAATTTGTGGACATGTTTAAAACCACCACAGAACAGAATGTGATGTGGAGCGCCTGGGTGGCTCAGTCAGTTAAGCATCTGACTCTTGATCTCAGCTCAGGCCTTGATCTCAGGGTCATGAGTTCAAACCCCATGTTGGGCCCAGAGTCCACCTAAAAAAAAAAAAGGGAATTTGATGACCACTGTAGAAAGGAAAGCAAAGCAGCAGATTTTAAAAGTGGGTGAGCCTGGTGGTGGGTATTGAGAGGGGTATGTATTGCATAGAGCACTGGGTGTGGTGCATGAACAATCAATCTTGTAACACTGAAAAAATAAAATAGACGTATTTGGGGGAAAAAAAATAAAAGTTTAAAAAGCAAGTTGTTAAGTATTATTATAATAGGATCCCATTTGTCAAAAAAAATACAGATATGTGTGTATATATATATACATATATATATACATTTCTATATCCATATATATTTGTACATGCATATAAAATCTGGAAGGTAAACTTAACTGCAGAAAGGACTCTTAATTTTTGCTTTATACTCTTCTGGATGGTATGAATTCTTTACCATAAGAATATGATAATTTTATAATTAAAATTGACTTTTTAGGGGCACCTAGTGGTTCAGTCGGTTAAACGTCTGCCTTCAGCTCAAGTCAGGATCTCAGGGTCCTGCATCAGGTTCCCTGCTCAGGGGGAGTCTGCTCCTCCCCCTCCCTCTGTCCCTGCCCCTCCCCCTCCCCTGCTCATGTGTTCTCTCTCTCAAATAAATTAAATCTTCAACAAATGAAAAATAAAATAATAAAATAATATTTACTTTTTAAATTGAAAATATAAACTTTGTACTAGGTATAATAGAGTTTCCAACTCTTGAACTAGATCTTAGTAAATGAGATTATTACAGAACAGTGCAGAATGGGAAAAAAATTTACATTTCAGTACGTGGTCAACTCTACATGTGAAAGTACAAAAAACTCTAGATGGTGTATATTTGGGCAAAACACTTTCCTTCAATTCATTCTCCTTGTTAGTCATAAATGGGGAGTTGGGCTACAGAGTGACTAATGTCCCTTACAGGGTGACCAAGTTCCCTTGTAAATCATGAGCCAGAGCAACTAGAAGGATCAAAATACATGTCAAAGAATAAAGATGATCTACCGGAGGGGTGCCTAGATGGCTCAGTTGGTTAAGCGTGTGCCATCGGCTCAGGTCATGATCCCAGGACCCTGGGATGGAGTCCCACATCAGGCTCCCCGCTCATCAGAGAGCCTGCTCCTTCCTCTGTCCCTCCCTCCTGCTCATGCATTCTCTCTCTCTCTCTCTCTTGCTCTCTCAAATAAATAAAATCTTAAAAGAAAAAAAAAGAAGCTGTATTGGAGATATACGTTAAATATATCAGCATGTGTTTCTCAGTGAAATGTCAGCTCCTGGAGTTTGTAACTAGGCCTTGGATATTGTTGTGATATTACAAAAATCAGACCTCTCAAGACAGCTGCCCTCAATTCCACTTAATAGTAAGTAATGATCTTCTTTGCTTCAAGGCAAGATGTAAAGAATTTGAATTTCTTTAATTTCAAGTTCTTCAAATAAATGTCCTTGCCTATTTTTCCCATTTCAAACATCTTTTCTCATTTCCCACTCTTTGAAACACAACCCATTTTTTAAAAATTGAATTCATCAGCATAAAACAGCCCAAAAGAGCAAATCACAAGAATGCATATTCACCTCATATTTCAGCTTTCCCCAACCTGCTGATGCTGCTAATATTGTTGACTCAATAAATAAGCATTTTGCATTGGTATAGAAAATATTTCACAACCTGAAAATTTTAGAGGCAAGACTATTATCACAATTCAAGTTATTTCTTTTTCCTCTAGTGTCACAGTAGGCAATTCTCAGATTTCAAATGGTCTGTGTCCCAAAATTCTGTTTTTAAATCAGCTATATAGAAGTAGGACTATACTTCTCTCCCCACAGAAACAGTATTATAAATGCTTCATGTATCCTTGGCCTATAGCACAAAGACCTACTTAATCCACAGTGTACCCAAATCAGAGTATTATGAGGGATGGTTAGCATAACAAAGAAAGTGAAGGCTTTGGAGCCAGAAACAGATTGGAATCCTGGCTCTGTCACTTCGGTTTCCTCCTCTGTAAAATAGATCATAATATTTACTTCCCAGAGCTGTCTCAAGAATTATCTGAGATTATGTAGGTGGTTATTTCTTCCTTCCTGCCTCCCCTTTATGCTCAGTTTTGCTACTCATTTGAAACCAGAGGTGTTTGTTTGTTGGTTCCACACCACAATCAGGGTATCAACTAAGCTGTGAAAATGGGTTTGCCTAATTTTAATCGTAGCCCCAAGCAGCATCTGAAGGTTGGGGACTGCTTCAACTCTGGCGGAGCAGGAAAAGGGAGAACAGGGCCTCAGAGCTCCTGCCGTGCTCTTGGGAGACGATGGGTCCTATCACAGTGGCATCCACACTTATCCCTAATTACGACCACAAGGCTCTAGGGCAGAAAGATCAGTTCAAAATCCTGGACTTACCACTTAGTAGATAGACAAACTGAGCAATGTGTTTAACCCCTCTGTGCCTCAGTTTCCTCATCCATAGAGTGAGAACAGTAACGGCACCTCTCACCTAGATTTATTTAAAGATTAAGTGAAATAACGTACGTAAAATACAAGACTACCATTCTGATAATATTTTTCTATAGTTTAAGCTCACTAATTATGATTTTGATGCATTCTAACTAATAAGTTTAAACAAAAAAGAAAAGACATACATTCTGCTAAATTCAGTTGGGAAAAATATTGCCAGTTTCAAAAAGTGCATTTTCTGTTTTGTTTTGTTTTTTTAAGATTTTATTTATTTATTTGACAGAGAGAGATCACAAGGAGGCAGAGAGAGAGGGGGAAGCAGGCTCTCTGCTCAGCAGAGAGCCCGATGCGGGGCTCGATCCCAGGACCCTGAGATGATGACCTGAGCCGAAAGCAGAGGCTTTAACCCACTGATCCACCCAGGTGTCCCTGTTTTGTTTTTTTTATTTTTTTTTAAGATTTTATTTATTTACTTATTTGACAGTGAGATCACAAGCAGGCAGAGAGGCAGGCAGAGAGAGGGGGGAAAACAGGCTCTCTGCCAAGCAGAGAGCCCGATGCGGGGCTCGATCCCAAGACCCTGGGATCATGACCCGAGCCAAAGGCAGAGGCTTTAACCCACTAAGCCACCCAGGCGCCCCTGTTTTTTTTTAAAGACAGTTTTCATGGGGTGCCTGGCTGGCTCAGTCAGTGGAGCATGCGACTTTTGATCTCAGATTCATGAGTTCAAGACCCACATTAAGTGTAGAGATTACCTCAACATAAAAATCCTTAAAAAATAAAAAATAAAAAAATAAATACACTTTTCTTATTTATGAATTTGGGATTTGAAGCTTTATGTGTTCTTAGTGCACCAGATAAATCAGTGTAAAGGGATCAATCTTAGTTCACAAATCAAGTGTGAAAATGGTAATTGTACTGAGTTTTCTATGATACAAGTTTTTGCATAGTTCCCCTTCAACCAGGATGATGCAACTTGATCTCTGTATTTTGAGTTTCCCAGGAATAGCATCCAATTTGTACAGGCTTCACACGGTCCCAAGACATCAAGCTGAGTCTTCTAGTGCTTGATGCCACCTGTTTACATAAATTTCTGCTGAAACATCTTACTGGGTTCTTGGCACTACCTCACAGGGGTTGCCCATGAGACATTCTTTATTTCTGTTGGCTGGCTGGCTGACTTATTTAATGTATGTATGTATGTATGTATGTATGTACGTATGTATGTAAGAGAGAGAGAGAGTGGGGGGGGGGGGTTGCAGAGGAAGAGAAAGAGAGAATCTTAAGCAGGCTCCATGCCCAGGATAGAGCCTGATGCCAGGCTCAGTCTCATGACCCTGAGATCATGACCTGATTGACAGGCTCTTTAAGGCAGGAGGCCTTGCAACTTCTATGCCTCACCTGAATCTCTGCTTATCTTATGCTCGGCTGGGGCTCTGTAATTACTGCATGGTTGCCTAAAATGCTAGACACCATGCAGCCTCTGTTTTGGAGTTCCTGAAAGTCTGGCCAGTGAGCAGAAAGCAGAGTTGTCTCAGGGGCCTACTATAGTCTATGGGCAGCTCACTTCTCTCACGTATCTACCCTCCAATGATGTTATAGAGGATGTCAGTATGAATAGTCTCGCTAAGAAAGCTCTGGAACAAGTTGATATATAAGTAAATAAAATCTAAGCCAGGCAGGCTCAAAAAGGCCTCCAAAGATGCTAACAAAAAAGTATGAAAAATCCTTGTGGACTCTTGAGAGCGAGGGCAGCGGGCTTGTTCATGTCAGGACGAGAGGAGGAGGGCGCGTGTGTGTGCCATGTGGTGAGGGGTAAGGCAGACGGTGGGAGAAGGGAAAAGCAGCACATATTTGCATGTTCAGGTCACTTCAAAGCTGTGTCTGGAAATAAGCTGCTTTTTCTTTCTTTTTTTATCCCATCCCTTCCTTTTCCATCTCCTAATTCTATTTTTCACCTAGTGTTGTGCTGAATAATTTTTTGTTAGTATCTTTTGGAGGCCTTTCTGAGCCTCCCTAGCTTAGATTTTATTTCTTTATATCTGTACTTGTTCCAGAGATTTTTTTGTGAGAGTTTTCATACTAACACCCTTTATAACATCATCAATCTCTGCCTTCTTCCTCTTAATCATTCTAGGTCCCTTTCTCTGTACTCTCTCTTATTTTTCCTGATTGGGAGCCTTTCAGTTCCATTTATATTATGTCTCTATTTTTACTGGCATTTTTTTAGTTCATGCAGCTCTGTTATTTTCCAGGTCAATTTGGTTTATATATATTTACAACGTTGTGAGAGAGTATATCAAATGCTTTCTCCCATTTTTTCATTCAAAGGAATCTTATCACATTTCCCCCTGAAAGACCAAGGACAACTTGGACATATTTCTCAATTTTTGCATTCTTTTTCTCAGGCACTGTTATATGGTGCACTACTGAATTTCAATGTGAATGGCTTAGAGCCTCATCTTTTGAAACTCTTTGGAAATACAGACATTCGGTTTTCTTGTTCCTAGCCCACAAGAGACATTTTAGAAAGTAAAGCTCCAAATCCAAATAGAGCCATTTCCATTTCTAATGAAATGACAATATTTTATCTTATTTAAATAATATACCATTATTTGTATATTTATAGAGATGCAGAACTTAGTGCTTGTGGTTTAATAGATTTTTTTAAAAGATTTTATTTGTTTGTTTGTTTGTTTGTTTGTTTGTTTGTTTGAGAGAGGAAGAAAGACAGCATGGGTGAGGATGGCGAGAGAGAGGGAGAAACAGACTCCCTGCTGAGAACGGAGCCCATCTCTGGGCTCCAATCCCAGGACCTGACATCATGAGCTGAACCACCCAGGTGCTCTGTTTTGCTTTCAATTTTATTTTTTTTTTAAAGATTTTATTTATTAATTTGTTAGAGAGAGAGAGAGAGAGAGAGCACAACCAGGCAGAGTGGCAGGCAGAGGCAGAGGGAGAAGCAGGCTCCCTGCCGAGCAAGGAGCCCGATGTGGGACTCGATCCCAGGACCCCGGGATCATGACCTGAGCCGAAGGCAGCCACTCAACCAACTGAGCCACCCAGGCGTCCCTTGCTTTCAATTTTAAAGCAACGACAAGAAGTACAAAGGTTCTTAGGGACAGGGCTTGAAACAAAGAAGTCCAGGCTTTTTTTTTTTTTTTTTTTTTTAGTCTCTGACCCAGATTATTTATAATAAGCAAGATAAAAATATCATATTTCCTCAAGCCATCAATACCGAACACCTTGGGACTGCAGTTGTCCTCTGTTTTGATTCTCTATTAGATTATGTGTTCTGTCCTTTGAAGGACAGATTGTGTTGTTATTTTTTTTTTTCCTACAGACAACGTCAAGATAAACAAAGCTCTAGTTCGGGTTTAGGTTTAAACTATCTGAAGCATTTTTAAAGCTATTGTTTAAGAGAGACAAAAAGAGCATATGGTTTCAAATATTAGAATTTACACTGACTTTTCCTAAACTTTGATACAAAAGACTCACCAGTCTTTTGGCGTGGGAGGGGTAAAGGGAAAGAGAAGACATCACTGAGTTGAATATATGGTCATTTACAACAAAGATTTAACAGATAAAACTTATGAACTGATAGGCATCTTCCCAAATTTTCCTGGTTTGTGACTTAGTGTAATTTCTAAAACTATGTCATGAAATGTGATGTCCATACAAACATAAAAGTTGGGATTTATACTTTCATAAAAAGAAAAAGACTGGAAATATGTTTAAGAAAACTCTTCTCTCCTTAGACCTTTGGTGTGACCAAACAAAAGGGCAGTGTGAAGCTTGCTGAGAAAGAGAAGAGCATCTGCACTTTGATTCAGGATTTTTGCTGTTAACCCAAGTAATCCTATTTCAGCTGTGGTAAACATTCAGAGGCAATGTTTACCTGCACTGCCCTGCATAAACAGCAAGTCTAATTTGGTTACTCCATAATTTTCCCATAACACTACTTCTGTTCTTAAAGGTTGATTCAGAGTTGTGATTTCATAGTCAACGCTCAAAGATGGAGTTCCCTGAATTTCGTTGCCGCACCAGAAACAACTCACCTAACCTCTGTGAATCAGTCTCTTGGGAACCAGAGCACGGCGTGTGCCATGGCCCAGCAGAAACTTCTGCCCATTGGCTGGCCAGAGAGGAAAGCAGCCTTGGATCACTGGGTGGGTATCAGGCCCGGACAAGCTAGAACTCCCCAACTCAGCCTGCACCCAGCATCATGACTATACACAGTCGGCCTACATGGCCACAGGCCATGGATAACATTAAGCTAGGACAGGTTAAACAGAACTGAGAACTAGAAATGTCTCTGTTTTTAGTGACACTAAGGCTATGCTTTTTCAAGCCCTCTTCCTTCATGCAACCATAGGAAAATGTTCTTGATAAAATCTTGTTTTTAAAAATGAGAAAATCACATCTATGCTATGATTCCTGATATATAAATTCCATAGATATGTGAACACAAATGAACTGGAATGTAGAAAAGATAAGATAAAAGATTAAAAGATTACTGAATTCTTTTTTTAAAGAAAGATTTTATTTATTTGTCAAAGAGCAAAAGAGAAAGCAAGCAGGGGAGAGGGGGAGGGGGGTGGGAGAAGCAAGCTCCCCATTGAGCAAGGAGCCCAGTGCAGGACTCAATCCCAGCATGACCCAAGCAGAAGGCAGATGCTTAATGGACTGAGCCACCCAGGTGTCCCAAGATTACTGAATTCTAAGTAATTCCATTTTTAAAAAAAGATTTTATTTATTTATTTGCAATAGAAAAAGAGTGAGAGAGATAGAGCAAAAGCAGGGGGGAAGGGCAGAGGGAAAGGAAGAAGCAATATCTCTGCTAAGCAAGGAATCCAATTCAGGGCTTGTTCCCTGGACCCCCGAGATCATGACATGAGCCAAAGGCAGACACTTAACCAACTGAGCCACTCAGGTGCCCCTAAGTAATTACATTTTTTATGTTTTAAATCTCCATTGCTATTACAATATTTTTTATAGAAAACACACACATAGGCCAAATGAAAACTCATCCTCAAGTTAGAAAAGAATTGTGACTTCACATTTTTTCCCACTTGAAATTTTCTGTATCTTAATCAGTTATTTTTTTAATATTCCATAATCCCTTGACTATATCTGACCCAAATCAAAAGGACCTTCAAGCTGGTAACTCACCAATGCCTAACTGAAGTTTCTGTTGATTTCTAAGGAACTTCTGAAAATAAAAATAGGAGTATGTTGAAAATACATTCTTGAGCCAATCTTTTGAAACACATGGAGAGAGATTAAAACTTATTTGTACTATCTTATGTATTCAATAATTAAAATAATATAAATTTTATAAAGCTGTAGCACAGAGAAACTGAGGACAGGGAAATCAGGTAGCTTGCTTAAGGCTGCATAGCCAGCAGGAGTTGGAAACCATTGTCAATCCAAGTAATCTAGCTAGGAGTCCATGCTCACTACCACTGCAAAGTAGTCATCATCACAACATCAATATTGTCGAATACAGACTCAATAGCACATATATTTACATTTATATTTTTTGTACAATTTTTGCTTTCTTTCTTGGCATTAAATATTGTGCCTCTTTTTTTTTTAAGATTTTATTTATTTACATGAGAGAGAGCAAGCAAGCATGAGTGGGGGGAGCAACAGAGGGAAAGGGAGAAGCAAGCTCCCCGCTGAGCAGTGAGCCCAAGACAGGGCTCGATCCCAAGACTCTGAGATCATGACCCAAGCAGAAGGCAGACACCCAACTGACTGAGCCACCCAACTGAGAGCCCCAAAAATTGTGCCTCTCTTAATATGCTTAATTTATCAAATAGCCTCAATTCTTTCTAGATGCTCAATCATTATCATTTATTAAGTGTACTTCATTTTTCCTGGAGAGTTTCACAAATGTACTCTAAAGTAGTAGCAAACAATGATAAGTTAGGGTAGATGATGCAGAGGTAACAGATAAGTTTTTGAAAGAACTGGTGAGACCCATATCTCACTAGGTATCTCACTGTGTCTTAAGCTTGTATATATACATACCATGGGATCCTTATTTGGGAGAAAGGAAGTAAGTCCAAAAAGAGACTGATTAACTTGGATATAGATACTGGATCAAGGAAATGGAGATTCTAATGCAGTCAATGAATAGAAGAGCAGTGAGAGTTGTAGCAGAAACAGCTGTGTCCCCCAAAACCATTCCATCTTTCTTCCTTTCAGAAATAGAACATCCCAATTTGGGGCTGTGCACAAGATTGCTTGGCTAGAGACTACATTTCCCTTTTAGCTAGGTGTTATAAACTGTGTTTATGTCCCCTCATCATCCCACATAATTCCAATGTGATAGCATTTTTTTGGGACATGTTTAGGTCATGAGAGTGGAGTCTTTGTGAATGGTGACAGTACTCTTATAAAAGAGACCCCAGAGAGCTCGCTGGCCCCTTCCACCATCTGAGAACACAAAAAGAAAACAGTTGTCCATGAAGCAGGAAGTGAGCTCTCACCAGACACTAAATCTACCAGCACCTTGATCTTGACCTCCAAGTCTCTAGAACTCTAAGAAATAAATTTCTGCTGTTTATAAGGCACCCAAACAATGGTATTTTGTTATAGCAACCAAAATGGGCCAAGACATGAGGATGACCATGTGACCAAGCTATAGGCCAACAGAGTATGAGCACAAGGAATGTGTACAACTTTGGGATCACACATGCTTGAATAAAGAAGCTGCTAGCCCTTCATTTTCTCCCCTCTTTCCAAATGCTGGAAAGTATATATAATAAGTAAACCAGCTTCAAGTATGTGAATAAAGATACCCCATAGAGTGTGGAAGAACTACAAGATAGAAGGAAGTTGGGTCCCTTGAAGACCTGTAGAATAAAGCCATCTGCCACCCCTGGAACACCCACTTCTGAACTGTTACATGATGAAGAGCCCTTGGATTTAGGGTCTGTTTGTTTCAACAGCTAATGTAGGTGGAATCATCATGTGTAATGTGGAAGAATAGGAGTCATAACCAGAGATTCAGTTATTAGATTTTGTGACTTCAGACAGGATGGAGCTCTTGGGAACAAATGGTTCAGGATGGGATCAGGAGAGTCAATTGCTAAAGAAAGGTGAAGAAAAGTACAGTAAAAAAAATGGAAAGAAAATCTGAATTTAGCAAACCAGGGTAACCCCCTATGTGGTTACTGAAATCACCTGAATGAGAAGGCACGAGGATGGCAAAACAAAAATGACAAACCATATGACAGAGTGCTCAGTGAATATATGGAAACTGTGAACATAATAAATAACAGGGACTTGGAAGGAAGGAGTTAACTACAGTTGATTGGCATGAGCCTCAAGGTCCCAGGGATATTTTTCTCGGGAGTAGAGAAATAACATTACAGAGGTAGTAATATAGGCTACTGATGATTCTAGCCCAGATGCTAGCATCAACTAACTTGGCAAATTGTGTAGCATCTCGAGGTCAAAGGACCCTCACCTATAAAGGAGAAAATTGAATTAGATTATATCTAGTTTCCTTACAGCAATAACATTTCATGGTTTTAGCTTAGAATTGAATCCAAATTCCCTAATTCTAATAAAGGGCCAATCTTCTACTTGCTTTAAAACCATGTCACTACACCTTTAATGGAACATAAACCCAGGGCTATTGCCTCCTGGGGAGAGTGATGAAATGGTACATAAACAAGTCACTTCCCTTCCCTCTCTAGCAGAGATGGTCAACTTTGAATCTGTTTCTTCTCTGTTTGTATGCTGTGGTTCACAGCTGTGTGCACTGATTCCCAATTATCATGATTTGCAGGAAAATCTCAGTCCAGAATGAGATGAAGCCTATGGGAGGATCAAGGCTCACGCCAGTCAGGCAGTGTCTTATGTGACCTCTTCCTGACCTGTCCTGTTTTATTACCCAGGTGCTGGTGGAGTGGCTGCTTACACAATACCACTTCCCTTTCCTTCAGCTATCTGAATGTTTCATCTGATTTGTTTTTTCTTCCAATTTCTATAATTTCCACTTCTGCATAGATTATTTCAAATATGTGTATTGTGTGCATCTGTAATGCACACAATACACGTATACACAACATAGCATTACTGATTTTCCGGGCTTCAAATCCACTTGAATTTTGAATTAATCCACTCACAATTTTGATAATTGAGTGCTATGATCAAAGTGATGTTCTGGTACTCTGCTAATGAGTCCCAAGCCTTTTATTTTGGCTTCTTCTAGTTTTGGCAATGATACTGTGCATCTTTCTAAACCCTGGAGTCTCTTACACTTCCCTTCTTGGACTCGACCCAGCTAACTTGGATATAGGGTTCTTTTCACACACCCAGCCCACCATCTGTCTATTTTTTTTTCCTTTTCCAACAAGAAAACATCAGCAGAGGACAGAGGTGAAATCAGTCATTAGGTAAAGACATAAATTCTACTGGACTGAGTTTGTCTTTAATAACCATGGAATAGGACCACTTCTGATCCATTTTCCTTTCTACCTCTGATTCTTGATAAAGAGATCATGCAGGGGTTGAAGGGTCACTATTTCTTAGGGGTTCCCCTGATCCCAGAGATCTTCCCTTTTTTTTTTTTTTGTTAGTTCCTGTTACCACACAAAGGTCTTTGAGATGAACTTGAATTTGAAAAAAAAAAAAGAAGGTTAATGGGGAAAGAAATATTGATTAGTGGGGTTTTTTTCCTTTTTTTATAGGTAATGCTATCTTCCTTGTTTTAAGTGCTGATTTTCTATTGAAGAGGGAGATGTTAGTTGTGAAGCTAATGCTAACAGAGCTTAACATTCTCCAACCCACCAAATTAGGTCACAGGCATCATTGCTATTTTTTCCTAGCATCTGTACAGATCATTGTAGCACTTACTGCGTTGGTAACTTAATAATTTATACTTCCTTTTTTAAAGTAAAAACTGCAAGCTTGTATTTCCACCAATGATGAGAACAGATTTGTATTTTTCAACACTCTCCTGTGACTTGTACTCTCTATATACGTGAAAATTTGAATGAATGAGTATTAGTTATAACCGTTATATTGAATATTTTTCTGAATTTTATATTAAAGTATTCATGCCTCTGAGGCACTTGGTTTCCGAAAGGCCCTGCTTAAGTGTTAAGCCCTGAAAGTAGCAATAGTCAATTGTGTCTATTAGGTAAGGTTTGAACAAGAATCATACTTTACTCGTTACTCTCTTCAAATAAGAGAAGAGAGTACTCTCAACCGCGTTGGTAATTTTCAAACTATAAGGAAAGAACCTACAACACAGAATACATACATTCAGAATGTAGCACCTTTTTTTTTTTTTTAAACTCAGACACTTCAGGGTCATCTCCGTTAACATCAATTATCTCTACCTTCTGAATGTGTGGAAGTGCAGTTAGAAAATTTACGGATAACATATTGCCATGTAAACCAGGCTTTACTATAAAGTGTAATATTAAAGTGTCAGTGAGCATAATCACTCATATATCTCCCCCACGCCCCACTCTGTATTTATTGCTACTTTTCTCCCTCTGAAATACTGTATTGATAGCAGGTCAGACATGCTAAATGGACAGGTGGGATTCAAACAGGATTCATTTTAAGCTCTATCATATTTTTATTTTTTTTTAACTATGGTATAAATGCCAATGTTTCTTATTACACACTTTTATCTTCATTGAAATCTCCATGTAGATACTAAAGACTAAGATACTAAGACTACTAAAATGGCTATGTGTTGCAAATAAAATCAGCATAAAGGATTGCATCAATCACCTAGGACTTTGCTACTAAGTATTCAAACCATCAATGGGTGTTTGAATAATTATGTACCCAAGGCAAACCTTTAGCTGATACCCTTCAAAGAACAGATCTCCAGAAGTTGTTTTTGGTATAATTGTTTCTGCTATAACATTGTTTTCATTCTTGGGCACCTGGGTGGCTCAGTTGGTTAAGCGACTGCCTTCGGCTCAGGTCATGATCCCGGAGTGCTGGGATCGAGTCCCACATCGGGCTCCCGGCTCCGCGGGGAGTCTGCTTCTCCCTCTGACTTTCTCCTCTCTCATGCTCTCTCTCGCTCTCTCTCTCTCAAATAAATAAATAAAATCTTTAAAAAAAAAAAAACCATTGTTTTCATTCTTAAGCTCATATGTCGCTATAATTGTTCTAGATAAAATACTTATAATTGTAGGTTTGCTTGCTTACTGTTCTGGGAAATTGTAGAAAGTACGAGTCTGTCAACACAAATACCTCATTCCAACAGATTCATATTTTTATTCATCTGACCATTAGTATTTATTTTACTTGAAAGGTTATTCAAAACTAAATTTTTATTGATATTTTTTCATTTTTTTCTGATATCTAAACAAACATGGTCTCTCAGATTTCCCCCTCCTCTCCCACTCTTACTGTCTGAGCACACGTGTTTAAGAACTGCCACGTGCTACCTGTTAGAGGAAGTCTAAGCCCCACCTCTCTCAGGACCCGCTACAACATGGTCCCTCCACACTCTTATTTCAGCCTCACCACCCTATATAACTTCTATTTGAGCAGATTTTTAGTCCTTTCTCTACTACCACATACATTTGCCTCACCTTATCTCTGGCACTTAATACAACATCCAGATCTCCATAACTCTGCTTATTACTCATCCTTCAAATTAAATTCTCACCATGGAGGACATCCTCTATCTGCCCCTCCAGACCCTCTCTCCACCCTGACCTCTGCCCAGATGGCTGATGGTTTATATTAAGAGGCTTCCTTGACCTCTAGTCAGTTAAGTTTGGCCAGAGGGGAGCACAGGCAGACATGGGAGGGGAAGACAGAGGAGAGTGAGCCTGTGGTATTGACTCCACCTATATCTTTGTATAGAGTAATCTCAATCTTGCTACATCCCTCAGCCAGAGGCAGCTCTCTCCACAGGACTCCCTTCTTCCAGGTTCCAGGAATAACTCCATTCCTCAGCCCCTTCAAATGGTGATAGCCTGGTTATAACCCTCACAGTCATGCTACTATCCCTTACGGTTTCCACATACCCTGAATGCATTTTGTATTATAGTCCCTTTTTTAAACATTTCCGAAATTATCTACTTCCTGCTAGGATCTTGACTGATACATATATCTTCCTAGGAGCTTTAGCCAATATCATTTTCAGATGATGGCATGTATCTTTTATCACATTGTGGTGGCTTTAAAATATGTCCACAAATTCTTCGATACGCTTCAGAAAGAACCTAATTCCCCTTTCCCGTGGGCTGTAGAAAGTGCCAGAAGTGTTGTCAGGTAAGTCATGTGACTTCCTCTTGCCCGCTCAATTAGGTTACTTTCTCTAAGGAAGCCAGTTGCCAGGTGACATTCAAGCAGCCCTTGGTAGAGGCCCATGTGAGAAGGAACAGAGATTTCCTGACAACAGCCATGCAAGTGGCTGAAGGAGATCTTCCAGTCACAGTCAAACCTTCAGAAGACTGCAGCTCTGGTAGACATCTGACTCAACCTGATGAGAGCCTGCGCCAGAACTAACCCGTCTAAGCTGCTTTCAGATTTCTGGTCCACAGAAACTACAATATGATAAATATTTGTTTTTTTAAGCTGCTAAGTTTTGAGAGGTAATTTGTTATGTAGCAACAGATAACAAATATGAATAGATAACTCTTCTAGCAAGACAGACACAGAGACGTACTCCATTTAAAGAGTGTTAGGACACAGACGTGTAATGCATATTCAGTACTGCATCACCCTGGAACTCTCTGTTTTCAATTATCTCACTTTTTTTCCCTAGTGACTAATCTTGGCATCATCCCAACAACAATGCCTCTGAATCCTTCCATAACTTGCTCTTTTTTATTCCATAACTTGCTCTTTGTATACCTTAGTGAATTTCCTGCCTGTGACACCAGCTGAGCCCCACAATTTTGCCTCTCCAGCCATGAACTTAACCAAAGCCCCACTAACTACTTCTCCAGCCCTGATCATGACAGCTTTTTACCATCAATCCTGTATCACATACAGATAGCTCTCCCACATTCTTCTCTTCGTTTTTCTATGACATTTACATGATTACATCACGTAAGACCTAACACAGTAGTCTATGTTTTGTCTTCTTTGATTGTATTGCAAAGGGAGAAACCATGATCTCACTCTTCTATAGTCTGTATTCTAGTCTTTTTTTTTTTAAGATTTTATTTACTTATTTATTTGACAGAGAGAGACAGATCACAAGTAGGCATAGAGGCAGACAGAGACAGAGGGGGAAGCAGGCTCCCCGCCAAGCAAAGAGCCCAATGTGGGGCTCGATCCCAGGAGCCTGAGATCATGACCTGAACCGAAGGCAGAGGCTTTAACCCTCTGAGCCACCCAGGCACCCCGTCTGTATTCTATTCTATTCAGTTCTGTTGAATATATAGTAGAAAATAGGTGCCTCTAAGTGTGAATACGTCATGCCATTTATTTATGTTCAATAAATGCTCTTTTTGTTCTTGCTTCATTCTTCCTTCTGCTCCTGCCACTACTCCACCACCCCCATACATCTCATTTGTGTTAGAAGATTTTTCTTTTTCCCTGGGCTTCTCTGTCATCCTTATCCTGCAAATTATTATATATCTGTAGAGATGTTAAAACATTAGGGCTTTTTTTTTTTTTACTTATTTGTTTTAGTTATAGCAATTTGCTGATCAAATGTATCATCTTCATCCATAAGCCCTAAAGTAATTATATAGAAGACATTGTGGCTGTTTGCTAGATTCGGCTTGGACATAAATGAAGATGACTCTATCCTAGTGTTACTGGGTTGGCTCCTAGATAAATAGGAACATATGTGGTACGTCCCAAGTAAATGGATGACTTACTCTCCCAGATAACTTGATTTGGCAAAAAGAAAAGTAGGTTTCCTGGCTCTTTTTCCTTTTGTCCAATAAAAACAAGCCTCCGAGACAGCTTTTCGCCCATTGACACTCCATTAACTGCCAATATTGCTGGAGCTACACAGTTATAAATATGTAAAGCGTGATATATGCAGGCCTATTTTGCATAGTGTGCCTGTGTCCCCAGCTGCCTGCTATTTTTGTTCAAGTCAAACATGTTTTGATGTGCTTATTTTGTGGTTTTTGTTTGAAGTCTGTGATACTGAATGATTAAAAACAGTTTATAAAAATCATCAGATATCCAAATGTTGCTGAAATACGTCCAAAATCTAACCTTCTGTGTTTGGATATAAATATAGATGTTAATGTGGCAGTAACACAGAAATTTGTGTTTCATGAAACCCTTCACATGCAGAACTTAGAGCATACCTAAATCATATAGACAACGTGCGGATGAATTCAAAGTTAGAGTATATATGATTGAGTTATATAATGCCACAGCAGGATGGAAATTCATAGATATTTTAGTTCAGTGCTTCTGCTTCACTTGTGAAGAGGTGGAAGCCAAGGTACTTTAGGGTACTGGTTCATGGCCACATAGTCGATTTAATAAGGGAACTACATAGACCCATATTTCTAGTGATTCTTCATTCAGTGTTCTTTTCCTGTCCAAAAATCAGAAGTGGCTGTTGTATCATCCAGGAGAAGACAGGGTGGCCTTTATCCAAGAGTGCCTTATTTGCCATGTTCTGGGATTTGATGTTTGCTCTTTCCATGCCCAGGGATAAATAAATCCTTAAAGGCAGAATCTCACTAAATCAAAGGTATCTAACATTGAAGTAGTCACAAGGATGATAATTTATCATTGAACAATGGCAAACAGTAAATCCTGCGTACCACAAAAATTCGGGTCAGTATTATCCTCACAACCAAGCTGTAAAAAAAACTAGATACACATCACTTTATTCATTAGCCATGAGGCATTATCACAGATATCAAGAATTTATTTTATATAATCAGAGAATTTTCCTCTAAGCTCAGAAGATAAAAACTCAAACACTAGAGCGGCCGCAGTTAAGTTGGTGAAACAGCAGGGTGTAATACCACAGGAATGGTGAAGATTCTAGTAAAATAGAATATAAATGCCCTCTTTAAAGGGAGCAGCTGCTATTTACCTCCATTAGTTGCTACCATCTACAAATTTGAATATAATCTTACAAAAATGTCCTGTTTGGGGAAAGGAAACAAGATCAATTAAAACTACTTTCCCAGTCATTATTATGTTTGCAACTATTTAAGAATATTTATTTTAGTTATGTAAGAAAAAAAATTGGTCTGAATTCGGCCTCTGGGTCCTCTATTTACAACCTTTCTTACACATACTTACACAGAAAGTCAAATCATAACCAGATGCTCACTTATCTATAATACAGTCAGAACAAGGGAAGTTATGACTACTTAATGTCCCCAGCCTAATAAAATCCCATGTAGAGTTTCCATTAAGGATAATGTTGCCAATGAAGATCAGAAACACTATAAATTTACTCACTCCATTACTTGCATTTATGTCCAAACCAAGGATGGACCTGTCATTTGCCCAGATTGGAATTTCTGTTCCAATAGTTGAAAATCCTTTTCTCTTGTATTGTCCATATGACTAAGTCTGACTTTACCTCAACAACTCTCCATTTTTTTTCTGTGCCTCCACAATGACTAACTCCCTTTTAAGCGAAGAGGAAGAGGAAGAGGAAGAGGAAGAGGAAGAGGAAGAGGAAGAAGAAGAAGAAGAAGAAGAAGAAGAAGAAGAAGAAGAAGAAGAAGAAGAAGAAGAAGAAGAAGAACCTCTTCTATAGATATTTTTTTAAGATTTTTTATTTATTCGGGCACCTGGGTGGCTCAGTTGGTTGAGCACCTGCCTTCGGCTCAGGTCATGATCCTTGAGTTCCGGGATAGAGTCCCACATCGGGCTCCCAGCTCCACAGAGAGTGTGCTTCTTCCTCTAACCTTCTCTCCTCTCATGCTCTCTCTCACTGTCTCCGTCTCTCAAATAAATAAATAAAATCTTAAAAAAAAAAGATTTTTTATTT
Organism: Nasua narica; assembly: GCA_028533885.1. Lineage (NCBI taxonomy): Eukaryota > Metazoa > Chordata > Mammalia > Carnivora > Procyonidae > Nasua > Nasua narica. The sequence goes on from CM052799.1 coordinate 146,060,388, forward strand.
ATTCATTTGAGAGGAGGAGAGAGAGAGAGCACAGATAAGCATGAGGAGAGGGAGAGAAAGAATCTCAAGTAGACTCCCCTCTGAGCCAGGAGCCCAACACAGGGCTCAATCTCGCAACCCCGAGATCATGACCTGAGCCCCAAATCAAGAACTATCCATGTGCCCCCTTCTCTAGATATTTTAATACTTTTTTTTCTTATTAATACAGGTTGGTAGGTCTAGAAACAGTTCTGTTCCCTTCAGGTGAATTTGGATTTGCCTGTTCAGATCCTTCCTGTGTTGATCTTATTCTTCACTTTGAACATGTAATATTATCTTCCTTGTGTAAATTCTTGGGAGATTACCTCAATGCAACCTCTATTTCTGCCCATATTAAGACTAATAACACAGTGTACTCAAGGTCATGAAGCGATATGCATTTCCAAATACTTGAAAAAAATCAATTCGTTAAGAGTTAATTTCTGCCTAAAATATCAAAGCATTTGCTGAAGTAGGTGGTATTTACAGTATCCTGTGTCCTCCATTCTAGGTTCTGATGCATACTAGCAATCTGCTGTCATTTGCACAGAAGTAGTCAAGAAGATCTTTGTACTATATTTAACAAGCAGGGTACACTGAGACTTGTTATCAAGCACCTAAATTACTGCCTCCCTTCTTCCTCATCTTTGACAGACATGAAGGGCATACAACAGGAGGGAACAAAGCATTAGATTTTCACAAAGAACAAATCATGTTCCCCATGGAATCTTGAGCCAATGGAATCATGAGTATGGCCTTACTATCAACCAAGTCTTGAGGAGCAATGGCAGTGCTATCTCAACATGTCCTTGATTAGCATCCCTAGGTAACCAGAGAGACTTATAAGGACCACTTGCTGAACGGCAGCTCCAAGTTTGTCACAGGTGTCTCCAGAGGAGATGAGAGTCAGATAGGTACGTGGTATCTTCATTGCTCTATATAAAAGCTCCAAACATCTTTTACATATGATCAGCTTGAATCAGCAATAATCCTTCCTTCCCATTACTTAAAAACAATAGCCATCCCCATTTTATACCTAAACTTGTACACTATACCTAGAAGCAGTATAAAACACCAGTAAAGAGTATGGATTCTAGTGGTGCCTGGATGGCTCAGTAGGTTAAGTGTCTGCCTTTGGTTCACATCATGATCCAGGGGTCCTGGGATTGAGCCCTGCAACGGGCTCCCAGCTCAGTAGTAAATCTGTTTCTCTCTCTCCCTTTGCCCCCACCGCCCCGCCCCCCGCTCATATGTTCACTCTCTTTCTCTTTCAAATAAATAAATAAAATCTTTAAAAAAAAAAAAAAGAATATGGATTCTAGAACAAGATTGACTTCACAGATTGCTCTGGCACCTAAAATGCTTATGCCTCAATTTCCACATTTGTAATATATATGGATTAACATAGGATCTATGTAACTATTAAATGAGTTAATGCCTGATACTTAGGACAGTGGCTGGCCTATGATAATCACTATATGAATTTTATTTAACTATATTTTTTTTATTATCACCTACACTATCATCACTGTGGCTGTGCCTTTAGATTTTTTTTCCCCTGTCAATTCTGCCCTACTATCTCCATAGTTTCATATTTGTCAACCCAATGTGCTAATTTCTGGTTTGGAAAATACATTCATAATTTTTTTTAAATAACACTATTTTTGAAATTTTTGAATTATTTCAAAAATTTCAAAATTTCAAAAATTTCAGTATTTTTGAAATAGCTTTTGAAATTTCCTAATCTTAAATGCTAACTGCAGAGACTCCCAGTAGAAAAAACCTCCTGACCCTTCCTTGTCCCCAGTACTTTGCTCCTTTTCTGTGTCTTGGCCCATAAAGAGCTAATTTCTTTTTTTTTTTTTTTTAAAGATTTTACTTATTTATTTGACAGAGAGAGAGAGAGAGATCACAAGTAGGCAGAGAGGCAGGCAGAGAGAGAGGGAGAAACAGGCTCCCTGCTGAGCAGAGAGCCCCATGTGGGGCTCGATCCCAGGACCCTGAGATCATGACCTGAGCTGAAGGCAGAGGCTTAACCCACTGAGCCACCCAGGCGCCCCAAGAGCTAATCTCTTTACATAATTTAGCTCAAAATCAAGTCTCAAATGTCAAACAATGAGTATGTTTTCTAAAAAGTCACAAAAGGATATTCAGCAAGCTAATCCAAGTTCCTTTGCTTCTAGATAATGTATGCATCCCAAATTAATGAGGCTTTTTAAACTCTGCTGTCATTTTCATTTTGGCTCCGCTCAGGGTAACAAGACTTCTGGTCATTAAAAGTAATTTCTGAAATACTCTATCATAACAGAAATCATTGTTACTTGATATAATAAGCTAGTCTTTCCAATAAGTCACATGGGATTCATTACTTTTCTTTTTATTTATTTATTTATTTATTTATTTATTTATTTATTTATTTAACAGAGAAAGAACACAAGCAGGCAGAGAGGCAGGCAGAGGCAGAGAGAGGAGCAGGCTCCCCGCGGAGCAAGGAGCCCGATGCAGGACTCGATCCCAAGACGCTGGGATCATGACCTGAGCCAAAGGCAGCTGCTCAACCAACTGAGCTACCCAGGTGTCCCAGGATTCATTACTTTTCACGTGTTGCTTTCATTATTCAAAATATTGAAAGAAGCTATAAGCCTTGCTATAGAGGTAACATTTTCAGCTATCCATTGCTGTGTAATAAACTACCTTAAAATTTAGTGGCTTGTAACAGCAGCAATGCTAGTATCTCTCTGTTTCTGTAGGTTGACTGGAATCAGCTGCATGGTTCTTCTGTTCCATAGGATACTGACTGCGTTGCAGTTGTCAGGGGACTCAAGTGCACTGGAACATTCAAGATGGCTCACTCTCAGACTGGCACTTAGTACTGCTGTCCACTGGAGAGCTTACCTTGGGCTATAGAGCAAAGCACCTCAGGTCTCACACCGCTTAGAGCATGACAATTAGATTTACAGAAGGCACATCACAAGAGTAAGTTTCCAAGAGGAAAGGAATAAAAGCTGTTAGTCCTTTTAAGGTCTGGACTCAGAAGTTCCAAAACATTCTATTGGTCAAACCAGTCACAAGAGCAGACCAGATTCAAAGACAGAGGATATAATTCTATACTTCCTGTGAGGAGTGGCATGCAGCACAGGGAGCGAAAAAATTTCAAGGGACATCTTAGGAGATTGGGAACCACAGTAACCAAAACCCTCTTCTTCCTCACAGATTTCTTCTGTTAATGGACAATAAGAATTAGGAGAGTAGTTTGGAAAACAAAGTAAGTTTTGAAAAGTGCCTTTAAATTGAAATAGTAGAAAGATACATGATCTTGCTTGACTTTTGTGATGAAAATAATATAAGATTTGATTTCTTAATAACTTGACTTACACTATTTTTAAACTCTTGAGCAATCTGTATAGTTAAGAGATTTCTGACATTTATTTGTACACTAAGTTGATCAACTCTAGAATTCAGGCATTTGAACATCTCTTGAGTTTTGAATCTCTCCAGTTATGTAGGTAGCTTTTGTTTCTGTACATTTAAAATATCCATTTAGAAAATATCTACAAGGTAAGAAAAATGAGAAGAAATAGTAATGCATTTTTTCATGAACATTTTGATACACATTTCATCATTTATTGATTAACCATTTTCTTACACTGGTTATAATCAGTATTTGATTCAGAGAGGGAAGCATTCATTATTGATGGGCTATATGGGCTTTTATTTTTATTTATTTATTTATTTATTTTTTTAAAGATTTTATTTATTCATTTAACAGAGAGAGAACACAAGCAGGCAGAGAGGCAGGCAGAGGCAGAGAGAGAGGAGCAGGCTCCCCGCGGAGCAAGGAGCCCGAAGCGGGACTCGATCCCAGGACGCTGGAATCATGACCCGAGCCGAAGGCAGCCGCTCAACCAACTGAGCCACCCAGGCGTCCCTGGGCTTTTATTTTTAATGCTATCCTTTACAAATAATCAGGATTGAGACTGTCAAAATTATATTTTTATCATGGAAAAAATTTCAACGCCCTAAGTCCTAATGTTGAACAAAATTAGGAGTATTTTATTTAGAAATATTTGAAGTGGCGAATGAAAGCTTATTATAGAATGCTTGTATTTTCTTTTCTCTCTCTAGTACCAGTATATTGAAGGCAGCTATTGTATTAAAAAAATAAACTGCATTTTCATGATCATAAAAAATACAGTGTTTTTCACAACCAGCAGTAAGTGTTTTACTTGAGACTACTTTTTTCCATGAGTGGGTGACTCAACACATTTAACAGATTAAAGGGGAAAAAATCAGATGGTCATCTCAGTAGGTGCATAAGGTAATTTGATAAAAACTTTCATGATTCTCATTCTTAGCAAAGTAGGGCCAGAGATAAAAATTTTTTAACCTGATAAAGCCATCTGCCAAGAACCTACAGCAAATTTCCTATGTAAGTATGAAACAGAGGCCCTCCCATTAAAGCCAGAAATAAGACATGGTTGTCTTCTATCACAGCTATTATTCGGCTACTTTCTACAGCCACTAAGCATCCTAGTCAATGCAGTAAAATCCATAGAAAGAATAGGGAATGGAAAAGAAGTGATCAAATGGCTGCTCTTTGCAGATGATGCATATACAAAAAGGAAATCCAAAACAACCTATCAGAAATAATAAGAAAATTCGGCCAGATTACTAGATAAAATATTGAAAAAAAATAAAAGTGCTGCTGATACAAACCATACTAACATTAATAAACCAGTAACACTGGGTGACATTTTTTCTGGACAAAACCTAGATGACTGAGGAAAATGAGTGAGAAATTGTCAATGTATACTTTTTTGAGCTTTGAGAAACCTGTAACATATATTACATATTCTAAAAAATAAAATGCTTTAAAAGATGGAAGGAAAGAAGGGAGGGAAGAAGGAGGGAAGCAAAGAAGGAAGGAAAGGAGGGAGGAGAGAAAGAAGAAAGAAAGAAAAGGGAAACAGAAAGAAAGAGGAAGGAAGGAAGGAAGGAAGGAGAGAGAGAAAAAGAAAGAAAGAAAGAAAGAAAGAAAGGAAAGAAAAGAAAGAAAGAAAGAAAGGAAAGAAAAGAAAAGAAAGAAAGAGTTCTTGGAATCAGAACACTGGGATTCTAATCCAGGCTCTACAATTTATAAGCTAATATGACCTAGAACAATTCTTAGATTATTCTCTTACAAGTTCAGACTGCAAAAAATCAGGCAAGGAACCAACCCTGAGAAGGATATATGCTAACACATAAGTTTCAGAAAGAGAAAATCACTAATCGGGCTTAGGAAGACTAACTCAAGGTCTCAATATAGTCCCAGGATACTGGTGGGTTCATCTGATAGTTGATATAGTTGCAAAACATAAAAGCCACATGGTTGGGTCATCCCCCATGTAACGCCAAAGACAAAATTCAAGTTACCAGGATGGACTGAGGAACTGGGAAGCAGCCAGAGGTCAGACAATAGAGAGAGCTAAAGAGATAAGCATCCTTCTTCTGGTCTCTCTGCTTCCTTATCCAAATTTTCTGAATAAATAAACAATTCCAATCAGGAATTTTCAACTACTTCTATACAAAAACTGCCTGTGGGACTTTAAAAAACCACAAATTTACATTGTGCTTAGGATTTCTCTTTTCTGGAACACCCTTTCTCCTGGTTAATTCCTATTCAACCTTTAAGTCTTAGCTCAGAAATCACCTCCTCTAAAAGGTCTTCCCAGAGACGCCTCCGACCCAGATTAGATCCTGTATCTTCCTTTATGTTACCATATACTACCAGTTTTAATATTTCCTATTTTCTTGTTTCTCTCCTTCAGTACACTGGGAAGCTAACTAATTCCTAAGGCCTACAACGGTGCCACCAAGATAGATGGATAGAAAGATAGACAGAACATATATACATAATGGAAGTGAGGAAGGATGATCACATGTTCAGTTTCTTTCCACCATCTCCTATACACACATGCACATATATTTATACCCTGGCCTCCTGCCAAGAGGTTATAAATCAATAGATACACAATTTTATAGATTCTAATCACCAAACATAGTCAGGATTGATATATATATATATATATATATATATATATATATATATATATTGCTTTATGTTTGATAAGCAAAAATTCAGCTTGTACTAGCACAACAATCCTATACTGATCCAAATCCTGGGAATGAAATCAAAGAGTAGAAATACTATGTGTTTCTCCTGATCTAGATATAGAACCAACGGAAATAACTGATATTTTTTCAGCATTTATTATGTATCAATAACTATTCCAAATGTCCTAATATAAATGTCCTAATATATGTCCTAAATATACTTTATTCTCATTGTAACAATAAAACCCTTATCTTACTGTCTCCATTTTATGAACAAGGAAACTGAGGAATGGTACAGAGAGAATAAGCAATTTGGGTGAGGCGGCAGATTGAACGTGGTGCACACACATAACCACAGCCCTCTCAGGACTATCACCCTGTGGCTTCCTTTCTATACTGCTAAGCAAAAACTATGCCCAGGTTAATGTTCAACAGATATTTGTCAGCAGCAAGACAAGGCTTACCTTATCTGCTTTTGTCATCAGGAAACATAAATGTGTATAAAATGGTAAAACTGCAAGAATCATTACAGCCAGTGGATATCTTAACCATGGTGCTACCACTTCAGTTGGAAAGGTGGCAGAAGATTGACATGAAATAGCAGAAAAAGTAATGACTGAGTTGAGCAAAGTGTTTTCTAAGCAAGACTTGAGATGCTTTCAAGAAGCACCCATGTGGGGCCCCTGGGTGGCGCAGTTGGTTGAGCTACTGCCTTCAGCTCAGGTCATGATCCCGGAGTCCCGGGATCGAGTCCCACATCGGGCTCCCAGCTCCATGGGGAGTCCGCTTCTCACTCTGACCTTCTCCCTTCTCATGCTCTCTCTCACTCTCTCTTTCCTAATAAATAAATAAATAAAATCTTTAAAAAAAAAAAA
>CM052799.1:146067873-146162425 GCA_028533885.1 Nasua narica
TTTTTTTTTAGATTATTTACTTATTTATTTGAAAGAGAGAGAGAGAGTGTGTGTGTGTGTGTGTGTGTGCAAGAGGGAGAAGCAGATTCCCCTCTGAGCAAGGAGCCGGACTTGGGGCTCCATCCTAGGATCTGGGACCATGACCTGAGCCAAAGGCAGATGCTTAACTCACTGAGCCACCCAGGAACCTCTTAAATGTTTTTCAATTACAGTATTTTCAACTTCCAATAGATTTATCAAGTCATATCCATCATTAAGTTGAGGAATATCTGTACAGTATATCCAGCCAGACTAAAAATTAAAAGTGAAGGTAAAGACCATTTTGGACAAGCAGGATGTTTGAAGTTTACGTTCCCCTCCTCCTCTTTCTCAGGAATCTATAGGAGGATGAACTTCACTAAAATAAAGATGGAAGCCAAGAAAGAGGAAGATATATTAAGGAAAAATTGCATACCCGCTAGAGAGACCAAAAGAATTCCCAGGTGATGGTGAAGGAAGTTTCTCTAATAACAGCTGTGCCTCAGCAAAGAAGGAAAATAATCCAGATTGGAGTAGGGTAGAAAGTTCTTCAGGAAGAGATTTCTTCACAAGAGAAAACTGACAGAACACCTGATGTATTTCAACATCTTGAGAGGATAATTGTATGACCTTTAGGGAAAATATAAAACTATGCAAGGAAAGCAAAATGACCAAGACTCATGGCTCACTGTCAATTGTTTTGAGCTCTATCAAGAGCATGTGGGCTGGGACATGGCACTTGTGCAGTGGAGAGAAGGAGTGATGAAATTCAGCTCAATCTGAAAATTCTGTAGTTGAAAGTCAGTAAGTCCTGCCTAAAATCAACAAACCAAGGAGCGGCAAGAAAGCATGTTATTTAGAGACACAGAAATACATCCCAAAATAATCCTCCAAAAATGAAAGTATGGGGGAAAGTAGACTGATGGTTTTTACAACAAATTTTATAAGAACTATCTGTCTCTTTGAAATCAGTATATGTATAACTTCGCTAACAATGTTTTGAGGAGCGTGGCCTTCTCCTCTCCCTTTGATGGCGTGTGCTTGTCCGTTGAGATCTGTGTACTCCAAAAAGGGGGAATCATCTGACAAAAACGTTATTTTGCCTGCTGTGTTCAAGGCTCCCATTTGACCTGATATTGTGAACTTTGTTCACACCAACTTGCACAAAAACAACAACCAGCCATATGCTGTCAGTGAATTAGCAGTTCCTCAAACCAGTACTGAGTTTTGGGGTACTGGCAGATCTGTTGCTCGAATTCCCAGAGCTCGAGGCAGTAGGACTCAGCATTTCAGCCAGGGTGCTTTCAGAAATGTGTGTCGTGGGGGCCGCACATTTGCACCACCAAAACCCGGTGCCATTGGCATCGTAGAGTGAACAAAACCAGAAGCGATATGCCATTCACTTTGCCCCGGCTGCCTCAGCTTTACCAGCACAGGTCATGTCTAAAGGTCATCATATTGAAAAAGTTCCTGAACTTCCTTTGGTGGGTTGATGATAAAGTTGAAGGTTCCAAGAAGACCAAGGAGGCTGTTTTGCTTCTAAAGAAACTTAAAGCCTGGAATGATATCAAAGAGGTCTACACCTCTCAGCGAATGAGAGCTGGCAAGGGCAAAATGAGAAACCATCGTCGTACCCAGCACAGGGGACTCTGCATCATCTACAATGAAGTCAATGGTATCATCAAGGCCTTCAGAAACATCCCTGGAATTACTTGACTTAATGTAGGCAAACTGAACATTTTGAAACGTGCTCCTGGTGGGCACGTGGGACGTTTCTGCATTTGGACTGAAAGTGCTTCTCGCAAGTCAGACAAGCTGTATGGCACTTAGCCTAAGGCTGCCTCCCTCAAGAATAACTACAACTGTCCCATGCATAAGGTATTAATTCAGAGCTTAGCAGAATCTTGAAACGTCCAGAGATCCAAAGAACCCCCCAAGCACCATGCAAGAAGATTAATCACAGGGTCCTAAAGAAGAATCCACTGAAGAACCTGAGAATCGTGTTGAAGCTAAATCCATACGCAAAGACTATGTGACAGAATACCATTCTTTGCCAGACCAAGAATCACAAACTCCAGATGGATAAGGAAGCAGCAGCATTAGAAGCCAAATCTGGTGAGAAGGGGGTTCCCAGGCAAGAAGCCTATGGTAGGGGAAAAAGGGAAGAAAGCTGCTGGGGTGAAAAAGCAGAAGAAACCTTTGGTGGGATAAAAGGCTACAGTTACCAAGAAACCCGTAGCAGACCAGAAGCCTGCAAAAAAGAAAGCCACCACGGAAGACAAGAAACCTGATGCCTAAAAACTTACATTTGTTTATTCCACAGAAGTCAAATCATTTTGGGCAGCTAATTTTGAATAAAGACCTGATCAAAGGCAGTGAAAAAAAACGTTTTAAAAGAGCAATATAGAGACTGTGGACCCTGAGAAACAAACTGAGGGTTTTAGAGGGGAGGGGTTTAGGGGGATGGGTTGGCCCAGTGATGGGTATTGAGGAGGGCAAGTACTGCACGGAGCACTGGGTGTTACATGCAAACAATGGATCTTGGAACACTACATCAAAAACTAATGATTTGCTGTATGGTGATTAACATAACATAATTTTAAAAAACACTATACACTAAATAAATAAATAAATAGATAGATAACTAAATAAATATATTTATAAAAGAGCAATATAGCAAGTGGTTACTTATGGAGATTGTAAATATACAGCAATAAAACATAAAAGAGCACCAACTTCCTATGTGATGTGAATACTGGTAGCATAAGATGAATTTTTCAATAACATCATACATGGAATTAGTAAGTACATATCTCAAAAAATTTGGACAGAAGTGAGGATGACATTGTCAAATCTCCAGCAGCCTAAGACCTAAAGTGGACACCATTACACTCCACTGCTTTGACATAATAACGTGGAAACTAATGAGAGGTAGCTTTTTCCAAGTCACTTACCTTTATTATAGAATTATATAACAAAACAAAAAAGATTCAATTAATAATTACCCAATTCATCACAATGAAACTTTCCTATTAATATACTCACCATGAGGGGTGCCTGGGTGGCTCAGTGGATTAAAGCCTCTGCCTTCAGCTCAGGTCATGATCTCAGGGTCCTGGGATCGAGCCCCACATCGGGTTGTCCGCTTAGCGGGGAACCTGCTTCCCCCTCTCTCTCTGCCTGCCTCTCTGCCTACTTGTGATCTCTCTCTCTCTCTGTCAAATTAATAAATAAAATCTTAATATATATATATACACTCACCATGAAGTGCCTGGGTGGCTCAATCAGTTAAGCATCCAACTGTCCAACTGTTGATTTCGGCTCAGGTCAAGATCTCAGGGTCCTGGGATCGAGCCCCACATCGGGCTCCTTGTTCAGTGCTGAATCTGCTTGTCCCTCTCCCTCTGTCCACCCCCCTTTCCCTCTCTCTCTCTCTCTCCCTCAGTAAAAAATCAAATCTTTTTAAAAAATATACTCAACATGTCCACCCACACATATTTCTTGGAGTAGTGGTATAAAGACTCACAGATGGTGTCTGCAACGATCCATCTTTCAATTGGGGGAATAGGGGATTTTGCTTTTCCAAGTAGCTGCTAGACTTTGACTATGAACTGGATCTGCTACAAGCATTTTCCAAAGGTATTCCATAGCCTGTAACCTTCAAGCATTAGGAAAGTGGAGGGGCAGCATATACACTTGCCATGAGGGCAGTTAGTGACACTGAGCTATGTAAGTTCAGGGTGCTATACTTAGAGAACTTTCATATGCTGATCTTACATATAATTACTGTATATTTCATCTCTGATACCTCCACCAATATGACCATAGGTTTCAAGTGGATATAAATTAATGTTATATTGATCTTGAGATGTGGCATCCTTCACCAAATGTTGACAGATCTATGGACTGAGAAATATTTGGTACTGTGGTAAGAACTAGATTTAGAGTCATAATTCATATTCACACTTTGGGCTTTTTTGGGAAATTGCCTGTTGATCATAAAGATACTGATGGCAAACATGCATGTAAGTAATTTCAACTAATCTTCTTCTTAAACCATGAGTCAAATAAATCAGTATTTCTAAATTAATAAACTATATATTACTATAAAAATATATAAATAAACAAATAAATGACATATTGAGTTTAAAAGAAGAGAATGCTTGGGAAAAGAAAGGAAGCCAGAGTAAAAGCTAGGGTTCCCAAAGTGCAATCCACAAGCTCTTTCAAGATCACTTGATGGTCCTCCTAAAGGAGACATTATGGGATACTGAGAATGACTATGTCATAGGACACTCCTACAACAAATAGAGTAGTGAGTTTCAACGAGTTGTTGGACATAGTCTGATGGCGAATACCAAAGGGCAGGTTAAGTCAAAATAGTATCATGAAAATACAAACAATCTAGCCCATATTCACAGTTCTCTGATGATTTGTCACAAGAAGGAGAGTGTGTGGTTAAAAACGCTTAGCGCTAAGATTTGAAAAATCCAAGTTCTCATCCTAGGTCAGCTATTTATAAGATGTATGTTCCTGGGCAACTTGGCCATGATAAAACTCTATGATTTGATTATCTTACTCTGAATTAACTTAGTGAGATTAACTCTTTACATCCAGCAGAAATAAGTCCCATGAGTAGGTGGGAGGATAATGGTGGCTCAGATGAGGCAGTCATAGAAGGACCTTGAGGTTTAGACAAACAATGGTATATTTGCTTGGGCTGCCGTAACAAAATACCACACATTGGGCCTCCTATCAATACGAATTTATTTTCTCACAGCTCTGGAGGCTGGAGGTCTAAAATCAAGGTGCCAACCAGATTGGTTTCCTCTGAAGCCTCTCTTCTTGGCTTGCAGATGGTCACCTTTTACCTCTTCATATTCCTGTGTACATAAGCCCCTGGTGTTTCTTCTCATGTGTCCAAATTTTCTATTATATGGACACTAGTTAAATTCTGTTAAGGCCCACTCTAATGGCCACATTGTAACTTAATCATCTCTTACAAGGTCCTATCTCTATAGTCATATTTTGAGGTACTGAGAGTTAAGACTTCAGCATATGAATTTAATGGGTACACAATTCAGTCTGCAAAAACTGAAAAGAAGACAAACCAGGGCATGATAGAAAGGCAATGAATGAGAGATGACAAGACACCAAAGCCAGGTTTGGTGTCCTTCCGAGCCCAGCTTTAAGCTGGCTTGATTCCCTCCTCTCAGCTGTTTCTAAGAGCTCAGAGAGAGGCTGAAGGTGAAAAAAAAAAAAAAAAAAAATCCTTGGCCTCATCCTCCAACCCCAAAGAGTGTGGGGATGATGAATCAAGGAGGTGAATGGGAGAAGAGGATGTGAGCCAGCTATACTGTGACTCTCAAGAATGCTGGAGTTGAGAGGGAAGTTCACACTGAGACACAAGGACTAGCCCTTTACCTATTCACCTTTCAGCTCTTCTGTGACACATCACAAAGAAGGTCCTCCTCTCTTTTTATTCCTCACCAGCTCCCTGAGCCGACTATGGTGACCCTCCAGAGCTATTCATGAAGGGAAACCATGCATGGACATAGAAATTATATAATGCTGAGGACATCCCTGGGTCCACAGACTTAGTGCACATCACTACCCCCTTTCCTATTACTTTATCCCATAGGAAAAATGTCATCTTTTAATTTTCAGCATAAAACTATTCAGAAATTAAATTGCTTTAGGTTCTAATGTCGTCTAAGGGGCGCAATACGTGCCTGCTTCCAATGACAGTTAAGACATTAATTATATATTATAGTAAAAAATATGTAGCACTCACTTTGACACCAATGCATTTTATCATTTGCTGAATTTCAGGCTAGCGAGATATTTCCCCTAGAAAAGTTTGCCACCTTCTGTTTTCCTATGATATTCATATCAGGTAAAATAAAATGGTTAACACCCCCAAAATTTTTTCCAGTTAAAACTTATAGGAGAATAATATTCTAATTACAGTAATTTGCCACTGATGTTTAAATTAATTTTACATTATAAAATCCATAAAATTGAGAAATATGTTTCTGAGACATGCAAAATGTTTTGGTTGGTTTTTCAAAGTAAGTTAATCTGTAGCAGCATAATTAGACATGAGCATAAAAGATGATCCATGCAGGTGAATTGTTTGACTTCCAGTTAATATACTTATGCCAAATTCTATTAATATTAAACTGCTCACATTTATTTTTTGAGAGTACCAAGTCTCCTCTGTCTCACTTTTCTATATTTTTTCTCTGACAGTCAAGTTTCCCATTGTAACATATTTGTACAATGATTTACAGTTGCAACAAACCGAACAATCTGGGGCCAGCAGCCATCATATTTGACTCCCACATTACCAAGTGGTTTTTGCGCTTTGGAAGATATTCAGCAGAAATTCACTATGAGGGTTCTCACCTGTGGCCAAACGCAAGTGACTGAATCCAGCCATAAAAATGTACTCCTGATTCTCTCTCTCCCCTAATTTTTATTCCCAATGCCATGACTAATTTGGGTGTTCATTAGCCCATTCCTGAATTATTCCAGGAACTTCCTCACAGAGTTCCTTAGTTCAACCAAGGTCTACTCAATCTCCATACTGGTTTATCTTGTACCCAACCACGCGTTAATCCTGCTACACTGTTATTGGACTACTCCCATAGACTACTTTGTTTTCTCAAAAACATGCACAGTGAATTTCAAAGTAGAACATAGACTCTGTTCTCTGTATTCAAGGCCCTCTGTTATAGACTGCATGCTTTTGTCCCTCCCAGAATTTATGCTGAAACCTAAGTCTCCAGAGTAATAGATAAATTTTGAGATGTGGCCTTTGGGAAGTAATTGGGTCACAAGGGTGGGATTAGTGCCCTTAAAAGAAAAGATATGAGAGAGCTTGCTTCTCTCTCTGCTGTCTGCCATGTGAGGATGCAATGAGAAGATGGCCATCCTCAAGACAGGAAGCCGACTCTCACCAGACACAATACGCCAGCTATCACTGGACTTTGCATCATCCACAACTGTGAGAAAGAAATGTTTGTTGGTTAAGCCACTCGGTCTATGACATTTTGTTAATTAGCCTGAGCTAAGACACCCTCAAAAAACAGTATCATTCCAATCCAACTTTTCAGTTGCCCACACCAAACCCTAATTTCCCATCTACCTCTGTACTTATAGCTGCATATACAGTAATTATAATCCATGTCTTTCCTCACATGTCTATAAACCTAGAAAATTCTCTTATCCTTATTATCTATCCTACACATTTTGATTTTATCCCATCTTTGCTTAGAAGGGATAAAATCACTAATTAATAATCATTCCAGGATACAGTGATCTCTCCAAGTAATCTCTGATCTCTTATTGCCTTTAATTGCTATATTAAAAAAGCACTTAAACAAATATAGAATCAGGCTGTATGACGTGTAAATGCATCTTTCTAACAAAACTGTATGTGCTTCAATGGGAGAAACGTGTTTTCTTTTTCATTTGATTTATCTGACATGTTTCACAATATTAGTCTCATAGTAGAGATACAGATGTAGACATAGATATCTAGAAATAAAGGAGATTAGTACTTACTTAATTCATCACATTAGTCAACGATTCATTATAATAATATCAATCAATAAGATTTACTCACATTTACGATTGCTTATTAGCTCTGTGATCTTGGGCAAGTTGCTGAACCACTCTGACTCAGTTTCTTCATCTGTAAAATGGAAATGATAATAGTCTCTCCCTTTTTGGTTCACCGTGAGGATTAAATAAATAAAAACACTTGGAACAATACCTAGCATATAGAAAGGATTCGGTAAGTGTTTTATCACAACCATCATCATCATCATCATCATAATCATCTTTACCTTCTTCAACATCTCATCAGATAGATGAGTCTACACATGGACTCATACTCTTCAGTCAGTCTGTTGGTTCCTTGTAGCCTACTTAGCTTATTTCTAATGCAGTCATTTTCAAACACTGCACTTCAGAGCCCTTCCATGACTGTCATAGAGGAAGCTGGGGGACCGAGAAAGTATCTCCAAGTCACCTTAGACCTAAGTCAACCAGAGCAGCAAAGCTTTTATCTGAATTACAGATGAACAATACTAAATAAGCCTAGGAAACTAAGGTTCCAATATATAAATCCAACCACAAATGTTATTGCTTTCATGAGCTCTGTAGCTCCCAAGCTTGTAGTTTTTCTGTTGTCCACTCTTTTATAAATGGTCTTACCCAAACTTCCAAGCACAGGCTTACACAGGATTATGTACTGCAGTTTTACTTCCCCCAAAAGTCCCCCTACTTTTCCTCTGTCTCCTTATTCCAGGTTTCATGGTCTGCTCTGCAATAAGTAAAATAAATACAGTAGTAGAATAGTAGAGCTAATCACTGGAAAGCAGGTTTCAGCAAGATTAAGTCATTTTATAGCCAATTATTTAAAAAATATGCATTGAGTGCTCTTTATATATGTCAGGTATTGTTTTCAAAACCAGTTTTAAAGATAGTATCTCAGAAACATCTCTCGTCCTATTTATCCATTTGTTCTTCAGACAAATATGGGAAATATGCCTCTTTAGTATTATTTAGAAATTAAACATAAATACTTTGATTTAGAAAAAATCACAAAATGATCATTTTAATATGAATTATCATATATTATCAATCTACGTGGTTGCTTATTTACCACAAATTCCTCCTTCCAGCTCTTGTGGCAGCTGGACTTCAGGTCAGTGTTTACGGCACTGAGTGTACTGCCAACAGACTTGGCAAAGTCTGTTGCTTTGCTATCGCAGACAAGAGCGCAGAAAAGTCCACCTCCAATATTCATGCGATTACAAGAGAAACCGTGCATTTTCAAACTGCACACCTTGAATCTGGGCATCTCCTTGCTATGTGCAGAATTAAAGGCAATGATTAATAAATAAGTAAAATATGTATTTTTCAATATGCTATGGAATGTTCTATTAGTAAGATAAATATTGCTTTAAGCTTCCCATTGTCTCACTTTTGAAAGGTCTTTCTGTAATGAATCATATCATATATGTTTTGAAGGAGTCATTTAATTAATTTCCTACTGTAAAACAGTAAGTCTGATGCTAAAAACCACCTAGGAAGGCAGTTATCTCATCTTTTAATTAAATTTTGCACAGTTTTTAGCACATACCTATTTGACTAATGACAAAAACCACACCCATTTTGATTTATATTGGATCTAGAAACAAAAATACAGATGGCTTTTCCATCAACTTAAGTAATAAGACTATGTAAGCAATTAACCAATCATCTTCCACTTTGAGGCCTCAGCAGGAAAAGTGCCTTCCTTACTACTGAAACAAGAAACTATTCTCACAGGGCACCTGGGTGGCTCAGTTGGTTGAGCATCGGCCTTTGGCTCAGGTCATGATCCTCAGGTCCTGGGATGGAGCTCCACATTGGGCTCCCTGCTCAGTGGGGAGTCTGCTTCTCCCTCTCCCCCTGCATGTCCCCCTGCTCATCTCTCTCTCTAAAAAAAGAAAAGAAACTATTTTCACTAGAACAGTGAAATTTTTAGTGAGGACTACTGGTGATATTACCTTCAGACTTCCCAAATTTTGTTGATTTTACTCTTTACTCTCCATTCTGTGTGCATTAACTGGAGTTTGTGATTTCAGAGCACTAAATGACAGAGTAGGGGTGTAACAAGTGGTAGCCAGGATACCACAGTCTCATGTTATCCAAATAACAAGGTTGTTAGTTGTATTTTTGTTTGTTTTCCAAGTCTGCCGCTTTGGTTTTTCACTGGCTCTGGTTCCCAGGAAGCAAGAGGTAAGGCAAATGACAAAAAAAAAAAAAAAAATTAGAAAATGATTCTTTTTTTAAGTTTCAAGTTTTTATTCAAATTCTAGTTAGTGGGCAACCCTGTCGAGACCCCTCTCACTCCTGAGAGCTTTTTCTGTATCCTTGCTTAATAAACTTTTATTGCTTCACTCATAAATAAACAAACAAATAAATAAATAAAATTCCAGTTGCTGAACATACAGCATAATATTAGTTTCAGGTATAGAATTTAAAATGCTTCTTGGCAAGAGTGTCAGCAGGTGATTTGAATGAAGATTTTGGTAAGGCTATTAATATATTGTTGTTTTATAGTAACGATTTAGTGATTTTTTTTCTGATAGTTAAAAGGAAAAAAATCAGAATCTGTCAAAACAGATTACCGTTATGTACCATTTTTTTCTACCCAAGGAACTAAGTTTGTAGGTAAATGAAACATGGCTTTATTTCAAACCTCGGCAGCCAGAATAGTAATGGGATAAATGACAGTCCTGGAAACTGGAGCACCTGAATTATACACAGGGGTCGTTGGTGAAAGTTTCCCCTTTAATATTAAAACTGTGTTATCCATAGGTTTCTATAAGTCTGCCTATCCTGATTCCCCTTCTTCGTTCCAAGCTCTTTATCTCTGTCATCTCTTCTACCTTCCTTCCTTCTCCCAACCCCTAAGGGTTTATGTCTCAAAACTCAGTTCAAAGACTGCAGTATTCTTGACCCCTCCCCTTTTTGCCCCCTAGAATCAGGCTTCAAGTCCTTTCAATTTAAACCTGTTCCTTTCTTGGGGCACCTGGGTGGCTTGGTGGGTTAAGCACCCGACTCTTGATTTTGGCTCTGGTCGCCATCTCAGGATCCTGAAACTGAGCCCCATATTGGCTCCACACTCAACATGGAGTCTACTTAAGATTCTCCCTTTTTCCCTCTACCGATCCCCTGCTCGTGCTCACACTCTCTTTCTCTCAAATAAATAAATAAATCCTTTAAAAAACTGTTCATTTCTCTCTTTTCCCATTCAGACTACCCTTTTCCAGGAGCTTATCCTTATATTCTGACAGTAGTTTCTGAAGTCAAATAAAGAAGCAAATGCTAAGCACATACCACAATAAACACAACACAGATGCTTAAAAAATGCAGTTGTCTTCCTTTCTCAGCCCAACTGGGTTCCCTGATATCAGCCTGCTCTCAGTAACAGATATCATACATTTAACACTTTATATATGTATGTGGATGTGTGTCTGTGTGTGTCGCCCTATACTTTCAAACTCTCAGTCTGCCTTCTATTTTTCCCAATTTAACATTAAACATCTAAAGAAACACTACACTTAATCCTACCAAGTCTACTTGGTATTCCTCAAATGGCCATTCACAGTTCTTTCTGCTTCCTTTCTGGGTTCATTTCTTTTTCCTGCTATCTACTAAAATGTCTACCTCTTCCATTAAAGTGTTCCTTAAGACCCACATTTTTTGGTGGGTGCCCTTTGGTGTCCTTTGCTGAATTATTTGGCATTTACAGATACTTATAATCATTAGGATCTAAGAGGCTGTTTGAAATCCCATCTATCTTAAGGCCAAACTGACTCATGCCAGAAGCCCTCAGCACTATTTGTTGTTGGCATCCTGGAGTGGCATGGTTTGCTCTGGTCAATAGTTCGGTTCATATCAATGATCTACCTACTACAAATGTTTATAAGTGAAGGTGCTTCTGTAACATGAGCCCCACTCAATATATTTAGCATCTATTTTGCATTATTCTTTATCTTTCATGAATCAGTCTTCTATTTTCTCTCCAGCATATACGTGACTTTGAGGCTGATACAATCTAAAACATCTTCAACCTAATAAAATCCCATCAGTATTTGTGGATGATAATCAAAAGAATATTAAATTATTTTCCCACTTATATCACAGGAATGTGAAAATACAAGATCTTTAAAGCCCCATAATCTCCTCTGAGACATACGACTTATCCTAGAGAAAAAAAAAAAAGTTCTGTTTTGTTTTTACTCCTTTCGCAGTATTAGTTTCTGGGGAAAGGATAGTAATACAACCCTGCCATGTCTGAAAGGCAAGTTTTTGTGTCTTTATAACCGGTTAAATCTGTATCATTTGCACAATTATTTGGGAAAGACAAAATCATATTCATTAGCTGAAAAAACCGAGAGCTACCAAGACCAAGTCAGTTCTACAAGTGGAGCTTGAAATATATACTGATGACCCTCCACCAAGCATGAAGAACAGTATGTGCATCTAGTTCAAAGCAAACAGTAAATTGTCAAGCAAGCTGGCACGAGACACTCTCTTGGAGAGGTATTAAAGGACAGATTTACAGCATTCTTACAGATATGCTGAAAACGAGATACTCAAAATCTAAGAACTGTTACACTAAATTCCATACTATAAGAACCCATGTCCTTGTAAAGCCCAAAATGCCTTCACACTAAACAAAATACTGAATTCAAGAGTCATATGAACAAGGAGTTTAGACGAGAAAAAGCAGATTTCAAAGGATTATATAATAAAAAACACAAGATGGAAAGTGAGTATATAAGATGTGTCATCAAAATGCAAACATACAAAGGTTAGGAATGTATGTAACCAGAGATCCCTATTTTACATCGTTATCCTAGAGACAATATCCACAGTTCTAGACCAGAGACTTACAGTCTAGAAGTATAGACACCTTTTATGTTGTCACCCTCTCTCAGCAACTCAATCTTCTCTGTTATAAAATGCTGGTGCATTTCTTTCCCATAACAGATGGTTAGGAAGAATTAAAAACTGTTTTTAGGGATGCCTGGGTGGCTCAGTCAGTTAAGCATCTGCCTTTGGCTCAGGTCATGATCCTGGGGTCCTGGGATCGGCCCCATGTCGGGCTTCCTGGTCAGTGGAGAATCTGCTTCTTCCTCTCCCTCTGCCCCTTCCCCCTACTTGTGCGTGCATTTTCTCTCTCTCTCTCATTCACTCAAATAAATAAAATCTTTTTTTTAAAAAGTGCTTTTAGGGGCGCCTGGGTGGCTCAGGGGGTTAAAGCCTCTGCCTTCAGCTCAGGTCATGATCTCGATCCTGGGATCGAGCCCCGCATCAGGCTCTCTGCTCAGGGGAGAGCCTGCTTCCCCCTCTCTCTCTTTGCCTGCCTCTCTGCCTACTTGTGATCTCTCTCTCTCTGTCAAATAAATAAATAAAATCTTTAAAAGTGTTTTTAAACGTAATTTTGTCTCTTTATAGAATCTGCACATACAAATGCAAGGTGTTCAACTACACATGGTTGTGAAAATGTTACTTCATTTTCCCCCAGTCTACTATAATTGCTCAAAAATAGCTAAGCAAAACTGCTCAGTTAGGAAACAGCAGACTCTTCTGCTTTATTGATCTGTTTCTAGATCTGAACTGAGCCAGGCTGTGACATTCCTGTTAATGGCACATTTTAATAGATTTTATATAACTAACTAAATCAAGAGCCCATTACTTCCCAATTTGGATTTGAAAAATAATTGCCAGAACAGGAATCTTTGGTAGTTTGGACACCTGAGCTTCTGCATTAGCTAGAACAAAAGGCAACTAAGTAATTGTTTGAACCAAACACACCCAATTTGTATAGCTAATCATTGCAAATTTCATTTTCCATTATCAGTGTGGGAGTATCAGACTGTCTAAACTGAATCTAAGCTGGATTGCTTTTTGTCCAGTGTCACCTGCAGATGAATTTATGTGCCTGTGGATGTGAGGAAGGGTTGTTTTGCTTTAGTGAAGGAGAAAGGAGACATTTTATTATTGTTTATGGTGATGAAACTAGTAAAACAAAGACCTGTGGGGAAAGACCGTTGGTAAAAAAACAATTTAAAAAAAAAAAGCAATATTGTATTTTTTTCTTACTTGAATTGATTAACTAGCTTTATACTTTTGTAAAAGAAGGGTTAAAGGTAGAAACTTACAGTCATGTTCATAAAAGATATTATGAGATTCTGAGTTTATTCAGGGCAGCTTTGAGGGAAACAGAAGAAAGTATTTGTACCCAGAAGACTCCAATATCAGGGGCAGCAGTGGGACAACCAGACATGTCAGCAATGCACGTGAGCACGTGTGACGTCACCATGCTGGAGACAGCTTACGTTACTGAGGCTTAGACTTGATATTTGGGAGGAGACTGAGGCCCCACAAAATGGTTTAGGGACTGGAGCAATTGGGGTTTAGATGTTAATGGTAATGGTACTGTACAGGTTCTCACAGGGTAGGGAAACCAGCTGTGTATACCCCACCTATTTACATATGCAAACTGCACCTCTTCCAATGCATCGTCTCAGATTTGTCCAGCAACATCACAATAATCCATTTCCAGATTTCCAGGGTAAATGATACGTATCCGTTGTTATATGTAATCTAAATCCTTTTAGCTGAAATGACATTCTGTTTCTGTCTCATTGAGACTCTGCTTAGATCATACATGTGATCTTTACACAAATACAACCGTGCACTGTGGATGCTTAAGTATTTTAAATAAGCAGGTCATCTTTACACATAACGAAGTGATAGGAACCATTTCGAAACTAGGGACAATATAAGAAAATATGATTCCTGTAAAAGAACGCTTGAATTGGATGAGACGCCTGAGAGAGTAGAATTTGTAATTCCTTAGGAACACCCAGCAAATAAAGCCCCTTCTGTGTTTGTGGAATTCCCCAATCACGAAAGCTGAAAATGCCAACCATTCACCACCCTGCATGATTTACAGTGAGGGCTTGAGGAGGATATGACCTAGGCTCCACTGATCAGACTTAGGGGTACTGGATTTCTACTAGCAAGAAAATGATACAAAGAAGCGGAAACCACAGAATGATTTCTGGGAGCTAAACCAGTTGTTACATAGCTAAAGTCTGCTACTCAAAACCCACAGGGCAGGGTGCCAGCTGCTCGGGTTCTCATTCTTGGTGGTAGCAGCTATGTGTTTTTCATATAACTACTTTTTCTTGGCTGTGTAAGTCTACACCAAGTTTTCCAATCCTCTTTGGGCATCAATGAACTATCCAATATGCTCTTATGAACTCCCTTCTCTGTCACTTGCAACAAAGAACTCAATAAATGTGGGAGTTAGGAAGCTTCTTAAACAGTTTAAAAATGTGAGGGGCACCTGAATAGCTCAGTTGGTTAAGGATCTGATTCTTGATTTGTGGTCAGGTCATGATCTCAGGGTCCTGGGATCGAGCCTGGGGCAGACTCTGCACTCAGCCGGCAGTTTGCTTGAGGATTCTTTCCCTCTCCCTCTGCCCCTTCCCACACTTGCGTGCTCTCTCACTCTCTCTACAATAAAATAAATCTTTAAGAAAATGTTTAAAAATGCGAAACAGTATTTATTATCTCTTAAACTGAACATACTCTTTTACCAGATAGCAGCATAGCTCTCTTGGTCCCTTTATTAATATCTCCGACAAATGTTACCTTGTCAGAGTCCTTTTTTAACCAACCTATCTGAAAAGCACCCCCATCCATTCTACCCCTTTAAGCCCTGCCGGATTTTTCTAGTTATCCTTTATCTCTGACCTCAAATGATTTGGTTTATTCTCAGTCCCACACTGATACATAAGACCCAAAAGGGCATGGACTTGATATGAGAAACAGTTTTCCATCAGTCCCTTCTTTGCTGCCTTTTTAAAAAAATACTTTATAATTAGGGCTTGTGGGAAAGGCAATTACATTCTAATGTACTGTATGACATCTACTTGCATCAGCCACTGAAGTAGCTGTTGTATTTTGCAATTTCTTTAAAAACCAACATCAGATGTAATATGGGAAATTAAGCATTATGGAAGCAATTTGACATAAGTATAAAATCAGAAAATTTACTGATGAAGCACTGCTGAAATACAGAATGTATACAGACTTAATTCATGTTTTTAAAATTGGACAATATAGATGCCTGTCTTTCCCCTCCATTATTCTGGTGTCATTTTTAATATATGTACATAAATTCAAAGTACTATGAAGCTGAAATACTAAAGCAAAAACACCACTGTTGGCATCTTGTGTTTAAGGTTTTTAGGTTATTTTACATATTAAAGGATATTTGGAGTAGCCGGATAGTTTCAGTGAAGAGAAATTTCTGTCCAATGTCTCTCCCAACTAAGGATACTGTGTTGCAATTCTACATACTGATCATTAGAGGTCTGCTTCTTGCACAACTGCATCATCCCTCATATTTTTCTGAAGAGTTCAGTTATCTTACAGAGAATTTTTTCACTGTAAAACTTTAATGTAAACAAGGGAAATCCCCAAAAGCACAGGAACAGTGACATGGCCTCATCCCAATCCCTGAGCAAGGCTCCTCATGGGTCATCATTCCTAAACCACTGTTACTTAAGAGGTAGAAAGAGCATCTGGTGGGGGTTGGGAGATCTCAGTTTGAATTCTGGCTCTTCCGCCAACTAGCTTTGGGATTATGGGCTTCAGTTTTCTCATCCAAAAAACAAGGAAGTTGAATACCTTCTTATTCTGAAACTAAGAGTTTTTCAGTTTAGAGAGAAGATAAGACGTCTGCTTTATGGGCTCTGCTGGCTCATTTGGTTAAGCATCTGCCTTCGGCTCGGGTCATAATCTCAGGGTCCTGGGATTGAGGCCTGAATCAGCTCCCTGCTCAATGGGGAGCCCAATTCTCATTCTCCCTCTGCCCCTCCCCACTTCTCATGTTTTCTCTCTCACTCTCTCAATCTTTCAATCTCTCAAATAAATAAATAAAATCTTTGAAGAAAAAAAAAAGATGTTTGCTTTAAAAATAATAATACCAAAACTGATTCCTGGCCAGTGAATAAAGCTAGTTGTACAGAATTTCCTCCTTTAGATGTGGCAATTCAGTGGCCCTTGAATTTCAGTCACTGGATGCAATCATGGTGATCATACACAGAACTCTTCTAGGAGGTAGGTGATGAGTGCCATTATGTTTGGCTGATCCTTGCCAGTGGCCTGTCTGACTAACTCCTGAATAGAAGATAACAGCATTGTGAAAAAAATGGAGAGAGAAGACACTGTTGACCTTATGAAACTTTCTGGGAGCTCTAGAGCACTTGAGAAACTAAGTGATCTCCATGGGTTTAGCTGGCTTCCTTTTCAAGTACACTCCGTATCTATGATTGCTTGTAGCTCACATTTCCTCGTCACTCACCAATCAGAAGGGGTGTGGGGACTAAGAGACATCTTGCTCCATGGCCTGAATTTAAGATGGCAGGTAAAAAATCAAGCATTTGGGTTTCTTATATAAAGTTAATAAGTGCAAAAGATTTTCCATCCCTAGGCAAAGATCTAAATTGTATATCAACAGGATGATAAATAGATATAAGCACGGAAACCTCAGAAACCTCTTATAGGCCTCAAATGTCCATCTCTGCGGGCAGGTTATAGCATCAGATATCCAAGTGGTGGCTGAGGCTGGGATTACAGATAATTTTTTAAAGCAACATAATAGTCCCCGGAGCCATCAACTAGGTATCCAAATAAACTAAAGCCTATTCACCTATTTTTTATCTACAGGCCTTACATTAAATGGGCATCACTGAAATAAAGACTTCACCATATGTTGTGGTTCATTGCAAAGCTATTGTGAAGAAACATTGCTTTTTGTCTTTTGCTTCCTATGGAGCAGTGATGTATAAATGTAGCTGTACAATGGAATTACCTGGAGAGTTATTTAAAAGAAGAAAGAAAAAAAAAAAGCCCGGTGCCTGTGTTCTATTCCTAGAGATGCTGAATTATTCCAGGCATCTGCATTTCCAGAGCTCCTCAGGTAAGCTTAATGTGAAGTCAGCACTGAGAATCTGAGTTTACTGAGGTTGCCAGCAAAGGGGCCAGTTGGTCCTTTTTGTGATTGTTAGCTCAGATGTGGGACACCTGTTTACTAAGAAATTGGGCTGAGGCAGCAATTCATTCTGTTCAGAGCATAAAATCACATTCAGCTGTTAATGGCTTTTTCTCAGCACTGACCTACGCTGGAGTTAAACCAGCAATGACCTTTGCTTTCCATTGCCTGTAATTAAGGATGTCTGCCACCACCATAATCCAGTTTGGGGTTTGATTAATTCTTGTAATTACCAAATGCATTTTTGCAACTGTAGAAAAAGAAGGTCCAGGCTACTGAAATGAGATAAAGCTATGATGGCAAAAGATAAATAACAATAATTTTTAGCATTTATCCTATGTTTAATCATTATTTTTTACACTCTTAATATTCTTGACATTCATTAACTAGTTATTCCATACGATGTCCTGGAGAAGTAATGCAGAATTATTATTTGCATTTTTATGTCAGTCAGTGGGGCAGAAAAGTATTTTGTCAGGTCTTAGGAGTTGTAATTTTTAAATCCTTCATTGCATGATGAAGCTGTGGCTCCCCTTTAAAGAAGAGAGCACTTGTGACTCAGGGCTGCAGTGACTCAGAGACAGTGAAATTCACATTGATCTCAATAAATAACCTCTATCAAAGTGAACAAATTATGATGCATTTTATGACTAGCTCATCATCAGGGACTACTTTCCCTTGCAGGGTCCACTGGCAATCTCCAAGGGATTTTAAAAGTCTCTATGTTCAGGGTAAAAAACTAGACTCTTTTGGCCTAAACAATAATTCAAATGTTGTACTCAAAAAGCAGGTAGTATTATTTTTAACGTTCCAGGCCTTATAGAGGAAGAGAGGAAATTTCCTGACTTTCAACTCCCAATTTCAACATTCCCCATACTTATTTCTAACCACAGGGGACTGAACATGTAATTATTGTTATTAGGTTCCATTTACTGGGTGCTTACTGTGCCTCCCCCTGTGCTCCAGACCTTTATATACCATAAAACATTTACTTACAAATCATCTCCTAGGTTGTGGTTATTATCCTCTCCCCAGTTTATGGATAAGAAAAATAAAGCTCAAAGAAATGTAGGAACTAGTACAAAATGTAACAGACAGGAGAGGGACTGAAGCCCAGGTCTGCCCGACTCCAGAAACCTAAAAACAAAACAAAACAACATTGTAGTAATTGTTGAAGTTTATCTTTGGGTTTCCTTATCTCTCTTTCTAAATATTCCCTTAGTGATTTCCTTCCAATGCAGTGACCCACCTTGTGTCTGAATCTCAGTCTCCTCTTATCCCAAAGAAGCTCATTTCACCTGGTTTTTCTGTCGGAGTCTCGGGGCTGGCTAAATCCAACCTGTTAGAGCCTACAAAGGAACCATGTTGTAGTCTCTCCTTCATTCCGGGCTTCCAGTGCCCGGATAGTGTCTGCCCATCATTTCCTTTTAATATTTATTCGATTTATTCCATTGCTACTTTCAGCCTCGGCTCTAGAACAGGCTCCCCTCACTCCGTCTCTTGCTAACCAAATATTGCTGTTGGACCAATAATCCCCAAATGCTACTTTTGTGGTGCAATTTTCTGACTTAAAAAACCTTCCATGGACCCTGATCTCCTGTCACAGGATGCCAAACCTTTGTGTCTGGCTTTCGGTGCACTTTGGATTACTTCCCCACATTATTCACATGCTCTCTATTTCCCACTCAATTTAATTTGATTTATTGAGATCTCAGAAGTTGTCATTAGATCTATTAATTAGTCATTGTTAGGTATGATAATTAGTGAATTACTTGTTGTTAGAGCTAATCATTCATTTTTCGCACTTAATTAAGTCATTGTGGGTGGCACACAGGATTGTCCAGTAAATGGTTGTGGGTGATTCTGAGTCATCACCCAACAATAAGCAAGGAAGGACCAATGGCTCCTTCCCCCAGCGAAGAAGGCTGCTCATAACCTCTATCTCCCCCTGCTACAAGGTTCCTAGGAGTTGGGCAGCAGGCATTCCCAGATATCTCAAATGAATCTCTCTCAAGCTCCAGTAATTTGGCACCCAAACTCAGATGGGTTTACTTACAGGGCAACTCTCACAATGATCCTAAAAAAAAAAAAAGGGAGGAGCTTTGGTGCATACAACTGTCCCTGACTCAGCTTGCCTCTGAGCAAGATGCTGTAGCAATGGAAGAGGGTTGGCACCAGCAGATTTTTTAACGGGGAAATGGGCCTGGTCTCTTTCAACAATTCAAAACATCAGAAACTTTGTTCCATTCAGGAACTATCCAAAATAACTTTACATTAGAACAGAAAAGTGAATTCTACTGATTTATAAGGCTGTGTCATTTCTGCATTTATTGCTGGAGTTTCCCACAGACGGCAGCTTCTGAATTATAGAAGATTTACTTATCATCAAGTTCGAGGGTACAGTTTCCAGTTCAGAAAGTCAAAAGTTAAGGACACTATGAGTAGTGAACAAAAAGAAAGGCAAAGCAATAAGGAAATGGAGACACTCGTTATCTTAAACCTAAAATTTGTAGGACCTTCAAAAGCTAGAGTAAGAAGAAAGGGTGGGGGGGAGAGGGAGAAAGGAAGGGAGATAAATTTCAGATCTTATAGCAGTGAATGAGACAGAGAAATTGATACTGAGCTGTAAAATGGTCTATATGCTGATGACATACCAAGAGCTGTACAATGGATTATAATACAGTGTTGATTCAGAAAGAAGAGGAACAATGGCAATAATAGGAAACACCTATTTCTGGAGGGCAAACCGTGCGCCAAATAGGGTATAAATACTCTGTCTGGATTATTTCATTTAAAACAAATCTAAATGATAGATACAGCTCTTTTCAATTTGTCGTTGGCAAGAAAATTGAGAGTCAAAGAGCTAAAGCATTTTGTGTACGGTTTTTAATTACGAGAAAAGATGAAAGGGGGAAGGGCAGATAAGTCCGTAACTCGTGGTCACACAAAGAGCAAATGGCAAAGAACTCGAACCCAGCTCTGTTGACTCCGGAGCACATGCTTCTAAGCAACATATAAACACATGCTAATGTAAGGGGCCCACACGGCAACACAACCTCCAAGAAGCATTCTTCCCTTAAACGACAGACACCCACTGGGAGTAGTCCCAGATCCTCTAGTTTGCAAGTTGTGTGGGAAAGAATAAATGGATTTGACACAAGAGACAGCGTGGCCACAGTCTTTCCCCTTTGGCTAATTAGGAGCATGCAGGCAGGACAGGAGGATAGTGAGGGCATCGGAAAGACATCAAATTCAAGGGCTGCGAGTTACAGAACATCCTACGGTGAGGACGGGCTGAGACCCGGGCGGCACGCAAAGGGCAGAGCCGCAATGCTCGTAGGACTAACACCAACGCAGCTTCACAAGCACCTTTTAAGTGAATTTTTTTTTCCCTGAACCACAAATAAAGGAAAGCTAGAAAACAGAAAATGAAAGCCCTAAGACGTCTGAAAATTAGATTTTATTTAACATCTTCAGTCAGACTGTTGGTTAACAAGTATTCACAGAGAGCTTGTTCTTGGTGAGGATCACTGAAAGCTGTGAAGAATACCACAGTATAAAATACACTGTCCTCAAAGAGATTCTAGCTAGAGAGACATTATTGGACACAATGTCCCAAACCGCAAAGTGTAAAGACCTAACAACCCAGTGAGTTTCCTGAATGCATCTGACTCATTTGATTCCCTAGAGCCTAGTATCATCGTCAGTGCACACACATGCCTGCCTAGCTTCATTGAGCAAAGTTTGTTGAACACAGTAAGCTGAGTAGGCATCTTTGCTTCCCAGGAACAAACAACTGTGATACCATAACCTAGGATTTAATTATCCTTCCTTTCACTGTTTTCTTTAAAGTGCCATAGAAAAGGGCACCTGGGTGGCTCAGCCGGTTAAGCGTCTGACTTCAGCTGGTTGTGATCTCAGGGTCGTGGGACTGAGCCCCACGGTGGGCACCCTGCTCAGCAGGGAGTCTGTTTGTCCCTCTCCCTCTGCCCCTCCACGCTCCCGCTCATGCTCTCTCTCTCAAGTACATTAAAATCTTTAAAAAAATTAAGGGTTGTGAGATGGAGCCCCGTATTGGGCTCCATGCTGGGCGTGGAGTCAGCTTGAGATTCTCTCTGCCCCTCCCCCTGCATGCATGCATGCTCTCTCTCGCTCTCTCTAAAATAAATAAAATCTTTGAAACAAAAAAAATCTTTTAAAAAAATTAATAAAGTGCCATAAATAAAGATCATTGTAAACAAAGCTTAAATCAGTCTTGTACTTGGTTTACAATCATCAGGAAACTTGATGTAACCTCTGAATTCATCTTAATCAGCTCTATAACTTACAATTGCTGTAACCAACTTGCTTCCTTTTTGTACTCTTTAAATCATAAATACAATGTTTGATTAAGGAAAGGGATATTCATACACTGGAAACATTCTCACAGCTTCTCTTACAAACAAAATTGAAATATCAAAATTTATGATACCCCGAAGGGCATGGGCTGGTTTTGGCTGCTCGGCTTTCATTTACAGTCACTGTGATTTATTTTAGGCTATGGGTATTTGACTGAGGATAGGATTTCACGACTCTCTCTAGAAGAAAGTAGAGTTGGCCAAGAATTGAAACTAACCAGTAAATTTCACAAGGCTATAAGGTCAAACACCCAAAGCAGCAAAGATTACCTGGCTGATTTCACTGTTTAGGACGAGCGCACTGCTGAAAACAACCAACCAAAAGTCATAAACAATTTAATCATAAGGGAAACATTTATTAAGTTATTGATAAAGATTCCCATTCAGTATATGCCTTCTCTATGTCAGACACTATGTCAATTGCCTTGCACTGTGTTTAGCATATTGCAAGCTCTTAATAAGTATTAGTTAATTTAACATCTTATTTTTAATCTTCACCAAAAAAAAAAAAAAAACTGAGTGCAGATTTATTAGTTCCATTCTCAATGCAAGTAAATCAGGTCAAATAACCAATAAATGGTATCTAAGCACTTTTCTTTATACTGAACTAACTGCCCCTTACCTGGCAAAAGGAATCTGATGATTCTGCATTAAATGTAATTTATGAAAAATTGACTTTGTATCTTGTAATTTGAATGTCCTTCCACTGACCATCAACTCTTCTAAATTGCAAGCATATAGAAAATACAAATACATCATTCTGCATGCATAACCAAGTGGTTAAAAATGCCATTACTTGACCTTCCATTGTTGTGAATTTGCATACACACAATTCTGAGGTCCTTTGAGTGAGACGGAGTAAGACATTAAAATATTACTTAACTTGATAATTATTATCCTAGAAAACACAATAGTAAACAATGTATTCCTGGATTTGTTTGAATTATTTTTTAACTACAGAAGATACATACATACATATGCACATAACAAGAAAGACAAAGAAGGAAAACTTGATAAAAGGAGACTCAAACATTAAGAGAAAGGGAAAAAGTGGATTGGAATACTTGATATTTGGCCTCTGTAGTCTTTTCTACCTCTAATACCTTAGAATGTAAATTACCAACAATGAACAATTACACCTAATTTGGGGGGAAAACAAACCTGACATACTTTCTCCCTTCTTTTTGTTGCTATTGTTATATATATAGCACAAAAAAAAAAACAACTCTAAAAATCATTCTAATTTGGTAGCAAATCATTATTATTATTATTATTCTCATATTGGAGATAGAGAACTTTTTGACCAAGATCCTAAATCAAATGAGAAAAACATAAGTATAAGCATAAGAAAACAGAAACAACTTGCTTCAATATCCAGGGTGTATATCCTAAAAAGTAAAAGGAAGAAAGGAGCGCCTGGGCGGCTCAGTAGTTAAGCGTCTGCCTTCAGCTCAGGTCATGCTCCCAGGGTCCTGATATCGAGCCCCGCATCAAAGCCCCGCATCAGGCTCCCTGCTCGACGACGGGAAGCCTGCTTCTCCCTCTCCCACTCCCCTGCTTGTGTTCCCTCTTTCTCTGTGTGTCTCTCTCTCCATCAAATAAATAAATAAAATCTTTATAAATAAATAAATAAATAAAATAAAAAGCACAAAAGTTATTAATTATTTTCTTTTTAATGCACTATCATAACTGTGGACTGACAATTATGTATTATGATACATAAGAACAGATATTTCAAACATAAAGTAAATCAGGTATGTTTTATTTCTACAGCAGCTTGATTTTAAAAGTCATATGAAATCTAAACAGAAACAAATCAAGTATTAAGCATAATATCACATTAGATTATCCGTATTTGAATTTACTAGTAATTGGGGTAGAAAGAATACGTGTCGATGGAACTCATTTATATTCCTGTACATTATTTGTGGGGTTTGGATTGACCTTAATAAATTAAACATTATGACTATATCAGCCCTCAGAAACAAGAATGAAGAGGATATAGACATTCTCTTTGAAATCTATGACCTTGCTTGCTTGACTCAGTAACTGTCATGGCCATGTTGATCTGAATGATGGATATTTTAAAATGTTCCAGGGAACACGCAGCAGAGTCCTTCATGGAAAGCAACAATGGCTTTCCATAACATCTGCCCCATTCAGTTTCTGCAATTTAGCAGACAGCCAGGTACACAGGGGGAAAGACAGGGCGTCCAGGGTTGTCAGTCACGGGTCTGAAGTTTTCTCCACGCGTCGGTGAATGGGAATTCTCAGCAGGTTATTTCTGTGCTCTAAGCCTTGACTTTCTTACAGGCAAAATGAGACAGTAACACCAAACTTGAAAAATTACGGTGGGACAAAGTCACCGTGACACACCTGCTGATCAAATGCATTGCACAACTAAGCCTTCGGGAACCTATAGAGCACCACTCAATTCTTCACATAACAAAGGCGTAATGTGTGTCTTTTGTCAGGTCAAGGCTCAGTTTCTCCCTGTGACAGGCCACCTCCTCAGTAAGTCTGAGGTGGGAACCTTTTTGAGATCATCAATCAATAGGAGACGATTTCTACTGCATATGATGATATTTTTGTTATTACTTACAACTTTCTAAGAAAATTATAGTTTTTCCCTCAAGTGTTCAGTGAGGCCAACAGAGTTTCATGGGCTTTGACGTGAAATTGGGGGACCAGGAGTGAATTGTCGCAACCGGATGAAGTGCCTCTCAGTTCCTACTGCAGCCATAGGATCCCCTGCTGTCAGCAGAATGTGGCAGCCAACTGTTAATATACCCGACACCTTTGAACAGGCCCTGGAAAGGTTTCATTCCCTGAGATAAATAAAACAACTTTCATTTCAAAATTTGAGACACGGGATGCAGGTCCAAGTCTGCTCCATTGATCGACTCACATCTCTAATTGAGGTGTTGAGCTTTTTACTGTTTTACTTCTGTTTACTATTTATCTCTTCATTTACATATTTATTGCATTCTTTTCTTCCTACTGAAGAATGAAAACTGGCAGCTCCTTGAAGCTGAGAAATCAGAGGCAATAAATGCTATAAAAACAAAAAAGCAAAACAAAAAACAAAAAAACAAAACCAAAAAAACAATTATCCACAGTAAACAAAAAGGAGCTTTCTCTGAGAGCTACATGAAGCAGCATATTCTTGATAGCTTTCATGCTCTGTCAACTTCCAGGCAAGCCATTAGAGGAAGGAGGGACGAGAAAGAAGGCAAAAGAGGCCTCAAAGCACTTGGCGGTTTTCCATAATGAGCTTCCTTTCGAACTCTCCAATAAAGACCAGCTCTGGTAATGGGCCCCCGGTGAACTTGAGATTCCGAACCCACATGTGTTGCTCCACACAGCTGCATAAGGAAGAGAGGGATGAAAAGTCACCCCAGATTTTGCACAGCTCCTTAAGGCAAGGTCTAAGATGTATTCTCCCCAGGCTCCCACTGCAAGTAGGTATCTGAATATGAGAATGTGTTTTTGAGAGTGTTAAATAAAGAGATCCATCGAATGCCTTATTTATTAAAACATACTTTTCCGGGGCACCTGGGTGGCTCAGTGGGTTAAAGCCTCTGCCTTCGGCTCAGGTCATGATCTCAGGGTCCTGGGATCGAGCCCCACATCAGGCTCTCTGCTCAGCAAGAAGCCTGCTTCCTCTTCTCTCTCTGCCTGCCTCTCTGCCTACTTGTGATCTCTCTCTCTCTCTCTCTCTGTCAAATAAATAAATAAAATCTTTAAAAAAAAAAACAACATACTTTTCCCTCACCAAACTACATCAATTCCAATAACTGTCTTCATCCCTGTTGATCCACAAATCTCCTTCGCCATATACATGTGCATTTGCTACAATCTATGCTCGTTTCTCACCTCCTTATCCCCATATTTAAGTAACCAGTTGTCCACCCTCCGACTTTCTTGCTGATCCAGATTCTCTGACTAGTGTCAAGTTTATCCTGAAACATTTCAGTGGCCTCCAAGAATGCCCTTGATCCTCTTTTCCTAAGTGGTATGGAGAAATGAACCTAAGAACATTCTCCCAGAAAGCTGAAGGCTGTCTGCTGCCTGTCACCAGCCCCTGCCACCTCGGGCCGGCTTTTTAAGGACTGCATCATTAGTAGGAACTCTAACATTCTTGCCAGCAGCCTCCTTTCAGATTCACCCACCCACTTCTACCCATCTATTACCAAACCTCTAGAAAAACCATGTCCTCCACGTTGTGCCTGGGAATCCACTTGGGGTTAAGTTCCTCTCCTTGCAGCAGTTGGCTTTGGGGCAGTGGCAGCAGTCAGTAATTGAGGGAATAATGTCCCAACAGGGGAAGGTGTGAACAGCAGCACTGCCGAATCCAGCTGGGGAAGACTCAGCGGAATATTCTTTGTTAACAGTGCTGAAGACGGCAGCGAGTAGTGCCTGGAAGAGTGCCTCACTCTTCCAGGAGACAGGAGGTGTTTCAGAAGGCCGAGGTTTCGGACAATATGCTAAGGGGATCTGAGTCAATGACGGCTGAATGCATTGCATGTGGCAACAGATTCTCTCAACAAGCTTTCTGCAGGCTGGTGGCCACAGAGGCACCTGCTACCGTTACAAATGCCACTGCAACAAAGCAATTCTGCTCAGCCATGCCGTGGCCAAGGCCCAGATGACGCTCCCCAGCCATAGTGACTTCTTTTTCAAATTTATCTTTTGCAGAAGCTTTAGGTTCACAGCAAAAGTGAAGGGAAGGTACAGAGGTTTCCCACATACTCCCTGGTCCCACACATACGTAGCCCTCCCCATTAACAACATCCCCAAACAGAATGGTACATTGGTTGTACATGATAAATCTACGTTGACATATCGTAATTACTCAAAGTCCATAGTTTATCTCATGGTTCAGTCCAGGTGTTATTCGCTCTATGGTTTTGGACAAATGTATAATGGCATATTTCCATTATTATAGTATCATACAGAGTATTTTCACTACCCTAAAAAAAATCCTCAGTGCTCTACCTATTCATCTCTCTTCCCCATTTCCTAATTGTTTTACTATCTTCATACTTCTTGCCTTTTCCAGAATGTTATATAGTTGAAATCCTATAACATGTAGCCTTTTCAGATTGGCTTTTTTCATTCAGTAATATGCAATTAAATTTCCTTCACATCTTAACAAGGCTTGAGAGCTGTTTTTATTTATTTTTTATTTTTTTAAATATTTTTTTAAAGATTGTATTTATCTATTTGAGAGAGAGGGAGAAAAAGAGAAAGCATACAACCAAAGGAAGGGCCAGAGGGACAAGCATGACCCTGAGATCATGACCTGAACCAAAGTCAGACACTTAACGGACTGACCCACCCAGGCTTCCAAAAAAAAAATTCTTTTTCACTAGTAACATCCATGTGCAGGTTTTTGTGCACATAAGTTTATAACTCCTTTGTATAAATAACCAAGGAACACCACTGCTGGATCTTATAGTAAGAATATGTTTCGTTTGCATAATATTTTATTATACTTGATGCTACATATGCTAAATCATACCAAATAATTATATATATTTGTTATATACATACTTATAAATGTAAAAAGAGAATACGTTTAGTTTTATAAAAACAAAAAACCACCAAATTGTCTTCCAAAGTGGCTGTATTATTTTTCATTCCCACCAGCAACAAACATGGACCCCTGCTCCTCTGGATTGCAATGTTCTGGAATTTAGCCACTCTAACTGGTATGTAGTAGTATCTCATTTTAATTTGCATTTCCCTGATGACATAGGATATAGAGCATCTTTTAGTATGCTTATTTGCCATCCATACAGATTCTCTGCTTAGGTGTCTATTATAAAAGCGACATTTTAATTAAAATAACTCTCTTCAAGGAATAGTGCAGTAAGATAAGTTGGTCCCTTGCCACCTATCCTGGAAGTCATCTCAAACAAAATAACTTTGTAAAGGGAGAACAAAATTATAGAGTGAACACATTCTGATTTTAAGACTTAATATATGGGTACAATAATCAAGACAACATGATATTGGCATAAAGATAAACACAAGGACAAAGGCAAACTAGTAGAGAAAAAGTGTCTACTCAACAAGTAGTGGGGGGATAATAGACATCCATAGGCAAAAAGGTGAAATTTGGTCCCTATGCTGTGTAATATATAAGCAAAATATAGTACATGTTTTATGATTGCATAAAGTCTAGAAAATGTAAAATATGACTGAAAGCAGATTCGTCATTGCCTGGGAAAGGCACGATAGGGAAGAGTGGGAGCAAAGGATTACAAAGGGGCATCAGGAGACATTGGGGGTAAAAGAGACACTGTCTTGATTGTGGTAATGTTTCACAAGTGTGTATATATGTCAGAACTCACCAAATTGTACACTTTAAGTAAGTATAGTTTATTAAATGTCAGTTATACCTCAAGAAAGTTGCTTTTAAAAAGCAAACAAAAATCATCACTCTCCTTAAGAGTAATGATTTACTCTTTTCTTAAGGAAAAAAGAAAGGAGAAAAGGAGAAAAGTTCCTGTTCCTGATGAAAGAAAGTCCCTTAAGAAAAGGAGAAAAGTCCCTGTTTCTGATGAAAGAAAGAAGTAGATGAGGAAGAGGGGAAGATGGGAAGATACCCACAGTACATTTCTAAGTGTGGAAAGCAAAGTTCAATGCCATGCTAAGCTATTACTACTAAGAGTAAACCCATAAAGCACTGGTTTGTGGCAGTCTAAATGCTTCATGTATAATAATTCACTTCTTGCTATTATTCACGTGAAGCAGCACTATTACTTCACACTTTTGCAAATGAGGAAGCTGAGGCTTATCCCAATCACACAGCTTATAACTTCTGAATGAGGGCTGATAAACCACAGTCAAGTCTCAGTCGGTGGTCTTAACCTCTAACCTTGACCCGAAGATCCTACCTGTATAAAACAACTGTGTACGTAAGGGCAGATTAGGGAATAAGAGTGAAATATGGAAAAGGTGTTGGTGAAAGAGAATTTTATTCTTTAATGTAAATACTATTACCTTGTTTGAATTTTTACAGTAATCGGTCCTGTGTCCGTTGGTGTTTCTAGAAACAGAAGCTAAGATGAGAAATTAGAAGAACAAGTGGTTTATGGGGAGGCAACACCTTAGAAAGATTAAGCAAAGCAAGATTAGACAAGGAGAACCTCAGACTATCAAACAGATTGGCCTGAGCTGTAGCCAACCCAGTGGAAAATTCTGAAGCCAAAACTGCCCTTTAGAAGAGTCTCATCTCACGTGGAGTGGAAATGGCCAGGCTCTGGTAGTCCTGCTATGCTCAGTCAGTGGCGTGGACCGCGTGGAAGGGGTATGCCCTCAACCAGAACAGAAGCCCAGGATGATCTCAAAGGCATTGGAGAGGAAGGCTCTCAACTCCCCGCACCTGCACCAGAACAATGTCTCTCTTAAGGGATCTCAGCAGCTTTCTTCCTTGGCTGCCACATCACCAAATGGAAGAATACATTTTCTTATAAAGCTCTCAAGTGTACAGGAAGTTTCCCAAAATTGGTCCTGAGACAGCTGGAAGATCTTCAATGATGATAAAGCATTGCAAATCTTAGTGAAACAGAAATGGGAAATTTATTCACTAGACAAATTACCCTAAATATTAATCAAGAGATTTGGAGAAACCTCTTTTTTAGTATGTTCCTTCTCCACAGTAGGGAAAGAAAAAACCAAATGACCACTGGTATTAAGCAATCTGCAAGAGAAATGGCTTCTTTGCATCTGTCCAGTGCAGGGATGACTCAACCACCCCCTAATTAAATTCTCTTCACAAGAAGACCTTACAATTTGTTTGATAATACTATGTCAGGTAGAGACCCGTATTATTATTAGAATTATTATTATTATTACTACTACTACTACTACTACAACAATGACAACAGCATTATAGCAGTTTCCATGCAAGTCAAAGTGAAATTCAAAGTCATCAATGCAGGGGCACCCCGGTGGCTCAGTGGGTTAAAGGCTCTGCCTTCAGCTCAGGTCATGATCTCAGGTTCCTGGGATTGAGCCCCGCATCGGGCTCTTTGCTCAGTGGGGAGCATGCTTCCTTCTCTCTCTGTCTGCCTCTCTGCCTACTTGTGATCTCTCTCTGTCAAATAAATAAATAAAATCTTTAAAAAAAAAAAAACCAAAAAGTCGTCAATGCAAAAGATTCCACTTTCGTTTTCAAATTCAACTGAATCAGGCATATAAGAGAACATGCTCAAAATGGAAATAAATTTGCCATTCTCAATACTTTCCCAATGAAGGGAAAGGGAATAAATCTCCAGAATACTGAGTGAAAGGGACATGGGGACATATCCTGGCAGGTCCCTTCTAATTGAAAAGTGGTTGCATTACTGAGCCACATGAATGATTAAGCAAGCACTTGCCTCCTGAGGGAAACAAAAAATGAAGGATAATACCAAGCACCTTTCAACTCTTAACTCTGAAAAAAGAAAATTATTTTTCCTGAAAATCAGTGGTTCCAACTTGATAAACTGGCACAAAATTTCCTATATCTCCTATTTGGGAATTTCCTATATTTCCTATATTTTAGAAATCAAGACATGGCACTTTTTAAAAGGTTACCTGTCATCTTTTTTTTTTTTTTAAAGATTTTATTTATTTATTTATTTATTAGGAAAGAGAGAGAGTGAGAGAAAGCAGGTCAGAGTGAGAAGCGGACTCCCCATGGAGCCGGGAGCCCGATGTGGGACTCAATCCCGGGACTCCGGGATCATGACCTAGCCGAAGGCAGTTGCTCAACCAACTGCGCCACCCAGGGGCCCCGGTTACCTGTCATCTTTGATGGGTATACATTCGTCCCTGTGTTGTCACTTCTCTTTTTCAATCAACCTTCCTCCCCTCAACACACATGTATGTTCACATATGCACATTACACGTTAAGCTTATAACATGATTATGGAAATGTGAATCAGGAGAAGAAGGCTTGATATTCATATCTGCTACTGAATATTCTGCCTTAGGTTAATCACTTAATTTTTCATTTAATTTTTGATTGAATTTTTACAAATGCCCAAGCAATGACTGACTGAAAATATAAATATGCAAACAAAGGCATTCTCTCTGTAAAATGGAAATGTATTCTGCCTCCAAAGTACCAGTCTCTCTCTTCAAGTAATGTTTTGTCTAAGAAAAAGCAAGAACAAACATATAAAGTACATGGGAAAACACTAAGGAAAAGGAAAACACCCAATTAGGACCTCGGAGTCCCTTGCCTAAATAAATGCAATGGCAATAGCTTGACAGCTGTTTGAAATATGTGCTTAAGATAAATTTCATTGTGCATACATCAAAGGAAAAAAGGGAAAATTCAAGACTGTGAGTCAGGTGATATTTAAATCTAATTACCCTTCATCGAGCTTTTGCTACGTGTCAGACTCCGTGCTAAGCACTTTAGTGACATTATTCCATTTAAGCATTACAACGTTAGGAAGTAAATATTAAAATCCCCATTTTAGAGATGAGAAAAATCAAGCATCAAAAGGTGAAATACGGGGCGCTTGGGTGGCTCAGTGGTTTAAGCCTCTGCCTTCAGCTCAGGTCATGATCTCAAGGTCCTGGGATCGAGCCCTGCATTGGGCTCTCTGCTCAGCAGGGAGCCTGTTTCCGCCTCTCTCTCTGCCTGCCTCTCTGCCTACTTGTGATCTTTCTCTCTGTCAAATAAATAAATAAAATCTTAAAAAAAAAAAAGATGAAATACCTCACACATTGAAAGAACCATAATTCGGGGTGCCTGGGTGGCTCAATGGGTTAAAGCCTCTGCCTTTGACTCAGGTCATGATTTGAGGGTCCTGGGATCGAGCCCCGCATCGGGCTCTCTGCTCAGCAGGGAGCCTGCTTCCCTCTCTCTCTGCCTGCCTCTCTGCCTACTTGTGATCTCTCTCTCTCTGTCAAATAAATAAATAAAATCTTTAAAAAAAAAAACAGAATACAAAAACATCGTTATTTAATTCCTAAAGCCATACTATAGTGATTCCAAATAAAGCAAACAGTGATGGTGGTTCTCAAACATTTGTGTGCATCAGTCACATGGAAGACTTGCTCAGATTGCTGAGCCCCACCCCAAAGTCTGTGATTCTGTGGGTTCAGCTGGAGAATTTGCATTTTTAACCAGTTCCCAGGGAATGCCAGTGCTAGTCTAGAACTACATTTTGGAATGCACTGGGCTAAACCACTGACTTCCAGACCTTTAGATTTCAGACAGCAATAAATGAATGAATGAATGAATGAGTGAATGAATGACAAACAAAACTTCAATGAAGTTTGACAGACAGATCACCAAATTTAGTTTACTGAGTTGGTAAAAAGTTACAAACACACATACAAAATCCTATGTGTTGTTTTTTTTTTTTTTAAGATTTTATTTATTCACCTGACAGAGAGAGATCAAAAGCAGGCAGAGAGGCAGGCAGAGAGAGAGGAGGAAGCAGGCTCCCTGCTGAGCAGAGAACCTGATGTGGGGCTCGATCCCAGGAACCTGAGATCATGACCTGAGCCAAAGGCAGAGGCCCTAACCCACTGAGCCACCCAGGTGCCCAAAATCCTATGTTTTAGTATCTCTATAATTTGGGGGTTTTTCCTTGTTTTAAATTAAGGCATAATTTACATATGGGAAAATTGATCCTTCAAGTTAAATAAATATACAGTCTTGTAACCAGCACTACAATCAAGATAAAGAACAATTTCTTCACTCCAGAAATACATGCTTCCCCCTTCATTGTAATAACCCTCACCCCATCCTCAGCCCTAGGCAGCCACTGAGAATGTTTTCTGTTCCTACCGTTTTACCTTTTCCAGAACATTATATAAGTGGAATATACAGTATATGGCCATTTGAATCTGGCTTCTTTCCCTTAGTACAATGATATTCAGATTCATCTATTTTGTTTTGTGCAGTTTGTTCCTTTTCATTGCTGAAGAAATATCCATCATATGGATATACCACAATTTGTTTAACTAGTCCCCAGTTAACATTTGGGTTGTTTCCAGTTTGGAGCAGTTAGGAAAATAACTGTTA
This sequence comes from Nasua narica, assembly GCA_028533885.1. NCBI lineage: Eukaryota > Metazoa > Chordata > Mammalia > Carnivora > Procyonidae > Nasua > Nasua narica. The sequence continues at coordinate 146,100,971 of CM052799.1, forward strand.
TAAACATTCGCAAATACATTTTGATACATGTGCCCAGGAAAGGAATTACTGAATCATATGGTAAGGGTATGTTAAAATACATAAGAAACTCCCCACCTGTTTTCCAAAATGGTTATATGATTTTATATTCTCCCCAGGATTGCTTGAGAGTTGTTCCACATCCCCATCAAGACTTCATATTGTCAGTTGTTTTGTTTTTAATTTTTGCTATTCTAACAAATGGAGTGAGATCTTACTGTAGCTATAATTTGTATTTCCCTGATTAATAACAATGTCAAGCAACTTTTTGTGTCTTCAAACTCTGGTCTTTTTTTTTTTCAAAATTGTTTGTCTATTCTAGTGTCTTTGTCTTTCTGTATCAATCCTAGAATCAGATTGTTAATTTTATATAAAAAGTACTGCATAGATTTTGAATGTCATTGTATTGACTCTCTATATCAAGTTAGGAAGAATTAAGATCTGAACCAAATTAGGTCTTCCAGTCCATGAATATGGCATATCTGTCTTTGATTTCTTTCATCAGTATTTTCTTTTTCTCAGTGTACAGATCTTAAACATATGTCCTAAGACATACACCTAAATATTTCATTTTAAGGTACAATAATAATGATATTTTTAAAATTTCTTCATTGCTAATATATCAGTAATTTTCAAAGATGCTTTAGTGCTAAAAGTGAGAAGATGTGTAGTAAAGTGTCAATAAATATTTTTGGTTTAAAGAATAAATTTATGAGTAAGTAAAATGAGAAAAAAACAGAATAAGGAACCACTTTCAGGTTCTAGAGAAGGCAGTAGATCTAAGGAAGTAAAGGGCCAGGTCGTCGAATTTCCATCCTGATATATTATTCAGTTGTCCTCTGGAGCTTCTCATGTTTCTTAGGTCTTCAAATATATGTGTCCTTGACATTCGGTCTTAAAGTATATGTAACTTATTCCAACAGCTCAGTTTTAGCCCCACCCCTAGTTATTTTCTGTCAATCCAGCCTATTTTCGTTTTTTCATAACCCTTTCTATTGTTTGATCTTTTCTTTTTATTGACTTATTTGATTATTTCTTGTCTTCTTGTCTTCCCCCACTAGTTTTGCTTACTGCTATTTAAAGAACTTAGAACAATGTCTGACACATAGAAGTCATCAATATGCATTACTGGGAAAAAGAAGGAAAAGATGCAAGATATAGGAAAGAGCTATGAAAATAACCATTTTTAAATAAAACAAAAAAGTAAAAACCATTGAAAAGAACAATGTCATAAAATACTAGGAACAATTTTTCAAATTATGCAGGACCTTCATGGAATATAAAATATTTATTGTGGGACATACAAGAAGCCCCGAATAAATACCGTATTCATAACTGAGGAACTCAAAAGCACAAAAGTTGTTAATTTTCCCCAAATAAAATTATAAATGTAATTTAACTCCCACAAGAGTGAGGGCAATAAGGCACATGAGAATGTTTGATGAGGGTGCAGACTTTAAAATGATGAAAAAAAAAAAAAAACCCTCAGCAATCAAGATAAATAATATTTCAGTGCAACATTTTTAAAAAATCAAAATTAATGTAGAAAGTCACTGATTAGAATAACTAAGTATAAAAATTTTCAATAAAGAATAAAAGACAAGATCGGTCTTGATTTTCCATTTCGCCTATCCCTCCAATAAGGCATGGCATTGGCACTATTCCTGATCAGGTGTTCATGAACAATGTTGATATTTTGTTATTGAGTGCTTTGTGTATTAATGTTTTATTTCTGAAATATTATCTATCTTGATCACTTTGCTCTTGAGATTAATGCCTCATTTGCATCACCTGACTCAACCTAGTTTTAGCCAAGAAATTTCTACAGAAACCAAACAGGATTTTTCAGTAATGTATCAAACTGATTCTTATACATAGACTTTAGAATGTGGGTCCAAGAGGAGTCAGAAGGTACTGAAATGCAAGAGCCAGGCAATCCTTGCAAGAACTACTCATTAGTCATTATCACAGGTCAAAGTATTAGCCTTCTCTGCCTCAGGAAGGACAAGGATGAGGCACAGTAGCTGGAGATGTAGTTGAGGGAACTGCACAGAAGCAGCAGGTATTGAGAAAATGAATGTGAAGCAGCTTCTGCTAATAACAAAGCAAAACAAAAAACTCCAAGTGGTCATATGGATAACACCTGTGACCCAGAAAAACACAAAAAGGACCTGAACACACACCCCCTCACACACGCACAGGGAGCAGCGTGGATGGGGGACTTGGAAGTTGGCGCTAGAGTCCCAGTTACTTCCTTAGCTGATGTCAAGGAGATGGAGACATGGGATATCTATTAAGGCTCTCCAGGTCTGCTCCTGGAACAACAGCTAAGAACTACCAAGTTCATTTACAGTAGGCACCCTTTACCAATCTCCTTGTAGAGACCCTTGCAATGTGGTGGCTCTGGATGTGCCCCTGGATTTGACTCACTTTTATTTCATGATTCCTACTCTAGAATCACCTCTATTCCCATGATAGACTGAATCATGGGTTCATCCTTTTTGATTTTCAGATTCTCCCTGCCCCTTTCCACCATCCCTGGGCACTTATCTCCAACTCCACCCTTAACCCCCAATACTATCTCCCGGTTGGTTTCTCTATCCCAGTTGTAATCTTCATCCACTCCCGCTTCTAGCTCTTCACAAAAAGTCATACGCAGGACTGTACGACTTATAGAGGAAGAACCACATGTGTTCCCCTATCCAAAAAGTGAACTATAAAAATCAATTAACAGAAAAATAGAGACTCTTACTTTTGTTTTATATGGTGGAACTTAAACTACTGCTACTAAAAAAAAAAAAAAAAAAAAAAAAAGCTGAACTAAAATTTGAAGAAAAAGACAAATTTTATCTATTAAATTGAATATGGGGCGCCTGGGTGGCTCAGTTGGTTGAGCAACTGCATTCGGCTCAGGTCATGATCCCAGAGTCCCGGGATCGAGTCCCACATCGGGCTCCCAGCTCCATGGGGAGTCTGCTTCTCACTCTGACCTTCTCCCTTCTCATGCTCTCTCTCTCTCTCTTTCCTAATAAGTAAATAAATAAATAAAATCTTTAAAAAAATAAAAAAATAAAAAAATAAAAATAAAGAAATTGAATATGATTTTTTAAAAGATGCTAGGATACAGAACTTCCACTGATTATCAACACCTAATGCTAACACATTTCTGAGAAGCAACCAAGTGCAGCAAGAGAACCAGGCATCACAAAACTGAACAAAGAAAAGGTGTCTGCAGTGAAAGGATTTTTTCCCTCTCATTTGGCCCTGCCAAACCCTTTTCTAAAGCCTCTTATAATGTGAGAAAGACAAGCAGACTGTGCCTTTTCTACTGTCAGATGAAACCCCTGATTTTCCTAAGTGCTGCAGCATCTCTATTTTAACAAGGTAAAGCTCTCGCATTGTGATATTTAAGCCAGACCAGTGAAAACTGACATGGTTAGCACACCCATTACTACCCACATCTGCAAACAGCATTGTAAAAAAGGACATTCATTAAGGCTGACTGACCCTCTCAGCAGTAATTTTATCCATTTTCCTACCTTTCCCCAAACATGAATAATCTCATTTTTCAGTTATTACACATTTATTTCTGGCAGATTCCTCTCTGATTAAATTAACCTTATCAAATGAATAATAGTTTAAGAAATATAAGATACACAATGAGTGCAGTTACAAAGATACTGTCCAGAGGAATTTATTTTCCAGCGTTTTTTGCTTGACATAAATTGCTGGCACAAGTCCTGTAATAGTGCCACACCTAAGCATGGTGGATGCTTTATGATGCTTTATCCGTGACATCCTGAGCACACTATAAAGCTAATTATATGTTTCCCTATTTCTGACCCCAAAAGATGGATTTTTACATATTTTCTGCTTTGGACTATTTTATATGCTTAATTCTATCAACAGGAAAATGATAATGCATTCTATATGTCATTGTTTCCTTTCTTTTTTATAATCCATTCAAGACAGATAGCCCACACATTTTCAATTAAATAATTCCAGAAATACAAGACAAGAGGTAACATTGTTTATGTAGAGATTGGGCTGGGAATACTAACAAGCTTGGCACATCAATTCATGGTAACATCCTGTAATTCTAAAGTTCACCTTGAAGTTTGCATTGCATTTTTGTCATTCTATTTAAACGTGTGTCTTTGTCAAAGGAGAGCAATGCAACTTTTTATTTCATGCTATTAGTAATCCTTAATGACCAAAAATTAAAGTCAATGCCAAGCCATAGTTTTGTCAATATGTTCAATTTCCAGTGGTATGTATATTTTTGGCCCCAAATACATTTCTTTCTTAATTTCTTTTCTTTACTAATGCATTATAAAATTGTGCACAGGTACACTTCGAGATGCAAAAATTAGTCTCCTAGTAAGCATTTCAATAAACGAGGGGGAAAATAATAAAATAAAATAAATAAATAAAATAAAATAAAATAAAATAAAATAAAATAAAATAAAATAAAATAAAATAAAATAAAATAAATGAGGGGGAAAAAGTTTCTGGGAGGTTAAATAATTAAATCAAATCAATTTACATTCTTAATTGATAAAACTGTCTGTAGTTTGCTCCAGGCTTTTTTTTTTACCCTAAAGAAATGTTTTAGGGGTTCCTGGGTGGCTCAGTGTGTTAAAGCCTCTGCCTTCGGCTCAGGTCATCATCTCAGGGTCCTGGGATCGAGCCCCGCATTGGGCTCTCTGCTCAGCAGGGAGCCTGCTTCTCCCTCTCTCTCTGCCTACTTGTGATCTCTCTCTCTCCGTCAAATAAACAAATAAAATCTTTAAATAGATAGATAGATAGATAGATAGATATTATTCGAATTTGGCAATATGATACAGATTCATTATCACACACATATATTACCTTCAATTCAATTTAAACTTTCATCTTGTAAATTTCTACACCTTACCACATTAAATCAACTTAGTACAGATTTTCATTCTTTTTTCAACATTTAAAGTGTCAAATTCTTTTTCATTGATATTGAGGTCAAATCTTCATAGGTTATGGTGATAATAATATGAGATTACTGTGTCCTATAGTCAAATGTTCAAATACGTATTAAGCACATATTATGTGTAATAAGCATTGCAGAAGGAGAGAGAAAGATTCTCTACTGAGCCAGGAGCCAGATGTGGGACTTGATCCCAGGACCCTGGGATCATGACCCAAGTCGAAGGCAGACCTCTAACCAACTGAGCCACCCAGGCACTCCTTGAGGGGATACCTTTAAGTAAAAACCTGTTGGATGCACAGGGGAAGCCTGTCTCTGAGGGGGAAGAAAGAGAACAAGAGGGGAGTAGCTCCTTGAGATATATTTGGCCTGTTTGAATAATAGCAATTAGCCAAGGGGAATTAATAAATAGTAGGAATAAATAGAAAATAAATAGAAATAAATAGAAAAGGAAAATAGTAGGAAGAAAATCCAAAGAGATAAAAGGAGGAAGTGGTGAGCTTATGATGTGACATATCGTATTCTATATGGATGACACTCTCTGGAGTTGTTCATGACAACTCCAAGTGGGCTGCGTGACAGGGCTTGGTGGGGTCCCTTACTGACTTTGGCTTTAACTCTGAATAAAATGAAAAAACATTGGAAGACTTTGAGCAGTAAAGTAAGATGTTCTGACTTAAAATTTAGTGGGATTACTCTGGCTGCTTATTTATTTCCTTAGGAATAGACAAAAGAGGCACTAGAAAGGAAACCAGGAATCCTAATAGGAGGTAACTGAAAATTTAATACATGCTGATGGCTTAGCTGAGAGGAACAGAAGTGGAGGTCATGAGAAGACACTGGAACCTAATTACATTTCTCAAGATTTGCTGATTGACTGGGAGATGAGAAAGAAGAGTCAAGGACTGCTCCAAGGTCTTTGGCTTGAGAATAAGAGTAAGGCTGTCATTAATTGAAGTGGGAAAGAAGGAGACCTGGGTGGTTCAGTCAGTTGAGGATCTGCCTTCGGCTCAGGTCATACTGCCAGGGTCCTAGGATGACCCCCATTTCAGGCTTTCTGCCCAGCGGGGAGTTTGCTTCTCCCTCTGCCCCTCCCCTCTTCCCCCTCAAGCTCTAGGACACATGCACTCTCTGTCTCTCTCTCTCAAATAATAAATAATCTTATCAGAAAAAAAAAGTGGGAAAGACTGCAGGAAGAATGGGTTTCAAGGTGGAAAGTTCTGAGTTCTTTTTGGATATGTTAAGATAAGATGCCTATTACCAAGTGAAGATGTGATACAGACATTTGGATAATGGTCTGGAATTAGAGACAAGTCTGCAGTTGGAATACACATTTGAGAGAATACATTTATAAGAGAAAAGATATTGAAATAGGGAAACAGAAGGACTCTATGAAGTAGAAAGTAGGAGCTACATCCCTACTTTACCCATGCTTCAGAATGCAAATAGTATACGTCCTCCTTGAAAAGGACAAGGAGTTAATGATTTCTTTAAGACAGATAACAACTAAGAGAGGACCAGAGATGAGAATGACCAGACAAAGCTATCATACACATATTCCAGACCACCAACACTAGACATCTTGACATTAAGACCCTGTGGGTACAAGGAATAACATTGGGGACCTCATCTTTGTTCTAACCAGTCCCAGGATGCCTGAGAGATCTGATGTATACCAGATTACAATCCTCAATAAAAATCCCAGACCCTGAACAAAGATGAGACTCATGCTCCTTTTCTTTCCTAGTCTTCCAGACCTTCGTTCTGTAGCTGCTTTCTCTATGTCTTCACTAAACTCTGCTCTCACTTCCTTCTGATCATGTTTTACGTCCATTCTGTGTGAAGCCAAGGACCCTCTTGGCTGGTCCCATGGGACCCCCTTTCTGGATCCTCAGACCCAATCTGCTGATATCAATATTTAAGCCATAAGATGAGATAAATTCATCAAAAAAAAAAAAAAGGACTGAATACAATGAATCATGATCCAGAGGACCAGATCTTTGTCTCAGCTATGTGCGTTTGAATAAGTCATTTAATTTTACCATGGCTCCAGTTTCACATAAGTAAAATAAGAAAAATACTGCCTCTTCTACATCATAAATGAATTGTGAAAAGCAAAAAATATAGTATCTTATAGTAAAGCAAACTAGAAAATACAAATCATTATCTGAATAATTCAAGAATGCAAATATTGTAAGATAAAACTAAAGACAATTATCAATCTTTAAGTTATTGTCTCTCAGGTTCAAATCCAACTTCTATATTCTGCTTTCTCAGTCTGGGGTCAGAACTCTGCAAATCACACTTCTAGTGAGTTAAGTGATGTTAGAGGAAGACCTCAATGATGAAGGAGAAAGAGGGTGCCTGCCTTTTCCCATTTGCTAATTTTTGGCTTCCTGTGTATATCCTGTTTCTGTCAACATCACCCCAGCCTTGCTTCTTTGGCCAAGCAACAGCAATTTTTCATCTAGCCTGAGTTGAATCCATTTTGCAGTGTTTTTCAACACTTGCAGATCTACCTTATTATGTGTTCTCAGTGACCCCAGGAAGAGCCAGTCATCACTTTCCTCTTCAGAGGGCTGAGTCCTAGCCTCCCAGATCTCTCTTCTGAGCTTAGAGACATCAGCACCATCCGATAAGCACCTCCAATTCTAAGGCCAGGATTTCAGCTTTACATAGTTCTTTCTGTAATAATTTAAGTTTTAATTCCATCTTCTTTCCTTCCTTCTCCTAAATCTAGGAATGACAGGTACATTTGCAATTGCTATTTCCATACCATGATGGAACTGTCCTTTTTTTCTCCAGTTCTAAACATCTAATCAACAATTCTCTATAATGAATTCCCTACAATAAAATAACTTGTATGATTCTGACCTCCTGTTAATCTTTGAGTAATACAATGCCATGGAACCACTGGTATGGAGACAGTAAATCTAAAATATTTTAAATAAAAACCTCAAAGGAAATCCTTCTGAAGAGTTACACTCTAAAATAGATCCTTAAAAATAAAATGCGTATCCTTCACACAAAAACTAATAAAATAAAATTATTTGTAGAAATAAATCAATAAGGACAAAGTAATTGGGAGAAGAGATGTTAAACAGAAAATTCTGAAAAATTGAAAAGCAAATGGAAAAATGGCAACTGACCTAGAAAACTTGAGAATGCTAAAACCTCATTCCCTAGGGAAGAAAAAGCACAAAAGCAAGCCAATTTGCACATTAGAACCAAAGAAACATTTCAGCAATTGGAAGCATGAGTACTTCTGAGTAATGATTTCACTGGTTTTTCTTTGCATGATATATTCCAAACTGAGCACAGAGGCAGCAAGCAACCTGCAAACACCAAGAGGCACAAATATGCTCCCAAGAAAAGCTTTCCCAATCCAGCCAAAGACACAGAAAAGGGGCAACTTACTGGGGCTTTTTTTCCCTAAAATTAGATAATAACTCTACTCCAGCCAAACACTACAGAAAAATTGTTACTGCATCCATACTTCTGCCATCAAAAGTAAAATGAGACAACTAAGAGTATACTCTCACCTGGGTGTAACAAATCACAATTCCTCTGCCAGGGAGGTGTCAGTGAAGGCTAAGAAAGAAGATGGGACTTTTATCTCTACTGAATGATAACAAGATTCCCTCCTGTGGGATCCGTGGAGACCACATGGAAAACCTGGTCTTCTACCCAGGTCCAAAGGTACTAAGATACCCCTCTCCTTTCCTGCTGAGTTGGTATCAGATGAGGCCTAGTGAAGAGTTCTAGGTCTTTTGCCAATATCCAGCAGTAGCAAGGCACCTGCTTCCCCAGACAAGTATCAGGGAGGCCTCACTGTGAGCTGTAATGAGGCACCTCTCCCATTCTCAACCGGAGTGGTATTAGTGGGTACATACCAAAGAGCCCAATCTCCCCATCCTCACCCAACAGTAACAAAGACTGCATCTCCTCCCTCCATTGTCAATGGACAGCAAATAGGTAACCTTGACTTTTAATCCCACCATACACTAATGAGGAGACATCCATCTTTCCCCAATGGAGTGGTTATCAGAAGATGCCTGCTATATTACAAACTTACATACAACCAAAAGTCTCATAACATAATAACCAAAATGTCGAGCATTCAATAAGTCACTCATCATAACAAAAATTACAAAATTCTCAACAAGAATCAGATAAAACAATCGACAAATGCCAACGAGACAAATGTTAGAATTACCTAATAAGAATTTTACAAGATCCATAACAAAAATGCCTCAACAATTATGAACATGTGTAAAACAAACTTAAAAATATATCAATTCTCAGTAAAGAAATACAAGATATAAAGAAGATCCAAATGCATTTTTAAAAAAACAACTAAAATTCTAAAACTCAATGAATAGGCTTAATAGCAAAATGGAGAGTACAGAGGAAAGAATCAGTGAACTGAAAGACAAAACAGAAAATAACCAATCTGAATATCAGAGAGAAAAGAAACCAGAAAAAATTAATGGACTTGAAAAAGCTTAACATAAGTTATAACATTCTTGCCATAGGTATCTTAGAAGGAAAGGAGGAAGATAGCTAAAAAAAAATTTCAAAGAAATAATGGCTGGAAATTTTGTAGATTTGTCAAGAAAGGAGAAGCTTACAAATTCAAGAAGTTGAGCAGATGCCAAACAAAACAAACCCAAAGGAACCACGCCTAAGCACATTATAATCAAACTCTGAAAACTGAAGACAAAGAATAAATATTTGAAGAAAGGGAAAAATGACACCTTACCTGCAGGGGTAAAAAAAAGTAACAGCAGATATCTCATCAGAAGCTATGAAGGCCAGAAGGCAGTGGTACAAGATTTATCAAGTGCTGAAATAAAAAAAGAACTTCAAGCCAGAGTTCTTTATCCAGCAAAATATCCTTCAGAAGTGAAATTCTCAGATAAAGAAAAACTAAGAGAATTTGTCACCAACTACCCTAAAAGACTGGCTAAATAAAGTTCTCTGAACAGAAAGGAACTGATAAAATAAGAAATCTGGAGACTTAGGGCGCCTGGGTTGCTCAGTTGGTTGGGCGAATGCCTTCAGCTCAGGTCATGATCCCGGAGTTCCAGGATCAAGTCCCGCATCAGGCTCCCTGCTCCATGGGGAGTCTGCTTCTCCCTCTGACCTTCTCCCCTGTCATGTTCTCTCTCACTCTCTCTCTCTCAGATAAATAAAATCTTAAAAAAAAAAAAAAAAAGAAATCTGGAGACTTAGAAAAAAGAAAATAGCAAATGAACGATAGAAGAAGAAAAATTATGGGTAAATATGATAGACTTTTCTCATTCTCTTAAATTTTTAAAATTATGTTTGGCAGCTGAAGCAAATATTATAACACTGTTAATGTATTATAAAGCTTCCTAAATGTCTTAGGAAATATGTAAGACAATTATATTCTACAAGGATGAGGGTAAAGAGACATAAGGAGAGATAAGATTTCCATAGTTCACTTGAACACCAACAGACACCCACAGACTGTGATAAGGTATGCATATATAATATATCTTGAAAAACCACTAAAATAGCTACATTAAAAGCTACACTAAAGAAAAAATGCTATCAATAAGTCAAAATGGGTTTTCAAAATATGTCCAAGTAATCTAATTAAAGGGAGGAGGGGAAATGGAATAATGAGAAACAGAGAACAAACATAAAACAAAAAACAAAGTGGCAGGCATAAGCCTTAGCTCATAAATAATTACAATAAATGTAAGTGGTCCAAATATGCAAATCAAAAGACAGGGATGGGCATACCAACTATATGCTGACTAAAGAAAATTTCAAACTGAGCAGTATAAATAAGCAGCAATTAAAAAGATAGGAAGATACGCCATTCAAAGACTAAATAAAGAAAGTAGGAATGGCTATATAGATATCAGATAAACTGGACTTCAGAGAAAAGAAAATTACCAAGAACTCTACTAAATGCTAAAGGAAAAGTTAACACCAATTGCATACAATTTCTTCTTAATAATAAGTGAGAAGGCAATGTGTTACAATCATTTTATGAAGCCAGTATTATCCTGATTCCAAAGACAGTACAGAAAGTAAAAAACTACAAACCAATATTCCTCATACAGTATAGCCACAAAAAAATTTTAACAAAATATTAGCAAAAAACTTTGAGCAATACATAAAAAGAAGTATATACCAAAACAATAAGATATGCTTCTCTAAACGGCAAGGTTGGTTCAATATCAGAAAATCATGTTAACAGGTTAAAAAGGAAAATTTCATGATCATGTTAATTGATACGGAAAAAAACATGTGACAATATTTATTACTCATCAAACTAAAAACTTTCAGAAAACAGCACAGAGGAGAACTTTCTCCACTTGATAAAGAACACCTATGAAAAGCCTCTAGCCCAAATATTAGCCTCTAGCCTAAAATCTTAAAAAAAAAAAAAAAAAGGAAAGATCTAAATAAATGGGGAGATACATTCTGTCATAGATTGAAGACAACATACTGAAGATATACAAATTGACAAGTTTACCAGAATTACTATCAAAATCCCAGTAAATAATTTCTAAATATATAGATAAGACTATGCTAAAATATGTGGGATGACAATGGAATTTGGATATTTGATTCTGAAAAATTATAAAAAAGGGATTATTCTATCTATTTTCAAAGATTATTATATGCTAAGAGCAATCAAGACTATGTGGTACCAATGGATAAATAAACACACAGATCAACATACTATTACAGAGAACCAAGAAACAGACCCAAAATGTACAGCCAACTGGTTTCCTACAAAGCTGCAAAAGCAATTCAGTAGAGATTGGATAGTATTTTTAATAAATGGTGCTGGATCAATTGGAGATCCATATGGAAATGAATGAACCTTGATCTAAATCTCATATCTTATCCAAAACTCTAAAATGTCATAGATTACAGTGTAAAATATAAAGCTATAAAAATGTAGGAGAAAGGAGAAAGTCTTCAGGACCTAAGGCTTGGTAAAGAATCCTCAGGACACAAAAAAATAAGATCCACAAAAAGTAGACTTTGAGGAATTGGACTTCATCAAAGTAAAAAATAAAATGGAAACATTCGCTCTCTGAAAGTCCCTGATAAGAGGATGAAAAGACAAGCTACAGAAGGAAGATATTTGCATATCTGACAATGGATTTAAATCTAAAATATAAAGAACTCTCAAAACTCATCAGTTAAAAAAATCCAATTAAAAAATGGGCAAAAGACACAAAGAGACACTTAACCAAAGAGATTCTATAAATGGAAAATATAATAATACTTTAATTAAACTCCTCTTAATGGGACATAGGGAGAAAAATGAATTATAGGGCGCTTAGCACCACTATCCAACTCAAAAACAGTGACAGTACAATTAAAATAGAAGCAATATAATTTATGTTTACTTACATCCTTCATCACCCTTCCAACCCCAGCACCTAGCCTAAAAACTTGCAATCGATTTTTAATTAATCAGTATATCAAACCTGGGAAAGTGAATTAAACATCTTTAAGCCTACTATAAGACATACACAATGCTAGGTGCGGTCTCATTTACCATTCATTTAAACCTCCCAACAAGCCTGTGAGAGATATTTTATTATACTCCTTGCAACAAATGAAGAAACTGAGATTCTGGAAGTCAATCATAACTGGATAAGTCCATAAAGTTTGTTAAAGTGTGAATTCTGAATGTTAATTCTGTACAAACAATTTATTTGATTTCCATTTATAGAAGATGATACAATTTAACTTGAAAACATAATATTAGAGATTTCCATTTTGTGCCAACATGAAGTAACAAGGACTGGATTTATCCTCTCACCTTAAAGAACTTTCAAAATTGTATATAAAATATAACACAAAAAGCACCTAAAACATTGAATGTCAGTCACTGCAGGGGCCTGACAAAAAGGAGAGCAAATGTAGAGTCAGGCAGTCTCCCTGAGTTGAAGTGATGAGGCTGGAGTAAAGGAGACCAACGTAACTAGAGTTTATTACAAGGGAAAGTCCTGGAGAAAAGAGAATTACACAAAAAGTTCTACATTTCTGCACAGTCTCAATCAGTTTAGCACTAATTAGCATACGGATGTGAAGAACCTACCCAAGGCAAGGGAGAGAAACACCCAAGGGATTAGAGAAAGAATCAACAAACCAGAGACAGTGGGTTGTTTCAGTAAATAAAATTGTATTGGAACACAGTCACACCTATTATTCACTTGTTACATATGACTACCTTTGGGGCACCTGAGTGGCTCAATAGGTTGAGCATCTGCCTCCAGCTTGGGTCATGATCTCAGGGCCCTGGAATCAAGTTCTGCATCGGGCTCCCTGCTCAGTGGGGAGCCTGTTTCTCCCTGCTTCTCCCTCTGCCTCTTCCTCACCGGGGTTTGTGCTCTCTCTCACGTTTCCTCACTCTCTCTCTCTCTCTAATAAATAAATAAATAAAATCTTTACACATATAAAGATTTTATTTATTTTATATTTATATTATATATTATAATATAAATATAATATATATTATGTATTCTGTAATATTATTTATACATATATATATATATATGACTAACTTCATGCAGAAATAGCAGAGTTGAGTAGTTACAATGAACCTGTATGTTTCACAACCTTAAATTCTCTACTACCTAGCCCTTGAAGAAAAAGTTTATAGACCCCTAAATTAGAACCACCAATCCTACAAACCAAGACTGGGAATATTGTAAGGCAAGTATGGTGCCTAGTACACAAAATTTTAGGAGGCATGTATTCTCCCATGTAGACCCTGAACTTGCATGAACTACATTAAATTTTGCACTCTTGACATCTTGCTCTCCTCACCCTAGTTCCAGCACTGCTAGGCGCTTGTATAGAAAGAGGAATAGCTAGTTCACATGAGCTGTAATGCACAAAAGCTCATAATTTACAGAGCAATGGGTAAAGAATTTAGAGCAATTTTGTCTTAGTCCTAGAAAAAAATTTAGTCATACACTTAAAAGCTTCTCTGGTTCAACCTAATGGAATTGACAGCAAGACCGAAAAGAATCAAACTGTTTCTAAATAACTTAACCAAATCCCAAAACAAAGATCAAGAGTATTCACGCACATATCAAGGTAAAAATTTAAATGTCTGGAATTCCAATAAAAAATTACTAGGCAGGGGATGCCTGAGGGCTCAGTTGTTTGAACATCTGCCTTTGGCTCAGGTCACGATCCCAGGGTCCCAGGACTGAGTCCTGGTTTCCACCTGTTACGTTCTCTCTCTCTCTGACAAATTAAAAAAAAAAAAAAATTATCAGGCAGGGAAGCCTGGGTGACTCAGTTGGTTAAGGAGCAGACTCTTGATCTCAGCTCAGGTTTGGATCTCAGGGTCGTTGAGTTCAAGACCCACAGTGGGCTCCACGCTGGAGAAAAAAGATTTTAAAAATTACTGAGCAAACAAGAAAAAGAGGAACCATGGCAAACAGAGAAACCAATCAGTAGAAAGTGCCCGAGAAATGACACAGATTAGAAATTGGTACGCAAAGAATTTTTAAGTTATTTTAGTTATATTTCATATATCAAGAACCTAGAGGGAAGATTGCATATGCTAAGTAGATGAATTCAAAGACAAAAAAGGCACAAATCAAACTTCTAAAGATGAAAAAAACAATCTCTAAGAGGAAAACTGCATTGGATGTGATTACAGCATTTGAAAAATTGCAGGAGAAAATGATTAGTGAGCTGGAATACATGACAAATAAAAATATGTCTTATAAAACTGTAAGAGAAGGGGCGCCTGGGTGGCTCAGTTGGTTAAGCTGCTGCCTTCGGCTCAGGTCATGATCTCGGAGTTCTGGGATCCAGCCCCACATCAGGCTCTCTGCTCAGCAGGGAGCCTGCTTCCTCCTCTCTCTCCGCCTGCCTCTCTGCCTGCTTGTGATCTCTCTCTGTATCAAATAAATAAATAAAATCTTTAAAAAAAAAACTGTAAGAGAAAATTTACTGAAAAAAAAAATATCAGGAATTGATGAGCTGTGGTACATTTTAAAGCAATCTGAAATATATGTAGTCAGAGTCCCAAAAGAAAAGGAAATGAGAGAATGGAGAGGAGAAATTATAAACCTGTAGACTGAAAAAACTCAACCAACCCAAAGCAAAGAAAAATGAGGAAAACTACATGAAATTACATCATAATCAAATTACTCCAAAATACTGATAAAGGAAAAATATTTAAAACATCCAAAGAAAAAAGACATGTTATGTACATAGGCATATAACCTCTGTTGACATTTTTAAATGACAGATATATCACTTTGAAAATAATACTAATAAGAAGTCAGTGGAGCACCATCCTAACAGCAATAAAGGAAAAAACAAAACCTGTCAATCTATAATTCTTTAGCCAGTAAGAATATTTTTAGAAAATAAAAGCAAAATAAAATTATTCACAAAACCAAAAAGAAGTCAGACACACATTACAAGAAATATTAAAGACAGGTTTTTTCGTTTTTTGTTTTTTATTTAAGAGAGCTGGGGGAAGGGCAAGGGGGAGAGAGACAGAAGAGGGAAAGAATCTGAAGCAGACTCCTCACTGGGTATGGAGCCCCATGAGGGGCTCAATGCAGGGCTCCATCCAACGACCTTGAGATCATAACCTGAGACAAAACCAAGAATTGGACACTTAACCTACTGAGCCAACCAGGCACCCCTAAAGAAAGTTTAAGCAGAAAGAACGAAAAAGATATCTGATAGAAATCTGTATCTACACAAAGGAATAAGGCATACAGGAAATTATAATTACATGGGTAAACACAGGAATCTTATTATTCAAATCTCTTTAAAAGATAATTAACTATTTCAAGCAAAATAATAGCAGTATATTGTAAGGTTATATAAAACCTATTGACAGTAAAATGTGTGACAATACCTCAAAGGTGAAGAAAGGAGATATGGAAATAGACTGTTTTAAGTTCCTTGTATTATATGTGATGTTGTATAATATTATTTCTTAGTAGACTGTGAAAAGTTGCAAATGACACAGTAAACCCAAAGACAATCTTTAAAGTAAAACAACGAAGGCTTATATCTAAGAAGTCATAAAAGGAGACAAAATGGAATCAAAAAACCTAATCCAAATGAAAGTATGAAAAAAAGTAAAATGAGAACAAAGAACAGATGGGACCAGTAGAAAAATACAAAGGCAGATGATCTAAACCTAATTCTTTCAATATTCTCATTGAATGTGAATTGCCTAAAAACTTTTTTTAAAGATATTATTTATTTATTTGTCAGGGAAAGAGAGATCACAACTAGGCAGAGAGGCAGGCAGAGAGAGAGGGGGAAGCAGGCTCCCCGCTGAGCAGAGAGCCCGACAACTCAACAACTCAGGGCTCAACAACTCAGGGCTCAATCCCAGAACCCTGAGATCATGACCTGAGCTGAAGGCAAAGGCTTAACCCACTGAGCCAGCCAGGTGCCCCTACCTAAAAGCTTTGAAAGACATTGTATTACTGGAATTAAATGTAAAATCAAGTAGAAACCAATAAACCAAGTTTAAATAAAAAGACACGAATAAGTTCAAAGTAAAAGAATGGGAAAGAATATGCTACACAAAGATTGATCAAAAGAAAACCGAAGTAGCTTTTTTTACCTTTTTATCAAAGTCAATTTCAAATAAATAATATAAACAGGGACAAAAAGGGTATATTTCATACTGATACTGAGATCAATTCATCAAGCAGACATAACAATAGTAAACTTTTATAGAACTAACAAGAAAGTGTTAAAACACATGAAATGGAGCCCTTGGGTGGCTCAGTAGGTTAAGTATCCAGCTCCTGGTTTTAGTTCAGGTCAGGATCTCAGGATCATGTTATGGAGCCCTGTGTCACTCTCTGTCCTTAGTGTGGAGTCAGCTTCTCGTCCTCCCTCCCTCTCTATTCGCCCCCTTCATGCTCACTAGCATGCTCTCTGGCTCTCTCTCTCTCAAATAAATAAATAAATAAATAAAATCTTCAAAATAACAGGAAATAAACAATGACAGATCTGCAAAAAGTGAAAAAGACAAATCTAGGATTAGACTTAAAAAATTTCAAAACCCTTTACTCCATAAAGAGTATAAAACTAAAGAAGACCTCAATAACATTATCAACCTACTAAATTGACATATGTAGAACATTTCACTCGACAACTACAGAATATGTTTACTCAGAATACTTAACAACACAGACCATATTCTGGGCCATGAAATAACTGTCAATTCATCTAAAAGCAATCGAGTAATACCACAATGGAATTAAATTTGAAAACCACTACATTTATGATATCTGAAAAATCCCCAAATATATAAAAACTAAATAACAAAGTTATAAATAACTCATGAATCAAAGAAGAAATGAAAAGTATTTTGAATTGAATAGAAATGAGAATACAACATATCAAAGTTTGGACACAGCTAAATTACAACTTACAGGAAAGAAGATAGCACTACTTACTTTAACAGAAAAGAAAGAGGCCTCAAATCAACAATCACAACTTCCACATTAGAACACTTGAAAAAGAAAAAATGAAATCCAAATAGGCAGAAGAAAATGCAGCCAAATACCAGTAAAATATAAATCATAAAAACTATCTAATTAATCAGTGAAAACTAACACTGGTTTTTTTTAATGAGATCAACAACACTGATAAACTTCCATCCAGAATGATCTGGGGGAAAACAGTAAACACAAATAAACAATATCTGGAAGAAATAAGGTGATATCACTGCATATTCTACAGATATTAGAACAATAATAAGGGAATATTATGAAAAATTTATGCCAATAAATTTGACAACACAGATGAAATGGTCAAATTTTTTTCAAAGGACAATTATCAAAACTCACTCAAGAGGAATTAAGTAACTTTTCATAGCACATATCATTTTAAACATTGAATTTGTAGTTAAAAAATTTTCTCCCAGGGGCCCCTGGGTGGCTCAGTGGGGTAAAGCCTCTGCCTTCGGCTCAGGTCATGATCTCAGGGTCCTGGGATCGAGCCCCGCATCAGGTTCTCTGCTCAGCAGGGAGCCTGCTTCTCCCTCTCTCTCTGCCTGCCTCTCTGCCTAATTGCGATCTCTCTCCTCTTTGTCAAATAAATAATAAAATCTTTAAAAAAAAAAAATTTACCCCCAAAAAAGAACTCCACTCCCCAATGGCTTTACTGGTGGAATTCTACCAAACATTCAAGCAAGGAACACTGCTAACTTTATTCACCAACGCCAGCATTACCCTGATACCAAAACCAGAGACATTTCAAAGACAAAACAAAACAAAAAACAAATTATAAACCTATAGATGCATATTCCTTATGAACATGGAGGTAAACATTTAAAAAATTAAGTATTTATGGGACTACACCAAAATAAAAAGCTTTCACTAGTGAAGGAAACCATCAAAAAAACGAGAAGGCAACCTACTGAATAGAAGATATTTTTCAAATGATATATCTGATAAGGTTAATATCAAAAATATATAAAGAACTTATACAACACCAAAAAAATTCCCACAAATAATTCAATTTGAAAATGGTCAGAGGACTTGAATAGACATTTTTCCAAAAAAGACATAGAAATGGACAACAAACACATGAGAAGATGTTCAACATTAAACATCAATATGCAAATCAAAACCACAATGACTCACACCTGTCAAAACCTAAAATCAAAAACACAGGAAATAGCAAGTGTTGGCCACCTAGGTGACTCAGACCGTTAGGCATCTGCCTTTGGCTCAGGTCATCATCCCAGGGTCCTTCCCTGCTCAGCGAGGAGCCTAATTCTTTTCCCTTTCTCTCTGCCTCCCCCTGCTTGTGTGCTCTCTCTCTCTCTCTCTGTGTGTCAAATAAATAAATAAAATCTTAAAAAAAAATAGCAAGTGTTGGTAAGGATATGGAGGAAAAGAAATCCTCATGTACTGTTGGTAAGAATGTAAATTGGTGCAGCCATTATGGAAAACAGTATGGAAGTTCCTCAAAAACTTTAAAATAGAATTGCCATGTGACCTAGGAATTCCACTACTGGGTATTTGTGCAAAGAAAATTAAAATATTAATTTGAAAAGATAAATGCACCCCTATGTTTACTGCATTATTTACAATTTACATTATTCCCAAAATAGGGAAACAACCCAAGTGTCCATTCACAGATGAATGGATAAAGATATGGTATTTGCATACAATAGAATATTACTCAGCGGCAAAAAAGAATGAAATCTTGCCATTTGCAACAACACAGATGGACCTGGAGGGTATAATGCTAAGTAGAATGAGACAGTCAGAGAAAGACAAATCCCATATGATTTCACTTATATGTGAATTTAAGAAACAAAACAAATAAATGGAGGAAAAAAGAAACAAAAAACCCAGACTCTTAAGAGAACAAACTGGTGGTTGCAGGGGGAAGAGGTAAAGGTGATGAATGAAGTAGATAAAGGGAATTAAGAGTATACTTATCACAATGAGCAACGGGTAATGTACTGAATGGTTGAATCATCATATTATAAATCTGAAATTAATATAATACTGTATGTAAAATGATACTTAAAACCGAAAAAATTAAGAATTTAGCAAATTGAATCTAACAATATAAAAAAGGATAATATATCATGAGAAGACTTTATTTCAGGAATGCAAAATTATTTTAACATTCAAAAACCAACTAGTGTAATTTACTATATTTAACAGACTAAAGCAAACAAAAAAATTACATGGACATCTCAAAACAGAAACCCCTGATAAAATCTAACATCCATCTCTCATGGAAATTTGCAACAAAATTAGAAACGGAAGAGTGCATTCTCAACCTGATAAAAGGAATCTATAAAAAGCCTACTGGTAAGTGAGAGAATTAATACTGTTCTTATAAGTTCAGGAATAATATAAAGAGACCTGCTCTCACCACTTCTACTTGACATCGTAATGGAGAGTGATGTAAGCAAAGTGACAGAATAGAAGGTCCCCAGAACTCACCCCTCCCGCAGAAACACTAATTTGGCAACTATTTATGGAAAAAAGTGCCTTCACAGAGGCTTCAGGATCCACATATGAGACTGGAACAACTTTGGGGAGCCTAAGACCAAGAAAAATCACTTTGAGAAAGCTGGTCCATACCCCAAAAGTAGGCCCATCACCCACAAACCTGGGTACAGAACTAAAAGTAGTCCTGAACACTTACAGACTCGCATCCACCCTGATGCATTCTAATGGCATTTTTTGCAGAAAGAGGAAAAAAAAAAGTTAACATTTATTTGGAATTACAAAACACCCCAATAGCTGAAGCATTTCTGAGCAAGAGAAACAATGCTGAAGATATCACACTCTGATTTCAAAACCTATTACAAAGCCACAGTAATAAAAACAGTATGGTACTGGCATTAAAAACAGACATAAAGACCAATGCAACAGACTGGAGATCGCACAAATAAACCCACACAGATATAGTCAACTGATCTTTGACAATGGTGCCAAGAATACACAATGGGGAAAAGTTAGTCTCTTCAATAAATGCTGTATGGAAAACTGGATCTCTATACACAAAAGAATGAATTTGGACTGTTATTTCACACCATTTGCCACAATCAGTTAAAAAATGAATTAAAGACTTAACCATAAAATCTGAAATAATAAAACTCTTAGAATAACACATAAAGAAAAAGTTTCAAGACTTTGGACTAGGCAATGATTTCTTGGATATGACCATAAGCACAAACAAACAAAAAAAAAAGCATAGGCAAATGGGAATATATCGAACTAGAGGGCTTTTGCACACACATATATACACCAAAAAAAATTGAAAAAATTTGAAAAAAAACTTGAAAAAATTAAAAGGGAACCTACAGAATGGGAGAAAATATAGGGAGTTAATATCCAAAATATGTAAGGAACTCATACAACCCAAGAGGAAAAAATAATAACCCAATTAATAAATGGGCAAAGAACTTGAATAGACGTTTCTCCAAAGAATATATACAATTCCCAACAGGTATATGAAAATGTGCTCAACAACACTAATTATCAGGGCAATGCAAATCAAGACCACAATGAGAAGAAAAAAGAAAGGAAAAAAAAAAACTACAATGAGATATCACCTTACACCTGTCAGGATGGCAGGTGTAAAAAAGAAGAAAGAAGGGAACACTTGTATTGGAGGAATGTAAGTTGGTATAACCACTACAGAAATCAGTATGGGGTTTTTTTCATGATCCAGCAATCCCACTTATGAGTATATATCTAAAGCATCTGGATCTCAAAAAGATATCTCCTTTCCATGTTTACTGCACCATTATTCCCAATAGCTAAGATACAAAAACAACCTAAATGTCCATCAATTGATTAAAAGATAAAGAAGACTTGGGGTATACAGAGCATGTGACTCTTGATCTGAGGGTTGTGAGTTCGAGCCCCACATTGAGCATGCAGCCTACTTATAAAAAAGAAATAAATAAAAAGATTTAAAAAAACAAGGAAAGAAAGAAAGCATAAGAGAAAATCTTTTGCCTTGGATTAGGCAAAAATTTGTTAGGTCCATACCAACACTATGACCCATAAAAGAAAAATCTGATAAACTGGACTCCCTAAAAATTAAGAACTTCTGCTCCCTTGGCACTGGTAAGAAAATAAAAAGGCAACCCTTGGACTAGGAAAAGATATTTGCAAGTCATATATCTGATGAAGGACTTGTATCCAAGAATATGTAATGAACTCTCAAAAAACCACAAAATCAATGTTTAAAATGTACAAAAGATTTGAACAGAAGAAAGAAATGTATATATGGATGTCATATAAGCATATGAAAAGATGCTCAACAATTAGAGAAATGTACTTTTTTTTTTAAAATGGTAGGCTTTATTTATTTTTTTAAAGGACAGTCTTTTTTTTTTTTTAATTTTATTTACTTATTTGAGATAGAGTCAGTGAGAGAGAGAATGAGAGGGGAGAACGTCAGAGGGAGAAGCGGACTCCCCGTGGAACTGGGAGCCCGATGTGGGACTCGATCCCAGGACTCCGGGATCATGACCTGAGCGGAAGGCAGTTGCTTAACCAACTGAGCCACCCAGGCGCCCGAGAAATGTACTTTAAATCACAATGAAATTCTATATCTCTTCATTAGAATGTCTCAAATTTTTTAAAAAGACGCACATTACCAAGTTTTTGTATGCACTTAGAGCAACTGCAAGTCTCATACTGCTGGGAGGAATGAAAAATGATATAGCCACTATGGAAACAGTACGGCAGTTTCTTAAAAAGTGAAATATATTCCTGCCATAAGCCAGCCAACCATTCCTTTCCTTGGTATTTATTCAAGAGAAATATTAGCATATTTCCATAACATTTGTGTACATGAGCTTTATTTGTAGTAGCCTAAACTAGAAACAACCTAAATACCCATTAATAGGTAAATGGATAAACCAGTTGTTCTATAACCATATGATAGAATACTACTAGCAATAGAGCAGAATGAACTACTGATTCGTGTAAGAACATGAAAGAATTTCAAAACAATTATTCTGAATGAAGAAAGTCAGACCTCATCAAAAAAATAAAAGGAAATAAAGTAAAATAAAATAGAGAGAGTGTGCTTATTTATGTATGATTCTGGCTATAGAAAATTCTAGAAAATACAATCTATAGTGACAGAAAGCAAGTCAGTGGCTACCTGAGGATGGGGGGTGCAGAGAAGCAGAAGGGAAACTTTTGGGGTAGATGCAAACTTTGGGGGGTAATGATAAGTTCATTACATTTCTTGTGACTGTGGTTTTACTAGAGGTGTGTATTTATATATACACACATCAGTATGTTAACACTTATCAAAATGCTAAATGTATGCAGTTTGTTATAACTCAACTATAACTCAATAAAGCTGTGTTAAAGTCTCTAATTTCAGTATAAAAATATATATGGCATAAAAACTAGGAAGTATAATAATAAAACAAGCATCTCTGAGCCCTATCCAGTTCCCCTCCTCAAATCCATATCTCTTCTCTCCCCCCAACAGGTATCTACTATTATTTTCCCACATAAAAAAAAATAAAAATTTTATTCCTTAAAAAATAATATGGGAGGGGAGCCTGGGTGGCTCAGTCAGTTGAGCATACAACTCTTGGTTTTCGCTCAGGCCATGATCTCAGGGTGGTGGGATCGAGCCCTGCGTGGGGCTCCTCATTCAGTAGGGAGTCTGGGATTCTCCCTCTCCCTCTGCTTCTCCATTTGGCATGCAAGCACACATGCACTCTCTCTCGAATAAGTAAAAAAAAAAAAATCTTAAAATAATAATAGCAACATGGGAACATTTCAGGTCAAAAATAATGAAAAATAGTTACATCTTAGAAAACATTTTTCACAACACTTTTGTGAACCTTTGTGGGGGGAGCTGGGGCATAGGGAGAGGGAGAGTGAGAATCTTGGGCATGGAGCCCAATGTAGGGCTCAATCCCACAACACTGAGATCATCACCTGAGCCTCAATCAAGAGTCAGATGCTTAACTGACTAAGCCAGCCAGGCATCTCTAAAAAGAACTTAAATATTAACATAATCGTTAGGCTACCTACTATTTTTATGAGAATTTTAATCATATTATTAGATACTATTTTATCATATTTACCAATAATTTCACTTGAAGACATCTTGTCTACTAACTGGATTTGAAGTCCTTGAATACAAGTACTTAGAGTTCTTCAGTGTTCATCTCCCCTGCCTCACCACCAAGCACTTATCATCCAATTTAGCATAAATTGTGTTTTTTTTACTATGAGAGTTCCCCAAATCTTGGAAATAAGTAAGGCACCCTATGAATTAAGTATTAGAGACTCCAGAGAACTTATGTGGAAGTAAGCCAAGAGTTCACTTATGAACATTTTTATTAAAGAACATACAGACTCAAAATTTTAAACAACCTGCCTTGTTTTTAATCTTAGAAAATGAGATGTGGGATGCCATTATCATTTAGTAAGTGGAAGCCTACTCAATTTAATGTATCTATGCAGAAAAAGGGAATGCTTCACATGATGGCTAATTTTATGTGTCACCTAGACGGAGCTATGAAGATGCCCAGACATTTGCTCAAACATAATCCTTGGTGTTTCTCTGAGGAGGTTTTTATTATGAGATTAACAATTATGAGATTAATTGGCAGAATGAGTAAAACAGATTGCCCTTCCTAATGTGAGTGGGCATCATCCACACAGCTGAGGGCTCGAATAGAAGAAAAAAGGCTGACCCTCCCCTAGATAAGGAGGACCTCCTCCCTCCTGACCCCTTTCAAACTGAGACATCAACTTTTTCTTGCCTTTGGACTTGAACCCTGGGTACTGAGCCTGTCAGCCTTCAGACTGGAACGACAAGATAGGTTCTCCTGGGTCCCAAGCTTGCCATCTCATCCTGCAGATCTTGGGACTTGTCAGACTCCATAACTGCAGAGCCAATTCCTTAAAATAAATCTCTTCATAAAAAAAAACTCTGTATTTATATGTACATATTTCCTATCGGTTTTGTTTCACTGGAGAACCCTAATACAGTTAGCATTGAACACACAAATTGGTATAACCAAGAGGCATAAGTTCGCAAGTTGTGCTAGCACTTACGAGAATGAGGGGATAGTTATTCCCTGATTCACAGACTTCATCTTCCTGAAAGCCCTTCTAGGCATGACTTCATTAAACAGTTTTTTCAGCTATCACAGTTCAGCACAACTTAACTTCAAACCATCTATGGATCTGTGTTCTGACCATACACTCACCAAATACCACTGGTTTTAATTTAGATTTCCATGTACAACTCTCCCCTGGGGAAATACCCCCTTGTGCTAAGTCCATCAGACTGTGACAGACTGTATGGATACCTGTTCTTCTTGTCAAGTTGTCATTCATGCAGCCTTGTTTTAATGAAAACAGTTTTATTTCCTTCAATCCATGTTTGTGGAAGGATTTGACCTTCCAGATGCAGGATTAGGAACATGACTGAGGCCTAGATAAATCAAAGTTACTATGACTGGTTTAGTAATGGTAGGTGAACAAATCTAGATCGAGGAGAATCAGCTCCAGGACTTTTGCTAGAGTCATTTGCAAATATTTGAAATGAGATATGCTCTTTCTGCTCGGGCTGCTAAACTGTTAGAATGTAAGCCCAGAGTTCTACAGTCAACTTTGCCATATTTACTTGCCTAAGAATAAAGCCAATGCCGAGGGAAAAGATGCCAAGAGACAGGTTAGTATCTGCACTACTTAATCTAAATATCTGAATCCAGCTGTGTCTGAAGATAGCACTGTTCTTTTCAATTATGGAAGCCAGCAATTGTTGTTTTGTTTTAGTTGGTTTTGCATAAGCTAGCTTGCATTGGGCTTTCTAACTTTCCACAGAAAAATATCTGGCTCATGCAAATATCAAATTAAAATCTACTGGGGCACCTGGGTGGCTCAGTAGGTTAAGCAGCTCACTCTTGACTTCAGTGGGGTCATGATCTTAGGGTCATGAGATTGAACCCCACGTTGGGCTCTGTACTGGATGTGGAGCCTACTTAAAATTCCCTCTCTCTCTCTTTCTCTCTCTCTCTCCCTCCCTCCCTCTTTCCCCTCCTGGGCCTCTCTAAATGAATGGATAAATGAATGAATGAATAAATGAATAAAAATGAATGAATGAATAAATCCTACATTCTCTGGCTTGTAAACTGGCTTGTCTCTGTAAACCCAGATAGTAAAGTTAATAAGCACGCCCTTGGTGACAGAAAGTATTTTTTACTTACTACTTAATTTTAAAAGTATTTTAAGTAGGCTCCATGCCCAGTGTAGAGCCCAACCTGGGGCTTGAACCCACAATGCTAACATCAAGACCTGAGCTAAGATCAAGGGTTGGACACTTGATTGACTCAGCCACCCAGGCACCCTGACAGACAGTATTTTTTCCATTTTTTTTTTTTTTTTTTTGAGAGAGAGAGGGAGCAGGAGGAGGGGCAGAGAGACTCTGGAGCCGACTCCATGCCCAGTGCAGAGTCTGACACAGGTTCAGTCCCAGGACCCTGAGATCATGACCTGAGCCAAAAATCAGGAGTCAGACGCTTAACCATCTAAGCTACCCAGGCACCCCAACAGTATTTTTGAGTATACCGAACCAAGGATCAGATCCTGAACTAGAACAAATTCATGAATTTAAAGGAAGATTAGTGAGTATGTAAAGTGAAGGTTAGGGCATGCACTTCGCCACAGTAAAGAACTGGCATTACATTTTAGCAGGCTTATTTACTCAGACAACAGTTCTTGGGCAGGTGAAGTTACTTAGCATCTCTAAGTCTCAGTACTCACCATGTTCAATGGAGTTAATAGTACCTACCTCATCCTGCAAGGTGAGGACTTAGAGTAGAAGCAGCAAGGATAGCTAACGGTTACTGATCAGCCATTATGTGCAAACAGCTGCTGTAAGTCATATGTACGTGTAAAACAAGCAAGATCTCATGGATGAGACCCATCAATATGCCTGAGAAATTGAGACGTCTCGACAATGAGCTAAGAAGACTGTTATGTCAGGAGCCCATTGCCTTTTAATCTCAAGGAAGAGTAATTCAATGACTACTTGTGTTTATTGTTTATTTGGGTTTCTGTTTGTTTGGGGGTTATTTTGGTTTGTTTTTTGGTTTTTGGCTTTTGTCTTGTTGGTTAGAACAAGATATAACAAGCGTATCTTTGTTTATAGTTTTTGGTTTGGTATCCTTCTATTTTCCTTGTATTAAAAAAATTTCAAGTTCTTCCACATGATTAAAGAACTTCATCTAGAAACACTGGAAAGGAAAATAAAATATCAAAAAAGGATATTTTTAATCCTCCCAACTGGCTAATTTAAAGCTACAATTCATCCAGTTTCACCCAATCTGAGAAACTACATAATATCCCACAACGCTGGAACTCAGCAGCTCATCACGAATAGTAAAGAGCTGGATAAAAATCCTTTTGTGGCCTCTCTGACCTTGTGAGCTCTAAACACTTTTCTCATTCTGATCTTTTTTGTGCAGTTCAACTTGTAACAAAAGCGACAGCTTTCAGAAAGCAATGCTTCATCAGTAACCAGAATGTGGAGCTTATGAGCACAGGACCCTAGGTTCAACCAATTGGCTTCATGGACAAATTGGCTCCATGGAATACAAAATCCAATTCTCTAACTACAATCAGTACTCCTATCTCAAACCAGCACTCCTCCAAATACATGCCCTTAATTGTAGCTGTAAGTTGGTAAGAGAATACGGTATCTCAGCATAACCCTTCACTACTATGAGAAAGAGAACGATAGCACAGGACCCCCTGGTTTACCTCATACATACTTTGCATCAACTTTCCCATCTGGGGGACAAAGATATATTGAACATCTACTTGAACCTACAGAGATTTACATTCCAGTATGGCACTTAAAACACTTGTGAAACCACCAAACAACAATTCTGCAGAAGAAAATTAAAAATTTGTTTTAATAATCAAGGAATATAAGAGTTTACTGTAGGGCACCTGGGTGGCTCAGCGGGTTAAACCTCTGCCTTCGGCTCAGGTCATGATCTCAGGGTCCTGGGATCGAGCCCCACATCAGGCTCTCTGCTCGACAGGGAGCCTGCTTCCCTCTCTCTCTCTGCTTGCCTCTCTGCATACTTGTGATCTCTCTCTCTCTCTCTCTCTGTCAAATAAATAAATAAAATACTTAAAAAAAAAAGTTTACTGTGTAGCCATTTGTGTCAACCTGTTGGTCATTTAACTTGCAAGAGGACACGAAGTTAAGGACTGTATACCTAAGGAAGCCGACATCCCGAGAGCTTACGAGGTCAAACTGATACTGCATAGTTTAAAGATAGGAAAGTCAGGATCTGACCCAATTTTATGTAAGGTCAAAAATCACTGCTCTTAACCATACTAGTGCTATTTTCCCAATAGAACAGTACACAAAATACAGAGAAAACTAGGGACCTCAGTCTTTTCATGCACATGGCATCTACCGAATGTAGCAGCTTGGCGAGGAAGTAGCCTTTCATGCTAAGGGACTATCTGTGTCTTTTGTATGTGATTGCTTTGGATCAGAGAATTCGATAGTGGACTTCTATAAGATTGATAGGAACAAAGTGATCATTACTTTTCCAAAACTGCCCATTGCACCTTGGCAGGTATTTATGTTTTTCTCAAACAGGAGAATGCCCAGAAGCACTACCAAGAATCCAAATGCATAGGCCTTTTAGCAGGATTCTTAGGGGGCAACTTTATAAGTGCCTGAAATAATAACCAAAGCAATTTTTAAGATGTGTTCAAATAACAGTCGTGAGCACAGTCAGTTTGTTCCACCTAAGATGGATAAGAAAAGTAATTACCTGTAAAATACATAAAATATATATTGTCTACTCATCATTAACTCTGAACACCTTTATGCTAATGGATAGAATAAGACATGCTCCCAGCAATAAAGTGACATAAACAGCCTAAGACAGAGGGACACAAAGACCTCCCCAGCTGAGTGAATGACATCCCAGTAACCTTGAAGAATCCCTGTGACCAGCCATGGGCTTTAATCACCTGTGGAAGCAGTAAATTATGGGAGAAAACCCAATAGACACTAGAGACTGCTTTAGAGACATGACCTTGTCTTCACACAGTCTCTACCAAGGTGACAGCAAACCACATGCCAGGTGAAAAAATAGAGAAGCAAGGAAGAATATAAATGATAAGACCCAATGAAAAGTCAAAGTCACATTCTGCTGACTCCCAAGAATTTTTTTTTTAATTGCCAATCCTCCAAAGTTTCTAACATGTGGGGTCATTCAAGTTCTTTTTTAAAATGTTAAAAAAGCATTTCTGGAAAAGTTCGAAATCACAAAACTAGATTCTTGCTTTTACAATCTATTCATGTTTCCTCCTCCACAGTCTCCAGGAAGCACAGAAATTAAACTAATGTTTATTGAGTCCCTGCACTGTGCCAGGCAACTTATATACAGTATATATAGAAACACGTGTTCTCAATAAACTTTTTAGTACTTTCTCTTTCATAATCCACCCCTCCCTCCTAGAAGCAGAAATTATCCAAAGAGCCACTGCAAAAAGGCAAGCAGAATAAGAGGGCAGTATGTGTCACTCCTGATCTTGACATTATTCTGTTTGATGTCATAGCTTTGGTTGATGAAAAGGATTTTGAGAATAAGTCTGTGATTTTTATCAAGCACTTTTACTTTGCTTATGTCGACTTCAATAACAGAGAAAGAACTAGGTTGCCAATAGCTAAAACAATCATTAAAGTAATTTATAATGATAGATAGATATAAAAATAGGTAGATATATATAATCTCGACCATAGTCCCTCCAGGAAGATAAAGGAGAATCTAGTCTGGAAAAAATGAGAGGATAAGCATCCCTTAGATCTTGAGCTTGGTGGGGTTGAATCTTTGGCAAATGGAGGAGGGCTGTGTCCCAGCTACACACAGTGCCCCAGATGGGGGTCAGAGAGAAATAACTGAGGATAGGCTCTAAGGGTCTAGGCCATTAGAGTAGCATTAAAGGCCTCTGTGGGCCAATGGGGAGGAACTCTCAAGTGGAGAACTCTGAACTGGTCCAGAACAGTTCGGCAAGAAAAATAACAAAGGATCAGTCTGTGTAAAAAGCATCATCCAGCAGAATAAACAATAGTAGTAATAAAGAAACTATGGGCTAGCGACTAGGCCACTTTGTCACCTCTTCTTGTCCCAACACGAGTCTTAGAGAAACCTAAGAAGGAGGAGTCCCAAATCAAGACTAATAGTACATTCCTTACTGCCCTGGTAATTGACTAGACCAACAAGAACTATTTTTTCAATTAGCAATAATCGCGCCTTGGATAAACCTCATTGGCTACCATACTGCCACTGCACAAAGCTACAAGAACTGTTTTTTAAATAGATTAAGTTCTTTAACTCAAGCAATGCATGCCATGAGTTTTGAGGTTGTTCTCACCTCAGTTTAAGTACTAACTATGAAAGGGCGCCTGAGTGGCTCTGCCAGTTAAGTGACCAACTCTAATTTTGGCTCAGGTCACGACCTCGGGGTTGTGAGATCAAGCCCCATGTTGGGCTCTGCACTGAGAATGGAGCCTGCTTAAGATTCTCTATCTCTGTCTCCTTCTGCTCCTCTACCCTGACTCCCTCCTTCTATAAAAGCAAATTTAAAAATAAAATAATAGCTATGCATATGACCACAATTAAATGACTTAAATTCACTAAACTTTAGTTACCATATTTGTAAAATCATAACGTACCTTGAGGCAAAGGTATAAAAATTAGTAATTTGGGGCGCCTGTGTGGCTCACTTGGTTAAGCATCTGCCTTCGGCTCAGGTCATGATCCCAAGGTCCTGGGATTAAGCCCCGTGTTGGAATCCCTACCAGGCAAGGAGCCTGCTTCTCCTTCTCCCTTTGCCCCTCCACCCTTGCTCATGCTCTCTCTCTCACTTGCTTTGCTCTCTCTCAAATAAATGAATAAAATCTTCAAAAAAAATTAGTAATTCACAAATTGAGAGACATGTTGTGTGGCATATAATAGGTGCTCAATAAATGGCAGTTACTACTATCATCATCATCATCATCACCATTTTATAAATGTGCTCCATTATGCAGAAAAGGTGACCTTTCCATACAGGGAGCCTGTAGAAGGTGTTGTAGTATCCAAATCTGATCCCCTTCAGGACCAAGGAATTCCTGAACTGGGCTACCTGGCACGTGGATTACAGAACACACACACTAGCAGATGTTGGGAGAGCACATGTAGAACTGGATCTAAGGGTGCAGGAACATTAAGTTGGACAAGGAAGAATCTGTCGCTGTGGCAGCATTCCCCTGTAAGACAGGCTTTAACATTCTGCAAGGACTTCAGGAAACAGTGCTAACACTGCTCGGATGATGTTGGAAGCACAAAGAAAGTGATGGCCTACATTAGGTGAATGAGAACTATCAGGGGTGCCTGACTCTTGATCTCAGTTGAACTCGATGAGTTCGAACCACACACTGTGTGTAGAGATTACTAAATAAATAAATAAACTTTAAAAAAAAATCAGAAAGTCTTCAGTCATGGATAGAGGGGCTCAATGTAGAGGTACACGCTGAAAATTAACAACTGGTACAGCCAGGCATTGGAGTTGTGCGGAAAGTGGTAATGATATCTCTGGTGCCATGAGCAGTGGCAAAAGGCTTGGCTGGCTGGAGCAAGCATGGAAGGAAAAAGACTAGGAGACCTGGGACAGAGAAGTCTGAGAAAGAGGCGTGTGGACAGAGGAATAGACCCGAGGTCTGATACCTGTGTATTGGATACTATATATTTGCAAAGCACTGTGTAATCTGGCACCCAGAAGATCCACTGGAGCAGCCCTGGGTGCTGCCCTATCCAATGTGAGGGTGGGTCCTGCCCTCACATTCACTCACAGATAGTGTTGAAGAGCACTTCCCTGTAAACCTCCTGTCCTGGGTGCACATCTCTGAGTCTGTTTCCCAAGGAACCCAATCCAAGAAAAGGCTAATCATGTATAACTTAAAATGGACATGTTGTATGAAAGATAATTAATATTTTCATCATAAAACGTGTATTTTAAATCCCTATTTCCAAGAAGACTGAAGCAAGTGGCTAAAAGTTGTTACCATCACCACCCACCCTACACCTGCCAACCATACAAACACACAGACTCACAACTCACAGACACACCCACACACATATACCACTCATTTCTTGGAACAGAAAAGAACAGAGCAGTGGGCTTTCCTGAAAATCAGATTTCAGATTGGGAAAAAAAATCAAAATATAATGTAGGATGTATACAACATACATATCAGGCAATAAATGATTAAATATGTGTAATTTAACTTTATGATGGAATATTATGCCAAAAATGAAAACTGTCTCATGTAAGGATATTTAATGACATGTTATTACAAAGTTTGACATAATACACAGTGAATAAAATATATTATAAAACAAATATGATACTACTTCACACTCATTAGAATGGTTACTATCAAAAAACCCCAAACAAAACAGAAAACAACAAATGCTTATAATGATGTAGAAAAATTGGAACACTTGTGCATTGCTAATGGAAAGGTAAAATGATGCAGCTGCTAGAGAAAACAGTATGAGATTTTCCAAATAATTAAACATAGAATTACAACATAATCCAGCAATTCTACTCCTGGATATACACACAAAAGAACTGAAAACAGGATCATTCACAATAACCAAAAGGTGGAAATATCACAAATGGCCACTAACAGATGACCAAAAATGTGGTATATATGTATATATGTTGGAATATTACTCAGTCATAAAAAGGAGTACAATGTGGATATACTCTACAACATTGCTCTAAGTGAAGTAAGCCCTACACAAAAGAATAAATATTACATGATTCTGTTTCTATGAGGTACCTAAAATAATCAAATTAGTAAGTAGAAAGTAGTAAGTAGGGAGAGGAAGGACTTGGGGATTTATTTTTTAATGGGTACAGAATTACACCGTGGGATGATGAAAAACTTCTGGGGATGGATAGTGGTAATGGTTATACAGCAATGTGAATTCCTTAATACTACTGAAATGTATACTTAAAATAGTTAAATGAGCCAATTTATGTTATGCGTAATTTACAATAGAAACAATAATTTAAAAAACAACCAAATATGGTACAGTATGATACAATTTTTGTGAAAACATACCTAAGTTCTATAATGAGCATCTAAGAACACTTCCCTCCCCGCTTCTTCTTTCATTCCTTCAAAAACCATATATTAAACACTCACTCAGTGTCAGATCCTACATACTGGTAACACAAAGATCTCTCTTTTTTTTTTTAAACACAAAGTTTTCTAAGACAGAAAAGAATCCCTTAAAGAGCACACAGACCCAAAATTTAATATGAGAGAAGAGATCCTGAAGAGAAAATGTCACCACAATTTCATTAAAGGCTCTAATGAATATAAAGACATAATGTTGGGAGAACAATCAATTCTGCTGTTACTCTTCCCCCCGGAAGTTCTGGGATATTAGCAGTAGGGCTGGCATGGAGCATTTATACCAAAATATTTTTCAATAAAACAAATATTCTGAACACCTACCTCAAAGGATGTATTATGACGACTAATTCAAAGTTTGCACTTAAAAAACTTCTACTGTGGCCATCCACACTCCATGGAAATTTGTACTACGCATGTCTACTGGGGAGGATGCTCACAAACTCATAGATTTTCTTAAATTGAAAAGAAATCAGCAACAGGACGACTAATGAGAGTGCCAGAGTTAAGTCCGAGGTAAAGAGGAAACCACACCGGCATCAGGTGGCTGCTCTGAGCTCACCACTTCCTGTTTTCCCACTCTGGTTGGGGTGGGAAGCAGAGTGAAATCAGTAGCTTTTTTTTTTTTTTTAAAGATTTTATTTATTTACTAGAGAGAGAGAGACTGAGAATGAGAGGGGAGAAGGTCAGAGGGAGAAGCAGACCTCCCGCAGAGCCGGGAGTCCGATATGGGACTCGATCCCGGGACTCCGGGATCATGACCCGAGCCGAAGGCAGTCGCTCAACCAACTGAGCCACCCAGGCGCCCTCAGTAGCTTTTTATATCCATGTATATTAAGCTGGAAAAAAATGGAGGGACTTTGCTACTTGTGAAAATAAATAATAGATCTTGAATATAGGAGAGCCAAAAAAAAAAGCCATTTTTTTTCAATCATTCTCCAACATTAGATTTTCAGTTAAAGACATTACTGTATCCTTTTTCACCACTGTACCCCAATTTCCTATCCCAGTGTCCAGCACTTAATAAAAGTTGAAGACTTGTTGGTTGAATAAGGATATGTTGGAGAAGGAAGAAAGAGGTTGAGTATCCTTAGAGACTATATGGGGACTAAGGACTGATGTCATTTCAAAAGATGACATTTAGTGTCCAAATGCTATTTAGTGCTGGACACTGGACACTGCTATTTAGTGTCCAAAAAGGAGCAAAACACCTCCTTGTCTTAAAAGTGATTGGTGCAATTAAATGACAGCTGAGGGTTGAGAGACCTGTAGTTCATCATTGTTTGGTGGGAACCCTAGCAGTTTGTTGAGCTGTTATGTGATGAAACTGTATGTTTACTAGACTATGATAAACCTCTGAATTAAAACTAAAATATCCACAATATATAAATAAATAAACAATAAACATCTATACCTCTGGAAAGATAGTCTATTTAAAAATTAAAATAAGAGGGGTGCCTAGGGTCAGTTGGTTGAGCATCAACCTTCAGATCAGGTCACAATCTCAGGGTCCTGGGATCAAACCCCACAAATGGGCTCCCTGCTTAGTGGGAAATCTGTTTCTCCTTCTCCCTCTGCCCCTACTCTTCCCCACTCATGTTCTCTCTTTCTCTCTCTCTCAAATAAATATTTTTAAAAATTAAGAAAAAATACATATTAGAATAGAAAATGGAAAATATTTAACGTGTTAATGGAATACCTGGGTGGCTCAGTCAATTAAGCATCTGCCTTCAGCTCAGGTCATGATCCCAGGGTCCTGGGATAGAACCCCAGGTCAGGCTCCCTACTCAGTGAGGAGCCTGCTTCTCTGTCTGCCTTCCACTCCCCCTGCTTGTGTGCGCGCGCTCTCTCTCTCTGAAAAACAAATTAGTAAAATCTTTAAAAATATATATTTAAGAACACGGGAGGGAAAACTCTAAGGTTCTTTCAGAGCTATTTTTCCTGAATTCCACATGCATCACTGTGACTCATTGTGCTCTTAGAACCAGGGGAAGTATCTCAGAGTTTGTAACGTCTAGGATTATAACTGAATTTGTAGCGACCAGGTTTGCTCTGGAAAGATGATCAAATTGCATTAGAGAAGATAAAAAAGAGAAAAGGTTTCTACCATGAATAAGATTACTAATCTAAATATCCTCAGCTATGACATCAAATATCTAAGATTAATGAGACAATTAAAATCTCTCAGTTATTCAACATTCTTCTTTTATTGAATGAGCAAAGAGAAAACAGTATCAGTCTCTCATCTTTTTTTTTTAAAGATTTTATTTATTTATTTGACAGAGAGAGAAATCACAAATAGGCAGAGAGGCAGGCAGAGAGAGAGGAGGAAGCAGGCTCCTTGCTGAGCAGAGAGCCCGATGCGGGGCTCAATCCCAGGACTCTGAGATCATGACCTGAGCCGAAGGCAGAGGCTATAACCCACTGAGCCACTCAGGCGCCCCAGTCTCTCATCTTTTGATGGTTAATTCTATGTGCCAAATTGGCTAAGTTATCGTGCATAATTGGCAAACACCCATATAGATGTTGCTGTGAATGTATTTTTAGATGTGATTATTTAATTCAATAGACTTTACAAAAAAGAGATTACTCTGCATAATGCAGGTAAACCTCAACGACTCTTTTTTTTCTTTTAGAGTTAGGCCCAATTCTAACAAAATTTTATTAAGTATAACTGGACTAAACACATTACCAAATTAGATAAAAAAAGCAAGGCGTATGTGTTATTTTTTTAATCTTAATTTTTTCTTTTATTATTTTTTATTATTTTTAAAGATTTTATTTATTTATTTATTTGAGAGACAGAGAAAGTGAGAGAGAGCATGAGAGGAGAGAAGGTTAGAGGAAGAAGCAGACTCCCCATGCAGCTGGGAGCCCGATGTGGGAACTGATCCCGGAACTCAAGGATCATGTCCTGAGCCAAAGGCAGTTGCTCAACCAACCGAGCCACCCAGGCGCCCTTTTATTTTTTAAACATATAACATATTATTTGTTTCAGGGGTACGGGTCTGTGATTCTTCAATCTTACACAGTTCTCAGTACCCACCATAGCACATACCCTCCCCAATGTCCATCACCCAGCCACCCCATCCCTCCTACCTCCCCTCCACTCCAGCAACCCTCAGTTTGTTTCCTGAGATCAAGAGTCTCTTAAGGTTTGTCTTCCTCTCTGGTTTTGTCTTGTTTCATTTTTCCCTCCCTTCTCCTATGATACTCTGTCTTGTTTCTCAAATTCCTCATATCAATGAGATCATATAATTGTCCCTCAGATTGACTTATTTTGATGGCTGCATAATATTCCATTGTATAATATATATACCACATCTTCTTTATCCATTCATCTGTTGATAGACATATAGGCTCTTTCCGTGGTTTGGCTATCGTGGACATTGTTGCTATAAACATTCGGGTGCACGTGCCCCTTCAGATCACTACATTTGCATTTTTAGGGTAAATACTCAGTAGTGCAATTGCTGGGTCATAAAGTAGCTCTATTGTCAAATTTTTGAGGAATCTCCATACTGTTTTCCAGAGTAAGCCTCACCAACTCTTAAGAGCAAAGGTTCCCAGGGCACCTGAGTGACTCAGTGGGTTAAGCCTCTGCCTTCGGCTCAAGTCATGATCTCAGGGTCCTGGGATCGAGCCCCACATCGGGCTCTCTGCTCAGCAGGGAGCCTACTTCCCACTCTCTCTCTGCCTGCCTACTTGTAATCTCTCTCCTCTCTGTCAAATAAATAAATAAAATCTTAAAAAAAAAAGAGCAAAGATTCCCAAGGTAGAAAGAATTCTCAAAACTGCAACATGGAAACCCTGCCTGAATTTTCACCTTGCTGGCCTGCCCTACAAATTTCAGACTTGTCAGCCTCCACAATAGCATAAACCACTACCTTAAAATAAATCTCTCTCGTTCAGATATATATGAATTCTGCTTCTCTGGAGAACCTTTACTAATACAATTATATTAACACTATCATAAATGCTTTATTTCTGGTCATTTAGTAAGTATGATTCTTCATTTAGAATTTGGGGAGAAAGTTCTAGAAGATGCATCAAATAAACTCTCTGCTCAGTCATTCCCAATTTAAGTTCATGATGTTGCCTGAAGCATACTGTTTCTGGATCTCCAAATATATTGCAGTCTTCGACTTGGTTTTCCATTACCAAGAAAATTTTAGGGATATGAAATTTTAGAATTAAGTTACAGTTGAAGAAACAGACTTAACTCAGACAATAAGAGCGATAATAATGGTAGAGGTAGTAGCAGTAGTCATAATCATAACAATGGTTCACATAACTAAAAAATATAAAGTGGATCTGACTTCAAAACTTAATGGCTTCCCACAGCATCATCAAGATTCCTGAACCATCCTTGACTTTGACTTTTTCAGTGGAGAATTTGCTTTCAGAGACATTCTCTAATATGGTAGATCCCATGCAATTCCAGCATTGTCTCATCCTACATCTAACAACTCCCACTGGAAATTCTCAATAATTCAAACAAATTTCCAGAAAACACTCTAATGGTCTCCTGTTGTCATCCACCTGTATCTAAATAAATCACTACTGAGAAGATAGAATATGCTGACTAGCCAAGAACAAGTCACTTCTTAAAATTTGGAATGTAGGGAGGAAGGGAATAACACTGCTGGATTAATGTAGGACACAAATTAGAAAAGAGAAAAATACTAAAGAAAATTCAAAATGCCAGCGAATAATACGACTTTCAAAGAATAAAAAATTTAAAATAGAGGGTAATGTTCTAGTGGGCATACTTAACCAAGAGGTCTCTAACTGGCAGTTTCTAAAATGCCCATGAGGTACTCCCTGGAATACCCACCTTGTGTTAACCCATCCTCTTGAAAGAAACATCATCAGAACCTGTGAATATGACAGAATATCACTCCCATGATTATGGTGCATTATATGGCAAATAAGGATTTTTCAGATATAATTAAAACTCCCTAATCAGTTGACTTTAAGTGAATCAAAAGGGGGATTATCCCAGGTAGAGCTGACCTAATCAGATGACAACTTTAAAAGAGACTAGAAGCATCAGAGAGTTCTTGCACTAGAAAGCCATGAATTGTCTTTTGGATGGGGCCTTATTCCTTGCCTAAGACCACAGGGTGGCCTTTAAGGGCTGAGAACTACTGTTAGCCAACTATTAACATGAAAATTAGGGTCTTGGGGCGCCTGGGTGGCTCAGTCATTAGGCAGCTGCCTTCAGATGGGGTCATGATCCTAGGGTCCTGGGATAGAGCCCGGCATCGAGCTCCCTGGTTGGCGGGAGCCTGCTTCTCCCTCTCCCATTCCCTCTGCTTGTGTTCCCTCTCTCACTGTGTTTCTGTCAAATAAATAAAATCTTAAAAAAAAAATTAGAGTCTTGATCATTTTATAACCCAAGGAACTGAATCTGGCCTCTCAGTTGCCTAAATGAAACAGGAAAAACTCTCTAAAACTACAAATGAGACCACAGCACTGACCAATACCAGTTATGCAGGGAATTCTGACCTACAGAAACTGTAAGGCAACTTGGTGGTGTTTTAAATTCATGGTAATTTGTTATACAACAATAGGAAATGAACACAAGGTCACTTCTTAAATTCCTGTTTCCATTTCCAAGACAGAAAACACAACATACAAAAGTGTACTCCGTGTCTGTTAATAATGAGAACTGCAGTATTAGAAACAAAGGATTTTCTTTGAGTATTTTTAGTTTCCAACAGGGGCAAATATGATAATTTTGAGATCTGAAATGTGCTGTTGTCTGTGTTATGCCCTGCAGCTGAGTTTTAGGCATACTTTTCGGCAAAATGATCTGAGTGTTCATATTGCTTGCTGAGCTAAAGAGAAAAAAATTTGATTGTTTACTTTGTAAAAGTTCTTTTCTATC
This sequence comes from Nasua narica, assembly GCA_028533885.1. Taxonomy (NCBI): domain Eukaryota; kingdom Metazoa; phylum Chordata; class Mammalia; order Carnivora; family Procyonidae; genus Nasua; species Nasua narica. Next base: position 146,139,610 of record CM052799.1, read on the forward strand.
ACAAAGAGCAATCTACATTTCTTAAAATCAATTAAGTTCTTTTAAAGTTATGCCTTCTTATCTGAAAGTCAGTAGCAGGAGAACGCCTCCTGAAGCCTTAATACTCAAAAGAGATCTAGGAAATGAAGAAAATGCTTCTAAAAAAACGTCTTTTCCTGCTGAACAAATGTACAGGAATTGTAAAATTTTAACCAAAAATAACACATTTTGGATGAACCAGGAGCCAAAAAAGATGTTTTGTTTTCTCCCTGAATCCTCTACTTTCTGACCCTGTGACCTTGGGAGAAACTCTTCTACAAAAGATTGAATAAAACCCAAAAATTGGATCAGTGAAAGGAGTCCATGAAAATGATGTATGTTAGGTGCTTTATGAATTCCAAACCGCTGACTAAAACTAAAACACAGGATAATGTATTTATTAAGTGGAAGGTTTTTCTCCTCCTCCAAACAGTATATTCTAGATACCAACATGCTCTGAAGGTAAGCCTTTTAGGAATGATGAAGCACTGGGTGTCAATGATCCTTGGACTGCATTGTAGAATGTGCTCTACTGGGATGTTGATACTGGAAAACAAATTACACTCATCAGCCTGTTAAATAAAACTTAACCTCATACATTACAGTGCTTGTAAACTTTGTAAAATTTATGTATAGGGACACATTTAAATGTTTAGTAAATTGAAGCCAATTATTAACTAATTATTACTGGCCAGAGTCTTGAGTTACTAGTGTAATTAAGGTCATTTGTATAAGAACGAATCTTGATACAGGGGGATATCTTTCTTTTTCTTTCATTTTTTTTTTTAAACTTCCTTTGACCAGAGTTTAATAGGAATCCAAAATCCTTTATATCCCAATAGGCACAGTGCCTGTGAGTTTGAGAGGATTTCAAGTAAAATGGTGATTCAAACTTCTCACTGCTCTTTTTACATAAAAATGCAGTGAAAACATTTCTCCATTCTCTGGGTAATATTCTTGAGGATGCCTTATTGCTATTGTCGGAGAGGAAGACCTCACTCTGCCCTATTGTCCTTCCAACTGGATTTATTTTTTTTTTAAGATTTTTTTTATTTATTTGACAGAGAGAGAGATCACAAGTAGGCAGAGAGGCAGGCGGGGGGGGAGGGGGGGGAGCAGGCTCCCCCCTGAGCAGAGAGCCCTATGCTGGGCTGGATCCCAGGACCCTGAGATCATGACCTGAGCCGAAGGCAGAGGCTTTAACCCACTGAGCCATCCAGGTGCCCCCCAACTGGATTTAGACTCAGATTGACATGAGACAGATTAACAGGAGAAAAATCCAATTAAATAGGCATGTATGTACAGGGAATACACACAGACATGCATTCCAAAGACAGTGAGGCAATAAATAGGAAGCTTTATGAGCAAAGGAGAAGGGTAGGGATCTGGGGATACAAAAGAGGGAAAACTCACCAGCAAGAAGTTGAAAAGGGGTGTTTAGAGAAAACAAAGTTGCTCTATCATGCACATAAGTTCCTGTGAATACCCTTCTTCCTGTTGCAGGCTCTCCTTTCCAATGTAAATTTAGTCAGTTATGGGGGCAGGGAAGAGCTTTTCCTGCATCTGTTGGGTTTTTATTACTTTCGACTTGAAATAATCTGTATGCCAATGTGGCACATTTTGGGCATCTCATCTTGTACCCCTTTGCTATCCTGGCTTCCTTCCAAAAAGTTTTCTGGTAACATTCATTCATTCATTCATTCATTCATTCATTATTTATTTATTTTAAAGATTTTGTTTATTTATTTGAGAGACAGAGAAAGTGAGAGAAAGCATGAGAGGAGAGAAGGTTAGAGGAAGAAGCAGACTCCCCGCAGAGCTGGGAGCCCAATGTGGGACTCGATCCTGGAAATCAAGGATCATGACCTGAGCTGAAGGCAGTTGCCCAACCAACTGAGCCACCCAGGCGCCCTCTGGTAACATTTATTTAAAATGAAGCTTGTATCCCATTATATACACTATCTTGCTATTCACAGGAAGTAAGGAAGTTTCTCTATAAATAAGTCTCACACAGAGACTTCAGGGATACCTGTGGAAGTCTGACCATTTCATTCTGCAATTCAGACATCCAGAATGAGATTTCCCCTGGACTCTCCTTGGATCCTACATTGTTCTGGACGGAAGTCATTCTTCCACTAACAGGGACTCCACCAAGTGTAGGATATTTGTGAGTCCCTCCTCACTAGTTTATCTCAATGATACAAAATTCTCTATTTCCAAGAGATAAATACTTAGAGCAGAAAGATAAAATTTATTGCAATATCTGCCTTGCTGTGTTTTTAACAAAAGTCCTTACAGCTAGAAAATCCTTTTAACTAGAGTTATTTGATCAGATCAGAACAACTCAGTGCCTCCAGCTCACCAAACATAGATCCTAAAGTAAGAAGTAAACCAGCCAGTATTGCCTTTTCCCACAAATCAGACTTTGGAACAAGAGGAAATCGTACAAAAAAAAATAAAAAGAGGAAAACATATAACATAGGACTATAAACTTGTAGAATAGTCTAGGTTTAATCTATTGAGTCCCTATAGTATTTTGAAAGTTGTGGTAATGACAGATGGGCTGTCCTGATTAATAAAATGATGCAGAAATCAATGGGTCAAATTCAGGATTATTTAACATTATTTAAATTAGCTATTTAAAGCATGCTACACCTTTCCAAGTGAGATTTGCATTGGAGAAATGGGGGGGCGGTGGGGGCAGGACTCAAATGCAGATCTTAGCATTTCAGTAAAATTGAGTTACTCTTTCATTTGTGTATCCGGGGGCAAATAATTCTAGCAGTTTAAAAAAAAAAAGGAAAGTAATACTCAACGCTAAAAGATTAAATATAAAATGATAATGCTATTATAATTGTTGTCATTTATTGCTATTGCTTTCGTGTTCAGCTTTCTCTAAGCTCCTATACCTATTATTATTCATCATTTTCCAATTGTGTACATTAGGCAATGTGCAAGGAGCACATACCCAGTCCTATGTGCCATTCGGGAGATTGTTCCTCACCATCCTAATCCATCCGTAATACTCTCTAGATTCGGGGGCAGAGAAGACTCTGTGGAAAGATGTTCCAGAAATTAAAGGAAGAACTCAGGGACCAGCTTTCTGAGCACTCTTTCTAGGAACTCTGATAAAATTACAAGAGGAACCATAAAGCAGGTGCAGGGTGTGGGTGCAATAAAATGGAATGAATTAATCTATCAGGCAAGGCAACCGCCTATTGAGATCTTTCACTCACCCACTGACAGTTTGAGGCAGAGATCTGCTACTGAAGGAGCAGAGCAGAGCTAGCTCATTTTGCTTACACCCGCCTTCTTGTATGTGGTCCCTGCAGGACCTGCCTCTGGGAGGGTCAGAGTGTGGCTCAGCCCTCCCTTGAGCTGATTGGCCCAGACCGCCAGTGGGTTGAGTTTGGGTTAGGCAATAGGAATGCAGAACCCCTGACAGGGAAAGAATATAAACCCCGCCTTTTGCCCGCCAAACTTGCGCACCAACTCTGGCCAGGGTGATAGGCTAGTTCAAACAGTTACTAAGCAACTTCCTGTGTGTTACAATCTCATTGGCCACTGGCCCCTCTAAAACTGTTGTGCTTTTGAAACTCGCTCTCTTTCTCTACACCACGCCACTGCGTCAGTGAGTGTGGGAGACTGAGCTCAAGCTAGCTTGCATAAAGGACTCTTTTGCTTTTGCATCGGACTCGGCTCGCTGGTGGTATTTGGGGAATCTCAAAATCTGGGCATAACACTATCTCATTTATTGAGTCACTTGGCTGCTATATGTATCACAACATAGTAAGTGCTAATAAAGATGAAACAAATTAACCCATGTATGAATACAATCAGTGCCTAATAAACATTCCTTAACCTCCAGAAGCTTACAAGATTTCACAAAGGTAAGATACTGGAGAGAGCTAAGTAAAAGGGAAAAAAAGGATATTGAAGCAGTGTCACATGGTAGAAAGAGTGGAAGCTTCTACCAATATCAAATTGTATTATAAAGCTACATAAATTAAAATAGTGTGTTATTTGTGTAAGACTAGACAAATAGATAAATGAAACAAAACAGAGAACAATGTCACAAATAATCATGTAAATGTAAGTGAAAACAACAAGGAGATACCACTTTCTAATGAAATTAAATGTCTGACAGGATCAACTGCTGGCAAGAATGGTAAGAAAATTAAACCCATCCAGAAAGCAGGACATTAGAATAGCCACTCTAGAATGGCAATTTGGCAGCATCTAGAAAAATCCAAAATACTTGAGCCCTGTATGACCCAATAATTCAATGTCTAAGTGTTTTCCTATACTTTTCATAGAAATTCTGCCCAAAGAAACACATTTAATATGAACAATGTGGGGTTCCTGGGTGGCTCAGTGGATTAGCCCCTTGTCCTCCTCTCAGGTCATGATCTTAGGGTCCTAGGCTCTAGCCCTGCATTAGGCTCTCTGCTCAGCAGGCAGCCTGCTTCCCCCTCTACCTCTGCCTGCCTCTCTCCTATTTGTGATCTCTTTCTCAAATAAATAAAATCTTATAAATATATATATGCATGATGCATCATTTTCATAAAATCTTGATATTTTACACTGAAAATGTAATGGTAATTGATCAGAGAAGAGTGTTATGATAAGTAGGGCAATAGATTTACGATTCAAATAAAATTTGATGATTTACTTAGAATTTCATTGCAGGAAGGGAAGGGGGTAAATATTTAGCACCAGAAACTCAGCAAACACCATACCTGAATATTTCCTTAATATCAAAATCATAGGATTTCTTTATTATATAGGTACTTACTAAAAAAGTGTCCTCCAAGAATTTTCTTTAATTTTCTGGAGAAGAGAAGCCTCTGACATTCAGCAAGATGTAACGACAGCAGGAAAACTCACCATCAGATATTAGTAACCTTCAAAAGATTATTTAAAAGATATCCTTGTAGGCTCTGCCTGTGGCTCAGGTCATGATCTCAGGGTCCTGGGATCAAGCCCTGCATCGGGCTCTCTGCTCAGTGGGGAGCCTGCTTCCCCCGCTATCTCTGCCTGTCTCTCTGCCTACTTGTGATCTCTCTCCTCCCTGTCAAATAAATAAATAAAATTTAAATAATTAAATAAATAAATAAATAAATAAATAACATGTAACCTTGTAAAATAAGCTTGAAATGGGATTAGGGTGACTCTCCAATAAAACGTAAGTAGCTATTATCTTCTTAAAACTTCTCTTAACTACTTCAAGATAACACTGATTTAATGAGGATTATTTTTCTTTTTTTTTTTTAGATTTTATTTATTTATTTGTTTGTTTGTTTGTTTGTTTATTTAGATTTTATTTATTTATAAAAGAGAGCCCGATGTGGGGCTCAATCCCAGGACCCTGAGATCGTGACCCGAGCCAAAAGCAGAGGCTTAACCCACTGAGCCACCCAGGCGCCCCGAGGATTATTTTTCATCAGTAGACAAATAAAATGTACATTTATTCAATTTATTTATATGAATGAAATTGATCTATATGTATCAGCATGGGGACAGAGCTAAGTAAAACGAATGGTGTAGTATATTTACATGCATTATTGAAAAATAAGGAATCTAAAGTTTTAGGCTACACATACATGTAGGAAAACCATGAGCTGAAAGAATACACACTAAATTCATCATGAAGATTGTCTCTGAGGAGGGAAGAAAGGCAATGGGATGGGGGGATTTAAATTTATCAATAATATTTATTTTAAATATATCTTTTATATTTAAAAATCCGAAGAAAAAAATTTTACATTTCTTGATTGTCATGACAGGTATACATATAATTGTTTAATTGTTTATTCTTTCAACTGTCAATTTTGGCTTCATGTATTAGTGGCTGTGTTGTAAGATGTATATACATTCATAATGTTATCTTCACGCTGTCATGACACTTTACCATAATGCAATGTCCTTGTCTCTAGTAATATTGCTTACTTTAAATTTTATTTTATTTATAATATAAATACAACCATTCCAGTTCTCTCAGGCTTACTGTTCATGTCATATACATTTTTTCATCATTTTATTTTCTACTTTTGTGTATCTTTCAATCTGTCTCTTACAGAAAGCATGTGGTTGGATTTTTCTTTTTAATCCAGTTTGATAATCTTTGCTTTTTTTAAAAAAAAAAAAGATTTTATTTACTTATTTGACAGAGAAAGATACAAGGAGCAGGAGGAGTGGGAGAGGGAGAAGCAGACTCCCCACTGAGAAAGGAGCCCAATGTGATGCAGGGCTCCATCCCAGGAACCCGGGATTGTGAGCCCAGCCAAACGAATACACTTGACGAACACACTTGACGGATGGGCCACCCAGGGGGCCCGGTTTTGCTTTTTTTTTCTTTTTTTAAGTCTCCATGTCATTTATTTATCCCCTGATCTTTATTATTTCCCTCCTTCTATTCACCTTAATTCTTTATTTTATCTTTTTGACATAATAAATAGTGTATTATCTAAGTGCTATGTCTTTTTAAAATAAGCCATATCTAAAATATTCAGCTAGAACTAGTTCAAGTGTATTTCCAAGAAAGACTAGCTTTTCAGCATAATTTTGGGGTAGAATCCTAAGAGACATGTTGAATTTGTGATTCAAAATAACATCTATTCAATGTAGGGTGAAAAAACTATTTTCACTTTCAAGTACAATATTTATGAAAATTTATTAGTTATCAATTTAATGTTCAAAATGCACCATTAGGGGGTATAGCTCAGTGGTAGAGCATCTGACTGCAAAATGCATCATTAGCATTGTGATGTGTGTATCCAAACCCATCAAAAAGTACTTTTAAAAATTAACTTAGAAATTCAGATTCATATGCCCATTTCAATGGATATAATTTCAACCTATAAATAAGCTACATATTAATACATGTTTAACAGATGCAGAAAAATTAATCTAGAACTTCAGAATAATCATGCAAAGTATGATACTATCCTTAAGATGTCTAGGTTATAGGATTATAGTGCTATATACCTTCATAAAGAAAATTATTAATGATTCATAGAGTCCCTGAGTATTAAAAATGCAACTGGATTTTATTGTATATAAACCTAATCTTCAATAATATGAATATTTTAACACATGTCGACCAAACTATTAGATTGATATCTCTATTTTTTAGATATACATGCTTTCCTATGGTATTTAGCTAATATACTGGCACATAAATTAATATTATATATTGCAGGGAAACAATTTTCAAATTTGATATTTTTGAGTATATGCTTTCATTTAAAGGTTGCGTAGATTATGACTTTGACTTCTGTGTAAGAACATGGTGCTAGTCATTGCTAGGGTTTTCTAAGGATCATGAAGGGAAGTGTGCCTGAGTCCTAACATTGTTGAGCCTAGCCTTTTTGAAACAACTCTAGACTTCCTGCAATGCAAGATAATATCTGTCTTTATTATTTAGTTCACTTTTAATTGGATATTATATTAGATACAGTCAAAACCTTCCTAAAGATTATATAACCATGTAATTTTTCTTGGAATGTAAGAATTGTTCTACTCACTCACCAACAGGTTAAAAGAGAAAATACTGAAAAGAAGTGGTGGATAAAACCGAAATTCACATCCTTAAAGAACATTGTAGCCAACTATGAATTGAAAGAAATTTTTTTAAGGTTATCTTCCAGAAGGTCATTCCTAATGAAAGATCACAACTATTCATTTTTTAATCAGAACAAAAGAGGAGGGGCGCCTGGGTGTCTCAGTCAGTTAAACATCTGCCTTCTGTTCAGGTCATGATCCCAAGGTCCTGGGATTAAGCCCCAAGTTGGGATCCCTGCTCAGTGAGGAGCCTGCTTCTCTTTCTTCCTCTGTTCCTCTCCCCATTCATTCTCTCTTTCTCTCTCAAACAAATAAATGAAATATGGGGGGGAGTCTTTTAGAACAAAATTTTCAATTAAAAAAAAAAGAGGATTATCCACTCTAATACTTGCATCATTATACTGGAGATTCTAGTCTCTGTAGTCACACACACACATAAAAAATGACATATAAATATTAGGAAAAAGGCCAAACTCTCACTAATTGCAGTTGATATCAGAGAATCAAATACTTAGAAAATTCTGGAATAACTGCTACGTAAGAGACTGTGTAACCACAGGCCTTGCTAATTTAAATACTACATGGCTGACATACTTTTTTTTTCACCGTGCAAGCATTTATCGGGTATCTCCTACGTGTCAGTTACTGTGCTAGATCTTGGAGAGTCAAGGCAAGCAGCACAGCACATTCCCTGACATTTATGGAATCATGTCTAATATGAGAGACAGACACTAATAAAATATTTACACTAAAATAAATCACAGAGTGTGATCAGTCCCGTTAATGAAATGTACAGTGATCTATAGGAGAACCAAACTTCATCTGGGAGACTGAAGAAAACTCATGACAGCAGGGATTTAAATAATGATGAGACACTAATTAGATGAGGCAGAGGAAGGAGGAGAAAATGTTTCGTAAAGAAAAATGACACATGCAATGGCACTTGGAAGGAGCACAGCCCATTAGAGAAAGTGAAACAGGCCCAGTGTGTTTGAGAGACAATTCTCCACAGTATTTATGGACACCCTGTATTACCTGCTGTGCCGACTCTCTTTCCAAGGATGTTTGTATAGCAACAACCATGGAAGACAGAGATAGTGTCTCTCTCTAGGGCAAAAGAGTCTATTTGTTTCTTGACCAGAAGAATAAAAGTATCTCCCTCCAGGTCAAAGCCTGGACAAGTTTGCTAGCAGCCTATTTATAAGATTGAGGCTTTCCTAGGCTTATGGTTAGTCAGTGATTTAGACCCACTGTGTGTAAGGCATCTACCTCATCAGGCCTCCGTCCATATCACTCTCATGGTACTTGGGAGTCAGAAAGGCCCAAGATGAACAAGAATCTACCTGTTGTGCCGTGCACAATAATATCCTCTGTCTCTGACCCAAGAATCTTGTGTCTTCTGCCAACATCCATGACTCTGTGGCAGACTACATGATTAGCTCTCAAGTAGCATAAAACTTACGTCCCTTCACATTTCATGGCAAGTGTGAGGGAAATAAAGACAACTTGGGAGTGAACGGCAAAATACAACTCTGGAAGGGAAAGCAGGATCTTATGATATGTGGTCAAGAGTAAGACTGCAAATATTTAACCACCATCGAGCAAAGACACCACCCAATCTGAATCAATTTAAGAGAATCACAAAAGCTATTAACAAATCAATACGGTCTTGGGGTTGTATAACTGCTGAATATGCACCTTAGCCATGAATATCCTATTTTTATCTTAAGGAAAATACAAAATGATCAGAGGATGTTTAGCCAGGTTGTGATTCTAACATCTGATTTTCCAAAAGATTACTCTGACGACCGTTAAATGTCACTTTTGATCACAGATTTGGATTCTGAACCAGAGGAGCAGAAAAATATTAGACTACAAAGACACTAATGGAAAACTGGAAATTTTTATCAAAGTCTATAGATAATAGTATTATACTTTTGTTTCTGATTTTTAATCATACTGTGGTTATATAAAATGATTTCTCATTTTCAAGAAATACACACTGAGGTGTTCAGAGGTAAGGATGTACAATGTTTGCAATTATTCTCTAAAAGTTACCCTCAAGGGAGGTAACTGGGTGGCTGGCTCAGTTAGTTAAGCATTGACTCTTGATTCCAGCGTGGGTCATGATCTCAGGATTGTGGAATCAAGCCCCATGCCGGGCTCTGCACTCAGCAGGGAGTCTGCTTGAGATTCTCTCCCTCTCCCACTGCCTCTCAGCTTGTTCAGTATTCTTTCTCTCAGATAAATAAATTTTAAAAAAAGAAGTTCCCCCCAAAAAGTATAAAAATAAAAAGCAAGAAAGAGGAAGGAAAGGAAGGAGAGAGGCAGAGAGGGAGGGAGAGAGGGAAGATAGAAGAAAAGGAGGGAGAGAGGGAAGTAAGGAGGGACAGAGGAAAAGAGAAAAGAATAACTAAGTATAGTAAAATGTTAAGATCTGGGAAATCTAGGTGAAAGTTATATGGACCATTTTTATTTTTGAATCTTTTTTATAAATCTAAATTTAGCTCAAAATAAAAACCTTAAAATAAAATATTACTTTATGAGAAATGTTTTAGAGGGAATCATATAGTAGGAAAGGAAAGTGTATGTCTAAAAAATAATCTAATCTCTACATGAAAATCAAGTATATTATCTCCTGATTTAGTTGCCTTCTACCTTCCCACAAGAAGTGATCCGGTCATCCGTTTTCCATTGATCTTCTATTATTCAGACATTCTTAATATTTTTGAGCAGTTTTACTCGAGCCTTATTATCTAAAAAGGATAAAGGTTTTCCTTCTTCCTCTTCTCAATTTTCACTGAAGAGTATTTTCCTAAAATCTCTATTTCTGAAAACTGATTCCATTTCATTTAAAATTTCCTAGCTTTCCCCCTGCAAAGCCATGTGCTTTTATTTCACATTGATGACTTAACCTAATTTCCACACTTAGTGACAGCCTCATCTACTTCTCCATTGCTTTGTGCAGCTCTGAAATTAACCAACTTTATGTCTTGTTAGCTTGCCCAGCATAGTCCCATCTGCAGACTTAATGAGCAATCTCTCCATTCCATCACCAGGGAAGATGCTAATTATTAAATTATAAGGTAAAGTATGAAAAATCAATGTCTCCCTCTCCATCCTCCCTTTAACTCTCCTCTCTTTTCTATTTCTCTCACACACACACATACATAGGGGTACATGTAGGCTAATTCTAAACTCTTAGAAAGATTAGAGAGAATTTCAATAAAGATCTATCTGCTTCCTGGGTGCATTTGTGCTATGCTATTTGTGGCTATTCCACTGACTAAAAAACAACAAGATTTTATAGAAATATTTATTTCTAAAATTTTGTTAAAAGGCAAATGTTTAGGGATCCCTGGGTGGCTCAGCTGGTTAAGCGCCTGCCTTCAGCTCAGGTCATGATCCTAAGGTCCCGGAATCGAGTCTCACATTGGGCTCCTTGCTCAGCAGGGAGCCTGCTTCTCCCTCTGCCTGCCACCTTCCCCTGCTTGTGCCCACTCTCTGATTAAAAAACAAAATTTTAAGAAAGTATATGTTTCTATGTAAGGACTTTATATAGTTATATTTTATATACTCATTAAATATATTAAATTTAAATTTTATATAGGGGCACCTGGGTGGCTCAGTTGGTTAAGCAACTGCCTTCGGCTCAGGTCATGATCCCGGAGTCCCGAGATCGAGTCCCACATCGGGCTCCCAGCTCCACGGGGAGTCCGCTTCTCACTCTGACCTTCTCCCTTCTCATGCTCTCTCTCACTCTCTCTCTTTCCTAATAAATAAATAAATAAATAAATAAATAAATAAATAAATAAATAAATAAAATCTTTTAAAAATTAAATTTTATATAATTAAATTTATTTTCTATTTTTATATATACTAGGACTTAGGATCTCCTGGAGTCATAGAGTCTCACACTTGATCAACAGAAGCACTGCCATCTGTAGCCTATTTGCAGCTAGACTGTAACATGCTGAAAATTGGGTGAGTTGTCTAAGTGTCAGAGGCAAAGAGAGCTCAGCTGGCCTTTTGTTACCTCAGCGGAGGTTGCAGAGAAGCTGGAGGGGCTGCTGGGTCATCAGCTAACCTTCACTGTAACACAGGAACCTTAGGTCTGGATGAGCTTTTTCCCTAGGAAGAAACACTGTGGTTGACTCCTAACCTCACCTTTGTTTTTCCCCAGTGGAAAAAGTATTATCAAAAGCACGTTTTATTGAAAGGAGCCAGAAACAAGGCCAAGAGCTCCAGAAGTCCTGGGTCCCCATTCCTTCCCAACCCCTTATCATTCTTTGTATACTGACGGGATACACTCACTCTTGAGTAGCAAAATCGACCTCAGGATATTAGCAAAACCAAAGCAGAAAGGATTAGAGAAGCCAAATGTATCTTTAGAAAGAAATCAGATGACAGTAGCATCTGCCATTTCAATCACAAAATCGGATCCTGTTTTAATAACATTAGGGCAGTAGTTAGCATTATCAATGAAACAAATGTTTGTCCTATAGAATTTGCAGCTGAGGGGCTGGGGCAGGAAATGGCATACAACCAAGCTCAGCAGAGTAAGTGTAATTAACATGAGTACTGCATTTGGGTCACTCCATGGACTGCACAGAGGTAGAGGGATGAAAGCAGGCAACCTTTCACTTTGCCCTTCATCCCTACCATTTTCTGTTTCTGTGTAACAGGTGGCTTCTCAAAATTAATTTGAGAATATAAAAGTTGTCACTATCTGACAAGCTGTTGAGCACTTGGTAAAAATAAATAGAATTTTTTTAAAAAGCTTGTCATAACCAAGGGGAGAGCACCTGGGTGACTCAGAGCTACCTTGTTAATTGGATACTTTAGCCAAGAATCTAACCAGACAGCAGGGGGAATTTTTGAAGCAGGGAAATTCCTGATATAATCCTGTCTTTTTCCTCGGAACCCATTCCATAAATTATCTTGCTTTTGGACCTATTACCTTCTTATCACCAGTGAGAAGGAAGGGCTATCTCCTGCCAGGTGCTAAGTTTTCTCACTCCCGAGCTGTCCCATAGATACCTTCCAGCCACAGAGGGGAAAATCACGTTCCAAGCTCTTTCTCCTGTCCCCTCTACCACTGCACGAACCACTGCTCTCCTGGTTTTCTAGTCCTTCCTGACTGAATCGAGGGAAAAATTAAGTTCCAAGCGTTGGCAGCCCAGATTTCAAAAAGGGTATCATCTCTTCTTTAAAGTCATGGTCGCCTGGGTGGCTCAGTCGGTTAAGCATCTGCCTCTGGCTCAGATCGTGATCCCAGGGTCCTGGGATCGAGTCCTGTGTTGGGCTCCTGCTCCATAGGGAGCCTGCTTCTCCCTCTGCCTCTGCCTCCCTCTCTCTGTCTCTCATGAATAAATAAGTAAAATCTTTAAAATAGAAATACAGTCAGAGCAGGCACTGACAGGCATAGTGGTATGGGAAAGTCACGCACAATCCCAGTCCCTAACCCATCTTGCCAGCATGGCAGTGTCTGAGCACATCCGTGCAGAAAACCCCGCTGCTAGTCCACAGGAAGTAGGTATTTCTCGTTCTATGTCATTAAATAATTACAAACTAACTTTTAAATTGTAGAACATTGATCTCTGTTCTCAAAAAAATTATTAACTCATCAAAGGAGTTCTCTACCTCTTTCTCTGTGTTTAGGTCCTTGTTCATGTTAAGCTTTTATTTTTTCTCCCCCCTTCCCCCCCCCCCATTTGTTACTTAAGTTTTTCACATTCACAGTCTTGCAGATTTTCTGTTCCTAAGCTGAGAGACCCCAACCCACAGGCTGCTCTTTGTTAGCGTCGATCATGTTCTCTCGAAGGCTCTCTTCCCAGCCTCTCCAGTGTCCACCTAGATCTCATTTAGTTCCCCAGCCGCACTATGACATAGATGATCAGTCTTGTTTTAGGACAAGAAAACAAAAGCTCACAGAAGTGACGAATATCTGCTCCCAGGTGACATGCTTACTTCCTTAAGAGACGATTCAAATTTCCAGATGCCAAACTGCATGCTTTTCCTAACCCACTAAATTGTTGGGTTTGCACCGGAGACTGCGTATGTTTCCCTTCAATAGGTCACAAATCAAAAGCTGTTTTCTTGCAGATTTTTCTGATTAGCCAAGAACCACTAATTATACTACTGCATCTCATTTCCAGGCCAGTAAGTACATTCAAAGGATCAAACTCATGAATTTGATCCTTCTCAGTAGATCATAAATCCCTTGAGAGCAAAGATCTTTTTTTTTTTTTAAAATAAGTGTTGGTAAGTTTATTTCCTCCAGACTACTTGACGTGTACTCAAGACAGACTGCCCCTATGTAGACAGAACCAGCTTCTTTTTGGTATGGTGGCCTCTCTTATTTTTTTTTATGATTTTATTTATTTATTTGACAGAGAGAGATCACAGGTAGGCAGGGAGGAAGGCAGAGAGAGAGGGGAGGAAGCAGGCTCCCTGCAGAGCAGAGAGCCCAATGCGGGGCTAGATCCCAGGACTGTGAAATCATGATCTGGGCCGAAGGCAGAGGCTTTAACCCATTGAGCCACCCAGGCGCCCCCAAAGATCTTATTTAAACTAAAACTGTGGCTTTTGAAAAGAGCCCAGCCCAGGGGAACTGGTGATCTGATGGATAGCAAGAACATCATGTTCTAGGGGCATCTGGGTGGCTCGGTTGGTTAAGTGTCCTCTTTCAGCTCAGGTCATGATCTCAGGGTGGTGAGATCAAGCCCCATGTCCCTCCCCTGTACCCCACTAAGGGCTTCACACTCAGCAGGGAATCCGCTTGAGATTCTCTCCCTCCGCCCCTCCCCCCACTCACTCTCATTCTCTCAAATAATAAATCTTGAAAAAAAATCACAACTTCTTCCTCTTTTTTTTTTTAAGAATATCATATTCTTGAGCTGGCTTCTTTGCCATTTGCCATGGCAATCATGTTTTCAGGTTGATCTGCACTATAATTTCAGATAATGTGCCCTCATTTTCAATTGCTCTATAATTGGCAGCAGATTCCCAATTCTTTAATTTTCTCTGCCCTGTTTTCTTTGATAATGAATGATGTGTAAAATAGGCAGATGTACTTTTACAGCACACTTTTGGAAGCAACCCCTTGGCGGATCCACTCAGCAAACTAAAGATTACTTAAAAAAAAAAAATCCTTCAACTTTTTTTTTGCATGTAGGTTTTCTTATACCAGTCTTCATAAATCAGGGCGCTCCCGTGGTCTCGATAAACTTCAGTTCCCAGAAAGGATCACTTATCTTGTTAGCACAGAACTCAGTGGAAAATGAAAAAAAATGCAAATAGGAATTTCCACAAAGCCTACAAAAAACACTTCAGAAAATTAAATTCTGTTTACCTGGCATTTCCACTCAGGTGGCAGGTGGTGGTGCTAGAAGTATCATCACAAAATTATATCTACTTGGTACAGTTGGTTTAGAACAAAGCAAGTTAAATATGGAGGGAGAATGCTGAGACACCTTGACAGCAGCGAAGGGTATGCCACGTGCGCCAGAGAAGTAGGAGAAGTAAGAGACAAGCATTATCGGGGCGGAAGGTAATAATCAGAAAACTACTTTGCTTCATTTAAAGCTGTCAGGATGGATGAAATGGGAAGCGATTTGGAGTTTGATCTTCTTTTTCCCTTCTTAAATGAAAAACCAAACATATTATCTTAAAAGCCTAATTTACTGGAGTGTATTTTACTCTTTCTTATGTAACTTCCAGAAAATTGAAAAGGCATTGTCACTCGATTCCTGCAGTGTACGTTATTGAACTGTTTCTCTTCTGTGCTGTAGCAAAAAGTATTTAAATATTGACATTTGCATTTTGATTGTTAAGTCTAACAGGCAGCTTCATACTGATAGCTCAACTGGTTGCTTTTTCTTCTTCCCCTCCCAACTTCCAATTATCATTAAACTTTGCAGCTGACAGAAGGCTTCAAAAAGAGAGCACCTTCAAATTAGATTAGATTTAGTAGATCTTCTAGACATCCATCGGGTGACAGTCGGAGGGTAGGGGGAGGTGTTGAAGGAGAGCTAATGCTTGAAAACACTTAGTAAACTTTCCAGCACTAAGAACTACTCAGTAAATGGTAGCCACTATTACCATCGACTTGGCTACTTCAGGGAAATAAAGACCTTATTCTGAGAGGCTAGCAACAGACCTGATTAAGTCTGCCACGCTGAAGCTGCAGACAAAGGAACAAACTGGCCAGCAGCTGTTGACTCAAGTTCTTCAGAAAGGGTAATCTGATTCGGTCTCTGTCTTTGAACTTAACTTCTAATTCAAAATGAATAGCAAAAATTGAGAGTAACATTTTCCAGGTAACAAAAACAATCTTGTTTTATAAGTATAAATATAGCCAGCCGTCTTCATGATAACAACAGTGATTGAAATCTAAAAAGTTTAGATTAGCAATGTATTTGCTACTTACTACAACCTTTGGGAAGCACTTCACACTACGGAGTCACTTCTTAATTGACTTTAAAGGAAAACATAATAGCTACTCAATCTCATATGCAATATGTGATTGATATTTTACTAATGCCCAGAAAAAAGTTCCTGGTTTGAGATTATTGAGTGAGTCTACTTATGTGTTAAAATAATAGATCTGCATGCTGTTCCACTTACACTAAAGCTGCTGCTTAACAAGTCGTATTATCTAAAATTTGAGGGAAGTTTTTATAATTTTTAAATGTTTTGAAATCAGAGAAAATCCAAAGTCCTCAAATGAGGAAATTAGGGCATATGTTGAAAATTGTTCACAAATTTATATACGTTTTACTCTGACAAAAAAATTAAGTTATTTATTTCCCTTAAGAAATTTACTGAGCGCATGCTATGTGAAGGTCTGGCCAATGCAAATAAGAAAAAGTCTCAACTCTCAAAATATTTATAATCTGATAGCCCACTTACCAAGAAATTTACATTAACATATTTACATGATGTTTTACAAATTTGTTTTTTAAAATTCAGGTAGTCTGTAACTATTTCCATTGTTGCTGAATAACAAAGGGCTGGATTATAAAATATAGATCCACCTTACTGTCTGACACTTAACTACAACATTCAGAGTTTGATTTTTTTTATTTTAGATTGCCTCTTCACTGTCAGACCTAAAGCCTATTCAAGTGATCAGCATGCTCTCTGTAAAAGAAAAAATCGAATAAGAGGTTTCAATAGTAATAGTAGAGGTAAAAATACATAATCCAGCCTAGAAACATGGCCATGGAAACATAAACTTAAACCATTCTTACTAAGCATTAAACATGGAGTCAACTCAGAAATCACTGAGTAATTATTTGTACCAAAAGCACTAAAAGATCTCAATCTTAGCAAGCTTTATAATGTAGACAATCACAGAAAAATGTGAGCTCCAGTTTAATTACAACTCAGGTTCCCAGAACTTGACTCTCCAGAACTCAACCCAACACCCTGCTATAAATTGTAAACAGAGAAAAAGCCAAACAGTGAGTGAGATTCAAACATGAAAGAGAAGCAGGAAGCAGAGAGGAGGTGCAGGAAGATGAACTCAAGGAGCAGAGTGTTCTGGTGACAATGATCATGAGAAATTGTGTTCATTTCAGCCATCATCTCCCCACCAAGAGAATCTAGCCCAACATGGGACGCCTGCGTGGCTCAGTTGGTTGGGCGGCTGCCTTCGGCTCAGGTCATGGTCCCAGCGTCCTGGGACTCGAGTCCCACATCGGGCTCCTTGCTCCGCAGGGAGCCTGCTCCTCTCTCTGCCTCTGCCTGCCTCTCTGCCTGCTTGTGTTCTCTCTCTGTTAAAATAAATAAATAAAATCTTTAAAAAAAAAAAAAAAGAATCTAGCCCAACTTGTAAGGATTCCAATCCACAAAGTACAATATGGAAATGTAGTTCCTAAGACAGCCTGGTCACTGGGTAATTTGTTTTGTATATGGCTTCTAAAAGGGATGCATTAAGTATCAACATAAATATTGGCCAATTTTCAAACTGCTGCTATTTAATTTAGTATAAATTCCAATGTAACTCTGTATATCCTAGAGTAAGAGTATATTAATTAGTAAACTGCAGTGGGATTCATGTGATAATATTTATATTCTCTCAATAAATATTACATTAGAATTAGCCCATCATATCAGGAAATTTTCTCCCAATTCTAATTAAGGTATATTAGATATGCATGAATTAGCACTGGCATGATAAATGCCAAATAAATTAATAACTATCGACCACTAATTATATGAAGAGACAGCAGAAAAATTGAAAAAGATTAAAATATAGTTTGGGAAGAGGCAGCTCCGATCTTATTTATTCAACCATGGAGAGCTGGGTTGTTTTTTTTTCTCATCCTTTTAAGATTCACATAAATTTATATCACCCAAATGTTCAACAGCTCACCATTATTTAGCTGCCTTTTCTTTCTTCTGTGATTTTCCTTTATCCTTTCCGAAATTGAAGCTTGAAACATACTAAAATTTGGATATAACGCTTCAAAAATATTTTTTAAGTTATTATATTTCTAAGACCATAAAGAACTCCCCCAGCAATTATTATTTCCAATTTTAAAGTGTATTTGAGACAAGTGGCATTAAAAACAAAAACGTAGGGCGCCTGGGTGGCGAAGATGGTTAAGCAACTGCCTTTGGCTCAGGTCATGATCCCGGAGTCCCGGGATCGAGTCCCACATCGGGCTCCCAGCTCCATGGGGAGTCCGCTTCTCACTCTGACCTTCTCCCTTCTCATGCTCTCTCTCACTCTCTCTCTTTCCTAATAAATAAATAAATAAAATCTTAAAAAAAAAAAAAAAAAACCGTAAACCATAGAAAGGCTGTCTCAATATTAGAAATAGTCCTGGGGGTAAGTGGAAGATACAAAGTGAACATTTGAATATCAAATATGGTTTCGTAGCAGGTAGTATATCTATATATAAATGTTAGGCCTTGAAAAGCAATAAATATGGCACTTATGATTCCCAATATGAGCTTTGAAGACAGTTTTGTTTTTGGCTAGAAGCAGTCTCCACACGTACAAAATCACATTCAACCTAAAGGAGGTTGATTCAAGAAACAATTAATCGTTTTTGCACAATTAAAATCGCATTTTTAAAGATTTAATTGATTTACTTGTCAGAGAGAGAGTGCGGATGAGTGAGAGAGCATAAGCAGAGGGAGCGGCAGGCAAAGAGAGAAGCCAACTCCTCACTGAGCAACCAGCCTGTCGCAGAACTCGATCGCAGGACCCTGGGACGAGGAACTGAGCTGAAGGTAGAACCTTAACTGAGCCACCCAAAAGGTATCCCAAAAACGCATACATTTTTAAATATACTATTTTACTGGGAAATTTTTACCAGCCACAACAATATGAATGTTTAAGCATCTACACTGAGTATAACTTTATTCGAGATACTACTTTAACTCTCAGGATCTGTGAAAGGAGGTGTTTTGGGGGCACCTGGGTGGCTCAGACAGTGAGGCGTCTGCCTTTGGCTCGGGTCATGATCCCAGGGTCCTGGGATCGAGTCCCGCATCAGTGTCTTTGCTCAATTGCTCAGTGGGGAGCCTGCTTCTGCCTCTGCCTCTCTGCCTCTCATGAATAAATACATAAAATCTTTATTAAAAAAAAAAAATGTTTTTAAGCCCCAATCTCCTCAGTTCTCCAATCATATCTGTAACAAAGCTGTTACCATACCTTTAAATTGCAATTATTGCTATAAGATACATACTTATTGATTGATCTTGATAATTAAGGAGCAATAAACCATCCACAAGACAAAGAGGTGACTTCATCCAGAGTTTTTAAAGATATTTATGCAGTGCGCTGCATAGAAAAAGACACCAGGTGTACAAATATATGCATCAAAAATAGGGCCACTGTTAAGGCACCTGGGTGGCTCAGCTGGTTAAGTGTCTGACTCTTGATTTCAGCTCAGGTCATGATCTCAGGATCCTGAGTTCAAGCCCCACATACAACTTCCTGCTCAGCGACAAGTCTGCTTCTCCCCTTTTCTCTCTCCTGGTCTCTCTCTCTAAACAATCAATCAATCAATCTTTAAAAAAAATAGGGCCACTGTCAGGGATTTATATAAAATTAATTAGCCCTACCCAGAGTAGTATGAACAATGTCATAATCATTTTTTTTAAGATTTTATTTATTTATGAGAAGAGAGCGAGAGAAGGAACACAAGCATGGGGGAGCTGGAAGAGAAGCAGGCTCCCTGCTGAGCAGGGAGCCCTATACGGGACTTCATCCCAGGATGCCGGGATCATAACCTGAGCCAAACACAGTCGCTTCACAAATGAGCCACCCCAGGGCCCCCAATCTTATACTCTTAGCACTGTTAACAAAATATTAGCTCACATTAAACATTTACTTATATATTTCATCATAAATACAAATGTTCATTTTTTTTTTTCTTAGCAGAGGCAATGCTTATAAATCTAGCAACAAATCTTTGAAAGAGTCACACATAACTGCTCGGGGTAAACCACAAATATTGAAATATAAAAACAGATTTTATCGGAAGATTGTCCTTGAGACAGACTCAGTAACATCTTCAATTTGTAAACTTCTGCAATTCATATAAATGGCCAAACAGGTAACATATAGTTAATGTTACATGCTGGCAGAAATTCTAAAACTTGTTTTCTAAATATGATACCAAACTGCTCAGAACTGCCTATAATTCTTATAAAAAGTCATTAGCTTCCTGCAACTTTCCATGTCACATTAATAAACTAACAGTTTGCGTGTGATCGCAGATGCTTACATGCTCATATGCTGGAGCAAACTCATGCCAACCACAAGGAAGCTTGAAATATATTTTCCTTTTAGAGCAAACAAAGATCCTAAATGATCACAGCAAAGTCCCCAAAACACACACTCACCCCTTTCGAATCACCTGAACAGCAAAACACCCCCTTCCTCCACCATGAGTCCTACTCATGGCTAAGACACTGCAAATCCTATTGGCCCCATGTCTACGTGGGACTCCATGCACGAGGGCCTGTAATGAAGCTGCACCATCATTTGATTTAAGCAAGCTAACCTTCAGGTCACACTGTATGACTTCAGGCACCCCTCTCCTACTTATTGGCTAGACAATCTTGGTTATGTCATTTCACCTCCCCAAGCCTCATTTTCCTCTCTCTACAAAAGTATGTAATTTTAACTAAATCATAAATTAATTATGAGAATTATATAAGCTGATATACACACAAATTGTTGGCACTGGCTGAATGATAAATAAATGGTAATTATTACCTTTCCTCTCTGCATGTGTGTATGTATGTACATATATATAATTGAAATATAGATGGCTATAAAAATATGTATATGTTTATTAAAATGTAGGGTCCCCAGGTGGCTCATTTGATTAAGCAATCAACTCTTGGTTTCACCTAAGGTCGTGATCTCAGGGTCATGAGATCAAGCCCCGTATTGGGCTCCAGGCTCAGCAGAGTGTGCTTAAGACTGTCTCCCTCTTTCCTCAAATTCCCCACGTACACTCTCACTCTCTCAAAAATAAATAAAATATATATATATACACCTATAAATATGACATATAAAGACATATATACATACATATAAATATATAGCATATCAATGGTCAGCAAACTTTTCTGTAAGGAGCCACATAGTAAATAGTTTAGGATTTGAGGGCCACCCAGTCTCTATTACATGTATTCAACGCTGCTACTATAGTGCAAAAGTAACCATCAATAAAATATACGCAAAAAAGCTTTTGGTTGTGCTCCAGGAAAACTTTATTTACAAAAATTGGGGGAGAGCAGATGTCAATGCTACTTTGCAAACCCCAGTACAGACTGTATGAAGTGCAGATGCTGCATATACTGTGCATGTGGTGTGTATGCATAAATATAGTTTAGACAGGACTTTTCTAACATTTGATTTAGTGTATTTTTAGGGGCTTGTTAAATATCTGTATTTTTGTGTGAAAGGGACTTGTGAATATTCACCCAACTGAATTTTGGAGACACATGTCTGAGTATTTTATATGTAATGGAGATGTCTTTCTCAAAGGACAAGTGCTTTACTACTACATAATTTGCCAAATGCAAATATTTTTATAGCCTTCTGAAGATGCAAGATTCCCCACATTGGTAATGATAACAGAATGTGAATAATAATTATAGCCATAATTTTTAGCACATACTGTATGCTAGGTGGTGAATTAAGACTTTGATGTACATTACATAGATGCTGACATCTACAGTGCAAACAGATACTGTCCCAATTTTATAAATGGGAAATACTGGTTTGCCCAATAACCACTTAAACTAAGTAAAAATTAATGCAGGGAACAAATCTGTTTTCTATTTATACAGTCACAGGGTTTTGAGCTCTAAAATTATTAACTTACTCTCTAGATCCAAACCTCCTGTCTCTTCTCCAATACTCCGTCCTATGTATAAGGAAATAGCAGCCAAGAGGGGTGAAGTGATTTGTCCAAGATTCCTTAGCTACTAAAAAGAACTGAGACTTAAGTTCATTATGAGTTTTACATGTAATGGTAAAATAGATTGAACTCAGTCAAATGTACTGAATGAGAATTCCTTATTCTGTAGCAAAACTACAAGGTTCAATGCGTACTTTAATTTTACTTATCCAAAGTTACAAGTTGAAGCTGTAAAAATATATATGGAAAATATAATCAGTCTTTATCAGATTTTAAAACTTCTTTGGAAATCAGAGCACCCATTTGAAAGAATATTCCCTTAAGCCCTCATTTAAATTCTTACTGTATTTATTAACTCTACTTCATTCAAATAGCTGATCTCCTTATGATTGGGGCCTTGTAGAGAATTAATTCAGCCTCTTAGCCTGACCTTAGATACAGGTCTCCACTCTGGTCTGAGCATTTCTTTGAAGTCATTATTGTCCTCTCTCAGTACCTTCCCCACTCTGACCGCAGTCCTCCAGCAGAATAATGACCCCAAGCCAACTGAACTCAGGTCTCTGCTCTTTGTGGCTGAGCAGCCCTTGACTGAAGGGTATTTCCCAACAATTAGCATGTGGCCCTCTTAACACTCCTGTCTTTAGAAAAGGCCGCAAAAAAATCATCATGTTGAAGGATTGAAATATTGAATTTATTACCTCTTTATCTGATGACTTAAAGTTATTTATTTCCTTGACATTCACTGTTCTATTGTTAATTCAAATATATTAAAAATAGTTTAATTAAAACTGTAAGAACCCACATGATAAAATGGACTAATGCATTATTAATTAGTG
>CM052799.1:146162525-146218434 GCA_028533885.1 Nasua narica
CATGCAGGACTCGATCCCAGGACCCTGAGATCATGACCTGAGCCGAAGGCAGAGCCATTAACCCACTGAGCCACCCGGGTGCCCAAAATTAAGCATTATACTTAAAAATTTTAATATGCTTTATACTTCACATTTATTAAAAGATAAATTCAACTTTCGTTATATTTCACTCATGAAATAGCTTTCTTTTCATCAGAAATTCAACTGTTATTGCATCATAGTCATTGTTTTTGGCTTTATAAACTGGGCTTTTCAATCTATATTCCAACTGTAGTATTACTTAAGCCATAGTAAAGAAACGTTTTTCCCTCCAGACCCACAATCTGTCTCTATTGAATACCAATGGCACACAGGTCTCTGCTACCCAGAAGACCCGTCTACTAAAATGATCAGGAGACCAAAACAAAATAAACACATTTTCCATTCATTCTCTATATTATCATACCCTTAACAGCCCTGAAAAATCTTTGGCAAACATGCTTATAGAGGAATAGAACCCTCCACCACCATCTTTTTTTGTTAATAAAGAATTTTGGGGTTTGCTTTTGTTTCTTGTTCATTTGTTTATTTATGTTACTTATTTGCTGTTTTGATTTTCTTATAAGCATCTTGAATATCATTAGTTTTGGTTTCATATTAAATCATAACTTTCTCTAATTTTAATCAAAATGCTAATTACAATATTTTAATTGAAAACAAACTCTTACTGCTTGTTTTGTCTTCTACCCAAGTGAAACTAGTTGTGGAATCTAATATTTAATTAAAAAGCATCTTAAACTACATGGTATGCCCTTAAATTGGGTTCTCACTCTTCTAGATAGCAACACATCCTTCTTAAACATTGTGGATCTCAACTCACACAAAAATCAAGTCCTGAAAAAATGTTTTACCAATAATCCAAATATTTATTACATATTTTATTCATTTTTTCCAACAAATATTTCTCAAAAAATAATTTTTTAAAGATTTATTATTTTTTTGAGAGAGAGAAAGTGCACACATGCACAAGCAGGGGTAGGAGCAAAGGGAGAGGGAAAGAGAATTCTCAAGCAGACTCCCTGATGACCATGAAGCCCGATGCAGTACTCAATCCCAGGACCGCTCAGATCATGACCTGAGCTGAAACCAAGAGTCAGACACTAAGTAACTGAGCACCTAGGTGCCTCACTTGAATAATTATTAAATTCAAAGCACTATGTCAAATATTTATTATTCTCTGAGTAAAATAAACATGGTACCCTCTTCTGAAAGTTTATAAACCAATGAGAAAGACAAAGACTAGTTAAGAAAACTAATAAATATAAAAATATACTTTAAATATAAAACTTCAACTTGTAAAAATCTCCATGGGAAAAAAATCACAAGGTACAGTGACAGAAAAATGGAACTTTATACAGATGACGGTATTGGAAAATGATGCTAATGAGGTATCACCCAAACTGAAACTGAAAGAATGTAAAGGAGTGAGTCATTGAAAATGGATGTGGGGTACCTGGGTGGCTCAGTCGGTTAAGCGACCAACTCTTGATTTCTGCTCCGGTGGTGATCTCAGGGTTCTGAGATCAAGCACCATAGGCTCTGTGCTCTGGCGGAATATTTTGAAATTCTCTCTCTTCCTCTCCCTTTGTCCCTCCCCCTCACTTGCATACATGCTCTAAATTAATTTACTAATTAAATGTTTATTGAAAAGAAAAAAAAAAGAAAATGGATATAAAAGAGCTTGAGGAAAAGAGAGCAGCCTGTACAAATGCACATCCCTAATGTGGAATATGGCTGGGCATCTCTGAAACATTAAAATGTCCAAGCCAATGGAGACATAGTAGTCAAGTAAAGAGGAGATAAGGTTGGAGAGGTAACTAGTGAGTTTGTAGTTTGTTATAAAGGATTTAGAACTTTTTTCCAGCACAAAGTAAACCTTTGGAAAAAGTATTAAGTTGGGAAATAACATAACCAGACTCCTATGTAGAAATATAGAAATATATACATACACGTATGAACATTTTGATCACTGTGGTTGTTCTATGGAAACGCACTGAAGATGGACACAATGGAAGCAGAGAGGTCTGTTGGGAGATTATTCCAGAAGCTCTGAAGATAATAGATCATGGTCACTCGGATAAAGATGGCAGAAGAGGAGATGGGAGAAACAGACAAATTCAATAGTTTGGAGGCAAAAATTATAGGAACTTCTGAAAGATTGCATATGGAGTATGAGGGGAGGAAACAGAGACACTAGATCTTTCATCCTTTCAGTTAGGAAGAGGTTGAGTGACTCTGAGGATGAGGCTTAAAAATTAAAAGGAAGCATGTTGAGTTTGAAGTTGCAGAATGAAAAGGAGCTGTCCTTGGGCAAAAGAATCTTTCTCCCAAGGCACCTGGGTGGCTCAGTTGGTTAAGCGACTGCCTTTGGCTCGGGTCGTGATCCCGGAGTCCTGGGATCGAGTCCCACATCGGGCTCCCAGCTCCCTGGGGAGTCTGCTTCTCTCTCTGACCTTCTCTCCTCTCATGCGCTCTCTCAATCTCTCTCTCTCAAATAAATAATAAAAACTAAATCTTAAAAAAAAAGAATCTTTCACCCAATGTCTGCATAAACACAAGGTGAAAATCAGTAATAATCCTTGTTTCAATTTACACAACTTCCTGATTGCTTCAGTCACGCTTAACAATTTAAAGAACCTTTACCGAACTCTGGTATCAAGAGTCATGGCTCAAAAAAAAAAAAAAAAAAAGGGTCATGGCTATCCAATAAGTAAAGATTGTTTTAAAAACAATGAGAATATGGGTGCCTGGGTAGTTCAGTCAGATAAGCATCTGCCTTCAGCTCAGGTCATGATCCCAGGTTCCTGGGATCAAGTCCCATATCAGGTCCCTACTCAACAGGAAGTCTGCTTCTCTCTCTCTCTCTACCCCTCCCCCCTGCTTGTATGTGTTCTCTCTCTCTCTCTCTCCCTCTCGCAAATAAATATATATTATATAAAATCTTATTAAAAAATAATTTTTTTAAATGAGGACATGTCAAAGACCTGATGAGCCAATTTAAAAAGAGCTCTCTCTGACTGAATCTGAGATAATATAAGCAATGAAATAAACTAAAGTCTCAGATTATAACCCACAGAATAAAGTAAGAATCTATGACTCCACACTGGTATAAGTAAAAAAGGAAAAGCTTCTCTTTACAGTAGAATTGAAACTAATAAATGTCAAGGAATGATGACAATGGGAAAAAAAAAAACCCTCCATTTGGCAACCACTGCAGTAATAATTTTCAGGCAAGAATCATTTAGAGATGCTAAAAATCATGAGTGAAAGTATGATAAGAAATAGGATATTAACTTGATCTCAAAATCTCTCTGAGGGAAGATATTTATTAACCACAAAGCAGTAACAGTACCTTTTTTTAAAACAGTAACTTAAGAGTAAAGAAAACTGACAAACGCCACCTTACTAATAACCCTGACCCGAACCTTAACTCCATCTGAACCTTAACTTTAACCCTCACATGACCAATAATGGAACAAGTCAACAACATGTGCCTCCCGATATGGTGCACTGAGAAGAATACAGCATACATACGCTGTATTCCTGTCAAAAATCCATAGTCTGGAGCTAATATAAGAAAACATCAAACAACCCCAAACTGAGAGACATTTTGCAGCATAGCTAGCCCGTGTTCCAAGTTAAAGGATGCAAAAAAGATACTATTTCATCAGCATTAATATCCCTTCACTTTTTGCAGTATCAGTTATCCCCAGTTAACCAAGGTCTAGAAGCAGATGATCCTCCTTCTGCTGCTATTGTCAAAAGGTCCTCAGTAGCCAAAAGTAACAACGCAATGCCTATGTCATTCACCTCACTTCATCTCATCACACAGGCATGTTATCGTCTGACATCATCACAAGAAGGGTGAAATAGACTTCTCAAATCATTCTGTTAGGCACCAGAAGCTAACATAACATTGTGTGTCAACTAAACTTTCAATAAAAATAACACACTTGATCTTAGCCAAAAGGCCGAGAAGCAATAACTTTCAATAAAAATAATAATAAATGATGCAGTTTAAAAAAAAGGGTGATTACAGTACAATAAGGTATTTTTTTAAGATTTTATTTATTTATTTGACAGAGAGGAGAGAGATCACAAGTAGGCAGAGAGGCAGGCAGAGAGAGAAGGGGAAGCAGGCTCCCTGCTGAGCAGAGAGCCCAATGCAGGGCTCGATCCCAGAACCCTGAGATCATGACCTGAGCTGAAGGCAGAGGCTTTAACCAACTGAACCACCCAGGCGCCCCACAATAAGGTATTTTGAGAGACAAACTACATTCACATACTTTCATTTATAAATTAAACTTTATTACAGTTATGTAGAGGAAAATAAATATGGTATATAAAGGGTTTGCTACCATCCACAATTTTAGGCATCTACTGGGAGTCTTGGATCCACATTCCCTGTGGATAAGACAAGGGAGTACCATAATGTAGTTTTATAAGAGAATGTCCTTGTTTTTAGAGCAATCGAAATCCTAGAGGAAAACAAAGGCAGCAATCTCTGTGACCTCTACCACAACAGCTTCTTGCTAGACACATCTCCAAAGGCAAGGGAAACACAAAGGCAAAAATGAACTATTGTGACTTCATCAAGATAAAAAGCTTTTGCACAGCAAAGGAAATAGTCAACAAAACCAAAACAACAGACAGAATGGGAGAAGATATTTGCAAATGACATATCAGATAAGGGGCTAGTATGCAAAATCTATAAAGAACTTATCAAACTCAACACCCAAAGAACAAATAATCCAATCAAGAAATGGGCAGAAGACAAGCAGAGACATATCTGCAAAGAAGACATCCAAATGGCCAACAGACACATGAAAAAGTGCTCAACATGACTCGGCATCAGAGAAATACAAATCAAAACCACAGTGAGATACCACCTCACACCAGTCAGAATAGATAAAATTAACAAGTCAGGAAACAACACATGTTGGCAAGGATGCGGAAAAAGGAGAACCCTCTTACACTGTTGGTGAGAATGCAAGCTGTTACAGCCACTCTGAAAAACAGTACGGAGGTTCCTCAAAAAAGTTGAAAACCACAATCCAGCAGTTTGCACCACTCGATTTACCCCAAAGATACAAACATAGTGATCGGAGGGTGCATGTATACCCCAATGTTTATAGCAACAAGGTCCAAAACAGCCAAACTACGGAAAGAACCAGATATCCACTGACAGATGAATGGATAAAGAAGATGCAGCATATATACACAAGGGAATATTACGCAGCCATAAAAAAAAAACCCAAGGAAATCTTGCCATTTGCATCAACATGGGTGGAACCAGAGGGTATTATGCTAAGTGAAATAAGTCAAGCAGAGAAAGACAATTATCATATGATCTCACGGATATATGAAATTTAAGAAACAAGGCAGAGGATCATAGTGAAAGAGAGGAAAAAATGAAACAAGACAAAACCAGAGAGGGAGACAAACCATAAGAGATTCTTAATCTTAGTAAACAAACTGCGTGTTGCTGGAGGGGAAGGGGTGAGGGAATGGGGTAACTGGAAGATGGACACTGGGGAGGGTATGTGTTGTAATGAGCACTGGGTATTATAGTAGACTGATGAATCACAGACCTGTGCCCCTGAAACAAATAATATATTACATGTTAATGAACTGAATTTAAATTTTTAAAAATGTAAAACAGAAATAAAACAGAGGACCATAGGGGGAGAGAGGAAAAATAAAACAAGATGAAATCAGAGAGGGAGACAAACCATAAGAGACTTTTTCTTTAAAGCTTGTATTTATTTGATAGAGAGAGAGAGATCACAAGTAGGCAGAGAGGCAGGTAGAGAGAGGGGGGGGAAGCAGGCTCCCTGCTGAGAAGAGACCCCCATTGCAGGGCTTGATCCCAGGACCCTGAGATCATGACCTGAGCCAGAAGGAAGAGGCTTTAACCCACTGAGCCACCCAGGTGCCCCCCCCATTTCAAAGTTTTAAAAAGACTTTTTCCTTAACCCCTTTGGTCTCCCAAAAAAAATTGTGTAAAGTTTTGAAAAAAGATAACGAAAACAATGGCCAATGCCTCTTACAAATTTAGACAGAAAAATCCTTACCGAAATAACTGCAAACTAGGGCGCCTGTGTGGCTCAGCTGGTTAAGTGTCTGCCTTCAGCTCGGGTCGTGATTCCAGGGTCCTGGGATCAAGCCCCACATCAGGCTCCCTGTTCCATGGGGAGCCTGCTTCTCCCTCTCCCTCTCCTATTGCTCTCCCTGCTTGTGTTTGCTCTGTCAAATACAGAAAACCTTTAAAAAAAGAAATACTTGCAAACCACATTCAACAAAATATAAAAGGATTATACATAATAATTAAAGTGGATTTATCTTAGAGTATAAGCTTGTTTTAACACAAAGAATCAATGTAATACACTATATTAATAGAAAAAAGGACAAAAAAAAAACACAAAACCTAGATCTTCTCAATCAACACAGAAAAATACAATTAATAAAATTCACTTAAAAGACCAAGAAATAGGGCCGCCTGGGTGGCTCAGTTGATTACCTAATGATCCCAGGGTCCTGGGATCAAGGCCCGAATCGGGCTCCCTGCTCTGGGGGTGGGGGGAGCCTGCTTCTCCCTCTCCCACTCCCCCTGCTTGTGTTCCCTCTCTCACTGTGTCTCTCTCTGTCAAATAAATAAAATATTAGAAAAGACAAAGAAATAGAAAATAACTTCCTCAGTTTGATAGGGGTATTTATGGAAAACCACAGGTAACACCACACATCTTCCCCTAAGATCAGATATAAGAGGAGGATGCCAGTACTCACTTTTATCAACATTGTTACAAAGTCTTCGTCAAGGCAATTAGATCAGAAAAGACTGGAAAGAAAGATGTAAAAATATCTCTATTTATAGGTTTTAATTTTGGGTACAGAAAATCCTACAGGATCCACTAAAAAACTATTAGAACTACTAAGTTCAGCAAGTTTGTAGTAGGCTACAAGATCAATATGCTAAAATCAACTATATTGGGATGCCTGGGTGGCTCAGTTGCTTAAGCAGCTGCCTTCAGCTTGGGTCGTGATCTCAGGGTCCTGGGATCAAGCCCCCCATCGGGCTCTCTGCTCAGCAGGGAGCCTGCTTCCCCCTCTCTCTGCCTGCCTCTCTGCCTACTTGTGATCTCCCTCTGTTAAATAAATAAATAAAATCTTTTAAAAAAAATTAACTCAAAATGGGTAACAGAACTAAATAAAATACCTAGAGGAAAACATAGAATTAAATCTTTTGGACTTTCGGTTACTCAGTGACTGATTTCTTCGATACAACACAAGCACATGACACAAAAGAAAAACAGATGAATTGAGCTTCATTAGAATTTAAAACCTTTGTGTATCAAAAACAGTGAAAAGGCAATTCATAGAATAGGAGAAAATAGTTTTAAATCAGGTATCTGAGAACGACTTATATTCAAAACATATCAAAACACATGACTTGACAATAACAAGATAAATAAGCGAATTTGAAAATAGGCAAGGGGTTTGAATAGGCATGTCTCCAAAGAACATACATAAATAAATGGCTAATAAACACCTAAAAAGATGCTCAGGATCATTAGTCTTTAGGTAAATGTGAATCATAACCATGGTGACATACTACTTCATCCTTGCGAGGAAGACTACAATGAAAAACACAGATAATAACAAGTGTTATAGAGGATGTAGAGAAATTAGAACCCGCAAACATTGCTGGTGAGATTAAAAAATCGTGTCGCTATTTTGGAAACAGTCTGGCCATTCCTCAAAATGTTAAACATGGAATTATCATATGACCAGCAATTCCAACCTAAGTATTCACCTGAAAGGAAAATATCTGTGTACACAGAAACATACATGAAAAATCATAGCACCATTATTCACCATTATTCATAATAGTGAAAATATGGAAATAACTTAAATATCCATTTGATATTGATGAAGATAGAGAGACAAAATGTGGTATATATCTATATATACATACAATGGAATATAACTTGGTCACAAAAAATAATGAAGTACCAATACACACTACATGGGTGAATATTGAAAACTTTATGCTAGGTAAAAGAAGTCAGCCTCAAGAGATTGCATATGATTACATTTATATGAAATGCCTACAAAAGGCAAATCCATAGAAAGTAGATTCATGCTTGCTAAGTACTAGGGATAAGGGCCAGCGTAAGTTAGTGGAGAGGAGGGAAAGTGGGAAAGGGGAAATGATTACTAATGGTTATGAAGTGTTGGGTGTAGAAAATGTTCTGAAATTAGATTCGGGACAGTTCCACAATTCTTAATATGCTAAAAGATCTGAACTGTATAGTCTAAATGGAAAAAATTAATGGTAGGTGAAACATATTATCAATCTGTGAAAATAAAAAAAAATCATTTGAGGCGCTTGGGTGGCTCAGTGGGTTAAAGTTTCTGCCTTTGGCTCAGGTCATGATCTCAGGGTCCTGGGATCGATCCCCACATCGGGCTCTCTGCTCAGCAGGGAGCCTGCTTCCCCCCTCTCTCTGCCTGCCTCTCTGCCTACTTGTCATCTCTCTCCTTCTGTTAAATAAATAAAAAAATAAATCTTTTAAAAAAAGAATTTCTATATGTCATAAATTAGTCTTTTTATATATGTTAGAAACTTATCTTTTTTTATTAAAGATTTTTTTTTATTTATTTGTCAAAGAAAGAGCATGAGAGCGTGAGCACAAGCAGGGAGTGTAGCGGACAGAAGGAGAAGCAGGCTCCCCACTATGCAAGAAGCTTGATTCTAAACTCAATCCCAGGACCCTGTGATCATGACCTGAGCTGAAGACAGACACTTAACCAACTGAGCCACCAGGTGTCCCGAAACTTATCTGTAATCAGGAGTTTCCGCAACCACTTTTTTGAGACATCTTAGTAGTGGGTGTGACTTACACATTTATACAAACATGTAAGGTAGAATTTTTAAGTGTTTCCATATATCCCACTTCATCTTCAGGATTTTCTTGTTAAGATATTAAACATGTTAACACCACTCTCTTGTAGGAATTGCAATCAACTACAAATAATAGAACTGCTACAACCAACCAAAAAAAAAAAAAAAGGCAACAAATTATAACAGTGGCTTTAAAAAAAAGCTGGGTTTATTTCCTTGAACATAGAACAACTGTCCAGAAGCAGACAATTCTTTCTTTTAAAAGATTTTATTTATTTATTTGAGAGACAGAGAAAGTGAGAGAGAGCATGAGAGGAAAGAAGGTTAGAGGCAGAAGCAGACTCCCCGTGGATCTGGGAGCCCGATGTGGGACTCGATCCTGGAACTCAAGGATCATGACCTGAGCCGAAGGCAGTTCCTCAACTTACTGGGCCACCCAGGCGCCCTGGAAGCAGACAATACTGAATATAGAAAGCAGATAGCAGTTCTGTCTTCATTAGACTGTAATTCTCTCATTTTTGTATTTTGCCACCCATAGAAAAGGCTTCATCCTCAAGTTACCTCAGAGCTGAACAGGGTTACTAGAACTCCAACAATCGTTTCAGAAAACAGAAATGGGGGTTAAAGGAGAAAAAGACAGAATGTCAACTTAGGTAGGTTCATATAAAGCACTCTTCCAGTGGTCTTCCACTTAGGTCTTATTGGCCATTCCTGGTTGTAAGGAAGGCTGTGAAAAATGGTCTCTTAGCTGGAAACTTTACCCCACTGAATACAAGTGGGGTTCTGTTACTAAGCAAGACGTGAGTAGATTTAATTAGCCAACCAGCAGTCCGCCCCAGTTCAAGACAGGGAGTAGGGGGATCTAGCTTACTGCTCTCTAAACCCATAAAATTTGAAGAATTAACTCTTTTTTTAAAAAAAAAGATTTATTTATTTTAAAGACAGAGGGAGAGCACAATCGGAGGGAGGGGTAGAGGGAGGACAGGAGGGAAAGGGAGGGAAGCAGACTCCCCACTGAGCACAGAGCCCAAAGTGGGGCTCCATCCCATGACCCCAAGATCATGACATGAGCCCAAATCAAGAGCTGGCTGCCCAACCGAGCCACCCAGGTGTTCCAAGAATTAACTCTTTAAAAGTCAGAATATGGGACTGACCATACGCCTTGAAGGAAATGAAAGTGGCTATTTAAGGATCAATTCTCCTCTTTTTATAATGCTCAAATCATTTTTTTTTAAAGATTTTATTTATTTATTTGACAGAAAGAGATCACAAGTAGGCAGGGCTCGATCCCAGGCCCCTGAGATCATGACCTGAGCTGAAGGCAGAGGCTTTAACCCACTGAGCCACCCAGGCGCCCCTATAATGCTCAAATCATTTATCCAAATTCTCAATATAAATTGGCTAGAGCTTCACTATTGAATTTATTCTTTGTTTTCTACATAGTATAACTCTCCAGGCTGACCATTCATTCATTCAGCCAGCCAGCCAGCCAATATTTACTGAGTGCCAGCCACTAATCAGTAGCACAGTTTACTTTCTAGTGGAAAACAGGGCAAGTAAATATTCATTGAACCCAATAAAACTTATCATAACAATAAATTAAAAATGGTTAGTTTTAATTTCACATGTTAACTTCCTATAGCAGAAGGGGATAAATGTAATGTAAAGAAATAAGGGGAGCCTGGGTGGCTCAGTGGGTTGGGCCTCTGCCTTCACCTCAGGTGATGATCTCAGGGTCCTGGTATCGAACCCCACATCGGGCTCTCTGCTCAGCAGGGAGCCTGCTTCCCCCTCTCTCTGCCTGCCTCTCTACCTACTTGTGATCGATCTCTCTCTCTCTCTCTCTGTAAAATAAATAAATAAAATCTTTTAAAAAAAAGAAGGCAGGGGAGGGAGATAATGAAAGAAGGAAATAGGGGTGAGGATTTCAAATAGAGCAGTGAGGTATAGCTTCATGGAAAAGATGACAATGGAGAACAAGCAAAGTAAGGGAGACATCCAACCAGGTACTGGAAGGAAAAGGATCAGAGAGAGGCAAAAACAAATTCGAGGACCTAGGGAAGCAGCAGCAAGTGGTTTGACACAGGAGGTAATAACTGTGGCTAAAGGGCAGTGATCAAATGAGGAGAGTAGCAGGTGAGATCAGGAGGTAACAGGACGCAGGTAAAACAAATCCTAGC
Source organism: Nasua narica (assembly GCA_028533885.1). Taxonomy (NCBI): domain Eukaryota; kingdom Metazoa; phylum Chordata; class Mammalia; order Carnivora; family Procyonidae; genus Nasua; species Nasua narica. The sequence goes on from CM052799.1 coordinate 146,173,650, forward strand.
CGGCCACTGTCATGACTTCAACTCTTGCTCAGTGTGAGTGGGAAGCCATTAGAGGCCTGAGAAAAGCTGTGACATGATCGAACTTTTGTAAAGCTCACTCTGGCTGCTGTTCTGAAAACAGACTAGGGGGCAAGGGGTACACGCATCAACTATCACAAGAAATGACAGTGGCTGGGACCAGGATGGAGATAGCAAATGTGACCAAAAGTTTCCAGAATACCGCACAGTTAGGTAGTGCTGGATTTCCCAATGGAAAGAATATGAGGCTATGAGAAAAGAAGAAAAGTCAAGAGAAGACTCCATGTATTTGGCCTAACTAATTGGAAGAACAAAGTTGTTACTGAGGCGGGAAGAGCTGAAGGTAGAGTATGGAAGGAAGGTTAAGAGTTCAGTTATAGCCATGTTAAGTTTTTGGTGCCTATTACATATGGAATGTTAGTTGCAGCAGTATGTAACTAAGAACACAGGAACTCTTTCCAGGAGTTTACCTATAAACTTGGATTGAGGACTGGGGTGAAAAGGGTGTGTGTGTGTGTGTGTGTGTGTGTGTGTGTGTGTGTATGTGTGTGTGTATCTTAAGACAAGGGAAATTAACAGCATTTTTTTTAAAGATTTTATTTATTTGAGAGAGAGAGAGTGAGTGAAAGAGAGCACAAGTCAGTGAGGGAAGGGATAAGGAGAAGAAGCAGACTCCCAGAGTCAGGAGTCCGACAGGGGGCTTGATCCCAGGACCCTGGGACCATGATCCCATGGAAGATGCTTAGCTGACTGAGCCACCCAGGAGCCCCTACCGGCATTTTTTTTTTTTTTTTTTTAAGATTTTATTTGGGACACCTGGGTGGCTCAGTTGGCTAAGCGACTGCCTTCAGCTCAGGTCATGATCCCTGGAGTCCCAGAACTGAGTCCTGCATCCGAATTCCTGATCAGCCGGGAGTCTGCCTCTCCCTCCAACCCTCTCCTCTCTTGTGCTCTCTCTCTCTGTCTCTCAAATAATTTTTTTTAAAAAAACAGGATTTTATTTATTTTATTTCAGACAGAGACAGAGAGAGCATGAGTGGCGGGGAGGGGCAGGGAGAGGGAGAAGCAGATTCCCAGTTTAGAAGGGAGCCTGACAGAGGGGCTCAATCCCAGGACCCCGAGATCCTCATCTGAGCCAAAAGCAGACACTTAACTGACTGAGCCACCCAGGAGCCCCAACAGCATTTTTTTATGCAGATGGAAATGACACAGTAGAGAGGAAAGTTTTTCATGAAAGTTTTTCACTGTGTGAGTTTTTATTAACAGTATCTTATAGCCTTAAGTTCCACATTGGGGAAATCAGGACATCAGGAGTGGATGTCTAACATCCAGTGCTTTACATTCTATGATTCAAGAAATATTCTTCATTGTCTAAGTGGCCTGTGCCTGGACTGTTTAATCTGGAAATGGAGTTTCTCTGGGACTATGGTGGATGGGAGAGTATGGGAAGAACACTTTTTCCCCATTGTTTTAGTATGTCTCACTTAATCTGTCTCTTCACTATCTCTGTTTTATTTCCTATTTCTTGGTATCAACCCCAAAGAACAGTTAATGTTATGTTTCTGCTGTTTGATCTACATTGCATTAACCCACCAGTGAAAGCAAGACTCATTACTTGGGAGTTCAGACACCCTTGATCATACAGATTCTCACTACAGTTTTATTTGGGATGAGGAGAGATGACCAATTTTCTCAATGCCATACTAGCGTTTATGTATGCAGCATTCTAACCAGTAGATAAGCATTCCTGAATCTACACCATCCAACGATGGAACACTAAACCTGGCTACCAGAAAATGTTTGCTTCCTGACACAAAACATACAAAGCAGCCAGTACCACTTGTAAAGTTTTCCTCCCAAAAACCTAAATCTGATAAAGAGCTGAGTGCTAACTTCCAGTTTACAGTAAATGCCAGGGGTAATGATTTGAATGCCAAATCAGATAAACTCAGGGAACACCTGGGTAGCTCAGTCAGTTAAGTGTCTGACTTCAACTCAGGTCATGATCCCGGGGTCCTGGGATGGAGTCTCACATCCGGCTCACTGTTCAGCAGGCATCCTGCTTCCCTCTCTGCCTGCTGCTCCCCCTGCTCATACTCTCTGTCTCTCTGACAAACAAATAAATGAATAAAATCTTAAAAACAAAAAGATAAACTAGAACGTGGCATATTCACAGAACAGATTCAGATTCTTCAAGTTCAAAGGCAAAATAAATTCTAAAAAGATTAAAGGCATAACAGCCAAATGTGATAGGTAGACCTCATTTGCATGTTCATTTCAATAAATCAAGAAGTTAAAAAATACAGACAATATGTGAAATTTGAATATGGGTTGGCTATTGAGTAGTGCCAGGAAAATGTTATTAAATTTGTTGAATATGATAATGACATTGTACTTTTATATTTTCAAAAATTTATATATTTGAAAATATATTCTGAATTATGTAGAAGAAATAATATGCTGTCTGGGATTTGTTTTAAAATACTTTAGCAAAAAAGGAAGGAGAACAAAGAGGAATAGAAAAAAGAATGTGTGGCAAATTCTAGACAATTATAAAATCTAGGTGATGAAAATACAGGGTTCGTGATAGTATTCCCTCTACTTTTGTTGTATGTTTGAAGGTTATTATAATAAAAATCATTCTGTACTCAATCTAGTCTTCCAATCCCATCTTTCTCCCAGAAAACCCTTCTTGCAATTTGCCTCTTTCCATACATCCTAGATGTCAAAGACATCCACCTTACCCTCACTTCATTCATGGAGCTATTCAAATATCATCTCATCCCAAAGTCCCTCCCCTGCCCCTACCCTATGCCACAATGCACAGCTATAGCCTCCTATCCTGCCTTATTGATACAGTCTATATTTGTTTGTGTCTGTCACCCTCCACTAGAATGTCAGCCGTGGGGCACGTGGATGGCTCAGTGGGTTAAGCCTCTGTTCGGCTCAGGTCATGATCTTCTCAGGGTCCTGGGATCGAGCCCCACATTGGACTCTCTGCTCAGCAAGTAGACTACTTCCCCACCTCTCTCTGCCTGCCTCTCTACCTACCTGTGATCTCTCTGTCAAATAAATAAATAAAATCTCTAAAAAAAAAAATAGAATGTCAGCTGTATGGGAGTGTGACTTCTTTGTTGCCTGGTGATATATTCTCAGTCTGCAAACAGTCCCAGGAGCATAGTAAGAACTTAGTAAGTGTTGAATTAATGGATGAAAAAAAAAGTGTCATTCCTGAGGCACCTGGCTGGCTCAGTGGGAAGAGCATGCAACTCTTGATCTCGGGGTCATAAGTTTGAGTCCCACGTTGGGTGTAGAGATTATTTAAATAAATAATTTTTAAAAATGTCATTCTTCTGTTAAGTTTTTCCTTACATTTTTAGCTAGGTTAGACATTTCTTCTTTTTCGCCCTTCCAGCACATTTTATTTCTCTCTACTTTGGCGTCTTATCATATTACAGCATTTTGAAGTCAATTGTTAAATTTCTACCTAACATGAGGTTCTTGAGGAAGGGATGGTGTCTTACTCATCTTCATGACTAACGGTGCCAGAAATATAGCGGAGGCTCAACAGATATGTACTGAATAAAAGGGAAAATTGTAGAGGTTTACAGTTCTGTTTTTCTCCATCCTTAAGATTCTTTCTCAAGACCAGAGCTTGTGGGAAAAATGAAGGAATGACTTTCAGCTCTAAAAACACTACACACAACTAATTACTTTCTTGCACCTAAGGTAAGAGACACTGACTGGATCATTATGCTTTTTCTACTAGTTACATCCCTGCTACTGTCCTGTATTATAATACTTAAGAAGTAAGATATTAGGGATGTTAGTGTGTGTGCGCATCTGTAAAAAAGAAAAAGGAGAAAGCTGGAAACTATCTTGGCCTTGACTTTGAAGTTAAACATGTGCAAACCTCATGACCCAGTGTTTCTACTCTTACGTATCTACTAGAATAATTATAGCACATGTACTAGGGGCCGTGCACAAATATCTTCATAGTAGCATGGTTTGTAACAGGAAAAACTTGGAAAATGCAAATTGCATCAACAGAATGGATAAATCAATAGTAACATATTCAGGCAATTAAATCATCTGTATCTGTGAAACTGAATACCCTTCAGCTATGCACAGTAACACAGACAAATGGTTCTCAACTGGGGGCAATTTTGTCCACCAGGGGGCAGTTGGCAATGTCTGGAGACACTGCTCATGTCCTGACCATGTCCTGAAGCATGGGTAGACCAGGGATGCTGCTGAACACTTAGGACAAGCGGGGCAGCCCCTCATAAGAAATAATCATCCAGTCCAAAATGTCAATAGTGGTGACATTGAGAAACTCTAACATCGAGGAATGACAAAGAAACACTGAACGAAAAAACCCAGCAAGTCACAGAAGCATACGTAACTTTTACATTGTATTTATAATATTTACATAGGACTTCAGTAAATAGGCATTATAAGTAAAAATAAGCAAGTAATTACAAAATAAGTAAAATAAGTAAAAATATTTAAAACATATTACTTAGAAAGTCGTATCAAGATGGTAAAATTATGAAGAAAAACAAGGGAATAATAGACACCTGAAGGAGAACAAAAGGGATAAGTTTCGGAAGGGACACACAGGAACAGTAAAGTCCAGGCAGCCCTCCAGTTCTCTCACTGGAAGATAAGCAGATGGGTGCTTGCCTTATTATTCTTCTTTCAAGTGTATTATATACTCTATGTAATTTTTTTGTATGTTTCTTACATAATTTTTAAGACGAGGATAATATCAAAAGCAAAGCCCCAGAATAGAAACAAAATAATTAAAGGCAAAAATTTCAAGATCTACCTGAGCAGGCTGTATCTACGTTCTTTTAAGATTTTATTTTTAAGTAATCACTACACCCTGTGTGGGGCTCAAACCCACAGCCCCGAGATCAGGATCATACACTCCACTGACTGAACCAGCCAGGCAACTCCAGTCTGTATCTACTTTGAGATAAATGTATTTATCTTTTTTCTTTAAGATTTTATTTATTTGTCAGAGAGAGAGAGCACAAGCAGGCAGAGCGGCAGGCTGAGGCAGAGGGAGAAGCAGGCTCTCTGCCGACCAAGGAGCCTGATGTGGGACTCGATTCCACAACACCAGGATCATGATCTGAGCTGAAGGCAGTTGCTTAACCAACTGAGCCACCCAGGCATTCCAAGATAAATGTATTTATCTTGCAAGTAGAATGATTTTTTTTACATACTTCTATGATTTTTTCTTTTTACATACTTGTATACAATATATTTTCCCTTAAAAACATTTCCTACTGGTGGCAAGATAAATTACACAAAAATTTTTTTGACCCTGGGGCACCTGGGTGGCTCAGTGGATTAAAGCCTCTGCCTTCGACTCAGGTAATGATCTCAGGGTCCTGGGATCAAGCCCCACATCGGGCTCTCTGCTCAGTGGGGAGCCTGCTTCCCCCTCTCTCTCTGCCTGCCTCTCTGCCTACTTGTGATCTGTCAAATAAATAAATAAAATCTTTAAAAAAAAAATTTTTTTTGACCCTGTTGATAGGTTCCCAGAAGCTCTATAGTAACACTTCGTATAATCTTATCTTGAAAATAAATAGGTAAGTACATTGATTATAATTTTAATAATCAACACAGAGAAAGCATATGGTATGAAAGAACATGTCAAATGCATGATACAACTACCAAAAGCCTGTCTGTAGGAATCTCTTACAGGACAAACAGCCAGCTGCCACAAATAATTTGCATGGAAATAAATGAATGAAGAAGAAATAAAAGGAAGATAAAGGGGAGTAATCTATTGACTAAAAGACTTAAGAGGCACCTGGCTGGCTCAGTCAGTGGAGCTTGCCATTCTTGATCTCCAGGTTGTAAGGTTGAGCCCCATGTTGGGGTATAGAGATTGCTTAAATAAATAAAATCTTTTAAAAAATAAAATAATGGGGCACCTGGGTGGCTTAGCCTGTAAAGCATCTGCCTTTCAGCTCAGGTCATGAACCCAGGGTCCTGGGATCAAGTCCCGAGTAAGGCTCCTTGCTCAGCAGGAAGCCTGCTTCTCCCTCTCCTCCCCACTCGTGCTCTCTTTCATTATCGCTATCTCTGTCTCTCTCTCTCAAATAAATAAATAAAATCTTTTAAAAATAAAAGTAAAATAGTAAAATAATTTAAAAAATAAGAGAGACTTAAGCAGAGCAACTAAGGCATATCGACTTTATTTGTTCAAAAAGTTATTTTAAAAATGAGAATAGGGGGGCGCCTGGGTGGCTCATTGGGTTAAAGCCTCTGCCTCCAGCTCAGGTCATGATCTCAGGGTCCTGGGATCGAGCCCTGCATTGGGCTCTCTGCTCAGCAGGGAGCCTGCTTCCCTCTCTCTCTCTGTCTGCTTCTCTGCCTACTTGTGATCCCTCTCTGTCAAATAAATAAATAAAATCTTTTTAAAAATAAAACAAATAAAAATGAGAATAGGGAAATTTTAAGTATTTGTTGGATAAAGTGATTAAAAAATTATTAATTCTTTATTGATAATTTTTTTTAAGATTTTATTTACTTGGAGAGAGAGCACTGGGTGGGGGGGGGGGTGGAGAGGGACAGAGGGGAAGAGAACCTCCAGGAGACTCAGCACTGAGCACAGAGCTCCATGCAGGGCTCAATCTAATTACCCTGACGATATGACCCCAGCTAAAACCAAGAGTCAGAGGCTTAACCAACTGAGCAACCTAGGCACCCCGATTATGTTGCTGTTGCCTTTGTTTTAATGAAGGCTTATCTTTATGAAAGAAATTTTTACCTGGAATTTCTTTTAAAACTACATAGAATAAAACAGGATGGCCATGATTTGGCAAGTGCTGAAGTTGGAGATTTATACAGGAATCATCCTGCATGGCTAGTGTGGGTTTGTGTAAGTGCGAAATTATATAAAGTAAAATGTTTTTTAAATTATCTACTTGTCTAAAGTATCTCTGCACACACATCCACAACTGAAGAGAAAGTAAGGATTACCTAGTTTGACCTAAAGGAAGACACTAAAGGAATCAGTATCAACTTTGCCCAGTTAAAAGTGAAAGTCATTTTGGTCAAGTATCTGGAAGGGTTGTATAATAAACGAATTTTGTCTTCTGTCTTATTCCCCATGTAATCAAATAAAATGAAACTTCTCTTCTTTGTTGAAATTGCTATACTAAAACAATAGAACAGAACAGAGCAAAAAGAATGTAAAATGGCACATGCAAAGTAATAGGACACAACTTCTTCGTGAATAAAAATCTTGTCACTTATGTCTCATGACTTTCCAAGCAACCCACATATGACCTCCTGCAAGGTGCAGACCGTATTTTGAAATAAAACTCAGCTGATACCTGGGGAATCAGGAAGCGAGACAGGATAAAGTAAAAAAAAAAATGGTTAATTAAAATTCAGCCTTATGTCTTATTTTTATCATTTATTTGTGTATTTATGGAGGGCATTGTTTAGGGAATATATTTCTATTACTTGGATAAAAAGAAATAAAAATTTTTTAGGTAACCCTTCTCTTTTTAATCAATGTTTTATAGACAAGGCACAGAATCCCACTTTAGAGAAAGCCCCAAGGTGAGCCCCTCTCACAGCTACCTATCAGGGAAATGCCAAGAGTAGCTAATCATGTGTGCGCTCTGACAACGTGGATTGATAATGAACTAGTGCCTTTCACCCCAGAGGCATCATTAACTTTATGATAAGCTATGGTGGCCCAAGCCATGCTGAGCCCTTTCATGGGGATTAGATCGACTTTGTGCACCTGATAATAAACAGATAGTTTCCTTGGGCTTTCAAAGAGTTCTGTGGATTTTAAAGAAACACACAGACTCCTCTTCCTAAGGGATATATGATGAAGGAAAGCTAGCTTTTTCAACCCAGTAACCATGCAGCCTTCTTCTGGCAAAGGCAACTCTCTTCATTTGGCAAACCACCCCTTCTTCATAATTATTTCTGAGAGTGAGTGATCCCCTCCACAGCTCAGGTGGCCCAAGTCTAGCAATTAAGAGTCAAAGTGTAAGTTTGGATTAAGCCCTGTCAATGAGACCTGCCAAGGATTCTTGAAAATGGGGCACCGATGGAATTTTCTAGAATTCATGTTTGCTGGTGACATTTTTTCTTTTCACTTTGGAGGAAGATCCTACCTGACAAGAGACAAATGCAAAGGGACATAAAGCCAAGAGAAAGAGCCCTAACAGCATCATGTAAGGCTCTGAACCAGATGTGCCCTTTCTTGTCTTATTTAACAGAAGAGTTGATGTGATCAGCAGAATATTGGTCCCCAAAGATACCCACATCCTAATCCCCAGAACTTGCGAATTATGTTGCCTTCCACCGAAAAACTGACTTTTCAGATGTGATTAAGTTAAACATCTTGAGAGTGGGAAATTATCCTGGATTATGCTACTGGGCCGAATAAAACCGCCAGGTTCCTTATAAGAGAGAGGCAGGAGGGTCAGAGAAAGGAGAAGCAGAAATAGCACTGATGCGAGGTAATGAACCAAGGAAGGTAAGCAACCTTTAGAAACTAGAAAAGACAGGGTGCCTGGGTGGCTCAGTTAAGCTTCTGTCTTTGGCTCGGGTCTTGATCCCAGGGTCCTAGGATCGAGCCTCGCATTGGGCTCCCGGCTCAACAGGAAGTCTGCTTCTCCCTCTCCCACTGCTTCTGTTCCCTCTCTTGCTGTGTCTCTGTCAAATGAATGAATGAATGAATGCAATTTGAAAAGACAAAGAAATCAATTCTCCCCTAGAGCAGCCAAAAGGAATGCAACCCTCCTCATGCCTTGATTAAAGCCCAAGATTAATTTTTGGACTTCTGACCCCCAAAACTGTTTGAGAATAAATGTGTGTTACTTTAAGCTGCTAAATTCATGATAGTTTGTTATAGAAGTAGTAGGAAAGACAGGAGTTGGCTTTCTGACACATGACTGAATGTTTCCTAATCAGATGGACAATTCAATACCAGTTACACAGTAAAATCAACCTCCTAGATGGACCCCCAACACTTAGGAGAAAATTCAGAGCTTCCAGAGTAATGGTACTGAAAACATAAAACCAATTTTTAATTTGATTTAAAAATGGAATGTAAAAAAAAAGAAAAAATAAATAAATAAAAATGGAATGTATAAACTTTTTTTTTTTAAGATTTTATTTTATTTATTTGACAGAGAGAGAAAGAGATCACAAGTAGGCAGAGAGGCAGGCAGAGAGAGAGAGGGAAGCAGGCTCCCTGCTGGGCAGAGAACCCGATGCAGGGCTTGATCCCAGGACCCTGAGATCATGACTTGAGCCAAAAGCAGAGGCTTTAACCCACTGAGCCACCCAGGCGCCCCTGTATATTAACTTTTAATGGTGTAATTATTTTGCATGTATTTGACTATCACTGAACAATTGTTCATCCAAACAAAATAAAGATTTTTCTATTGGAACAAATACCGATTCTCCACTCATGTCTTAAATGTTGACATTGATAATGGCTACAAAGTCAAAAAGTATGGAAGAAAATTCCCATGGGGCATTTCCTAAAAATGTTCAACGGATTAAGAGAATGTTGGAAGAGTATGATGTGAATCAAGAACATGAACTCAGGGCACGTGGGTGGCTCAGCTGGTTAAGCATCTGCCTTCAGCTCAGATCATGATGCCAGGGTTTTGGGATGACCCCATGTCAGGCTTCCCACTCAATGCTTCTCACTCACTGGATCTCCCTCTCCCCCTGCTATGTTTTCTCTCTCAATGTCTCTCTCTCTGTCAAATAAATAAAATCTAAAAAAAAAAAAAAAAAAGAACATGAACTTTACAAAGAATGATCTCAAGGTTGGCTTTAGTTTTCTTTTATGTTGACCCGCCTTTCAACGAAAACTGAACCAGATTTTAAGAACACAAGGAGGCAAGTATCGGGAGTTTGGAAATAGCCTTGAACACAAAAAGAAAAGTCAGTATGGATTCAAGAAACACGAAGGGAAAACTTAATATGGATTCATGTCTTGAAGAGAAGAGAGAGAGGAAATTAGAGGAGGACTGAAATTACATGACTTCACAACCCTGAGCAGGAGTCCTCCACTTGGCCATCTGTCCCCTAACTCATGTCCTATATCAAACATAGTGGAAAAAATAAGAGAAAAAGACCAAGAGGTTAAAAAAAATAAAGAAGAGGAGTGCCTGGGTGATTCAGTGGGTTACGCCACTGCCTTCGGCTCAGGTCATGATTTCATGGTACTGGGATCGAGCCCTGCATCAGGCTCTCTGCTCAGCGGGGCACCTGCTTCTCCCTCTCTCTCTGCCTGCCTCTCTGCCTACTTGTGATGTCTCTCTGTTAAATAAATAAATAAAATCTTTAAGAAATATAATAAAGAAAAAAAGAAAGTGACATGATAAAAGGGTAATTCTATAATTATTTTTAGTCACTCCGGTGACATAGCTATCCTACATGAAGCACTTAACTGGTTCATGAGAAAAGTGAAGAAAGCAAACACAAAATCAAAAGTAGAAACATGGGGCGCCTGGCTAGCTCCACTGGTAGAACATATGAGCTTGATGGTAGGGACAGTTTAAGCCCTACATTGGGCATGGAGCCTACCTAAAATAAATTAATTTTTTAAAAAGTAGAAGCATAAAAATGAATTGAATTTCTCATACAGGCTAAAAACAAAAAATCTGAAAGGAAAAATCCAGACATACTTTATTTGTGTAGGTAGTAACGCTCACTTGATGCTAGCCCAGGTTCTGGAAACACAGATGGTGGAAGGTCAGGATCAGGGTGTGAACAGGCTAACCCTTCTCTGAAAGGAGCTTATATTCGAATGGAATGTGAATAACTAAAAGATAATGCCATTCATTTCTTTTTCTCTCTGCTTACCCTATTCTCTCCTCTTTTCCCCATTCCCACACACCTAATTTAAACTGAAAAGGGACATCTAGGTGGTTCGGTCAGTTAAGAATCTGCCTTTGGCTCCAGTCTTAATCCCAGGGACCTGGGACTGAGTCCTGCATCAGAAGTCATGCCCATGGGGGACTTGCTTCTCCCTCTGCCTCTCTCTCACTCATGAATAAATAAATAAAATTTTAAAAATAAACTGAAAAGAATCCTATTAAAGTAGTCATGGTCAATGCTTGGTAGAAACAGTTTGTGGGCAGTGACCGTTCTTAATCAACAAATTAATTTGTAGTTCCTCCTAGGTAAGCACACTAAGAACTTTTCACAATTTAAATAAATTACTGTGTAATTACATGTTACTGTAACTTCGGTGAGAGCCAGCACCTGATCTGTCTTACTGTTGCATATCTAGCACTGGGACAGTGCCTGACCCACAGCAGATGCTCCATAAACATGCTAAATGAAGAACAGATACCAAGGAGTCAAGGACCATCAACTCCTACCACAGAGAACAGACAGAAAAAGACAAAAGTCGATAAAAGACCTGATAATCAAATAATGTTATTGATAATGTTCACGTTGGGGTGAGAACAGAGAGAACGCTGTCCTACATATGAAATAGAAATGTTTACTAGCCATTCCTCTACAACGCACGTTAACCCAGCAGTTGTTCTCACTCGTGCCTAGAAAGAGAATACTGCCGCTTTGTCAATGTTTAGAATTGCACTGCCAGCATAGGAGCCCTTTGCCACATATGGCTATTCAAATTTAAATTAATTAAATTTAATTAAAAATTCTCTTACTCATTTGCTTTAGCCACGTTTCAAGTGCTCGGTAGCCACATGAGTCTTGTGGCCTCGATACTGGGCAGTAAAGATACAGAATTTTTCTACCATCATAGAGAATTCTATGGTACAGCTGTGCTCCCCACCATACTGCATTTAAATATGAAAGTAGCCAGAATTGGGCCCCTGGGTGGCGCAGTTGGTTGAGCGACTGCCTTCGGCTCAGGTCATGATCCCGGAGTCCCGGGATCGAGTCCCACATTGGGCTCCCAGCTCCATGGGGAGTCCACTTCTCACTCTGACCTTCTCTCTCTCACTCTCTCTCTTTCCTAATAAATAAATAAATAAAATCTTTAAAAAAAAAAAGTACCCAGAATTTTATGGGAGAAGTAAGACAAAGCTTACTCACACACTGAGTTAGATAAATTGCCCCACATCACAGCATCCAGAGGAGCCAAATCAGTTTAGTTCCTCATAAATCTCACTTCTTCCCAAATAGTTTCATTTATTCAGTTAGCACAGGTAATTGTATAATTAATATACACGGGTCTAGCAACCACTGGGAAACCCCAGCACCATTTGGTATTGTCAACCACTTATTTTTATACAGTCTTCCAAAGTCTAGTACCATTTTATCAAACAATATCTGCAAATCCTGACGTTTATTGATTTGCATATTCTCCTTATGGGTACTGGTTGAAAATCTTGTAGCTAGTTGACAATTTGTCTTTAGAACTGGCTGAGGGCTGGAATTAGTAACATATCTATCAGGCCACAATTAAGCCACATTTGCATTTTATTTCTTAGTGCTCAGAGTAGCATTTTTACGTAAACTGTCTGTTACAAAATTATTCCCTGGACTCTGAACTTCCTGAGGTTGTCTGATAGAGACTGACTCACCAATCCGATGAAATCTGCATTTTCCTAAACCAAAAAAAAAAAAAAAAACCTGAGGATTATTTAGCTGAAAATCCCTTGTTAAATTATAAAATTATAAAACATGAAACATAAACAGGGCAAACCATTGCCATGATGACTAGCTACAAAAATGAATGACTTTATAACAAAATGAGAGGTTTGATTAAAAAACTCACCCGATACATCTATACAATGGAATATTATGCCTCCCTCAGAAAGGATGAATATCCAACTTTTGTATCAACATGGACAGGACTAGAAGAAATTATGCGGAGTGAAATAAGTCAAGCAGGGAGAGTCAATTATCTTATGCTCTCACTTACGTGTGGCGTATAAAGAAAATCATGGAGGGCATTGTGAGAAGGAAGGGAAGGGTGAATGGCGGGAAATCGGAGGGGGTGATGAACCAGGAGAGATTGTGGACTCTGAGCAACAAACTGAGGGTTTTGGGGGGGGGGGGGGTAGGAGAGCCTGGTGGTGGGTATTGAGAAGGGCACGTTTTGCATGGAGCACTGGGTGTGGTGCATGAACAATCAATCTTGTAACACTGAAAAATTAAAATAAACATATTTGGGGAGAAAAAAAAAAACTCACCCGAAAATAAAAAACAAAATCAAGCTTAATGTAAAAGGAAAACAATATACCGACTTGTCTTTCTGTCCCCAGGTACTATAACATCTAGGACTTGATAGCTGTTTTGTTAAATACAGAAGGAAAAGATGGTCAGACTAAGTGAATTTGGAAATGCTTGCATACTGACTTAGTTATTAACTCATTCATATGGTGGCTATCAGTAGTTTTCCTCTTCTTGATAAGGATTATATGGGACTAAGGAGATAAACTTGGGAAAGGATCTTTGGAGAAGGTAGCAGGAAATTATTTACAAACTGCCCAAGTTAAAAAAGAGTAGAAGAGAGATCTAATTATGCAAGAGGTCAGTAGCTCCTTTGCAAACATGAACATTAAAGGACTTCCATAGGGATTAGCAAACTGTTAACTGTTAAACATTGTCCTGAACACCTAAAACCCCCACTTTGCAGAGGAGGCACCAAGTGGCTGCTCTTAAGAAGACACAGGAGATCCTATTTGCAAATGGGCAATGTAATAAATGATTTGCTAAAGGTTCTTCATGCCTTACTAATTTTGATGATAGAAGTCACGTTTGATTAGCCTGGTTAAGTGTCCATTGTCAAAAGCAGCTTAAGTAGAGAGAAATGTCCTCTCATACTGTCAAATTGTCACTTAGACTTATTTAGGATCTCATCACTGTTTAAGGTTCTCCCCTCAGGGTATAAATTAACTGTTTTACAAAGGCCTCCCCAAAATGCTTTAAATGCTAAGAGATCCAATATATCATTATTGAAGTCAAAAAGCAATTTTAGTAATTTATTTCCTAAAAATATGACTTTGCATTTTTATCAACAGGCAGAAGCAGGAATTTGTCCCCAAAAGTTTATCGTTAAAATAAAGTACATGATATTTTCACAGCAATGGACCTACCTAGATAGATGGCAGGGGAAAAGATATAACTAGAGTTCCCTCCACCCAGCATTTGAGGTTAACTTAAATAACTATTATATAGGCATATAATGAAATAGTTCAGCATTTTATGTTCAACCACTAAAACACCTCAAAAATAGTAATAACTATCATTCATTGAGCAGTTAGTTTATTCCAGGCACCAGATTAAGTATATTACAAGTATAATTAACAGCAGTATTAGATAGATATATATACCAATATACCAATGTTCAGATGAAATACAGAAACTAAGAGAATTTGAAATATATGACAACAAGGGGTACCTGGGTGGCTCAGTGGCTTAAAGCCTCTACCTTCAGCTCAGGTCATGATCTCAGGGTTCTGGGATCGAGCCCCACATCGGGCTCTTCTGTTCAGCAGGGAGCCTGCTTCCCCCTCTCTCTCTGCCTGCCTTTCTGCCTACTTGTGATCTCTCTCTATCTCTCTGTCTGTCAAATAAATAAATAAAATCTTTAAAAAAAATATGACAATAATAAATCATTAGGAACCAGCAGGGATGGGATTTATAATACAGTCAAACCTAACTCTAAATTTGGATTTGTTTGAGAATTGACAAGCTGATTTTTATATGGAAATGCAAAGGAGGTAGAATATCCAAAACAATCTTGTAAAAAGAATAACAAAGTTGCAGAACTTAATTACCTAATTTTAAGACTTATTATAAATAAGCAGCAGTTAAGAGAGTGATATTGACAGAGACACATAGATCATTGAGATAGAATAAAAAGGTTAAAAAGATAAACACACATGGCCAACGGCTTTTCTACAGGGATACGAAAGCAACCCAATGGGAAAGGAATAATCTTTTCAACCGATGGAGCCAAACAACCAGAAAGTCACATGGAAAGAAAAAGGAGGGAGAGGAATAGGAGAAAGGAAGGGAGGGAAGAAGGAAGCAAGGAAGGAAAATCCAATTACTTCCTTATTTCTTCAAACCAAATACAGAAATTCCCAATCATTTCCTCAAACCTCATGCAAAATGAGCTAAAGCTATTAAAGAGACACAAGAAAAGGGTGCCTGGCTGGCTCAGTCAGAAGAGCATGTGACTCCTGAACTGTGGGGTTGTGAGTTCAAGCCCAACACTGGGTATAGAGATTATTTAAATGAATAAATGAATAAACAAATTTTAAAAATTTAAGGGAAAAAAAGATAAACACGAATGCACAAAATGATATCCCAATGACCTAAGATTATGCAAAGATTTCTCAAATAAGACACAATAAGCAAAATTAAAAAAGAAAATATGGATAAATTGGACTTCATTAAAATTAAAAGCCTTTGTACTATCAATAATACTAGTTAAGAAAATAAAAAGGCAAGCTGCAGACTGGAGAAAATTTTTGCAAAGTATACGGTATAACAAACGACTTATTTCTAGAATATATAAAGAATTCTTACAACTCAATAATAAGAAAAGAGATGACCCAATAAAAATGGGCAGAAGATTTGAATAAACACTCCATAAAAGAAAATACATGAATGGTAAATAAGCCCATAAAAAATGTTTCAGACCAGGGCACCTGGGTGGCTCAGTTGGTTAAGCATCTGACTCTTGATTTAGGCTCAGGTTGTGATCTCAGGGTCATGTGATCGAGCCCCACATCAGGCTCTGCACTGAGTATTAAGCCTGCTTAGGATTCTCCCTCTCCCTCCGCTCCTCCCCATCTCCCACCCACCTCATCCTCACTCACATGCATGCACTCTTTCTCTCTCTAAATAAAAATTTCATGTCATCAGTTATAAGGAAAATGCAAATTAAAATCATAAAATGGAACTACTACGTACACTCTAAAATGACCACCAAATGGGGCTCCTGGGTGGCTCAATCGTTAAATGTCTGCTTTCGGCTCAGGTCATGATCCCAGGGTCTTAGGATCAAGCCCTGAGTCGGGCTCCCTGCTCAGCGGGAAGCCTGCTTCTCCTTCTCCCTCTCCCACTTCCCCTGCTTGTGTTTCCTCTCCCGCTGTGTCTCTCTCTGTCAAACAAACAAATAAATATAAAATAAATAAATAAATAGATATAAAATGGCCACCATAAAATGACTGACTATAACAAGTGTTGGAGATGACATCAAACAGTGGAAATGCACATATATTGCTGAGGATAATCTCAAATGATAGAAACATTTGATAATTTAGCAGTTTCTCAAAAGCTCAATATATATCTACTCTGTGATCTGGCCATTCTAATTGTAGATAGTCAACCAAGAGAACTAAAGAATATGCCCCTATAAGGACATGTACAGAGACATGTACTTCTTCATAGCAACTTTATTTGTTAATAGTCCCAAACTAGAAAAAAACAAACACATATCAGTATATGAAGGAATAAACAAACTGGTAAATCAGTATAATAGAATACTACTTAGCAGTGTGCCTGGATGGCTCAATCGGGTAAGCGTCTGCCTTCAGCTCAGGTCATGATCTCGGGGTCCTGGGATCGAGCCTCGAGTCGGGGTCCCTACTCAGTGGGGAGTCTGCTTCTCCCTCTCTATCTGCCCCTCCCCTCCCCCACTTGTGCTTGCTCATTCTTTTTCTCTCTCTCCAAATAAATAAATCTTTATAAATATACTACTCAGCAATAAAAAGAATGAACTGCTGATATACTCAACATTATGGAGTGAAATGATGGGTTTTCTACTGTATATATACACCAGAACTCTTCAAACTGTATACTTTAAATATATGTGACTTACTTTATGTCAAGTATACTTCAATAAAGCTGTAATAAAATAACAATTAATAACAGATCATAACCCATTCAATAAAATAGAAATCCATGAGTCCGTACTGGTAAAAGTAAATAAATATATACAAAGAGAAGGCTCTACCTTACAGTGGAATGCCAACTAAAAAATATAGAAGGAATGATATAATTACAAAATAATATTCAGCGACCATCACTGTAGTAAATGATCAGGCAAGAGATATCAACGGATGTTCAACGTACCAAGTAAATTGTTGATGAGAAAAAGAGTATGTAAGTATATGCACTGGACAGTGGAGAAATATCATAGACACCATCTTGACCAAGTGACAAAAGTTAACATCATTGGTGATAAGAAAATGACATATTGTGTGCCTTCTGATATGAGGCACTAGAAAGAAAACAGTATTATTTCTCTGGTGATCCCGCCATAGACATATCCCGAGTCTAGTCATAAAAGAAACACCGGACAAATCCAAACTGAAGAAAACACTATAAAATAACTGACCTATCTTCTTCAAAAATATCAAGATGATAAAGAACAAAGAAAAACTAAGGAACTGTATATTGGGAGAAACTAAACAGACTTGACAATGAAATACAATGTATGATTTTGGACTGGATCTTGACCTAGAAAGCAAAAGAGGAAGAAGCAATGTTTGTTACCGATATTAATACTCTTCCTTTCTATCAATCACATTATTGGACAGGAGGAGAAAATTGAGTGGATTAGATAAAAGTATTACAGACAATGTTAATATCCTAATTTTGATAAAGGCATCAAGATTATGTGGGAGTGTCCTTGATTTTAGAAAATACACACTGAAGTACTTAGGGGTAATTTGGCAACATGTCTACAACTTAATCTCAACGTTTCAGAAAGAAAACAATGATACATGAGGAAAAGTGAAAAGACAAATGTAAACTCTTAATAATTTGGAAATCTAAGGGAAGGGGATAGGGTAATTCTTTATATTATGAGTAGTATTTTTTAAAGATGTATTTATTTGGGCGGGGGGGGGAGGGCAGAGGGAGAGGGAGAGAGAGAATCTCAAGCAGACTCCACATCCAGCACAGAGCCCAAAGTGGGGCTTGATCTCCTAACCCTAATATCACAACCTCAGCCAAAACCAAGAGTCAGAGGCTTAACTGACTGTGCCACCCAGGCACCCCAATTCTTTGCATTATCATTTCTACTTTTCTTGCAAATCTCTTGTAAAAATTTTTAAAAATACATGTGGCTTTGGATAAAGGACCTATGAGTTCCTTTTATTGTTTCTGCGTCTTTTCCATAGGTTTGACATTATCTTCCCCCCAGAAAAACATAGGGAATGGAAACATGGGATGCAGGGAATGGGGAGCTGTTTCTCTGGACTCGCCCACTTGTTCATATACTCAACACACATGTACCAAATGCCTGCCCTATGCCAAACGTGGTACTAGCTTCCGGGGATCTGGGCTGGAATGTAATGGGTGAGACCTGGAGCCTGTTAGAGGGCAGGAGTGCACGGCGGCCAGCCAGCGTGTGTTAAGACTCCTTGGTGAAACCAAACAAGAGGTAAGAATCTGCAGCCATCGTCCCACTTCCTCAATGGAGAACAGCATTATTATTGTTCAAAGCCCTTATACGTGCAGGTTTCTTCTGCAAATTACTTGTGTAACACATCATCAGGAAGAGATTCATCACCATCTCATTCCACATCACTTAAATTCAGCGTCTGATCATGTCACTTAAGAAAGATAGCAAGAACAGCAACCAAATGGATTACCCATTGGGACTTAATGCTTGTGTCCTCCATCACCCACCCCCATTCATCATTTGAAACTCCAGCCCACTTGTGCTGGCATCTGGGGGGGGGGGGGGCACTCTTGATGAGATTAGTGGCCTGACAGCATGAGGAAGAGAGCAAAAAATGGCTGTATGAGCAAAGAGCAACAGGGCAGCCACCCACCAGCCAGGAAGAGAGTCCTCACCAGAAGCTGCCATGCTGGCACTCTGATCTTGGACTGTCAGCATTCAGAACTTGTGAGAAAATATTTGTTGGGTAAGCCCACCAGTCAATGGTATTTTGTTACGACAACCTGAGCTGACTATGGCATTCCTTTGCCCTCCTTCCCTTTCCAGTTCAGGATTCAATCCAAGATCAAGTGTTGTATTGAGGTATGACACTTGTCTCTTGGAATAATGTCTTTCTGTCAGCATTATGAACAAATAAATGAACCAGAAGCAAGGTTGCTATAAGAAAAGTTTTATCAAAGAACTTTTCTTTTGACCATAAAATAATAATAGTAAAAAAATAACAAACATTTTTTAAAAAGCACTTACTAGGCACCAGGCTAGTGTTAAAGGACTTACAAAGCTTACCTAATTAATTCCTCCCAATAATCCACATAGTGGGTTCTATTACCCTCCTATCCCTTCCATTTGCTAATGACTTGGAGAAGCTACCTTCTCAAAGTTGATGCAATATTTAAGTGACAGGGCTACAGAGAACTCTCTAGAACAATGCCTCTTAAATGTACATACAAGTCACCCAAGTATCTTGTTAAAATGCAGATAGTTACTCCACATGTCTAGAGGAGGACTCAGATTCTGCATTTCTAATAAGCTCCCAGGTGATGCTGATGCTGTGTTCCACTAAACAAGATTTGAATAACAAGCCTCTAGAAGTACATAACAACTAAATGTGCCTGGCACATAAGTGCTCACTAGATAGTTCTTGAATTATTTAACAGAGAGAAGAGAGAAAGAGAAAGAACAAGACTTTTAAAAATCTGTTGTTGACCTCATTTTAATCAGCAAGCCTTCATTATTGTTCCTTTTCTCTAGAAGGATGTTGTAGAATCAAATATTTCATGGGAGACCTGGAAGATTTTCAGGCACAAGGCGCTGCACAATCACAGAGAACCCAATGCTAGAAAGCTGAGGACCGTGACCTCACTGGGAACGCTTTTCCTGTATGTGTGTCTACATTAGTTAGCACCTAATTTCAGCAAGACTATTCCCTTCTCCGTCCTTCTTTGCACTGACCAGCTGGTGAGAATGCCAGGAGCTAATGAAATGTCTCACCCTCTAAATGTCGTATGAGGCTACAGGGGCTGCAAAAATCCTGTCAGGAAGACAAGACTCACAGAGAACAAAGTTGGAGGCCAATGCTAGCTAGCATGCCTGCTTATGGTGTGTGCACAGAAAACCTTCACATCAAGGTGAGTCACTAATATGCCACCGCACATTAGTGTTTTAGAGAATAAATTAAGTATAAGTACAGGTTAGTGTGTAACAACTTGCAGAAAGAGATCAGTTTTGAGACTCAATAAATGGTCTTATTAATAGGATCCTGAGGGCTCCTGGGTGGCTCAGTTGGTTAAGCGACTGCCTTCCGCTCAGGTCATGATCCCGGAGTCCTGGGATCGAGACCCACATCAGGTTCCCAGCTCCGCGAAGAGTCTGCTTCTCCCTCTGACCTTCTCCCCTCTCATGCTCTCTTTCTCACTCTCTCTCTCAAATAAATAAATAAAACCTTTAAAAAAAAAAAAAAAGGATCCTGAGATCATGACCTGAGCCGACCCAGGCGCCCCCTCCCCGATCCTTTAAACAGGGGATACATTCAGTATCTGACTATGATGATGATAAAAGGATCTGAAGAGGAAAATTAGGCATTCTGTATAATATCTCTAAATTATGTACTTACTTGTCTGTTTTGGTGGGCATATGGTCACATGGGGCTGTTTATTGAACTAAAAAAGTGAAGTGACCCTAGTGTACCAGAAGTACGAGAACTGAGAAGGATCAGAAAATGACTACAAGGGATGCCGGGGTGGCTCAGCATCTCACTTCGGCTCAGGTCATGATCCCAGGGTCCTAGGATCTAGTCCCATATCCATACCCCTGCTCAACAGGGAGCCTGCTTCTCCCTCTGCCTGCCGCTCCTCCTGCACATTCTCTCTCTCTCTGACCAAATCAATAAAATCTTAAATATAAATAAAATCTTAAAAAAACAAAAACTAGGGATGCCTGGGTGGCTCAGTTGGTTAAGCAACTGCCTTTGGCTCGGGTCATGATCCCAGCGGCTGGGATCGAGTCCCACATCCGGCTCCTTGCTCTGCAGGGAGCCTGCTCCTCTCTCTGCCTCTGCCTGCCTCTCTGCCTGCTTGTGTTCTCTCTCTGTTAAAATGAATAAATAAAATCTTTAAAAAAAAAAAAAACTAAAAACAAAAACTACTAGTCCTAGACCCAAAATCATGGCTGACTCACAATCTGTACTCCCTGTTATATAAGATACACAAAAATTGATTCATTCATATAAGAGCTCCAGTGTTGTTTTCTGGGTTGCTTAGAACCTGGAAATTAGAACCTAGAATCTTAACACGTAGCACACAGTAGTAATGAACGTGTTGCTATTTAAACTGTAAATATGACAAACAGTAAACATATCCTTTTTGAATCCCAGAAAAGCCTAACCTCTGAGAGCAGCCAAAACTATCCAGAAGTGATCAGAGTGAGATGAGTGTTAAGAACTTGAAACTATATGCTTTTTTAAAATTTAACATTTAGTTTAGGATTCTGAGGGCTGTCCTCCTGCTTAAAGTCACATATTTATGAAAAGGCACGGGCATAAAAAGAAAAAATGATCTTTCAACTCAAAAATTTAGTCACAAATAAATAGCTATACCTCCTTGAAAGGTAAGTACAGACTGAAAATGCCTAGAAGACTTAAAGCTGATGATTTTTTTTAACTATTTGGGCAGGAAGTAAAGTCAAAATAGGTAATATGTTTGCCCTGGGTTCAAATAAGTCAGAGAAAAACAAATACATGATTTCACTCATATGTGGAATTTAAGAAAGAAAAAAAAAGAGACAAAGAAACAGACTCTATAGAGAACTCAGGGAGGTAGATGAAGGCATGGGTGAGACAGGTGAAGGGGATTAAGAGCACACTTGTCTTTCTTTTTTTTTTAAAAGATCTTATCTATTTATTTGAGAGAGAGAGAGCATGAGCAGGGGAGGGGTGGAGGGAAAAGGAGAAGCCAGCTCCCCGCTGAGCAGGGAGCCTGATGCAGGACACAGGGGGACATGGGGCTCGATCCCAGGACTCTGGGATCATCACCTGAGCCAAAGGCAGATGCCTGACTGAGCAACCGAGGAGCCTAAGAGCACACTTATCTTAATGAGACTGACTAATGTATAGAGTTGCTAAATCACTATACTGTACACCTGAAACTAATATAAAACTGTATGTTACTTATACTGGAATTTAATAATTTTTAGATAAAAAAATAAAAAGTAAAAAATTGTGTGGAATAGAACATTAGGTAAGTCCTAAAATCCTCCTGATGTTTAAGGAAACAAAGAAAGCTAGCTTGAGAAAGTTTACTCAAATAATTTCCTATCAATATTGAATTCATCACGGCTTTCAAATATTCTGATTCCAGGAAAAACAACCACATTATATTATACGGTCCTGCTAAGGACTAAATTGTGTCTCCCCAACTCATATGTTGAACTTCCTGGGTTGCTGGATACTCTAATTGTTTTGGGGCTGTAAAGAGTATTTGCAAAAAAAAAAAAGTGTTTGCATATGTAAAAATTCAAAGAACACTTAAGATTAGTATGTTTTATATAGGTGATATACTCAATAAAAGAAAGAAAAACAAAAAAAGGAAAGAAAAGAAAGACAGGCTTTTATTGTATGAAGCACATCTGGTCTCAGGGAGCCTGGATGGCCCAGTGGATTAAGTGTTCAGCTCAGGTCATGGTGCTCACTCAGGGTTGTGAGATCGAGTCCTGCGTCAGGCTCTATGCTGAGTGTGAAGCCTGCTGAGGATTCTCTCTCTCTCTCTCTAACCCCAGAGCCCCCCTCATGCTCTAAAATAAATAAATCTTCAAAAAAAAATAATAAAGCACATCTGATCTTTTTTGTGTTGCACAGTAAACACCAGAGACCAGTTTGTACCGAGGGTGATATCCGTGGCCACATCCGGGTTTTACCTCTAGATGGAATCAGAGCACTAGCTGCCTAGCAGGTCAAGTCCTGAGCCCGCCTCCACCATCCCCTCCTACCTTTCCTCGGGCCCTGTGATCATCTTGGTAGCAGCCCAGAGCGGCAAGTAGTAACTACCTTCAGCAGTGACCCAGTTACAAATTCTTACCCAGAAAAAAGCCCTAAGAATGCACAGTCACTATTTAATTATGCTGTACAATAACCTCAACCACCCCTCAACTTTCTTTACTCCAGGCCTTCTAATGCCCCTCTTCGAGCACATTCAACCCCAAAGTGGAGCATGCACCCTTTGAATGCATCTTTTTTATGATCCCTACATTCCAGCTCTTGAGGTTCCCACCCCCTTCTGAGTGGAACAAGGTGGTCTACACAGGCACAATCTCCGGAGTACCTGCTCCTATTTCGCCCAGGCTTTTCTAGTTTTTAAAAGACATACTTCGTTTTCTGTTTCACAGCTGGTCTTCTTATTGTTCTTTCTAGAATTCCCCCACTCAGACTGTCATGAAGAAAGAGAAAGAAATACGAAAATAATATACAATAAATATTAGAATGTAGAATAAGTAAATTAGAACAGCTCCAGAAGATGACCAAAATATTGTGCAAGTAACAGCTCTAAAGGAGTAAATTGTGACCCATTAATTTGAAGTTTATGGCTCTGCTATTCTCAGAGAGTATAATAAAAAAATGTAATCATTTGCAAGAGAAATGATGGCAGTAAATCCCTGGAAATGGGGGTTACAAACAAACCTAACCATACTGCTGTGTTCACTAATGTAATGTCCAATTGAGTCATAATTCTGCAAGGAGAGGCTAGAAATAATTTTGACATCATAATCTGAGCTTGGTCTCCTAGGCTTTCAAAAACAGAGCATGGAAGAACAAGCTCGAGAGCTCAGGGCAGGCGGGGCCCTGGCACAGGGATATTTATTACCCTCTTCCTTCTCAGCGTTCACCGTTTCAACTCCAGTCACCTTTCCATCCTTTCCCTTCTGCTCAGATTTGTTCCCTCCAACCATTTCCTCAACAGTGCTGCTCTATTTCCACTGCCTCTGGGTTCTCACTGTACCACCTAGCTTGTTTACATTAAAGAGAGCCCTGGGCACAAAGCTGCCCTTAATCCTTATCCGGGCCCAGCCTGCCACCACAGCAGACCGACCACGGGCGAAGATGAACCACAGCTGTTGACCAGCTCTTCAACCTCTAAAAGCCTTGGTTAACTCATCTAATACGATGAGGTTAATATTAAGATGGATATTGGGACCCCTGAGTGGCTCAGTCATTAAGCATCTGCCTTAGGCTCAGGTCATGATCCCAGGGTCCTGGGATTGAGTCCCACATCAGGTTCCCTGCTCGGCAGGAAGCCTACTTCTCCCTCTCCCACTCCCCCTGCTTGTAATCCCTCTCCCAATGTGTCTCTCTCTGTGAAATAAATAAATAAAATCTTTATTTAAAAAAAAGATTTACGGGGAAAAAAAATATTTATGGGGCACCTGGGTGGCTCAGTGGGTTAAAGCCTCTGCCTTCGGCTCAGGTCATGATCTCAGGGTCCTGGAATTGAGCCCCGCATCAGGCTTTCTGCTCAGCAGGGAGCCTGCTTCCCCCTCTCTCTCTGCCTGCCTCTCTGCCTGCTTGTGATCTCTCTCTGTCAAATAAATAAATAAAATCTATAAAAAAAATTTTTTTAAGGATTTAGATTTAATTACTTTAGGATTTCATATTCATTCATTCAATCCTCACAACAAACAACCCTACGAAGTGGGTATTACTAGTCCTATTTCCAGATGAGGAAACAGAGGCACTGAGAGAATAAATGGCCTGCACCAAATCACACAGCTCCAAAATGGCAGAGCTGAGGTTTAAACAGGTATCTGGCACCTGCATATCAACTTCTTACCTGTCTACTGCTTCATATACTTATTCAGTGAATATTAGCTATGATTGTTACTGACTGGCAATTCAGGATAGTGGTCCAATTATAAATGAAAGGATAAGCTGAAGATGGGCCTGATGTTTACATAGAAAGACAATTAGGAGAAGCTACTGATCATCACAGGAGTAGTTCATTCATTGATATGTTCACTTAATAAATATCAGGGCTAGGCACTGGTCTAAGGCATGAATATGTAGCTGTAGGTGAGAAAATGTTATGGTTTTAGCTCTGTACCTTTTCACACGCTTCTCCTTTTGCTTGGAATGTACAGACACACCCACACACCCACACCCACCCACCCACCCACCCACCCACACACACTCTCACGAGTTTGGTCAATCCTCACTTTTCCCCGTCTGGTAAAAGGCAACTACAGCGCCGGATTCTTACCTTCTGCAACATCCCAGATTCTGCAAGTAAACTCAGAGAGGAGCAAAAAAATAAAAGAAGAACATAAAAAAGGAGAAAGAGAAAGAAACAAAAGAAAAAAAAATACATTTGGAAGAAAAATACATTTGGGAACATGCCAATGGAAAGAAACGAAAAACAAAAATTAGAGATGAAAATGGCGTACTAAAGAGTGGAAAAGATAGAAACAAGAAGCAGTTTAATAATACTTTCTAGTACATAAAGGATTTTTACATGGAGAATAACAGTAAGCTCTTCTCCTTGGGGAGTTGCAAGGGAGGAAGTCATTCCCAGTGAAAGCAGTAGAAGCCAAGTCAGGTAGCTTTATTGGGCACTTACTGTAGGGAGGGCATGACCACTGCTATCAAGGGGTTTACAGTCTCATGGGAAAGACAGTTGTGCATAAAAGGATGACTAATATTCAATTTAATGGAAGAGATTTGAAGAGCAATGAAAAAGGATGACTAATATTCAACTTAATGGAAGAGATCTGAAGAGCAATGAATTCAGAGAAGGGAGAGATCTCTATGAATTCATGGGCTGAGATGGGAAAAAAACACTTCACTGAAGAGATGAATTGGTGAAATCCTATCAACAAAAGATAAACTAGGGCAAAGAGAAGAGCAGCAGAGAATGGTATTAAAACCTGATTGGAATGCCTGGAAAATGCATTTTTACCAGCTCCTCGCTAAAATCAATTTCTTTACTTCCTCACTAGGACCTATGCCAAGTTCAGCAAATCTCACTTCTCCAATTTTTTTCTCCCCTCTTTCCTCTGGATAATTCCAACAACACTCTGTTTTTCTAGCATCTAAAACACAAAACTGAAACTACTAATGCTCTATCTCTCCATTTCTTTCCTTTTTTCTTTTTTTATGGGAAAATTGCTGGACATCATTGTTTAAACCCACGTCCCCTATTCCTCTCCTCATGTTCTCTCTAAATTCCACTACATTCAGTATGCTCCCACCAGGCTTGCAGTGACCTTCATATGGCTAAATCCAGTGGTCATTTCTCAGTCCTCAGCTTATGTATCTGACTCATTTGATGCCTCTCTCCATGGAATGCCTTTCTGACCTGGCTTTCCGGACACTAAGCTCCACTCCTTGGTGATATCACTGTCTCTTTAAATATCATATATTCAAATGACTCCCATGTTCCTATCTCAGATTTATTGCCACACCTATGTACCCAACTATCTCTCTGATACCTCTCCCTAGATGTTCAAAAGCATCTCAAACTTCACAAATCTAAAATCTTACTGCTCGTATTCCTCACCCACTTCCTCCAATTCCACTCCTTTTACAATGTTCTTCTCATTGTTATCCTTGATAAATGGCGGCTCTAATTCAGCTGCTCAGGCCAGAAATCTTGAGACTAATCAATCCCTGAACTTGTCTCCTGCTCACCCTACATCCACTTCAGTAAATCCTAATAGCACACTCTTAAAATATCTTCAAAATATCTTTTTTTTTTAACATCTCTTGTACTGCTGAGTTTAAAACACTACCATCTATCAACTGGATTTTTACAAACTTGCTAATTGTCCTGTTTCTGCTCTTCAAGGCTACTCTCAACAAAAGAGGCAGAACATCCACACAAAACGCCAGGGTATATCTCACTCACAGGAGAGACCCATGGTTCTTTCTCTGGCCCACAACACCCGCCCAATCTCCTCTGCCTATTTTACTTCTCTAACCTCATCTAACACACTTGAACTGTTCCCCCAAACCAACTCCTCTGCCCTCTTCCCATTCCTAGAACACTCCAGGCCCTGATTACAGGCCCCTGTGCTTCTTTGTTCCCTCTGCTTAGAATGTGCTCTTCTCAGATATCCATGTGGGGAGTTTCCTCACTTTCTTTATTTTATATATTTTTTATTTTTTTATTTTATTTTATTATTTTATTTCACAGATATAGAGAGCACAAGTAGGCAGAGAGGCAGGCAGAGGGAGAGGGAGAAGCAGACTCACAGGGTCCTGGGATCATGACCTGAGCTGAAGGCAGAGGCTTAACCCATTGAGCCACCCAGGTGCCCCGGTTCTTCACTTTCTTCAGGGCTCTGCTCCTAGGTCTCTTGGAGAGGACCACCTCAGCCACCCAATCCAAAATTCTCAACGCTTCCCCAAAACTTCCAATCCTCCATCCCTCTTTATTTTCCCCCTTTGCATCTATGAATTATCATACAATAAAATGTATTTACCTTATTATCTACCCCCATTAGAATCTAAGCTCTGTGATGGCAAGGCTTTACTGCTTTGTCCCCAGGGGCCCCCAACAGTAACTCACAAATATTTTTTGAATGAATAAATGCTATCAGATATTCATTACAGGCTTCACAATATTCACTAAACTCTGCATTGAAAAAGAAATGGTTTTGTGCAGAGTATAAGCCACTTGACACTGAGGAATTTGAGTACTGGGTGGGGGGGAGGAGACATACTTGGCATTTTATATTATAATCTGCTTTTTTTCTACTTAATATATCAGGGTTTCTTTTAAAGGTAATTATTTCATTTTTTAAAGATTTTATTTATTTATGGGGTGCCTGGGTGGCTCAGTGGGTTAAAGCCTCGGCCTTCGGCTCAGGTCATGATTTCAGGGTCCTGGGATGGAACCCTGCATCGGGCTCTCTGCTCAGCAGGGAGCCTGCTTCTTCCTCTCTCTCTGCCTGCCTCTCTGCCTACCTGTGATCTCTCTCTCTGTCAAATAAATAAATAAAATCTTAAAAAAAAAAAAAGATTTTATTTATTTATTTGACAGAGAGACATCGAGAGAGGGAACACAAGCAGGGAGAGTGGGAGAGGAAGAAGCAGGCTTCCAGCCAAGGAGGAACCAAAGCAGGGCTCAATCCCAGGACCCTGGGATCATGACCTGAGCCAAAGGCAGATACCTAACAACTGAGCCACCCAGGCTCCCTTCTACTTGGTATTTACTAAATAATTCATGGTAATTACACATGCTTTCGAGCAAATTCCATTTTGAAAATATAATTACATATTTTTTGGCTTTTTAACAATTCCACTATTATTTACGATAACATCCTTCAAAAAAATAGCTCTTGTTATTTTCCAAAATTGAATGATAAACATTCTCTAACCTAACATTGAAGAATTTTTTTTTTCTATGCCACATCTGCAACTATAAAGACAAACTGTAATGATCCAGCAGACCATTAAGGAATAACCTAGAGATAACTTTTCATTAATACATTCTCATTATTACCTAACAAAAGTGACGGGATTTTGTGTCATGCATTAAAAAACTCAAAGATAATACAGTATTTATATTTTGATGGCTTTTCTCAATGTAGTATATACATATTGAACTAACGGGATGTGAAATTTGAAGAATTTTTAAAATCTCTTCAAGGAAGTAATCTAGAGAATAGCCCACATACTCCCAAGAACAATGATACTACATTAAATCTAAGGTGCCATCAATAGTATAGCTCACCATTTTATTATTCGCCATGACGAAAGGAGGAAAGAAAAAATATCACCCATTAAACTATGGCAAAATGCTTTTCTATCACTCAGACTTTTTTTTTATGACTATTGAAAGAGCTTTTCCAGATTTATTTAGACATAAATTTCTATCATATATCATTCTTGTGCTTATACAAAAAGGAAGATATAAGTGAAATAAATCATTCAAGGTATTCCCAATACTTCATATTCAGAGGCTGGCTAGTCTGAGTCACTTCTCAACCTCATTAATATCCATGTTTGCCGCCAATTTTGTGAGTTATGACATCAGAGCAAAAGAACAGTCCACCATGATATCTGGGGCTTTTCTGATCTTACTATCATGTGCCAGTGTATGGTTTTCAAACCACAAGTAGACTTGGTCTTTCTCAAATGCTCCAGAAATGGTCTGCTGCCTGAAACTTTTAAGGAGCTGCAGTTGTGCAGACATGCCATCAAGAAGTAGCAGCCTAGGACACACGTCCCAGCAATGGTGACTAGGTCATGTCCGCTTCTCTGTTTGACAGTTATCGTTAAGATGCCTTACGCTGCAAGACACACCCCAATTTCAGACACGTAAATGTGCAAAAATGTGACTTCAGAGGTATTAAGATGTATGGCAACAAACTGCATTTTGGCTTCTGTTGGGAGCCAGTAGGGAAATCGCCCTGTGAGGTTTTGGCATGGATGCTTCACAACTCTCCCGGCTACATGCTAGGATGCACGGAATCTTTGTGTTACTTCTCAACAGCAGGGAGAGATTCCATTTTAGGCAACAGACCTGGAAACCAGTGTGGAGGCTGCTATCAGAGGTTAAAAGAAAGCAAGCCAAGGTCAATAGAAACAAGAGCCCTGTTGAGGACGGACCACGTGCAGACAAAAGGTCACAGGTTTAGTTAAGAGGGATGTCAGGAGTCAATCTGGTTCAGCCTGTCCACTTGCAAATGCAAGATTCTATGAATCTTCCACGTATTTTCTACTGAACTAAGCTATAAGTAAATGCCTAAGGTAGAGAAACTTAGGAATTCACAGTTTAATATGCTGGTTAAAAAAAATTCACATTAGATACTATTATTTAACATTTATTGAGTTCCTTAGGTCTTATAACAAGTGTTGAAATACAGTATTAAAGGTAATCCTATAATCCTCAGGAAAAAAATGTTGGCTTTTTCAACTCTAGCATGAAAAGAAGGGGATTCTTGTATTATGAGTCAATTCACACTCTTAGAAAACCCATTAAAATAGCTGGATATTATGCTCAAATCTCTTATAGTCCTCTGGTACAAAATAAGGATTAGAAAACTGGCTATAGAGAACGTTTTCAAACTGTGCGTGGTTAAATTTACCGGTAAGTATGAGATTGCAAAAGTCTTCCCCTGAGGAAAAGAGCATTGTAATTTTTTCCTTCTCGCATAATAGATATGCTAAAATAATAAAGCAAAAAGACATAGTTAAATTAACTTATCTGACATAGAAGTGCCTCTTGGAATTCCAGAAGAAGGGAAGAAGCTAATGGTGATGAAGCGTCCACATTTAACTAGGCTTTTGACATGGGTCATCTCATTTAATTCACCCTGGTGTATTTGTGAGGAGGTGATTTTGGAGGCTTGGTAAACCAAAGTAACATGCCTGAGATGGGGGAGTGAGTGGAAGCAGGGATGAAGCTGGAATCCCGCCTTCTTAACCTTCTCAGTTTATGCTCTTTACACCCTCACAGCTGCTAAAAGAGTCTGCCAAAAGTGATGCTTTCTGCCTCCATATAATCCTGCATTTCTCAAAGAGGAATAGCTAAGAGAAAAGCCAGCCAATCCACATTAAGACACAGATAGAGATTCAATTTCTATCTACCTGGTAATCAGCTTAACAGTCTTTACTGAAGGGAGTTTCTAGAATGCTCTCTGGCTATAGGTTACTTGGCTGACACTGCTAATGAGATCCTTTCCCAGGACCTAATCAAGACCACTAGGGGCCCTCTACCTCCCCCTTTTGCTCTACTCTCTTCTTTTCTTGCCCTCACCCCGCCACCTCTCATATTGAATAATTGGGAATGGAAAAATTTAGTAAAGGGGACAGTCCCCCTGCCCCGTAGTTGTATAGCCTAGAGTCCTGGGGCTTTACAACAGGGTTTTAAATCTAGAATTTTTTTTTTAAGATTTTATTTATTTATTTGACAGAGAGACACACACCAAGAGAGGGAACACACTCAGGGGGAGTGGGAGAGAGAGAAGCAGGCTTCCCGTCGAGCAAGGAGCCTGATGCGGGGCTCGAACCCAGGATCCTAGGATCATGACCTGAGCCGAAGACAGATGCTTGACAATTGAGCCACCCAGGCGCCCCTTAATTCTGGAATGATTAAGCAGCTTCCTTCAGCTTCACTCATAATTTGAGAAGTCTTGCAAACACGACCAGAATCCAGGGTGTTTTATCTACAACGTACTCTACTAGATCCTGTGGCAGCCCGCATCTCAAAAGAATGAACCCCTAATTCTTTTCCACATGTGATGTTTGCCTTTTTTCTTTAAAGACCTTCTCTTTTTACATACTGAACAGAAACAGAAAATCTCTTTGGCTTTCTTTCTCCCTCCCTGCTACTCTGTTTATAGTTCCAAACGTTGCCAGGTGTCAGCAACAAAATTAAAGAGGGACCATTAGAGTCTCTGCAAGCTGTTGGTGTTACTTAGGGTACATCTAATATTTTACATTAGCAAGTTCGGTGAAGTTGCATTCATTCAAATATCCCAGACATTTTAAAGATGGCGAATGATTTACTTGTTTGAAATCCCCAAACAAGGCATCTTCTGTGCATGCACATTTAAGCTGCTAATACCTAAAGAACTCAACCTGGAGGAGTCATGATTCAAGCTGAAACGCTTCACCGAAAGTGCCTGTGCTGGCTGGAGTGGATGCAACTTCATGTTGTGATAACACAGATAAGTAGCTATGCTTTCACACCAAAGAAACGGAACAAGTGCTTAAGATGGTAATTCCCGTACCTTTCAAACCAAGCGCACGTGTTCGTGGACAGGTTAAACTCATTTATCTAGAAAATGGAATTGGTTTTAATTAAGAGATAATTGCCGAAAAAAATTAAAAAGATTGCTCTCTATTGCTCTTGCTTAATTAGCTTTATCTTGGAGGAAAGCTGGAAACTCATAGCCTACTTAATTTCGTGTGACAGGAAGTGTGAGTGAGTGGGTGGGCGTGTGCGGGAGCTGGGGTCACAGAACACAAAGCAATTTTACTGTATTTCTTGGAATTATTCGTATGAACAAGCTTATAATTTGACTAGTGGATTAGACATATGAAACATAAGCAGGTGCAGCAACTCCTCCCAATCCTGTGGGTCAGGAGAAATGACACGAAAGTAGCAGTAAAAGAAGAAATCACCAAACCACAAAAAGAAACTGAGTTTCCCAAAGCATAAATGGTCATAAGAGCCAAATCACAATGGAGACAAGTAGTACTGGGAACTTGAACTCACCAGATCTCGTTTGAAAGTTAGCCTGGCATTTTCAAAACTGAAAGACAGGGGTGGAGGGAGAGATAAGGAAACTAGATTTCTCTTCTACTGTTTGCTTTGAGCAATTCTATGTGCTTTACAGTTAATTTTCGCCGAAACCTTTAAGCATATATTTTTATATCAATTTAAAAGATGGCAGGGGCGACTAGGTATCTCAGTGGGTTGAAGCCTCTGCCTTTGGCTCAGGTCACGGTCTTGGGGTCCTGGGATCGAGCCCCACATCGGACTCTCTGCTCAGCAGGGAGCCTGCTTCCCTCCCCTCTCTGCCTACTTGTGATCTCTCTCTCTGTGTCAAATAAATAAATAAAATCTTTAAAAAAAAAAAAGATGGCAAAAATGGGTGTACACAGGCTCTGAATTTCGTCACACAGAAACCAAGTATGAGCAACCCCAAAAACATGCTAATCGTTATATATAGGTAGAGTGGACGGTCAATCCCAAGTCTCTGGGGCTTCAAAGCCCTTCTCTCTCCTGAGTTTTCCTTTTTTTAAAAGCACCATTCTGGGAGTGGGAAAAAAAACGAAGCCTGTATGTTTCTGAATATGTCTAGTTATACTTCAATGCATTATAGTTCTAAAAATTACATAAGTTGGGGCATCTGGGTGGCTTGGTCGGTTGAGCATCCTACCCTTGGTTTTGGCTCGAGTTGTGATCTCAGGGTCACCAGATGGAGCCCTGTGTCAGACTAGGCACTCAGGGGGAAGTATGCTTGGGATTCATTCTCATTCTCTCTCTCTCTCTCTCTCTCTCTCTTCCCCCCCGCCCCTCCCCCGGCTTGTGTGCATACATGCATGCTCTCGCTCTCTCTCTCTCTAATAAATGAATCTTAAAAAAAAAAAAAAACTTAAAAAAATAAAAATAAGGGCGCCTGGGTGGCTCAGTTGTCGGGCAGCTGCCTTTGGCTCGGGTCATGATCCCAGGGTCCTGGGATCGAGCCCCGCATAGGGGCTCCCTGCTCAGTGGGGAGACTGCTTTTCCCTCTTCCTCTGCCTGCCTCTCTGCCTACTTGTGTTCTCTCTCTGTGTCAAATAAATAAAATCTTTTAAAAAAATAAAAAATAAATAAAAAGTAAAAAAAAAATTTACAGAAGTACTAATAGCAAAGAAGATATGCCTAAATATCTAGGAATAAAAGTAAATTAGAATCGTTCAGGATTATGACTGAAGAGACTCAAGGGATCATTGTGTGGCCCTCCACAAAAATCAACAATTTACCGAATTATCAATTTTCTTTATAGCTTTCCCAGAAAGGAATGTCACCAGTTACTTCTAAATGTCTCGGGTTCTCACCACTGAACATTAATTATAAAATCAAATATAATAACTGACATTCCAGCTTCCCCTTGTCCCATTCTCCACAGTATAAGACCACAACACCAGCCCACTTTTGAGTAGTTCAGGGAAGGACTTAGTTCCCAAATCTCACTGAATAGAGTATTAGCATAAATCTTAATCTGTCTAGAATCTAATGACATGTTCATTGCTCCAGCTTGCCTGGGGCATTTACTCTCTGCTCCTTTTTGGTGGTGGTGGTGGGTCTGGAGTGCTACTGACAAAGGATGCTTCAAATTTAAAACTTTATAGTATTTCTGAAGACCTTTTTTCTTAAACAAAAAAAAGGTCTTTTAGACAAAACACTTTTTTTCATAATCCCAGGCTTCTTATACTTGAATTTTCTCATCTCCTTTACAGCTAAAATCAGTATGTACATCTTTCTTTTAGAGATTTTATTTATTTGACAGAGGGAGACACAGTGAGAGAGGGAGCAGAAGCAGGGGGGTGGGAGAGGGAGAAGCAGGCTTCCCGCGGAGCAGGGAGCCCGATGTGGGGCTCAATATCAGGACCCTGGGAGCATGACCTGAGCTGAAGGCAGACGCCTAACGTCTGAGCCACCCAGGCGCCAAGTATGTACATTTTTTTTACTAAAATGCGTAAATTCTGTGCTGTTTGAGGCTTTTCAAGAGCTCAGAGAATAGTAGGTGTATTTGCAGCTCTCTCATATCGATTTCTCTGTCATCTTCAGGATTAATTGATTTGCTTCAAATAAGATTTTTGTACTACCTGCATCAGAGAGAATTTCAAAACCTCAGTAGAGAACTTAAGAAATAGAAAATATATAGAAAGTACCATAGCAGGGCGCCTGGGTGGCTCAGTTGGTTGAGCAACTGCCTTCGGCTCAGATCATGATCCCGGAGTCCCGAGATCGAGTCCCACATCTGGTTCCCAGCTCCATGGGGAGTCCACTTCTCACTCTGACCTTCTCCCTTCTCATGCTCTCTCTCACTCTCTCTCTTTCCTAATAAATAAATAAAATCTTTAAAAAAAAAAAAGAAAGTACCATAGCAAAAAAATATTTATCTTCATTTTACTTTGCAAGTTATTCCAAAGAGACTTCTAAATAGCATGAATGAAATGCATAGTTGTGGAAATACACCAAGATCAACCAAATGAGAAAAGCAAAAGCTATTCTTTCAGAGCTTGCTATAGCAAGGCCATGTTGGTTTGTGAACTCCAGAGCTTCCCGGGGATAAATCTGAAACTGGCCCCACACACGGAGGGCAAGGACAGACAGATGGAAGAGGCAGCCCCTCCAGTTGGGCAGGTGGCGGTGAGAAAGGGACAGGTGGGGCTAGATACGGAGAGAGATAGGGGGCTCCGTGATCAGGCTCACAGACATCCTGAGAATGTGGAGGTGTAAGGAAATCAGAGATAAGGGAACACCCCAGACCACCCTACCTTCTTCGGTGTCTGAAGCAGGGTGGGGGTGGGGGCCTTATTTATGACCGTCTCCAGTGATTAACAGAAAATCACCAGACCCTCAACAGAAGTAAGCCATTAAAAATGTTATCACTAGTCCTTAGTCAATGGTGCTACCAGTAGAGAAGTCAAAAAGATCTAAGTTAGCTTTCTATAACAGACCAACCCTAGGGGCACCCGGGTGGCTCAGTGGGTTAAAGCCTCTGCCTTCAGTTCAGGTCATGATCTCAGGATCTTGGCATCGCGCCCCGCGTCCGGCTCTCCGCTCAGCGGGGCCACCTGCTTCACCCTCTTCTCTCTCTCTCTGTCAAATAAATAAAATTTCAAAAAAAAAAAAAAAAAAGACCAACCCTAAAAGCCCTCAGTGGTTGACCCTGTTGGGACCCCTCTCACTCCTGAGAGTTTATTTCCCCTGTCTTCTTGTTTACTAAAACTGTGTTGCTTTACTCACTCTCCTCCGTCCTTGAGATGCGCTGACTCGGGGAGACAGGAACCTAGCTCTCCGGCTTCAGCAGGTTAACAAGCAAGGGAACTTACTAGACGAGTCTTGTGTCCGTAAGACTTACGCAACCACTGCCAGAAACTTAAGTTTATGTAGAGGGCTTACCTGGCTTAAGTTGAGCGTATCGTCCGTATAGAGGCTCGACTACATGTTGCTGGCTCACGGCTGTGTCCTCGAACAAATTCGGCTCAATGGCTCGGGCTCCGGCGCGGGGCGGCTGGCGGAGCGACCGGGTCGTGCGGAGCGAGCGGGGCGTGTGGGGCGAGCGGGCCGAGCGGTGCGTGCGGGGCATGCGGGGCGTGCGGGGCGTGCGAGGCGTGCGGGGCGAGCGGGCCGAGCGGGGCGTGCGGGGCGAGCGGGCCGTGCGGGGCGTGCGGGGCGTGCGGGGCGAGCGGGGCGAGCGGGGCGAGCGGGGCGAGCGGGGCGTGCGGAGGCGCATTCCAAAGACAAGTCCAGGGCCGGGCCTTCAGCAGCCTCCGCCCCGCTCTCACCTCAAGGGTCAACTGGCGGTCACGTCCATTCAACAACCTCCTCCAAAACTCTACTCCACATGACTGGCTCCGAGCCAGCACATACACCCGCCTCTCCGGCAGTGTGCCCTGAGGGATAAGCAAGGGGTTTTGATTAGGTGGAGGTGGCTCTTTCAGAAGACAGAGAAGACTGCTTTAGGTTCTTATAGGTGATCCCGAATGTCTTCCAACAGATCCTGACCTCACAAGGGCTTATCCACGGTCATCCATCCCTTAACTTCCCATTGTCACAAGGTTAGTCCCTTCAGAACAGCCCAAATGTCAGCACAAAGGGGCAATAGTGATCATATCAGCCAGTCTGCTCTGACCTCAGCCCACTGGCTGCTGAGGTTTGCTGTTTCCATCCAGAGGGTGTTGGGCTGAATAGTGATGGCAGTCCCGGGGGCGCGGGTGACCCTGAACTAGACTGCTCGGTTTACCAGGCACACTGGGAATTTCCCATGCTCTGTCTACAGACGACAGGGGCCCCCACAGAAGAAGGGCCGGGGCAATTGAAGGATCTCCGTACTCCAGAGCCTAGCAGCACCTGTTTCTAGAGACAGTGGGCCGGCAGAAAGGCTGCTCCTCTGCTGCAAATAGGATTTGCACATTATACTGATGTGAGGAAGGAAATCGGGGACAGATCTCAGGCTACCATCCCACGACAAACCATGAGGCTGGGTAGCCTTGGGGAAGCACTTGCAAGACCCACTGTTGCCCTTCTCACACGAAGGCAAACTTATCTTGTGACTCAGCGGCCAGGAGCATACTGAAAAAAGCATTTGCTAAGTCCGGTACAGGCTGGAACACTCCAAGGACCATGGCCAAGGTATCTAACATGGTGGCAATGCTGGGCACAGCCGCACGGATGGGAGGCACTGCCTTGTTCCATTCTCAATAGCCCACAGTCATCCGCCATAAGCAGATTGTCTGACTTTGTAATCGGCCAAACCAGGCTGTTGAAAGCAGCAGGGGCAGGGCATAAAATACCCACTCAGTGCAGTTCTTGTGTAGCCTCTCCAATTTCCTTATGCCTCCCAGGCAACTGGCATTGTTTGACAGTTAACAATTTTCATGGAGTCCGTCAGCTTACTGGTTCCCTGCTGGCATCTCCCCTCAGCACTGGTTCAATTACTGTAACACAAAGGTGGAATTTAGCGATGAACGTTTGCAGAGTTTGGCCTTGTAGGATATGGGGACCCGTAATATGTTCTCTGGTATTAGAGAGAAAACCTCATATTCTCACAGGGGAGAACACCCAATGTGCAGTGTCAAAGAGACCTTCCTGACCATATCATTTGCCCTGCACAACCTATATAGATGGCATTCGGGGGGCCAGAAAATTTCTGAGAGTTAACTACCATTTATTAGAGTATAGTTGACTCCAGTATCCAGCAGAGCCATCACCTTCTATTTCTGGGGGACCAGTGAAGGGTGAGGTCAACATGAGGCCTCTGCTCACCTCCACTGGCCCTCACCTGGAGCCGATCCTGCATCCTGTGGGAGGAACCGATCCCAAATGCGACTGTATCTCTGAGGCCTCTACTGGAGCAGGAGAGGTATCTGGGATGACAGATCTGAACTGCTGTTTGGATTCTAAGGCCTTCCACAAGCTGACATACGCAGGGACAGCAGATCTATCTTCTCAGGTGGTGGCCAATGAAGCAGTGAAGTCAGACCACATTTGCCTGAGCGACTTTTACTGGACTCTTTGCAGCTGATTAGGATAGCTGGACAGGAGCATAGGTAGCCTGTCTTATTCCTAGCTCCCTAAAAATTGTTTTACCTCCTCTACAGATTTCCAGGGTCCCAGGTGCCCAGGAAGGTCCCCCTCACTGAACCATTCCTCCCTGCAGGGTAGAATAATCCATTCTAGAAGGAAGTGAGTACCTTGTGTGCACACATACACACACACCCAGCATACATGCACATGCTGCTGGAGGGCAGAGCTTGTGATGATGATGCTCGTTTTCTCTGCCTCCTGCCTGGACAGAGAAAGGCCATCACCCCCACACCCCACAGCTGCACTAACCATGCCTGGATGCTTTTCTGGCCTTTTGCTAGAACTTGGCAGCTTTATCAATAAGCACAGAGGGAATACATTCTCTCACCATGAATGTTTCCTGAATTAGGGGCTGGGGCTGTGGTTGCTGTGTTTGCTTTTCTTTGCACGAGGGGTCAGAGGGCACGAGGTGTTTTGTGCTTTTCCCTGTCAATCACCACAACGTCCTTCCCCAGGGATTTTACCTCCTAGTGTCCCAATCAGTAGCCTCATTTCCCAGCAGTTGCTTTTTTTAGCCAGATAAAGGATGCTCCAAAAAGACTTCTAAGTCTGTTGAAATTCAAATGTCTTCAGCTTAAAATAATCTTCCTATCAATTCTGAGGGTCCCAGTGGGTCCCCACAACGTCTAGCAGGCTGGCTTCCTGGGCTGCATGTGATAGAGAAGGGGGCTGATGCTGCACGCTGTGAATCAGGCTCTGCTTGTAGATATGGTCCAGCCATTGTCCACTTGTGTATTCGATATTCAGAGCCAAACTGGGTATCATTTTGCAAGGTAGGAAGACCTTTTTTCTCCTTTTTTTCTTATAAATCCATACTATCATGAATGTAAGCATATGTGCCTGAGGTTTACATGAAGGATGAAGGAATATGGAATCCTTTCATCACGATCAGCCTCTCCTTTCCATTTCCAGCTCGGTTGTGCTGCCGTGAGACTGGGCTGAGGAAGAACAGCATCCCATAGCCGACAGACACAAAGACGATGCAACTGAGAAGAATCTATGGGAAGGAAACCTAGAGGCCAGTGAAGACAGGCTCAAGAGAGGGAATGTGTGCTTTCACTGGGAAGGATTCTTACAGTCACTGGTTGTCTGGCTTTAACTCAAGGAAAGAGTCATAGGGGATGATCGCCAGGGCGGTGGGGAGAGACAGGCAGTAAGAATCGGGACAAGTAGGAAAAGACACTGAGGCTCAATCATTCTAATTAGCACTTAACTTTCTTACCACCCAGAGTGGTTACAAGGATCATGCCCACCAGCCAGTGTGCTTTTGTCTTTTACTTCATCAACTCTCAAGTAGAGTTTTTCTCTAATTCTGAGACTAGCCGCAGGTCTCATCTTCATGAAGAGGAAGTGTGCAGACTCACAGGAAAAAATCAGCTGACTCGAGCAAAATAACAAGTGGCAAGGAAAATACAAGGTAAAAAGAAAATATTATTAACGACATCATTCAAAGAAGAAGGGCGGGGAAATGTGGTCCTCTTTTTGGCATATCTCATAACTGATCTCTAACTAGACTAGAATTTTTCAAGCCTTAATTTTAAATTTTAAAACAGTAACTGCAATTTAATATATATAATACATACCATCTGTAACCAAGAGTGGCAGACAAGTAAAAACTGACTTGTCTTTGGAAGAAAATGTTGAAACGTGCTTTACATAGGAAGGGCTAATTATCATCCAACTTAAAATACTCAAAAAAAATTAGCCCACACTGCCAAGCCATTGGCTCTTACTAAGAAACATGGGAAGATAGGACATATGTGCTATCATTATTTTTTGTTAAGATTTATTGATTTATTTGAGAGAGTGCACAAGGAACAGGGGGAGAGGGAGAGAGAATCCCAAGCAGACGCCATGCTGAGCATGGACCCCGATGTGGGGCTCGATCTTACAATACTGAGATCATGACCTGAGCTGAAACCAAGAGCTGGACACGGATGCTTCACTGACTGTGCCACACAGGTTCCCTGTTAAATTGTGAAAGTCCTGTAAATTATAGAATGTTCAGCTTTGCGTTCAGTCCCAAAAAAAGATACTAGTTTTAATCTTCACATTATCAATGCAAAAATATCAACAATGTCAAGAATGGGAGAATGCTCAGCCTGACACTATGAAGAGAGTATCTCCTCAAACCCACGGATGCTTGGGGACAGCCTGCCAGGCCATGCAGAAGAGATGAAGACTACTGGTGGGATGTTGTGGACCTAAATAAGATTTTAATTCTAGAATACCTGATTTTTTCAGCAACACAAAAGGTTTATAGTTTAGGGTTTGGGGTAAACTGGGGTAAAGGCTTGTATCCAAAGGATTCCAAGGCTTAAGAACTCAAAATGTCCCAGAAGCACCTTCCAACGAGTGCCCCACTTAAAGGCTGAGTTACCACCTGCAGCCTCCTGAAGCTGCACCACAAGGAGTCAGGAAAAGGCACGTTT
The DNA here is from genome assembly GCA_028533885.1 of Nasua narica. NCBI lineage: Eukaryota > Metazoa > Chordata > Mammalia > Carnivora > Procyonidae > Nasua > Nasua narica. The sequence continues at coordinate 146,213,819 of CM052799.1, forward strand.
GTCCCCAGCAGACTGGCTGTATTTCAGTCGCTATCTATCAACATCCTTGTGTCGGACACAACCACATAGAGGCAGGAAGCCTGATTGCAATTCCCTCCACCCTCTCTGATCCTCTTCCCCTACTTTATTTCTCTCCACAGCATATACCAGTTTGTGATATACTCTAAACATTAAGCTATTTTGCTCATTTTTGGTCTCATCACACAAGAATCTAAGCTCCGTGATGGCAAGGATGTTCATCTATATTGTTCACTGTCGTGTCACCAGCATCTGGTGTGCCTGAGCCATCATGATAATGTTCAGTAAATATTTGTTGAAGCAACTATATATAGAGGGAGTGGATCGGGTCAAATGAAATAAATGAAGCCAAATGAGATAGTTTTTGAAGGCAAAAAAGAGAAAGGATATCGGGCACCTGGATGGCTCAGTTGGTTAAGTGACTGCCTTCGGCTCAGGTCATGATCCAAGAGTCCTGGGATCAAGTCCTGCATTGGGCTCCCAGGTCCGTGGGGAGTCTGCTTCTCCCTCTGACCTTCTCCCCTCTCACGCTGTCTCTCACTCTCTCTCTCTCTCAAATAAATAAAATCTTTTAAAAAGAGAGAAAGAAAGGATATCCTTGTTATCACCTGGCCTGTTGAAAAGGTTTTACCATGATAGCTAAAGTCGAGAGATGACCAACAGCAACTCATTGCCTTTGATCTTGATCTGAACACCCAAGCAATGCATTAAACATGTTCCCTCTTCCTCCTTTTGGCTTTCTACTCTGCTTGAGTTCACCCATTTCTTTAAACATTTTTTTTTTAAGATTTTATTCATTTATTTGACAGAGAGAAGAGATCACAAGTAGGCAGAGAGGCAGGCAGACAGAGAGGGGGAAGCAGGCTCCCCGCTGAGCAGAGAGCCCAATGTGGGGCTCGATCCCAGGACCTGAGATCATGACCTGAGCCAAAGGCAGAGGCTTTAACCCACTGAGCCACCCAGGCGCCCCGAGTTCACCCATTTCTAAGGCAGTGTAACAAGCACACCCTCTGGTGATTTGCCACTATGAGAAAGTCAAGCAGAATGAACTGGGGAGACTGGGCTTGTCATTCCCTGATGTAAAAGCAGCATCCTTTTTGAAGGATTTCCAGGAAATTTTCACATGGCACAAGCTACAATTAAGTATCACTATTTTCAGGGAGGGAGGGGAATCCGAAGTTGAAGGTTTAATTCAAATACCAACAAAAGAGCCACCACTTAATTTTCCGCCAGTAATCCCAGAATCTTATCATGTTCTTCTAAGAAAGCTGTGCATTTTTGTTTCTTTGGCAAAATCAACATTCTCAGCTGGTCTTCCATCTTAAAAATTTTTTAAAAATTAAAAAAAAAAGTCACTTTCTTTGGTTTTGGATCCCTGCCAGATATTACAAATCTCTTGCCTTTCTTTCATAGTCACATTCAGGATGAAGTGGCCTTGAGTCACTGGTTCTTCTTTCTTGCCTCCAAATATCATACATTTCAACTCGCTTTAATCATACTTTCACCCACACTCATTCCCTCCTGGGTATCTGTCTTTCTCCCAGCTTGTTCTTTCTCCATCCTGTCACTGAATCTTTTCACTGAACTCGTAGATAATGACTGCCTCCTCTTAGCCCTCTCTTTATCTACTAATCTTGGACAACAACAGTCACTCCTTGGAATCAGCCCATGACCCCAAGCCAAACTTCTGCAGAACTCTAGATTAATATCTCATGTCCTCGTGGATGGCCACAGGTCACATCAAAATAAAAAGTACAATCCTGAAATCTTAACTCAAACACAACTTCTCCTTTTCCCTCCCCAAGGCTGCTCTTCCTCTTTGAGGCCCCCCATCTGCAAATGGCCTCATCGTCCATTAAGTCAGGGCAAACCATCTCGGAGTTGTCCTTGACTCCTCTCTCGGCCACAGCTACGATATGGTTGAAGGCTGCATTCTCCAGGAAGCAGACTCTGAGATGGAGGTTAGGGGGTAGGAAGCTTACTAAGGAGGCCCTGGAGACCAAGATCTCTAGAAGAAAGGGGAATCAAGCAGGATGAGGCCCCAGAAGGGAAATCAGCTTTAATGGAGCCCAGCAAGTGCCTCCACTGACTTCGAAGTGATGCCCCCAGGCCTGGAAGGACCCTGGTTTAAGCCAAGAGGGTGCCTGGCGGTACGCAGGATGGAAATCAAATGCAAACCAGCAGGAAGTGAAAGCAGAGTTTATTGAGGGTACAGAGAGAGTGCAGATATAGACAAGAGTATCCAGGAGACTCAGGAAAGAAAGGAGGGAGTCCTGCCTTTGTTCAGTGTCTGGGGGTTTTTACTGAAGCTCAGGATCTGGTGTACAGGTCCTCTCAGGCACTTAAGAAACTGGTTAGAATAAAGATGAGGGCCCGGGTGTTATTTGTTGAATCCAGGGGGCCCTGGCGTCAAGAGTCTCGTGCCAGCGGTCTGGAACACGCATAGGATACATTCGCCTGGTCATTCTCATCAGGTCCTTCCTTAGATGTTATCTATCCTAAAGAGATCATTAACTGCTCATCCTTTACAAGGACATACCCTATTGGCATTCTGAAGTATGGATAAAGTGGGGGTGCAGCTCCTAGCAAGAACAGAAGCAGGACAAGGAGCAAGAAGCCTTTATGGAGTCCTTCTGTTTCCCTATCTAAATAGGGAGCTCGGAAGCTTCAAGTGACTTCAGAGTTACCTTGAGGTTGGTTTAGATGGCAAAGCCCTTATACTCTCATCTCACATTAATACCAGCTACATGTTTCCTAGGATTCAGTACAAAATTAAAAATGCAAGCCCCGGGGTGCCTGGGTGGCTCAGTGGGTTAAAGCCTCTGCCTTATGCTCAGTAAATGACCTCACAGTCCTGGGGTCGAGTCCCGCATCGGGCTCTCTGCTCAGCGGGGAGCCTGCTTCTCCCTCTCTCTCTGCCTGTCTCTCTGCCTACTTGTGATCTCTCTCTCTCTCTCTCTCTCTCCGTCAAATAAATAAATAAATAAAATCTTTTTTAAAAAAAAGCAAGACTTGCTGGGTTTCTTGTTTTTGGGTTTGTTTTTTTTTTTTAAGATTTTACTTATTTATTTGACACAGAGAGCACAAGTAGGGGGAGCAGCAGACAGAGGGAGAAGCAGGCTCCTCGCAAAGTAGAGAGCCCGACACAGGCTTAATCCCAGGACCCCAGGATCATGATCCAAGTTGAAGACAGATGCTTAACTAACTGAGCCACCCTGGCGACCGAAGATTCGCTGTTTAAAGATTAAGATTTCTACTGTATGTTAACTAGCTGGAACTTAAATAAAAACGAGGAGAAAAAGAATAAAAATAAATAAAAATTAAGATTTCTAAGATGGTGATAGTAGAGCATTAAACCAAGCATGAGGCCCCCTCTGGGCATGGCCTGCCGTGTTAAAGTACAGGTGCCACATGCATGACACATGACACTGACCATCCTCCTCAGCAGTCACTGGGTGTGGGCAAGGGCTCTGCGGCTGAGACAATCCCTGTCAAGAGGAATCTGGGCACAAACCACAGTATCCACCACTGTCATCACAATGCTGAGATTGTGCCATGTGGAAATTTCTTCCGTCAGTTCTCTCTCCTCAGGGGAGTCTCCTAGTCAAAAGAATTAAGGTTCACATCATCTCTTGCCTGGACTACTGAACCAGTCCTGTATTTGTTATTTGTCTAACTCCATCCCAGCCTTCATAGCCTCCTCTGTTGGGAATGAGACTGTGGGTTTCATACGTAAAATACTGAATGGCTTCCTGTCACCCGTAAGATTAAAATTTAAATCAACATTTACCCAACCGCGTTTCATACAACGCTGGTCTGTAGAGTAAAAACAAAAAAGTGATCGTTGCAAATTTCCTTCTGAATTCATGTTTTTTAAATGTATGTAATAAATATACTAAACCATTTAAACAGCTGGTTTTATTATTTCATTACAAACACTTCCAGAACTCCAAAAGTAGCAGGAAAAATCTCCTAATCAAAGAATGCTTGATTCAATTTGCAATTTGACCCCTAAAACAGCACTTACTAATGCTTAGATTCATATCATCCTGTTGATGATCACTAAGCCTTTGTCCTTTATATCTAATTTTAATAGTATCTGTGATATCACTAAATGTTTTTAATTCAAAGGCATCTGGGTGGCTCAGTCAGTTAAGTGTCAGCCTTCGACGCAGGTCATGATCTCAGGGTCCTGGAATCAAGTCCTGCATCAGGCTCCCTGCTCCATGGGGAGCTTGCTTCTCCCTCTGCCTCTGCCCCTCTCTCTCTCTTATGAATAAATAAATAAAATCTTTTTAAAAAATTAAATAAGTATATGGTTTTTTTTTTAAGATTTTATTTATTTATTTGAGATAGAGACAGTGAGAGAGAGCATGAGAGGGGAGAAGGTCAGAGGGAGAAGCGGGCTCCCCATGGAGCTGGGAGCCCGGTGTGGGACTCGATCTCGGGACTCCGGGATCATGACCTGAGCCGAAGGCAGTTGCTTAACCAACTGAGCCACCCAGGCGACCAAGTATATAAATGGTTTTGATTTTATACACAAGTTTTATGAAGTATTTTCTACACTGGATCTCTGGATTACAGGAAGTTAATGTATC
>CM052799.1:146218934-146256566 GCA_028533885.1 Nasua narica
CGAAGGTCCCACAAGGAAGAACACCAAGGCAGCCCTGAGCACAGCTGGTGCAGAACCAGTAGGAAGCAGGCATGGCAGACCAGTTCCCACCGACCTCTCTAAGAACAATGAGAAGCCCTCATTCTTTACATTTTATTAAACATTTTAGGAATTCATTTTTGCTGTAGACATTTGAAAGGGTAAAACCACATTCTTTTCTATTTTTTTTTTTAAAGATTTTATTTATTTATTTGAGAGACAGAAAAAGTGACAGAGAGCATGAGAGGAGAGAAGGTTAGAGGAAAAAGCAGACTCCCCGCGGAGCTGGGAGCCTGATGTGGGACTCGATCCCGGAACTCAAGGATCATGACCTGAGCCGAAGGCAGTTGCTCAACCAACTGAACCACCCAGGTGCCCTCTTTTCGATATGATATTTAAACGCAGTATTTGTTTCTCTCCAAAGTCATCCAACATATTAACATTTTATGATATTCAGGTAAACAAAGGACGGCATTATTTGAAGAGAGTAAAAATGTGACTAGTTTACGGGATGATACGTAAACCTGCTCTGTCCAGCACAGAAGCTATGTGCCACATGTAGTGAGAGGGAACTTCAGTTGGAGCTCGTCCCAGATGAGGTGTGTGCAAGCAGGAAATAAACACCAAATTTCAAAGAATAGCAAAAAAGATTACAAAATATCACCTTAAAATATGTTCACATTAAAAAATAGATGTTTCCCTTCAATACACATTGACATATTTTAGGGGATATACTGAGGTAAACAAAAATTATTACTAAAACCTTTTCATAAGTTCTTTTTACTTTTTTAATGTGGTTACTACAAAATTTAGTATGACGTACATGGCCCCATAACACTGATACACAATCTTCATGCTAAAAAATGTGTGATTGCTTTTGTTTTCCCCCTTTTTTTTTAAGATTTTATTTATCTGACAAAGAGAGAGAGATCACAAGTAGGCAGAGAGGCAGGCAGAGGGAGGAGGAAGCAGGCTCCCTGCTGAGCAGAGAGCCCGATATGGGGTTTGATCCCAGGCCCCTGAGATCATGACCTGAGCTGAAGGCAGAGACTTTAACCCACTGAGCCACCCAGGCGTCCCCATGATTGCTTTTAAAAATAAAAAAATTTGTGCTATCTCTCCCTGTTCTAAGTGCCTTTACATGTGTTCATGCATTGAATCTTCACGAGATCCTGATGAGACAGGTGCTACTATTACCCCATTTTGCAAATGAGTAAAGTGAAGGTCAGATGACGCACTGAATATTTTTAGAAGGATACACAAGAAAGTGACAAAAGTGGTGATCTCTTGACCACCTTGAGGAACTGGAGATTGAAGTGTTGAAATAAATTTCTAGGCCCAAAACGGAGCCACTCCTGCCTGGGATGCCATGTCAACAAAATGATGCTTGGATAATATTTGCGTCCCTGAAAATGCTCCTCCTGACCAGAAACACAGTATAGCCAGGAGGCCTATCTCCAAATACTAAGTCAGCCCTGGGCTCTCTACTTACTTCCTTTTCCTTATTCTTTATCCTATCAAAGCTTCCTGCTTTGGCCCATTTTGCAGTTCTCTGGACTCTTTGGAAACAGAGAGTACTCAATTCATGAAGTGTTAAATAACATTTCTATCACCTAAATTGGCTTCTCTTAATCATTTTAACAAAGGTCAGAAATAAAAGGGAGTTTGGTTTTCATTGCTTATCTTTTTAATCTTAAGAAAGACTGAATCCCGTTAAATTCTACCATCTGTTGAGTGGATAAGGAAGATGTGGTACATCTATACAATGGAATATTATGCCTCCATCAGAAAGGATGAATATCCAACTTTTGTATCGACATGGACAGGACTAGAAGAGATTACGCGGAGTGAAATAAGTCAAGCGGAGAGAGTCAATTATCTTATGGTCTCACTTACGTGTGGAGTATAAAGAAAATCATGGAGGGCATCGTGAGAAGGAAGGGAAGGGTGAACGGGGGAAATCGGAGGGGGTGATGAACCAAGAGAAACTGTGGACTCTGAGCAAGAAACTGAAGGTTTTGGAGGGGAGGGGGTGGGGAGGTGGGCGAGCCTGGTGGTGGGTATCGAGAGGGGCACGTATTGCATGGAGCACTGGGTGTGGTGCATGAACAATCTTGTAACACTGAAAAATTTGAATAAACATATTTGGGGAGAAAAAAAATCTATCATCTCTTGCTACTTCCATTTAAGTACAAAAATACACAGTGACAATCCACAAAACCACAGGAGTAATAGCACAAACTCAAGTACAATTAAGGATAATTGAGTACTTACTCAATTAAGAATAATTGAGAGAAGACTGGCTAGAAATCAAAAGATAAAAACCACTGAAGAATTTGCACCTTCCAATCTAATCACAGGTATGTGTAGGTGCTTATTACCCATAATCTGCCAAAGTGACTTTCCAACTATCCGACTGGTCCAAATGCTAAAGCTTTCACACCCAGAAGCCAGGCTCAGCGACCACTTCCGGGGATTACAGTTTCCAAGACAAACGGCCTGAAAAGAGCCAAAGCATCTCACTTCAGTTTATGAAGGCAGTCTTTCTTTTAACAAACTGGATAATGTTCTTACCTAACATAAATATGAATTCAGCTTCTCCAGCGTATACGAATTTATTAAGATTTTCCTAAGAGGCCCTGGCCGGCCCCGTCAGTCAAGCATGCAACTCTCAATTTCAAAGTTGTGAGTTCAAGCCCCACGTTGCGTGGAAGCCTACTTAATAAAGCTTGGGAGTGAAAGAGGAAATCTTGAAAAACAAATAAATAAATAAAAGAGTTTCCTCGAAACAACGATTAGAAGCCACGTGTGAGCCAAGGCCAGGCTCATGGTGCTGAGCAGATGATCCCATTGGTTCAACCACAGCTGTATACTCATCCCCGCTACCCCAGAAACCCAGATCCTTCCGATCTCTTCACCAACAAGTTGTATTTACTGAAAATTCATGTTCTCTCTTGCCATATGTATACCTGCCTGATCCATCTACCACTCATTTTCATTTTGTGTGTGTGTCTATGCCATTCTGTTACGTTCTCTTTCAGGAGCTGGGGCTGCACCAGGGACCTAGATAGCAGCTTTTCTGTCACGGCTGATATTCTGGTGGAGGTAGAAGAGCAGTGAGTCAACAAACAGGCAGGCCCATCGCAAACGGCGATGAGAGCCTTGTGGAAGAGAGTTATGAGATAAAAATGGAGAGGGAAGGTGGCTTATTTAGAGTGAGAGATCGAGGAAGAGCTAAGGAAGTGACAAGTGAGTTGAAAAGGGAAAAAAGCCAGGAGGATATGGAGGGGGAAGTATTCCAAGTGGAAGGCAGACCTATGAAAGCCGTGAAGGAAGGCTAGGTACCCCCTGTCTGAGGAGCAGTCCCAGTGACTGTTCCCTGGAGCGAGGTGAGCCAGTTCAGAGAAGTAGGCGAAAGCCCGTCACATTAATACATTTGAAAGCCATCGTAAGTTCTGATTTTACTCTAAATTTAATAGCATTTTCAAGATTTATATTTCAAACTGTCTGACACTCAAGTGTTGAGCACTGGCTTAATGGTAAGCATTGAAATCACTGTGCAGAATCAGCAGGTGTCCGGAACTCACGAGAGAAGGCTGGTGCTGCTCAGGGTGCCGTACTCCCCCAACCCGACCCCCAGCAATGCTAACTTCTGGGAGCTGGGTTGAAAATCAGAAACTCAGGCCCTGCTGCAGGCATACTGAACCAGAATCTGCATTTTTTTTTAAGATTTTATTCATTCATTTGACAGAGAGAGAGGGAGAGACCACAAGTCGGCAGAGAGGCAGGCAGAGAGAGAGGGAGAAGCAGGCTCCCCCCGCCGAGCAGAGAGCCCGATATGGGGCTCGATCCCAGGACCCTGAGATCATGACCTGAGCCAAAGGCAGAAGCTTTAAGCCACTGAGCCACCCAGGCACCCCTGGAATCTGCATTTTAATAAGCTCCCCAGGTGACTCATGAGAACTTTAAAGTTTGAGAAGTGTTTCCTAAGGCAGGGGGTCTCAACCTTGACTATATTCTTCTTCTTCTTTTTTTTTTTTAAGATTTTTATTTATTTATTTGAGACAAAGAGGGAATGCGTGATGGGGAGGGGCAAAGGAAGACAGAGAGCAAGAAGCAGATTCCCTCTTGAGTAGGAAGCATGAAGCAGGGCTTGATCCCAGGACTCCTGCCCAAAACCACAAGATCATGACCTGAGCCGATGTCAGCCACTTAACTGACTGAGCTACCCCCGGGGCACCACAACCTTAACTATATTCTGCAGTCACCTGGGGATACCGGTGCCTGGGGCCGCCTGGGTGGCTTGGTTGGTTAAGCCCCTGCCTTCGGCTTACATCATGATCCCAGCATCCTGGGATAGGTCCCTGAGCCTGGCTCCCTGCTCAACAGTCTGTTTCTCCCTCTCCTTCTGCCCCCTCCCCCTGCTCGTGCTTGCTCTCTTGTTCCCTCTCTCTCAAAAAAAAATAAATAAAATCTTAAAAAAGAAAAAAAAATACTGATGCTTGCATCAGAGAGCTGGTGTATTTGGCCTCGGAGGCAATCAGGGCATCAGAAATTTTGGAAGCTACTAATCTTCCAAAGGTTGAAAATCAGTGCCCTAGAAACCACAGTGGGTAACCAGCAGCTGTTTTTCATGCTCAGCAGATTTCCCCCGCGCTGTTTTTCTTTATTTTTCCTAGCAGCAGTTCCCAGGGATGCCCCTTGTTTTCCTTTCTCCGATCACCAGCAAACGTTCTTCTCTCCCTGAGGATTTTCAGAACCAACCGCATTGAGAAAAGCAGTCTGGCTATCCCTAAAAACAGACACACTGGCTTTTAACGGTTAGGATTAACCGTTCTCTCTACTAGGCCACAGGCTGTCAAATAGAACAACCTTGAACAAGCTACAAAACCCACAATGTTCTTACAAAAGTGATCCAGAGTCTAAAGTTCCCAATTCACTTCGGAGGTAAGGCTTCCACCTGCCATCTGTCTCAGATGCTCGCACCTGAAAAAAATGTCTCCCTTTGTCTTTTCCAAACCCTCGACCCTTGAGTTATTAGGCTTCTCTTTTGAGAGACTATGTCTAAGTTTTTTGGGCAACAGTGTCGGCAAACCCAGTCAGGGGCTATGCTCTCCATTACTCCAGCCCCCTCTGGATTCCGCGGGACAGACAAGGTGGCCAGGAAAGGTTTGGGGACTCACATGTTTGCTTCCTGAGTTAGTGACTGTGGTAGATCAATCGGGAACAAAGATATAGAAGCAACACAAGCATTTACTAATAGATGATGGATAAAGAAGATATTACATCATATGTAAAAAATATATATAAGAATATATATAATGGAATATTACCTAGCTTGAATCCCTTTCCTAAACTATCTACTTATTTAAGAGAAAAGTTACGAACACAGCAGTTCGTTCTTTTTAAGTTTTCTAAACTTTGAGCCTCAATAAATAGTAAACCTATCAAGTGACAACTAGTTAGCAAAAATATTGAATCCATCTATTAAGAATCAGAGTAGAATGACAGATAACTTCATGAAAAGGTAAACTTCATTCAAAACTAATTTAGGGCACCTGGGTGGCTCAGTCGTTAAGCATCTGCCTTCGGCTCAGGTCATGATCCCAGGGTCCTGGGATCAAGCCCCGTGTCAAGCTCCCTGCTTAGTAGGAAGCCTGCTTCTCCCTCTCCCACTCCCCCTGCTTGTGTTCTGTCTCTCACTGTGTTTCTGTCAAATCAAATCTTAAAAAAACAAAAAGAAAAACTAATTTAAAAATAGGAGAAAGCCCAAGATGGTGGAGGAGTAGAAGACCTTAGTTTCATCTAGAATTAATTCTATCTATAGGGCACCTGAGTGGCTCAGCCATTAAGTGGCTGCCTTTGACTCAGGTCCTGATCCCAGGGTCCTGGGATCAAGCCCCACATAGGGATCCTTGATCAGCGGGAAGCCTGCTTCTGGCACTCCCCCTGCTTATGGTTCCCTTTCTTGCTGTATCTCTATGTCAAATAAGTAAATAAAATCTTTTTAAAAAATTAATTTTATATACAATTCAGAGCACAAAACCAGAACTTTCAGAAGTCTACTCCACTGAGGGATGCCGCTGACTGAAAGGCACTCAGGTGGTAAAATGGGTCAGGGGACACTGTGGTCTCAGGATCCCCAGGGTCACAGTAAGACCAGGGGTGCCTGAGTGTGGCAGAGCCCCCAGGCATCAGAGCAGGGAACCGGCTGCTATCGGCTCGCCCAGGAGAGGGCTCTCAGTTTGCGGTTGCCATAAATCGTGATCCGAGGCAAAGTTAGGCCATGACTCTTCGAGCAAGGACCCCACAAGTGGCAGATCCGGGGAGACCCCCCCCTTCCACTGGGAGGAGCAGCATGGGAGCATGCTACAGGAATCTGCTGAGTTTGGAGACACCAAACGGGGCGAAAGCCAGAGAGAGAAATGCTTGGTCACAGGCCAGGAGCACACGGAGCTCGGCTGGAGACAGGGAGACAGGAGTAACTGACTGCTTTTCTCTGAGGGCTCCCTAAAGAGGTCCACCCCACCCCTGCGAGGTCTCCTTTGGGAGCCAGAGATTGGGAGGCTACCATTTTGATTCTCATTCTCTAAAGTTGCACGAAAACCTTCAGGGAACAAAAGCTACAGAGGGCAATTCCAAGCAAATTACTCAGCCTAGGCCTAGGCAAGGGCAGTGCAACACTGCCCCAGGCGAAGACACCAAAGATCAGTGTAAGTGAAACAGGCCCCCTCCCCCAGAAATTAGCAAGAACATCCAGCTAAGACCAAGTTTACTGATCACACAGAACTGCAAAACTCTAGCGCTAGGGGAAAATAGCATATAGAATTCATGTTTTTCTTCCATGAGACACTCCTAACTCTAGGAAACAAAGTGAGGGTTGCTGGAGGGGAGGTGGGTAGGGGGATGGGAGAACTGTGTGATGGGCATTAAGGAGGGCACATGATATGATGAGCACTGGATGTTATACACAACCAATAAATTACTGAACACTATACCTGAAACTAATGATGTAGTAAATGTTGGCTGATGGGATTTAAATTTCAAAAAATGTCTTTGAGAAGACTTTGGCATGTGTTCCTACGTAATTTGGAAAGCTCATATCAATTACAAAGTACCATTTTTATTTTTATGTAAGACAATTTTTAAAGAGTTGGTCTTTTTAAGTTATGTACTTGAAATAAAAACAATATATATATACATATATATATATACTTCACGGTGAATGCCAAGGGTATAGCAATAAAACATGATATGAATTTTTTTAGAAATTCATTTTTCCCACAATTTTTATACTTTCTTTTTTCTTTCCTTTTTAAAATAATTTCTTATTTTATCAACTCCTTAAATCTTTTTTTTTAAGATTTTATTTATTTATTTGACAGAAAGATACAGCAAGAGAGGGAACACAAGCAGGGGGAGTGGGAGAAGGAGAAGCAGGTTCCCCACTGAGCAGGGAGCCTGATATGGGGCTCAATCACAGGACGCTGGGATCATGACTTGAGCTGAAGGCAGACACCCAACCAACTCAGCCAACCAGGTGCCCCACTCTTTAAATCTTTTTAATTTTCATTTTTACACCTATATTCTACCCTTTCCTTGTATTTGATTTTATTTCTATATATTTATGTTTTTATCTCCTTACAATTTTGGGATGCAGTTTATCCTAACAAACAGACCAAAATACACCTAGAATCCAGGTTTTGCTCTGTATTGTTCTGTTCTCTTCACTTGTCTGGCCATCATCTCTTTCTTTCCTTCTTCTTCTTCTTCTTCTTCTTCTTCTTCTTGTTAAAGACTTTTTTAATTTTAATCTTTAGGAGTGCCTGAGTGGCTCAGTCATTAAGCATCTGCCTCTGACTCAGGTCATGATCCTGGAATCCTGAGATTGAGCCCCATGTTGGGCACCCTGCTCAGCAGGAAGCCTGCTTCTCCCTCTCCCACTCCCCCTGCTTCTGTTCCCTCTCTTACTGTTCTCTCTCTGTCAAATAAATAAAATCTTAAAAAAATAAACAGAAAACAGAAGATCTTTAAAAAGTGTAAAAAAATAATTTTCACCTTTACCATTATATTCTATTCTTTTGTAAGGTTTTCTTTCCTTACAATTTTGGGATGTACTTTCTTCTAACAAACAAACCAAAATAAACTCAGGATATAGTGTATTGCTCTGTTTTGTTCACCTGTCAGTTTATATTCCTTCTTTTTTTGTTGTTATTCCTCTTCAATTTTCATTTTTACAATTATATCATATTGTTTCAATGTATTTATTTTTGAACATATATAAGTTTTTCCTTCTTTACAATTTTGGGACCTAGTTTTCTAACAAACAGACCAAAATACAAACAGGATCTACTGTATTGCTCTGTTTTGTTCACCTGTCTGATTATATTCTCTTTTATGTTGTTGTTGTTTTTGTTGTTGTTGTTAAATTTTGTTTCCTTTTTTGTTTCAGGTCTCTTCTGATGTTTAGCGTATATTGCTCTAGGGTCGTTGCTGCCATTTTAGTATTTTGTTCTCTTGTTCATCCATTCTTCCCTGGACAGAATGACAAAATTAGAAAACTCACCTCAAAAAAGGGAATAAGAGGCAGTACTGACTGCCAAGGACCTAATCAGTATGGACATAAGTAAGATGTAAGAACTAGAGTTCAGAATGATGATTATAAAGATACTAGCTGAGCTTGAAAAAAGCAAAGAAGACACTAGAGAATATCTTTCTAGAGAAATAAATGAAAGAACTAAAATCTAATCATGTTGAAATAAACAAGACTATTAATGAGATGCAATACAAAAATGAGTGGCTAGGATAAACAGCCTAGAAGAGAGAAATTAGTGATATAGAAGACAAACTGATGGAGAATAAAGAAGCTGAGGAAAAGGGAGATAAACAACTACTGGATCATGACGGGAGAATTCAAGAAATAAGTACTACCATAAAGCAAAACAATGTAAGAATAACTGGGATCCCAGAAAAAGAGGAGAACGTATGTTGGAGCAAAGTATACCAGAGAACTTCCCTAATCTCGGGAAGGAAGCAGGCATTCAAGTCCAGGAAGCACAGAGAACACCCCTCAAAATCAACAGAATCAGGTCAATACCTCAACATATAATAATGAAACTTGTAAATCTCAAAGACAAAAAGAAACTCCTGAAAGCAGCTCAGAAGAGTTCTGTAACCTAAAAGGGCAGAAACATTAGATTGGCAACAGACCTATCCATAGACACCTGAGCAGCCAGAAAGACTGGCATGATATATTCAGGGTGCTAAAAGAAAAAATTGGGATCCTGGGTGGCTCACTGGGTTAAAGTCTCTGTCTTCAGCTCAGGTCATGATCTCAGGGTCCTGGGATCAAGCACCACATCGGGTTCTCTGCTCGGCGAGGAGCCTCCTTCCTCTCTCTCTCTCTCTCTCCACGTCAAATAAATAAATAAAATCTTTTTTTAATTTAATAAATAAATGAATAAGTAAATGAGAGAAGAATATGTGGCCAAGAATATTTTATCCAACAAGGATATCATTCAAAATAGGAGAGATAAAAAGCTTCCAGTACAAACAGAAACAAAAAGAATTTGTGATCTCTAAACTAGCCCTGCAAGAAATATTAAAGGGGATCCTTTAATCAAAGAGAGATCCCAAAAGTACCACAGACCACAAAGGAACAAAGACAATATACAGAAACAGTTACCTTATAAGTAATATAATGTCACTAAATTCATCTTTCAACAGTTACTCTGAATGTAAATGGACTAAATGCCCAATCAAAGACACAGCGTATCAGATTAATAAAAAAGCAAGACCCATTAATATGCTGTCTGCAAGAGACTCATTTTATACCCAAAGACACCTCCAGATTGAAAGTGAGGGGGTAGAAAATCATTTATCATGTTAATGGACACCAAAAGAAAGCTGGGGTGGCTATCTTTATATCAGACAAATTAGATTTTCAACCAAAGACTGTAATAGAGATGAGAAAGGACACTATATCATAATTAAAGACTCTATACAACAAGAAGATCTGGGACGCCTGGGTGGCTCAGTGGGTTAAAGCCTCTGCCTTTGACTCGGGTCATGATCTCGGGGTCCTGGGATTGAGCCCCACATTGGGCTCTTCACTCAGCAGGGAGCCTGTTCCTTCCCACACCCCCTGCCTGCCTCTCTGCCTGCTTTTGATCTCTCTCTGTCAAATAAATAAATAAAATCTTTTTTTTAAAAAAGATCTAACAATTGTAAATATTTATGCCCCTAACATGGGAGCAGCCAATTATATAAGCCAAGTGATAACAAAATCAAAGAAACACATTGATGATGTGATCTGATGTCCATTAGTAGGGGACTGCCCCCCTCACTGAAATGGACAGATCATCTAAGCTGAAGATCAACAAGGAAATAAGGGCTTTGAATGACCCACTGGATGAGATAGATAAAATCAGAACATTCTACCCTCAAGCAACAGAATACACATTCTTCTCGAATATACATGGAACATTCTCCAAAACAGATTACATACTGGGTTCCAAATCTTGTCTCAACCAGTACCAAAAGATTGGAATCATTCCCCACATATTTTCAAACCACATTGCTTTGAAACTGGAACTCAATCACTAGAGGAAATTTGGAAAGAACTCAAATACATGGGGGCTAAACAGCATCCTACTAAAGAATGAATGGGTCAACCAGAAAATTAAAGAAGAATTTTAAAAATTCATGGAGACAAATGAAAATAAAAACCCAAATGTTCTAACCTTTTGGGATGTGACAAAGGTGGTCCTAAGAAGGAAGTATATGGCACTACAAGCCTTTCTCAAGACACAAGAAAGGTTTCAAATATACAACCTAACATTACACCTAAAGGAGCTGGAGAAAGAACAGCAAATAAAGCCTAAACCCTGCACATTTTCAGACTACAATGCCATGAAACTAGAACTCAATCACAAGAAGAAAGTTGGAAAAGAACTCAAATACATGGAGGCTAAACAGCAACCTACTAAAGAATGAATGGGTTAACCAGGAAATTAAAGAAGAATTTTAAAAATTCATGGAAACAAAGGAAAATGAAAACACAACTGTTCAAAATCTTTGGGACACAGCACAGGCAGTTCTGAGAGGAAAGCATATAGCAATACAAGCCTTTCTCAAGAAACAAGAAAGATCTCGAATACACAACCAAACCCTACTAAGAGCTGGAGAAAGAACAGCAAAGAAAGCCTAAACCCAGCAGAAGAAGAGAAATAATAAAGATCAGAGCAGAAATCAATATAATAGAAACCAAAAGAACAGAAGAACAGATCATCGAAACTAGGAGCTAGTTCTTTGAAAGAATTAATGAGATTGATAAATCCCTGGCCAGACTTATCAAAAAGAAAGGAGAAAGGACCCAAATAAATAAAATCATGAATGAAAGAAGAGAGATTGGGGCACCTGTTTGGCTCAGTGGGTTAAAGCCCCTGCCTTCAGCTCAGGTCATGATCTCAGGGTCCTGGGATCAAGTCCCGCATTGGGCTCTCTGCTCAGTGGTAAGCCTGCTTCCCCCTCTCTCTCTGTCTGCCTCTCTGCCTACTTGTGATCTCTCTCTGTCTAATAAATAGAGTCTAAATAAATAAAATCTTAAAAAAAGAGAAAGAAAGAGGAGAGATCACAACCAACACCAAAGAAATACAATTATAAGAACATATTATGAGCAACTATATACCAACAAATTAGACAATCTGGAAGAAATGGATGAATTTTTAGAGCATATAAACTACAAAAATTGAAACAGGAAAAAATAGAAAACATAAATAGACCCATAACTAGCAAGGAAATTAAAGCAGTAATCAAAAATCTCCCAACAAACAAGAGTCCAGGGCCGGATGGCTTTCCAGGGGAATTCTACCAAACATTTAAAGAAGAATTAATACCTATTCTTCTGAAACTGTTTCAAAAAATAGAAATGGAAGGAAAACTTCCAAGCTCTTTCTATGGGGCCAGTATTACCTTGATTCCAAAAATAGACAAAGACCTCACCAAAACAGAGAATTACAGACCAATATTCCTGATGAACATGGACGCAAAAATTCTCACCATCATACTAGCCAACAGGATCTAGCAGTACCTTAAAAGGATTATTTACCACTACCAAATGGGATTTATTCCTGGGCTGCAAGGGTGGTACCACATCCAAAAATTAATCAACATGATACACTACATTAATGAAAGAAAGGACAAGAACCATACGATCCTCTCAATAGATGCAGAAAAAGCATGTGACAAAGCATTGTCCTTTCTTGATCAAAACTCATCACAGAATGAGGACAGAGGGAATATACCTCAATATCATAAAAGCTATATACGAAAAACCCATAGCAAATATCATTCTTGGTGGGGAAAAACTGACAGTTTTTCCCCTAAAGTCAGGATCATGGCAGGGCTGTCCACTATCACCACTGCTATTCAACATAATACTAGGAGTCCAAGCCTCAGCAGACAACAAAAAGTAGTAAAAGGCATCTGAATTGGCAAAGAAGTCAAACACTCATTCTTCGCAGAGAACATGATATTCTATGTGGAAAACCCAAAAGATTCCTCCCCAAAATTGCTACAAATCATGAAGGAATTTAGCAAAGTGGCAGGATATAAAATCAATGCACAGAAATCAGTTGCATTTCTATACACTAACAACGAGACAGAAGACAGAGAAATTAAGGACTCAGTCCCATTTACAATTGCACCCAACCCATAAGATACCTAGAAATAAACCTAACCAAAGAGGCAAAGGTTCTGTACTCAGAAAACTATAGAACACTCATGAGAGAAATTGAGAAAGACACAAAAAAATTGTAAAAATGTTCCATGCTCATGGATTGGAAGAACAAATATTGTGAAAATGCCTATGCTACCTAGGCCAATCTACACATTTAATCCAATCCCTATCAAAATACCATCAATTTCTTTCACAGAATTAGGACAAATAATCCTGAAATTTGTATGGAACCAGAAAAGACCCTGAATAGCCAAAGGAATTTGAAAAAGAAACCCAAACTGGCGGCATCACAACCCCAGACCAGCTCAGTAAAAAGTTGTAATCATCAAGGCAGTATGGTACTAGCACAAAAACAGACACATAGATCAAAGGAACAGAATAGAGAATGCAGAAATGGATCCCCAATTCTATGGTCAACTAATCCTCGACAAAGCAGAAAAGAATATCCAATGGGAAAAAGCCAGTCTCTTCAAGAAATGGTATTGGGAACAATGGACAGCCACATGAAGAAGAATGAAACTGGACCATTTCCTTACACCACACACAAAAATAGACTCAAAATGAATGAAAGACCTCAATGTGAGACAGGAATCCACCATAATCCTAGAGGAGAAAACAGGCATCAACCTGTGATCTCAGCCACAGCAATTTCTTGCTAGACATGTCTCCAAAGGCAAAGGAAACAAAGGCGAAAATGAACTATTGAGACTTCATCCAGATAAGTTTTTGCATAGCAAAGGAAACAGTCAACAAAACCAAAAGACAACCGAATGGGAGAATGGGAATGGGAGAAGATATTTGCAAATGACATATCAGGTAAAGGGGTAGTATCCAAAATCTTTTAAGAACTTATCAAACTCGGGCGCCTGGGTGGTTCAGTTGGTTGGGCGACTGCCTTCGGCTCAGATCATGATCCCAGAGTCCCGGGATCGAGTCCCATATCGAACTCCCAGTTCTGTGGGAAGTCTGCTTCTCCCTCTGACCTTCTCCCCTCTCATTCTCAGTCTCTCTCTCTCTAATAAATAAATAAAAATATTTTTTAAAAAAAGAACTTATCAAACTCAATACCCAAAGAACAAATAATCCAATCAAGAAATGGGCAGAAGACCTGAAGAGACATTGCTCCAAAGAAGACATCCAAATGGCCAACATGAAATGACACATGAAAAAGTGCTCAACATCACTGGGCATCAGAGAAATACAAATCAAAACCACAGTGAAATACCACCTCACACCAGTCAGAATGGCTAAAATTAACAAGTCAGGAAACAACAGATGTTGGCGTGGAAGCAGGAAAATAAGAACCCTCCTACACTGTTGGTGGGAATGCAAGCTGGTATAGCCACTCTGGAAAACAGTATGGAGGTTCCTCAAAAAGTTGAAAATAGAGCTACTCTGTGACCCAGCAATTGCACTACTAAGGATTTACCCCAAAGATACAAATTTAGTGACCTGAAGGGGCACGTGCACCCCAATGTTTACAGTAGAATTGTTCACAATAGACAAACTATGGAAAGAACCCAAATGTCCATCAACAGATGAGTGGATAAAGTAGATGTGGTATACATATACAATGGAATACTACTCAGCCATCAAAACCGTGAAGCTTGCCATTTGTGAGGACATGGATGGAATTAGTGGGTATTATGCTGAACAAAATAAATCAATCAGAGAAAGACAAATACTGTATGAAATCACTGATATATGGAATTTAAAGAACAAAAACAGAGGCTCATGGGGAAGAGAGAAAAAAATAATAGAAGATGAAATCAGAGACGGAGATAAACCTGAAACTTTTTTTTTTGACATTTTATTTATTTGTCAGAGAGAGCAAGCACAAGCAGGGGGAGTGGCAGGCAGAGGGATAAGTGGGTTCCCTGCTCAGTAGACACGGGACTGGATCCCAGGACCCTGGGATCATGACCTCAGCGGAAAGCAGATGCTTAACCAACTGAGCCACTTAGGCATTCCCCATAAAAAACTCTTAATTATACAGAACAAACTGAGAGTTGCTAGAAGGGAGAGGGTGGGGAGATGGGGTAACTGGATGATGGACATTAAGGAAGGCAAGTATTGTAAAGAGCACTGGGTGTTATATAAGTCTGATGAATCACTGACATCTACCTCTGAAACTAATAATACATTATATGTTAATTAATTGAATTTAAATTAAAAAGTAAAAACAGAACATATCTAAAAATAATTAGATTTAAGACTTATATCCCTTATTTATCAATAAATATTAATATTGCTAACCAATACTTCAAGAGAACTAAAAGGTAATATGTGAAATATTTTTTGCAGTGCTGTCTTAGGAGGGCTTTAAAATGGGGAGAAGAGAATTGTTATAAGTTGTTTTACAATGGTGACATTCTATTCTGCCTTCTTCCTAATGTTTAAACTGTGGAAAAATATTGTACTCTGAGTCCATTTGGCTAGGGTTCTTATGATGGCTTTGAGTCTAGGCCAAGAGTAATTGAAATTAATTCAGGAATTAAGCTCATTTATTCTGTAACATCTGGGCCTTGCTTGTTCCTGCAGTTACACTGCAATCATGGATACCACTCTTGGATACTTTGAATTTCATTCCCCTCCTAAGGACTATTTTTTCTACTATTAGTACTGTCATCTTAAGCATATTTAATGTAATCAGGAACTTCATTACAAATGCATTATATTTTCCATGCTTTGTCCCTGATCTAATTTATTCCTACCCTAATGCCTTAGCACTAGCTCTATCCTCTGCCTACAATGTTCTTGCCTCCACTCTGGATGTAACTGGCCCCTTACTTGATCCTCAGCTGATAAGCTCCCTCCTCAGAGAGCTCTGCCTACCACCCAATCTAAAGTAGTTCCCCCAACATTCTCAATCACATGACCTCAGGTTCTTTTCCCCCAGCACGAGCCACTGCCTGAAATGATTTGGATTATTTCTTTGTCTCTCTGTCCCCTCAGATGAAGTTTCCTGTGCTTGGGGTTCTTGTCTGCCTACTTACAGCTATATCCCCAGCACCTAGAATTGTAGGTGGGATATCGTGAGTGCTCATTAACTACTGCTGACTGCCTGATATGGCGCTCCTACCATTTCATCCAGCTTCGGGAACTGGAATAAAATATTATCTTGACCTTTATTTATTTTTTAAAAAGATTTATACATTTATTTGAGAGAGAGAAAGAGACAGTAAGTGGGAGGAAGGGCAGAGGGACAAAATCTTCAAGCAGACTCCCCCAACCCCTCACCCTGAGTGCAAAGCCCTACATGGGGCTTGATCTCAGGATTCAAGAGATCATGACCTGAGCCAAAACCAGATTCAGACACTTAACCAACAGAGCCACCCAGGCACCCCCAGGTATTACCTTTAATGCATCAGAAAGACAACAGAAATTTTTTAATATGTTCTTGCTTTTCTAAAGTCCAAAGCCTAAAGACCTGGAGATTATTGTTCTTTCGTAATTAAAACAGTAACATCTTGGAGGCAGAACTGCAAACCTGAGGATTTCTTCCCCTCTCCCCCCAAAGTCAGAGAATAACAAAAAAAGAGAGAGAGAGAGATTGGATCTTTCGTGCTATTTTAATTTCTGTCACTGTGACTAAAACTCAGATTGGATTCACTGTCTCAGAAAGATATCCCCAGCAATGGTGATACAAAACAGAGAGAAGGGGTCATGAAGATAATCTTGGCATGAAAGGCATCTTAATAATATTGATGACTCATAGAACATTTTACAAGTTTATCTCAAAGAAAAGTTTTATTGTAGTCACAGATCTATAATCGGTTTCTGATACAATTCTCTGCTTTGTTTCTGAAAAAAAAAATTTATATATGCTTTGCTTTGTAAGCACTACTGATAATCTGATAAACCATAGCAATCCTGGAAGAAAGAAAATTTGCTGTCTTCTATGCTCTAATCCACTGCCAGAGCTAATACCATATTAAGGTTTTCTATAAATGGCCTTCTTCCCACATTCCTGACTGATTTAATTCCAGCTGTGGATTTCACATCTGTTTAAAGGAAGATTTTATTTTTAAACTCTATCTTGTGTCTCTGGTTTTCTCATATAACATGCCTTATTTGGGGGATGTTATATTCCTGCAGAGAGATGAAGAGATCATTTGCTACTTGGACCTTTGTTTCACTTGTTAGGTAATTAACTTCACTCTAGTATGCCAGATGTTATCCAGTTGGCAAAACACTGCTTTCTTATCCATCTGTGTGCTCATCTTTCCATTTAATTCTCCAGCTGTATTGTTCTCTTCCTCCTTGTGTAACTAACAGTACTGAAATATTTCCCCCGCAATGTGCCGCCTCTTAACTTTTACTTCCCTGTCCGTAAAGAACCTGGAGTCCTGTGCACTTGCCCCCCGGGGCCTTCTGGATCTCCTCCCACAGCTCTCGAAGCATCCCAGTTCTAATACTGACAATCCATCTGTAAGGATAAGACAGTTCTGGAGCTGACGAAGTCAATTTGGGATTATAGCTTGCTTCTAAATTCAGCTAGGCTTTAAGAGCTTTAGTAAAGATGTTTACCTTTTCTGAAGAATGCACACAGATTATTTATGCAAACTAAGAACAAGTCACGCTGTATTAACATCAGTGAATGATGAAAGGATGTTTATTTTAAAATCATTTTCTCAAGCCCCAAAACCCACTGAAAATATTTTCGTATCATTAACATATGTCATATATTTAAATAATCTTTTAAGCTTATACATTAACTATACCAGTAGAGCTCATCACTTTAAAATGTAGACAACATCCTTACTATGAGTTGATATCTCCTTTACAAATGATCACTCTGAGAGGAAAAGAAAGTAACTCCTGACTTATTAGAAGGATAGGAGAAAAAAAAAAAAAAGCAGGGCACTGGGGTGGCTTAGTTAAGCAATCAACTCTTGATTTCAGCTTAGGTCGTGATCTCGGGGTTAAGAGATCGAGCCCTGAGTTGGGCTCCATGCTGAGCTGGGAGGCTGCTTGAGGATTCTCTCTCCCTCTCCCTCTGCTTCTACTTCCCACTCGAGTTCTCTCTCTCTCTCTCTCAAATAAATAAATCTTCAAAAACGAAAAGGATAGGGAAAAAACAATTATTTATATAATAATAACAAATGTTTATTAAGTGGTTACTACTTATCAGACCCTGTGTAAAGAGATTTACATTCATTATCTGTTTTAATCCTCATACAGACTCTAAAGCAGATACTATTATTACTGCCATTTAGCAGAAAACTAACCTAATAATTCCTTTGCCCAAGGTCACATGGTAAATAAGCAATGCAGGCAAGATTCTAAACAGAATATTAGGGCAATGAAAATTTACTCCAGATTTTTAAAATTATCATACTTTACCACTAAAAGAAGAAAAGCTTTGGAGACTAGGTTCTCTTTCCGCTATTTTTTACGATGATTTTTAACACACACCAAGTAGCCAACACTTACAACACATTTTCACATGCCCAGACACTATGCTTAATCAAACTTTTGTCATTCTTCTATCCTTTTTCCCTTTGCAAAATTATTTTTTTTATTTTTTAAAAGTAATCTCTAAAAACTAAAAAATAAAAGTAATCTCTAAACCCAAAATGGGGCTGGAACTCATGACCCCAAGACCAAGAGTCACATACTCTAATGAATGAGCCAGCCAGGCAACCCTGCAAAAACTATTTTAAAGCAGATCCTAGATGTCATATTACTTCAAATCAGCATGCATCTCTTAAAAATGTGGTCATGTTCTTACTGACTAAATGTCAGTATCAGTCTAATAAAATTAAGAACAAGTCTTTGGTGAGATGCCTGGGTGGCTCAGTCGGTTAAGGGTCTGCCTTTGGCTCAGGTCCTGTGATGGAGCCCTGCATTGGGCTACCGGCTCAGCAGGAAGCCTGCTTCTTGTCGACCACTCCCCCTGCTTGTGGGTGCGTTGATGCGTGTGCACGCTCGCGCTCTCTCTCTCTCTCCCTCTCTTACACAAATAAATAAATAAAATCTTAAAAAAAAAAAAAAGAAATCTCTGGTGCTGGCTAATACTCAAGCCATGCATTTCCTGGTCTTAATATTTTTTCTTGCATTCAGCTTGTTCAAACCAGGATCTAAATAAAGTCCACGATCATATTTGTTTATGTCTCTCTGAACCTAGAGGAGGCTACTCTTAACTTTTCCCCCCATGTTACCGGTTTCTCCTGTAAAATATTCCATACTCTAGATGTGTCTATTTTTTTCCCTGTGCCATTACTCAATTTGTTCCTTTCTCCCATAGCTTTTATAAATGGAAGGCAACCCCAGCACATTGGTTAGATTCGGTTTCACCCATAATTGGCAGGAATAGAGTGTAGCATCATATCATGTTTCATGTTGCATCATATCAAGCACCACAATGCCTGACTGTTTCCCTATATTTGTGTTAAGATTATCCCTCCACTGTAAAGATCACCATAGCCCTTCCTTCACCTACTGGTTTCATCCACTGACCACTGTTGCCTGAAATAATAACATCAGGAGTTGCAAACAGTGACTTCCTAATTCTATCACTCCTTCCATATTCATGATCTCTAATTCTGCCGTAGACAACTATCTGACACTTATTAGGGCTACCTCTTAATGTGACACATTGTGCAAGGAAAGCTTGCTTCTTGCTATTAATTATAAAACTCAGAATACAAAGTTGATGTCTTAGCAACTACCTATGCTGTACAGAGTTGGAAGAGATAAGGCTGGTGGAGACCAAGAGGGGGGCCTCTCTATCTTTCCCTCTCATTAGTTCCACTATGAATTTACCATTCTGTTAATAAATTTACAACCATATGACCAAGTTCAAGGGTTTCTGGTGTTCTACTGTTTGGCAAAGTTAATGGTTCTCAAAATGTGGTCCCTACACCAGCAGCATTAGTATCACCCCCGGGAACTGATTACAAATACAAATATTCCAGCTTCACTCCAG
The DNA here is from genome assembly GCA_028533885.1 of Nasua narica. Classification (NCBI taxonomy): domain Eukaryota; kingdom Metazoa; phylum Chordata; class Mammalia; order Carnivora; family Procyonidae; genus Nasua; species Nasua narica. The sequence continues at coordinate 146,238,623 of CM052799.1, forward strand.
ACCTAAAGAATCAGAAACTCTGAGGGTGAAGTCCAGAAAGATGTGCTTTAATAGGCCCTCAGGGTGGTTCTGATACTAAGGTTTGAGAACCACTGGGCTAAATCATATCTGAACTGACCATTCATTTATTCTTTTTATTATAACCTCGGCTCACACCTCTCGACCTCACCTGCTTCGCTTAGAATGACAAACTTGTTTTGTTGGGGTTTTTTTAAAGATTTATTTATTTATTTATTAAAGACAGAGACTGAGAATGAGAGGGGAGAAGGTCAGAGGGAGAAGCAGACTTCCCGCAGAGCTGGGAGTCCGATATGGGACTCGATCCCGGGACTCCGGGATCATGACCTGAGCCGAAGGCAGTCGCCCAACCAACTGAGCCACCCAGGCGCCCACAAACTTGTTTTATATTTGTTTCCCAATGAGCCCGTAGTTGCATACTGGCATTTATTTTATTTTGGCTTTGTTTGTTTTATTACTGTCTCCAATTTTAATAAGCGCATTTCAGGATTTGGCAAACTCAGTTTTAGTTCTTTTATTTTTCTTGCATAATTTCTAAGTCAGTTAAGAACAGTGAAATATTCATAAGAATCATAAAAGGATCCAATTTTCATGTAAGACCATGCAATGCATTTCTTTCTCAAACAAGACAATAATAAGGGACAAGGAAGGTGGAAAGGGTTCATTTGTAACTGCTTGTTCAGCAGGGGCTAAAAAAAATAGTGCTTCTCAAAGCAAGGTCAATGTCTTAAAAAATATATACATTTAAATCTGATTTTTAACCAGTGTATTACTTAAGATTATCATCAAATCCAAAGCATATACTGAATCTATATTAGAATCACAGAGAAAGACTTGTTTTAAAATACTAAATAGCAGTGTTAGAACTTTGCTGAGTCTCATGAACAATTATGCAAAGCCATTAAATTGATAAGGAAAACAAACACAAACCTTACAGCAAGTTAAGCCCAATGTTAATATTAAGACGGGAATATTCTCCCCATGAAACAAGAGACTGTTTACAAACCAAAGACTTTTTAGGTAAGACAGATTGTACTATGCATTCCTGTGAAGTGAGGGGAAATCTTTCAGAGAATTGACGCAATACAAGATGAACACAGAAACCACACTGCGCTGAAAAATAAGAAAGCTATCAGAGACTCACTGGGCATGCCAACATGAGCTGCCAGAGAACAGCACAGGCCCTAGGGGTGGGATCCTTGCTCTTTGTATTCTGTATCCCTTCTTTTAGCCTAGTGTCTCATAAGTACTACCTCTTAGGTACAGATATCTGCGAATTAAGAAAAGGAAAATGAAAATTTGATCACAGTAACGTAGAGAAAGTAGAAAGGCACTAAAAATAAATGTACTTACCTCTTCCACAGGAGGCCTACACACAGCCACTGGGGCCACCGCCACGTTTCTAGTAATCCCTGAGAAGTTCCAACACATTTTGCAAAGACATGCTCAAATAGAATGGAGGAAAGCAGACATCGATCTAACCAAGAGGGCGGGGATGAGGTGGGGCATGAGGTGGGGCATGTGATCACCATTATGTAGAATCCTCGCCAGTGTAAGATCCCACCAGGCAAAAGGCTTTTGAACAAAGGACGGAAGGATGGAAAATACAGCCAAGTCCTGACCAATGGTCTAGACAACAAACTTCCTAAGACAGGGAGCGACAGAGAAAGATTCAGGCCCACAGAGGGCCGCGCCACTTCTGGGGACGTCGTGTCCAAGGCCATTCCACTAAAACCACAGGCCACCAGGACCGTACCATGGGTGTGTCCACCAAGAAATAAAACTTTACTAACAGATAAATAGTTTAAACACGTAAAAACAAATGAATAAATAAATAAATGTGCTTAGATGTCTGCTCTTCTAGACCCATTACCTCCCTCAACCTCACACTACACACCATCACCACCACCTGCCAATCAAAGCCCTGACTCATCCCAAATACCCAACATCAATATGGTCCACTTGGAGGAGCTATTTGAGACAATGTCAGGACTCCTGTGGCCAGGCTTAGCCTTGACAACAATGAGGACTAAAACAGTCCCTTAAGCATTCTGCTCATTCAGGCATTACTCACTACTTAGCCAATATTTTTGTTAGGGCCTTACGCTAAGGGCTGACAACATGAAGTTCAATAAGAAATAGTCCCTTTTTTTTTTTTTAACTTTTTTTTATGAATTAATCTCTACCCCCAATGTGGGGCTTGAACTCAGAACCATGAGATCGAGAGTTGCACGCTCTATCAACTGAGCCAGCCAGGTACCCCAGAAACGGTCCCAATATAGCAAATCATTATACTATAGAAAGAATTGTGCAAAATCTGCAAATATTAAGAGGGGAGGAATTAATAGAGGTAAAGCAATTTGTCAGATAATTAACTAGGACATTTTATCAGGCTGGTCATATTTTGGATCTCTAAGTGGACTCCAGGATTTGTAATTCCAGGTGATTTAACAAAGAAAGATGTGTTGTGGTTCTCTCCTCTAAGCTGTCTCCAAAATGTTGGCCAATGCCTGATAAACACTTGATTATATGTGCACTTGGAGTCATTTTCTACCTGGTTGGGTCATGGCAAGAAATAACATCTATCAAGTTACTAAGTGCCATAATCCTTTAGGTCCATGACACAATACCTCTCTTCTGCATGTTCTCTTTGTTTCAAGTATAGTGTTAATACCACCATTGTTCAGTACCCAAATTTAAAGCTCAGTTTTATAATGAAGTTCAGTTCCCCATATCTAATAAGTTGCCATGGGATTCTACCTATACAACGTTTCGGATGGCCTTCCTTGCCTTCCCAGTCCCACCAACAACCACCTCATTTTGGTTCATGGTCCCTAAGAGGCAATCCCACAAAAGACCCTTCCCAGAGTAATTTTCCTAATGCAATCTCCCATCATGCCTCTCTCAAGAACACAGCTGTTCTCATCACTAAATTCTCATCAGTGCTGACCCTTTAGTCAATGTTTGTTGGAACTGACCTTTGGCTCCTGCTAACGAACTTTCCAAGGTGAGCAGGATTTAATATTCTTAGTATCTGCTTCACCGTACTATCAAGAATATTTATGTCCAGGGGCACCTGGGTGGCTCAGTGGGTTAAAGCCTCTGCCATCAGCTCAGGTCATGATCTCAGGGTCCTGGGATCAAGCCCCGCATCGGGCTCTCTGCTCAGCAGGGAGCCTGCTTCCCGCTTTCTCTCTGCTTGCCTCTCTGCCTACTTGTGATCTCTCTCTCTGTCAAATAAATAAATAAAATCTTTAAAAAAAAAAAAAAAGAATATTTATGTCCAGAGGCACCTGGGTGGCTCAATTGGTTAAGCCGCTGCCTTCAGATTGGGTCATTATTCCAGGGTCCTGGAATCGAGCCCCACATCGGGCCCCAAACTCAGCAGAGAGCCTGCTTCTCTCTCTCCCTCTGCCTGCCACTCTGCTTACTTGCGCTCTCTTTCCATCTCTCTGTCAAATAAATAAATAAAATCTTTAAAAAAGAAAAAAAAAAAGAATGTTTATGTCCACTAGCTGGAGTTTCTTTCTCCTTCGGACATTTGTTTTTTGATTTTGGGGGTTTTTCTTAATATAAGTTAATTTAACTTCACTTTTATTTTATATTTTGTTTTAAGTAGGCTCCACACACAATGTGGGGCTTGAACTCATAACCCTGAGATTAAGAGTCACATGTTTGGCTGACTAAGCCAGTTAGGCACTCCTCCCTTAGACAGTTGTAAATAAATTCTAGCACTGACATACTCTTTTTCTCCTCCCTACTGTTTGGTTTATGACAAGGCACGACTACACTGCCTCTCTTCATTTCTGCCACTAATGAACCAAGTTATAATTGTGAAGTTTACAGACTCTCATATTTACTGCATTTCAGGCTGGTTACTTCATAATGGTATAAAGGGCCACCATCTTGTCAGAAAATTGCCTGAGTCACATCAAATGAATTATCATACCTGTGTATTCTTAAATGCTTAGGGAAAAAAAAAGGCCTATATTCCATAAGGATATCTTATGCCCTTTTATCAAAGTCTTATTTAGGTCAATATTTATGTCATTCATCTTACTTGTCTAGCAGAACCGTTGTTCTATACGGGATGATCAACCTGTGTAAATAATCTAATCATTACATTTGGTATTGCAGACTCACACAAGGGTCAATTTCCTGGAGTCCTAATGTCACCTTCACCTCCATAGGACAGAAAACCCAGTATAATCTGTCACTTCTCACAATCACAATGCAGCTCTTTGTGCCCTTGGGGTCTGCCCCCGTGCTTTAATGAAAATACCCTTTTGCGCCCTAAACATCTCAAGAATACCTTCTTGACTATTGGGCTGTAAGATCCCACATCACAATGACTTCCTCCTTGGGTTCAAATAATGTGCTAGAGTGGCTCACAGAACTCAAAGAAACATTTTACTTATAGATCACTGGCTTATTATAAAAGGATGTAACTCAATAGCCAGACGAAAAGATGCAAAGAGCAGGGGATGTGGAAAGAGCATGGGGCCTCCAGGCTCCCAGTGGGCTGCTCTCCCAGCACCTCCATGCACTCACCAACCCAGAAGCTCTCTCCACCCCATCCTTTGGGTTTTTATGGAGATTTCCTTACATAGTCATGGTTGATTAAAGCCTTAGCCACTGGTGCAGGATTCAACCTCCAGCCCCTCTCCTCCCCCAGTTAAGGGGGTGGGACTGAAAGCTCCAACCCTCTGATCACAGAGTTGCCTATCTAGGCAACCAGCCCCCTCCTTAGGTACTTTACAAAAGCCACTCATTAACATAACAAGACCCTTTACTGCTCTCATCACTTAGGAAATTCCAAGGGTTTTTTTAGGAGCCTCATACCTGAAACCAGGATGAGGATCAAATAAGCATTTCTTTTGTCTTTTTTTTTTTTTTAAGATTTTATTTATTTGACAGAGAGAGAGAGATATCACATGTAGGCAGAGAGGCAGGCAGAGAGGGGGAAGCAGGCTCCCTGCTGACCAGACAGCCCGATGCAGGGCTTGATCCTAGGACCCTGAGATCATGACCTGAGCCAAAGGCAAAGGCTTTAACCCACTGAGCCACCCAGGCGCCCCCAAAGAAGTATTTCTTATTAAAAGTCACAGTATTTTAATAAGGGAGGCCTAAAACACTTTTATTTTTGTAATTCAATTAAAAAAAAATAAAAGACGGGGCGCCTGGGTGGCTCAGTGGGTTAAAGCCTCTGCCTTCAGCTCAGGTCATGATCTCAGGGTACTGGGATGGAGCCCCGTATCGGGCTCTCTGCCCAGCAGGGAGCCTGCTTCCCCTTCTCTGCCTGCTTGCGATCTCTCTCTCTGTGAAATAAAATCTTTTTTTAAATTATTTTTAAATAAATAAAAGAACATAAGTTTATATAAAATGTATAATTGAAGAAATGTTTACTTCTAACAAAGTTGTATGACTGATATATTTTTCTTTTAATCATTACAATGTATCCCTGGCTATATGGATATAGCCATCTATACGGATACAGATCATTTTAAGTGTCTAAAATATGAGGCTATCCAAGAATGTGAAGCCTAGGGCCCCTGGGTGGCGCAGTTGGTTGAGTGACTGCCTTCGGCTCAGGTCATGATCCCAGAGTCCGGGGATCGAGTCCCACATCGGGCTCCCAGCTCCATGGGGAGTCCGCTTCTCACTCTGACCTGCTCTCTCTCACTCTCTCTCTTTCCTAATAAATAAATAAATAAAATCTTTAAAAAAAAAAAAAAGAATGTGAAGCCTGGACTTCTTGGTTCCTTTTATGGTAAGACCTGGCCTTTCTTTTTTCTTTGGTAGTTTCAAGATTTTATTTAAATTCCAGTTACTTAACCTATAGTGTAATACTTATTTCAGGAGTAGTATTCAAGGATTTATCACTTATGTATAGCACCCAGTGCTCATCACAAGTTCCCTCCTTAGTCCCTATGCCCCATTTAACTCACTCCCTGGCACAAGACCTAGGGTTTTTTTATTGTGAAAATTTTAATTACCTTGGGGAAATTTTTACTGTTTACTTTACTTATATTTTTTGTATGTGAATGACTTTCAAAAAAATGTTCTTCTCCTGTATCTTCAGAGAAGTAGAGGCTCATGGGGCACCTGGGTTGGTTAAGAGGCTTCCTTCAGCTCAGGCCATGATCCCAGGGTCCTGGGATTCAGCCTTATGTCAGGCTCCCTGCTCAACAGTGAGTCTGTTTCTCGCTCTCCCTCTGCCCCTCTGCCAGCTTCTGCTTGAGAGCTCTCTTGCTCTCGCTCTCAAATAAATAAAATCTTCAAAAAAAAAAAAGTAGAGGCTCACTATTTACCTTACCTTATATGAGTCGTCAAAAATGCGCGTGCCTATAAATAGGTATTATGAGAACATTTTAAAGGCACCCCAAAAGTATGTCACAACCTTCGAATAGAAAGCACTGTAAAGAGGATCAGTAACAATGAATTTCTGGGGATTTCTATAATTTTGATCAATATATAGAACATTTATAGTAATTTAATTCAGAGCTCTAATTTTGAATAGTTTCCATGAATACCACTGAGCACCTCCTGTACAACTTTTGCTTTGTGGAGCTCAGAGTGGAGCTCTCTGATGCATTCTTGAAATGTTAGCACAGTGACTGAATTCATTTGGGGGACGCAGAAAATGTTCTGTCTCCATCATCATCTCTGTATTTTTCTACCAAAATTTAACTGGGGCTCCAGGGTCCTAAACAGACCAGGCTGGACCACTCACTGCTGATAAAATCCAAAGGCAGAGAGCTGAGTGGTGATTAAATCAGAAAGGAATTTCAGAGGCCAACAACTAGGAAGACAGTGGACTAACCTCTCACAGACTATCCCCAAAGTGCTAAAAATACACCTAGGTTTATAAAAATGAGGAACAAAGGTTGGTGGGTCCATGCAGCTGGGCAGTAAAGGTAAGGCTGATCACTCTTGGAGCTCGGGGCAGTTCTAATAGTTTCACTTCCCATCAGGGGAAGCTCCGCCTGCCAGGTCTTTGAGTTAAGAAAAGCTGGAAAGAACTTAATCAACGAGAACAGACTGAAGTCAAAATGGAGGCCATTGAACTCCTCTTTCAAAAACAACTCAAAACAGCTTAGAACAGCTCAAACAGCTTAGAACAGCTCAGAAAGCTGTCCATCCATCCCTTATTATGTTTTTCTCCAACGACAGCAAATGCTTCAAAGCCACAAAGGCAGGTGGTCCATTGATGTTTTTGTAACTCTGGGTTGATGTTTAAGGGGTAGAGAGAGAAGCCTGTGTTCAAAATCAATACACATTGAATTCTAGAAATGTTTTAACTCAGTATCATGTTTAAGAAGGGAAACACTCAGGAATAAGAAAATTGCAGTTGTAATTTTCAACTACAACACAGCATCAGCTACATTCTGCCTTCCTTTGAGACACTCAGATGAAAGGCAGTTTGTATGAATGCAAAGTGCTATAATCTATCTTCTCTTTGAGGCTGCATTTAGTAATCACTCTCATTTAAGTTACTCTTACTGTCCTATGCATGGTTATGCTTCTAGCTCAGGAGGAAAGCGATTCTTATCATAAAAGCCACCCTATTTCAGAGTCGGGTAAAATTTAAAGCCACGAGATACTGAATTATACTTGACAAGAGTTAAGCCTTCTGAGCAAAAATGCATACATGCTGCAGAATTAAATTAAGCCTGCTTTTATAAACTCTCACTCCTAAATTCCTTGGGATGGTTAACTACATAAAAAAGCCTCCCGTACTTGAGTTTTCAACTCCCAGTTATCGGGACACCCAGAGGCACCACTCTCTTCAAGCCCACGTGCCCTAGAGATAGACTGCACACCTTAAGGGGGGAGGGGGAGAAGAGGATAAGATCAATAAAGAGGCTTTACAGGGGTGCAGGCAAGAAGAGATAAAATCCTGAATGCAGAGGGTAGCTGTGAGGATGAAGAGGACTCCGTGCAGGCCAACGTTTAGGAGGTAGACTCAGTAATACTTGGTGGGTAATAAGAAGTTAGGGTTCTGTTCTCACACTGGAAACCGAAGCAATGGTCTGAGTCACCACGTCTTGTCAGAATCTTTGTATTCTCCTTCACTTTGAAGCGAGTCATCTCATTGTATCCAGGTGAGTTCTAATGATCAAACACTAGCACAGGGCCAGCTCCTTCCCCATTTTCAAATGCAACCAGTCTCTTAAGGCCTGTAGACTCACGGCTGCCTCTTTCCCAGGCACTTACCAGCCAATGACTTGGGTAATCAACCCTAGTCAAACTCCGGGTACCATCAGTTGGCCTGGTGAAGAACAAACTTTAAGAAACGTACCCATAGGGGCGCCTGGGTGGCTCAGTTGGTTAAGCGACTGCCTTCGGCTCAGGTCATGATCCCAGAGTCCCGGGATCGAGTCCCATATCGGACTCCCGGCTCTGCGGGAAGTCTGCTTCTCCCTCTGACCTTCTCTCCTCTCATTCTCAGTCTCTCTCTCTCTAATAAATAAATAAAAAATCTTAAAAAAAAAAAAAAAAGAATTTAAAAAAAAAAAAAGAAGAAACGTACCCATATGCTCCACGGCAATGGTGAGTCTCCTGGAATATTAATAGATATGGTAGATCTTGGTTTCCAAAAGCCTTGTCCTCAGTGACATGTTTGAGATAAACTAGAGATACAGGGCTGCCATGGCAATTTTACAGGTAGGGGACTCCATGCACTTGCTCCAGAGAAAGAACATGAACTGAAGCTAATACAAAGCTCAGCGGCCACCTGCCAAGCCCTGTGGCCTGGCTCAAAGCTGCATCGGCCTGGAGGTCCGGGCAACTCTTTTGTAATGGGTCCACTTGTATGGATGCTTTTTTGCAATTTGTTAGTTCCAAGGTGTTATTTTTCAAACGTATACTAAATTTTGTATGTGGGGCGCCCGGGTGGCTCAGTGGGTTAAAGCCTCTGCCTTGGTCATGATCTCAGGATCCTGGGATCAAGCCTCAGCCTCACATCAGGCTCTCTGCTCAGCGGGGAGCCTGCTTCCTCTTCTCTCTCTGCCTACTTGTGATCTCTCTCTCTGTGTTAAATAAAATTTTTTTAAAAAAATTTTTGTATGTGCCAGTGACGGCCCTTGGACACACACTTACTTTGGCACTTAGCACATACAGGAAGAACAAGCTGGAAACCTAATAACCAAGTAGTGATTCCCCTGAACCACAGTCAACTGGGAGGCAGGCGGGAGAGCAGGTGGGGGAAGCCAAAGGAGAGCAAATTGAGATTTTCAAGGAATGTTACTGTTTTATACAAACATATTTCAGTATTCACGAATTATTAGGACAGATCTGTAGACCCTCAGGCTTCCACAGTTCTGGAGGTTCCTCTTTAAGATACAGAGTATCAAATTATATATGCAATTTGCTGGGGCCCTGACAGAAATTTGGAATGGACCCTTACAAGTAAATTACCTGAAGCTTAAGCTTCAGTAGCTTCATGGCAAAGATAACATTTTGATTAACATGTCTTGTTCTGATGTATGTATGTATGTATTTATATTATTTAATTTTTAAGTAGGCTCCACACCCAATGTGAGGCTTGAACTCACCATCCCAAGATCTAAAGTCACACGCTCCATCGACTGAGCCAGCCAGGTACCCCCAAGTCCTGTTCTCTAAAGCAGAAGTCATGAAAAAGTAGGTATGTAATTCAGTGACACTGTGTTTCCTCACACTTCTGGAACTCATCCTACTGGGAGGTAATTAAGGACCAGAACCACTTTTCTTTTTCTTTTTTTTTAAGATTTTATTTATTTGACAGAGATCACAAGTAGGCAGAGAGGCAGGCAGAGAGAGGGGGAAGCAGGCTCCCCGCCAAGCAGAGCCCGATGCGGGGCTCGATCCCAGGATCCTGAGATCATGACCCGAGCCGAAGGCGGAGGCTTTAACCCACTGAGCCACCCAGGCGCCCCGAGAAAGAGGTATTCTTATACCCGATTATAAACTGGCAGAAGTCATTCTGGATATGAACGGAACCGTAAAATCTCTGAATAAGCCGAGCTTTTGACCCAGCACTTCTAGGAATATAGTGCCAACAGATTTAGACCTGTCCCCCCCCCCCCCACAGTCACCTCCCACCAAAGCTCTCCATCCCTACAATGTGAAATGGGGGTGTGTGTGATACAAGCCTGTTTTGTCTTCTGTAAATGCAGATTAATGAGTCTGAAGATTCGTTGCCTCCAGGTAAACAACTAAAGGCCTCATTAACTCAGCTCATTTTATTCAATTAAAACTTTTTTTGGAAGAGAAAATACACAGAGAAACAAAAAAGAAAACCTGACAGGAATCCCCCCACATCTCCCACAACCTTATTCAGTCTCCAACAGTCTATTAATAGAAACAACTGTGAAAATAAAGGAACCCTCCTTTAGGGCGGAATGGGAAAGCCCTGAGGGGGAGCACTCCAGCTAGTACCGCTCGCTGTGGCGCATAGAACTAGTCCTTAGGAGGAAGAGAATGATTTCGAGGAGGGCACTTTTTACAAAGGAATTTATCTCATGCCTTTAAGAAAAGGAATATCCCTCCCTGCCCCAGCAATAACGCTTAACCCCCGCCCCACGAAGCCGGTGAGAAACTCCAACCTCAAGCTGTAGTTTTTCTCTCAACTTTTTTCCAAACAACCCTCCCCAACTGCCTCCAAAAACCTGATAAAGGCTGACCTTCCCTTTGCCTCTTTGGATTTGCCTAGGGTTCACCAAAGCTAGCTTTTCCTGAATTCCAATCCTCTGCTATTCCCTAATAAAGTCATTTTCTTTTTTCGTAAATAAAATTAACCATTTATCTATTCAATACACGTGCTGCGTTAGACACTGTTTATGTGGGAGACATGTGAGAACCTATTTAGTCATCCCTGCAACCCTCTGAGGAAGATCTATCATTTTCGGGACTCCCATCTTACAGGGGAGGCAAGGGAGAGACTTTATGGGGTTAGATCATTTGCCCAAGGTCATACAGCTAGTTAAAGGCCGGCGGCTTGGGTTTCAAGGCAGCCCGGCTCTGGAGTCTGCCTTCTTACCTACAGCTCCGCATTACCAGGCCAGGGGCCCATCTCCCACGCCTAAAGCGGCTAAGACGGCTGCTCAACTCACCTTCTGGTGTCTTCGCGATTCCCTGAAACTCTTTTTCCTCCTTACGGTTGAAAGATCTTCACAAAATGGTTGTCAGAATCCGCCCGCCCCCGTCCCATCCCCACCCCCGCCCCTTGCTCCCTTCCCCATCCCCACCCCCACCACCACCTCGAATTTTTCAATAGCTTACCATTGCTCTTTGCCTAAAGATGAGGTCAACCTATCCAGACGAAGCTAACGTTTTCCTTCTCCCTCTCTGAGCTCCAGCCTCATGGCCCTCATTTTGTTCCTGAAAGGAGTTAACTGATCCCTCCCCTCCTCCTATTAAGTTAATGCAGTTTTTCTGGTCCTTCAAATCTGACACTTTCCTGACTTCTTGATGAGGCCAAAACTCCTATTGCCTGCTACCAAATGTAAGGAGCTTTTCTGCCAAAATTTTAGGTGTCGTAATTGAGCAGTTTTCACTGTTTTGATAATATGTATAAATAAATGTAATGCATTTTAAAATCCTGTAAAAGATTATATTATTAGTTAATAATAATGAGTTACTTAATGTCTGTCCTTCCTACAAGGCTGAAAGCGCTGGAGGACAGGGTCCTTGTGGCTTTTGTCCATCACCGTATCTCCTGTACTGAGCACATAGTCGCTGTCCATTTATTGAACATTTTTGTTCAATAAATGAGTGAGAGACTCAATTTTGAATATTTTTTCAACCAAGGAGAAATAGAGCTTTATGCATTGACATTAAAACATTTTTAAAAAGCAGCAGGGTTTTTTTTTTTTTTTTGACTACCAAACATTCATAAGAAATTTTACACATAAACCTATTTCTCTAAAGAAACAAACTTACATATATTCCTATTTTAAATTTTATTTTAATTTTTTTAATTAAATTGTGAGATATATATATATATATGAAACATAGCTAACCAGTTGTTGTTGTTGTTGTTTTTAATCGTTGGTGCAATTCTTTCTGAAATTATTTTCCCCAAAATCATGGTAGGTCTAAGAATTCCAAAGTCATAATCTCAGTATTTATTCCATCTCTTAATACAGAAATTATGTTATACCTTGCCCCGATGAGATGTCTCAATATCTGGGTTTGTACTTCATTTAGAATTTGGCATGTTACTTCCAATTACACTGGGAATAGAAAGATGATTCAATTTTTATATATAAACCTCAACTAGAAAGTATTTACTGATTGTTGTCTATGAGCCGGGGTCATAGACAAATACTTATCAGTCAAAACCTCCATGTGACCTTCCAGACGATTCTAAATACTTGTTTTTGTCTTTACTGTTTTGGGGCTTGCTCAGTCCTCATCTGTACTTCCTTCTCCACTCCCAGGTCCCATTTACTTACATGGTGTGTCCGTGTATTTCTATCCTGGGAAGATTGCATCACCGCCATTCTGGGTAAGGTTCATCTTTTCTTCATCATTTTGGGGCAAGCAGTGAGCTGTAGGAAAACAAAACAAAGGCAGATAGTAGACTTTGTAACCGGAGAGAGGAAGGTTTGAATCCCACAGTCACTGGCTGGCTCTTAACGTAGAAAATTTTTTCTCTTCCCATTTCTGATGCCCCACAGTTTGACAGGGACGAGCAATCTGAGCAGGAGGTATTTTCAGACTAATTTTAAAGAAAGAATCTTGACCTTGTTTGAGAGTTAGTAGGTCAGGGGTTTGAGGGGTAGGATAAGACTCACTGGACTTGATTTCTGGTTCTCTCTTACTGTGTCATCCAGCAAGTTACCAATATAATGTTGTATGTACCTTATCATCCACAAAATGGAGGACAATAAAATAATGACTGTGAACTTTTAAACCTGAAATTTGGAACAAAACAAAAACTCAATAGACTTTAGAAACCACTCTTACTGGGCACCTGGGTGGCTCAGTCATAAAGCGTCTGCCTTTGGCTCAGATCATGATCCCAGGGTCCTGGGATCCAGCCCCGCATCGGGCTCCCTGCTCAGTGGGAAGCCTGCTTCTCCCTCTCCCACTCCCACTGCTTGTGTTCCCTCTCTCGCTGTGTCTCTGTCGAATTAAAAAAAAACTAAAACAAAAAACTACTCATACTACTTGTTGGCAGACAGGAAAGTGGTATAACTGGAAAGCTGGAGTTGTGATTGGTTGAGTGTCGTGCTTAAGAAAAATTACGTGGGACACAAAAAAGGTTTTGCTTCCTTCAGACCACCAGTCTGGCCCTGGAATTCTTTTGTTTCCACCAGTTGCCTCATTAAATCCCTTCAAACATCCCTTTCAGATGTCTCTAGGATTTTGTTTCTCCCTGGATTTTTTCAGGAGTTTCCAACTTCCTGATGTTTCCGGACATCAGGGGATTCTGTTAAAAAGCTCACAGAAAGTGGTAGGGAAGGGATTACTAATTAATTAATACCAGAGTTACCTCATGAATAAGAGAGTACACAAAATTAGCACTCACAAATTGTGGGGGAGGGTAGAGGGGGAGGAGAAAAAGAAGAGCGCCTTTGGGTGACAGGAAGTGGGAGGAGACTTTTAAAGGACATTTTGAAAAGGGAGGAGACTTAAAATCTTGGGCCCGGGCCATTTCAGAAGCAAGAATTTTCTTTTTGTCAACCTCGGCCTCTCTTTGAAAATGGAGAAAGCAAAAGGCAAAAAGGTAAATACAGTTTTAGGGGGTTTGTTTCTGTCTTGAAGTCTCCTCATGTGTCTCTCTCCCACTTGATCACTTCTTTTGAGGAGAAAAGAATGTGCCTCAATTTCCTCTCGTTAGGAAAAAAAAAAACAGTAAAGTCTTAAATAACAATCGCAGCCCAATATATTGGGGCAAGGAGACTGTAAGAAATGGGGCTTCCTGTTTTGGTTTTGAAAAGATGCGTTATCCTGTCTGTAAGAAGATTCTGCTAGCAGGGCTGGAGGGGAGTGGTGACAGGAGAAGGGCGGTGAGGGAAAAACTTTAGGAAGAGGCAATGGAACTGAAGTTAGTGGGGAGAACTAGATCCTTTAATTTGCCCTCAACAGACCCCGGTCCTAAAACAGAAATGGTAGGTCTGAACCTGTCTTTTCCAAGGGCCACTAGAGCTACGGAATAATCCAAAGCCAGACATACTGACAGGCCTCGCAGGCAGAAATTAAAGTAGAGAGACTTTGGGGTGACTGTGGCTCAGTGGGTTAAGTATCCAGCTCTTGATCTCAGTTTACTTCTTGATTTCATGGTCATGAGTTCAAGCCCCGCAGTGGGGTCCAGGCTGGGTGTGGAGCCTACTTTAAAAAAAAAAAAGGTAGAATGGATTTGAGACCTTCCAATGGAACCAAACCACCGTACTAAGGGAACCTGAGCACTCTCAAGAGTCTCTTTCCTTGGAACCAGCATTTTTGCCCACTGGATTTTAAGACTGAAGACCTTAGGCCAAAGTGAGTAGTTTGTGTTAAGGCTATGCAAACGTAAAATTTGTATATGAATGCAAAGCGGCTTTAGAGATGTAAAATACCATACAAATGTTAATTTGTCCTGTACTCCCACCTTGGGGATACTGGAAAGGATTTTGTGTCCATCAGAAATGCCTACCTGTGCACCTTTGGTTACGTAGCCTCTGAGCTTCAGCTTCTGCATGTGAAAAAGTTAGAAATTGCCACCAGGTTGCTGTGGGGAGTAAAGGAAAGAAAATAAGCAATACGTCAGCACTTTAGGTAAGAGGTTAGTTTCTCTATCAGATAACTGTATCCCCAACTGTTCTCTTGCTTCTTCTGTTTCAATTAAACAATGTTTGAGGGCCCAGGAGGAAAGAGAAATTCTGCCCCCAGGCAGCTTGCAGTGGAATGAAGTAACAAGCATTGATCAAATCCCACAAGCAAATGTAAAACTGTGACTGATAAGGGGGAGGCGTGAGGCACCCTGCTGATGTTACTTGGTCTGAGAAGATTAGAAAAGGTGGCCAGATGAAGGAATACTTGAAATGAGTTTCTGAAGGAGAAGTAAGATT
This sequence comes from Nasua narica, assembly GCA_028533885.1. Lineage (NCBI taxonomy): Eukaryota > Metazoa > Chordata > Mammalia > Carnivora > Procyonidae > Nasua > Nasua narica. The sequence goes on from CM052799.1 coordinate 146,253,682, forward strand.
TAAGAAAGTGAGTAGAAGGCTGGGGTGGGTGGAGTGAGCGATATCTCTTCAGGCCTAGGTAGCTGGGCTGGAAAGGAATTCTGTGACCAGCCCTTGGGGCCATGGAGAGGCTGGTTGGCTGAATTGAAGACATTTGTATATCTTCCCGCTAACCACAAGGAACCTCTGCTGGAGTATATATAGAATCCCTCTGGCAATGGTAGGGGAAAACTGTTGGGAAGTGGTCAAGAACGAAGGAATGGGGGAAGGAAATCTTCAGGTAAGAGAATAATGGATATAGTGGGTGATAGAGGTAAGGGACCCCAACCCCCTGCCCAAAGAGCCAAGCTTCTTCTACTTCTGTGGTTTGTACCTATATTTTGCCTTTTTTCATATTTTCGTATCAGCCTCCCATTGCCCCATCTACCCCATCTTATAAATAAACCTGGGGTTAGGACGATTTCCCAGAGGAGAATCCACACTGCCAGTGTGTGTGTCATGACTATCCTGATGCCATGGATGGGAGTTATCTTGAGGGAGATGGTGTGTGCGGTGCGTCGGGCACCCAAGGGAGGACCGACCGGCTCCTCTGTCCCCAGCAGAACTCCACGCAGTCAGGGGAAGAATCTTCGGTTGGCCAATCCCAAGGGGCATCAGAAGAAGCCAAAGAGGAGCCACAGGCTTCCGGTGAACCAAAGTTGCAAAAAACCTCCGCCAGCGGGACCAAACGAAAAAGATCTATGAAAGAAGACAAAGGTAAGAAGTTCACAACCCCTCAAATCTCCTTTCCTTGGTTTAAGAACACCAAGGAACTTTTCTGAAGGAATAGATCAAGTAGGGGAAAAAAATCAGTCCTATATTCTGAAAACCCTCCACTTCCTCTGGGGCCCGGCTTACGTCGAACCTGCCTGAAGCCGCCTTTCAGCCACCTCTGCTAAAACTGGTGTCTTTAGGTCTCCAAACTCTGGCAATATATTTGGTTCTTCTTCTTCTTCTTCTTCTTTTTTTTTTTTTTACGATCCCAGGACCCTGAGATCATGACCTGAGCGTAAGGCAGAGGCCTTAACCCACTGAGCCACCCAGGCGCCCCAATATATTTGGTTCTGATCATCATTTTGCCTTCACTTGCTACTTAGTGTTAGGATCTCAGTATTCAGTGATTTAGGAACAGACTGCTATAAATTTGAAATCCTATCCTTGAAACTCCACCTTCTTTTCCTGAGAATTGAGGATAATCCTTAGCTTAGCCGGGTCAGATGGGGTGGGCTGCAGGCTCCTTTGTAATGTATAGGGAATTATTAGGTAAAAATACTTACATGCTACCTGACTAGTAATGTACACTCAATAAAGCCTCACAACTGTTAGTGTCATTAGAGTTGTCTATTCTGGGTTATGTTCTGGAAGTCTTTCCTGGACAGTGAGAGTGTGTGAGAAAGCTGTGTGCAGTGAGACCAGAGCACTGCCCTGAGTACAGGGGGCTGACATGATTCTGAGAATGGACAGTAGTGTGTAGCATTGCTAAGTGGTTTGTTTTGCTTGTTGGTGAGAGGATCAGGCCTCACTGAGGATTTGCCATGTCAGGTTTAAAATTCCTATCATTCCTCTGGATTGGAAATAAGATCTTTAGGACAACCTCCTTGGAGTCTGGGTTTACTTGCTCACAAGGGAGCCAGTATGGAAGTTTTAGGAAGTAAAAACTGAAGATTCAGAAGTAGTAAGTCAGTCCCAGGTTTGAGGTTGTGTCTCTTGGAGGTTCTGGGGTCTTTGGCAAGTCATTAACTCTACAATGGGGATTGGGCTGGGAGAACTTAAAGCTGTACTTTGACATTTTAAAAGGCTACCCAAAAGTGAATTATTACTAATTTCATCGCATTTTCCTCCAGCTTCTTGTTCAGAAAAGAAGGCAGAAGGCAGTGGAAGAGTAAGAATTCGGAAGAAAATCCCAGTTCCTCCATTACCTTCTAAATTGCCGCCAGCCAACATGCTTCACCGAGATATCCTGCGGTCCTGGTGCCAACAACTAAAGCTGAGCACCAAAGGGCAGGTGAGGGCCCAGGGGTGGAGGCAGTGATCCTGGGAGGAGGGGTGGAAGCCTTACTCGTTCGTTAACTCATTTTTCTCTTGTCTTAGAAACTAGATGTATATAAGAGAATCTGCGAATTTGCTTACCCTGATCAAAAGGTAAGTGATTTGTAGGGATTTGACAGCGTGAAAGGTTTAGTTCTCATTCTAATTACCTATTTTAGCATCCAAAAGTCAGTGGAGGGATTGCCTTGGCCCCTCCTTCCCTCTGAGGGGAAACAGCACACCCAACCACCCACACCTCCCCCCCCTTCCATCCCCACCCCCTCCACTTGACACAAAAGTTGGGCAAAATCATGAAAATGGGACTGCACTTCTGACAGCACCTTAACCTTGCAAACCCTATTTGTAGAAGAACATTCCTGTCACCGCAGAGGAGGCCAAGATTCTCACACTGTCGCAAAGATCAAAGGTGGACCAGGGGGAAATGTCTCTGGAAGGTTTTGGAACCTACCCTCCTGAAGTGGCTGCTCCCCTTGAGGGTGGGGCACCCGCCTTTGTTGGGTCTGATGTTCTCCTGGAGGGAGTCAATACTGTTGTCGTGACGACTTCGGCCCCAGATGCTGCGTTTGCCTCCTGGTCCAGAATCGCAGACAGGGCTGGGAAGATGGAGACAGTCGAATCTCCACAGGAGACCCACGGTAAGCCCAGGATTGAGATTCGGTTCTGGTCCGGTTGAGGAAGAAATGCTATTGCTATATTAACCTCCCATCAGTTTTAGGGTATATCAAAATCATCTGAAGGGTTGTTGATTCCTGGGCCCTACCCACAGAGTTTCTGATTCAGAACTGAGGTAGGGCCTGAGAATTTTTTATTTCTAATAA